>CM057455.1:919854444-920463333 GCA_016271365.2 Neoceratodus forsteri | reverse complement strand
TGCCCTTTTGTACTGGGCTCCTGCCTGCATTGGCACCTTTTTCTGCCCACAAAGAAATCTGCAGCAGTCCTGATACAGCTCAGTTGAGCTTGCTCACTCCCCCTTTCTCACTCACTCTGTTTCTCCCGGTGCTGCAGGCTGCCCTTTTCTACTGGGTTCCTGCCTGCATTGGCACCTTTTTCTGCCCACAAAGAAATCCACAGCAGTCCCGACAGAGCTCCATTGAGCTCGCTCACTTCCCCTCTCTCACTCGCTCATTCTGTTTCTCCCGGCGCTGCAGGATGAACTTTTTGTTCTGGGCTCCTGCCTGCGTTGGCACCTTTTTTCTGCCCACAAAGAAATCTGCAGCAGTCCCAACAGAGTTCAGTTGAGATTGATCACTCCCCCTCTTTCACTCGCTCAATCTTAATCTGTCCCAAACACTGATTTCCCAAAGAGACCACACTATTCTGCGCCGGAAGTGAGAAAACACATTTTGGCCAGGATGTGAAAAATGACAGCTGTACTGTCCATAAGTAGGTGTGAAAAAATGCCAGTGTTGAAAATCTGGCTTGAAAATATTACAAATTTGCGAAGTTAAAAGGGTGTGTGGAAACTGCGCAATGCACACTTGCAACACAGTCATTTTATGGACTTTCCTCACCAAATTTTCAGTATAGGCATTTTAGGACCTCTGCTCATGAACAGTGTCACTGTCATTTTCTCAATCTATCCCAAAAACTGATTTCCCACAGCGACTGCGCTATTCAGCACCAGAAGTGCTAAAACATGTTTTGGCCAGGATCTTTAAAATGACAGCTGTACTGTTCATAAGGAGGTGTAGAAAAATGGCAATGTTTAAAATCTGAAGTGAAAATATTAAAAATTTGCAAAGTTACTGGCGTGTGTGAAAACTGCATAGCACACGCTCATAAAACAGTCATTTCTTTGGATTGTTTTCACCAAATTTGCAACATAGGCTTTTTGAGAGCCCACCTCATGAACAGTGGCACTGTCATTTTGTTAATCGGCCCGGAAAGGTGATTCCATGCAGTGACTGTAAAATCACCTTTCAGGACTGAATAACACCATAAATAGTGGCTGAATTCATGAGGAGGGGTCCCAATAACCCCATGTTGAAAATTTGGTGCCAAAATGCTTGAGATATGCACCAAAGTTGAAAAAAAAAACTATTTATGCCATTTCTTCAGTTCATGGTCAGTTTTGAAGAGTGCAGACGTGTTCCCAGTCCACCAAAGATCATTGTGCTGGGCTCTGGAGGTAAGTATGGGGTGAGCGGGGCTGTGGGGAGGCAGGGTGTGCAGAGGGTGGACGTGGGCTGGGGGAGGGGCCACCGAACGCAACGAGGGACCATTTTCTGTTTTACAGAGTTTTAAAAAAAAAGAAAAACATCTCAGGACATTTTTTCTTTTTACAGGGACATTTGGCATGCTGGGGTGGGTTTCCAGTGTGCCATCTGAGTGCTTGGGGGGGCTGTAGCTGACTGGGGATTGGGCACCCCTGTCGGCACATATGGGTGGGGAAGAGTAGAGGTGTAGTGGGCGCCCACATTGGCAAATTCAACTGGGAAGGGGGCACTGAAGCTGATGGGGATTGGGCACCCCATTGGCAAAGAAAGATGGGGGGCGCATGATGCCAAGGGGGATTGGGCACCCCTTCAGCAAACTGGGTCAGGGGCATGCAAGGTACTGCCCTGCAATGATGGATCACTCCCTCATTGCAGCGGAATGGCTGACACTGCAATGACGAGGTGGCCCCGATTGCATCTGTGAAAATGTTTCAAGGTGGTGGCACGCTGTCGGAACTAGTGTCGGCAGCAGCGTGCCACCGCATTGGGGAAAGTGGCCCAAGCCTCAAAAGGCAGTGGGGGAATTGGCCACAACAGTGCCACACCTCCACAACCTGCTTCTGCAGCAAGCTGCCGCAACATGTTTCTTGCACATGCGTGCAAGAAAACATAAAAAAGAAACCCATTAATTATATGCAGGTTAATACCGTGTTTAACTGTAGGAGTCCAGTGCTGGTTAAATGTTTACTGCAATAGTATATGTTTTTAATTGCAAGTCTGTGTAAAATAAACTGTGCAATTGTATCGTGAATACATGAGGTTTGATTATATTATGTTATATGCAATGCCAAATGTGTTGATATTGTAGTGTACTGCATCTGTGATGTGATTTACTAATTGTATGTTTAAAAGTACTCTTCTTTGTGTAACACTGTATTAATTCAGCCCTTTTGGTGCTGCAATAAAAATCCACAAATACTACAATTGCTAATACCACTTCTAGTAACTTCCCTTGAAAGGAGAATTAACCAGTTGGGTCCACAGAGGTCAGTTGGCTAAAATCAAACATTTGCTCTTTTGTGGACCAGAGCAGTTAAATAATGGCAGGATCCTGATGTGTGCCATATACTCTTTAACATGCCTTCATACAGATCAAGGATTTTTATTACCTGGGCACAAACAATTGTCTATTTGCAGACATCTGTTGCAACCAACTTGACCATTCTAAGTTGCCCACCAGCCAGGTCTTCCCAAATCAGCTGCTGAGCCCATACCCATAGCTTCCTGTAACTGATCCCACATTCTCCCAGAATTCCCAGGACCCACATTATTCCTCACTCTAAAGATCATTCTACCTGGGAGGCACCATTGTTTTTATGTAGGATGGAAGTGTGGGAAAATGTCTTCAGAGGTGACTGCTACAACACAAATAGTGCTGTCTTATGGGAACCTGGCTCTGCCTACTAGTCCTGGACACCCACCAGACCAAGCACCACCTGCCCAACCAAGCCATTTCCTAGATGACCAAATTACTGCTCCTAGGTTCTGTCCCATTACTGGTCAGTCAATGGGATGTTGATTGGTGGTAATGTCATCAGACAGTGACCCTCCTGCTTTATGGAACTAGCCCAGACAGCATCCTCAGCAGCTGTGGGAGGAGTCAAAATCTTCTTGGCTTACAACCTCCTCCAGTTGACACACAGCCCTGCTGAAAGGCACAGAGAGGCATGCTTGAGGTGGAGCTGGGGGCTGCTGGCTTGCATATCTGGCCTGGACCCCACTTCCTCATGGTGAGAGGCCCAACTAGAATCCCTTATTTACAATCAGTTTCTGTTGTCATAATATGAATACAGGACATAAAGCAGTTGAAAATTATTGTATAAATGTTCTGCACCTCATATTTAATATATGTACATATCAATTCCCTATGTGACATCCATTTGTCCCTTGAGAGAAGAAGGAACCATTTGTGGGTGCAGAGGTCAACCAGCCAAAAATAAAATGCTTTCTAAAATGTGGACCAGAGCAGTCAAATAACAACAGAACCCTGATATGAACCAGGTAACCTTTACCACACTTTAATGTAAACCAAGGCTTGCTGCTGCTTGAGTATGAATCAATAGAAGCTCATGCATGTCCATTACATTGGGCTGGAGCATCCCAAGCCAGCCACCCACCAGACCATCCTGAGTTGGCTGCTGAGCTTATACTCATGGCCACCTCTGTTCCCAATTGGCACCACGTTGTCCCTCACTTTGCAGGGTCATTAGCCAACATCCAGCTTTAGTGATAAAAGGCTGGCTTCCCACCTAAGCACCATTACAGGATGGGATTGAATGCAGCTGAAATAATTCCAAGTAAATCTCCAAGAGGTGCATTCCATCTGGCCAGTATAACCCTGAGAAATCTAAGGTAAGGTCAAGATGTTGCAGCACCTACCAATCTGCCACTTCCAAGGCCTCACCCACCTCATTTTTAAAACACGTCTATTCCTTGAACATTGATTTCTCACATCATATGTGATACCACATTTTCCTTGGGACAACCTTGGGCCATGCCAGAAAAAAGAATTAGATAATCAATGGAAATGGAGAACAAAAAATATAAAACATGAAAGTGGTGGAGGACCTGGCCTATCAGTGCGGTGGTAGTGCTACCACTTGCTGCACTAAAGACCTGGGTTTGAGAGTGAACTCAAGATGTCAGAGGGACAGTCAAGAAGAAGAAGATTAAGCATCCAAAGGGTTGCTCTCTTTCTGCAGAGAGGGACGGATGATGCACTCATTGTACTCCTGACCCCTAGTAGCAGTAGGCACCCAAGAATAGCATTTCTGGGGTGAGAGAAGTGACACTGGCCAATGTCTTCAGTGCAGGAGAGTACATAGGGCCACCTAGGTGACATTGCACATCTACCCTTCCAAGAGACAACTAAAACAGGAGGAGAAAAATGGCTGGCTAGTGTGATGCAACTCACCCCTCACAAGTTCCATATCTGGCTATATGGCATGCCTCCAGTTGGGGGTCTGTTTTGTGGCTGTCAGACCATGCCCACCTTGGGGATGCCATAGGGAAGATGGGAGCAGGATGGTAAGTTCATACGGAGTCATGCTAACATGGCTGGGGGGGGGCAGTCCCTGACATTGGGGTCAGCCAGGGGTGGAATAAACAGCATTTATTGCACAAAATGAAAGTGGGAGAGGGAGCAGGAATTACACTGTTTATCAGGCAAAATTTTGAACATTTTCTCTCCCCATATGTACAGTACAGCACCTCAGTTTTGAACCTCCTTTGGTTGGTTGGTTCAATAGATATTCCCCACCCATGGCCATATGCAGCAGGTTATGATAGACAAAATAATGAGATTTTGACTACAAATGATAATGGAAAAACAATTCAGAACTGTGATGTTGAATGCAAAATAATACAGTTAGGTCTCACCAATGTCACTGATGTACATATTGAAGAGGACTGGACCCAGACAGATTCCAGTGGTACCCCCCTCATGATCTCCCTCTTCAGATTTAACCCCATTAACCACAATTCTTTGCTGCCTCCCCTTTAGCCAATTACCTACCCAGTTTACTATGGCCTTAGAGCCACCCAGATCCTTCATCTTCTCAGCAAGTATCTGTGAGGCACTGAGTCGAATGCATTGCTAAAGTCGAAGTAGAGCAAATTCACAGTATGACCTTTATCTAATTTCCTCATCAACCAGTCAAAGAAAACAATTGGGTTACTCTGACAAGATCTCCATGCCACATATCTATGCTGTTTACTATCCTGGAAACCATTACTCCCCAAGTAATGCAAAAGGTCCTCTTTCATCAATGACTCAATCAGCTCTCCTATAATACAGGTAAGGCTGTAGTTCCCTGCTTGTTCCTTGCACCCCCCCCCCATAGGAGCAGAACTGCATTTGCCACCCTACAATCATCTGTCAATTTCATAAGTATCCTTGGCTGCCTGCAACCCATCTGGTCATGAGGCCTTAATTATCTTTAGGGCCATCCCTTTCACTTTAAATATTGGCTGCCTCATCTCCTGGACCCCTTTAGTGGCCACTTTGTTGCCACTTTCTGGCAAGGGCTCACCGTCTTCCTTACTGAAAGCTGAGCAGAAGTAATCATTCAGGATGGTAGCCTTTTGCCTCTCTTTCTCTAATACCCTACTTCCCACAGCTAGCCTTACGATTCCCCCTTCATTTCTTCATTTTTTCTCTAGTATATGTGAACTGTTTTTCCTCCACTCTTGACCCCCTTCACAATACGCAGCTGTGATTTTCTTTAAGGTTTTTTTATTTATTTCTGTATGTCTGAGGACTCTTGTTTTTAGTTTCCAAAACATTTTAAGATTTCCAGACTTGTAGACTTGTTTTAAGCAAACTAAGATTTTAAGTGCGATCCCGAAATCAAGTAATATTATCTTATTTTTTCAAAGTCTTAGTAAGATAATTACGGTATCTTACTGCTTTGACAGATAATTTTGCATATTTTCAGGATAAAATATACAAATTTAAGTTCTTTTCTAATTTTAAAACTGTCATTTTTTGCAGTGAATAGTAGGGCTGTGCAAATACCTTTTCCCAAATATTTAGCCGAATATTCTGTATTCGGGTCCCAGGTATTCGGTATTCGTTATTCGGTATTCGGTATTCAGACAGAAAAGGTGTTTTTTTAAGAAAACTTTAAGACAGCACTTTAACAACACCATTATTTACCCATTAAACCTGGTGTAGCATATACACATCACTGAGACTTCAACCACCAGCGCAGAGCTCTCATTAATGCAACACAAGCTCCATGCGTCACACTTGATCCACCACACCACACATATATCACTCCGAAAACGATATCAAGCATTGCATTGGGTTAGCACTGGAGGGTGTTCATGGTCACAGATATGATAGCCCATGACATGGGCATCGGTGATTGAGTGCTGTGATCGCAAATTCTCTCACTGTAAGTATTACCTGAGCAACCACTCCCATCGTCACGGGCCAAAAACCACACCACTGGGTTTTGTCTTAACGTCGCTTTATTTGATCAAACCTTACACATGCATGTGGGACTTCTACAATGGAGAAGTTCTCTGATTACAATTTACAGCAGCTTTTTATAAGCTAGATTTTGCACTTCTTATCTTGAAAAATACCAACATTTCAGTATAAGCCAATCATAAGACAGCATAACAAGTTTTCAGCAATGTAACAGAAAACAAAACAAGTTTATGTATGAGGTACTTTTCCACTACTTATTTCATTTCTTTCCCAATACTGCTTGATACATATGCCTGGGTCAAGCTGACCTGAGAGAGACAATGAGTTTCACTCACACCATAGCAATGTCTCTACGTGCTGTTATCTTTATATTTTGTCCGAGCCTGTTATACAGGCTGGTACAACCAGTTCTGCTCAGTTTTATCTAGCTTTATGTTTTTACAAATATACCTCAAGTAACCTCAGTATCATTCTATAACCCTGTAAAAAAGAAAACATGAACTCAGAAATTTCTACTACATTCATTATGACTTTGTTACAGCATGACTTTCAAAGCAAGCATAGCTTCAAGGCATATATAAAAATTCCCTCACAGTGCTTGCAATAATGGCAACTCAATCCTGGTGCATGTCGAAGGGGCTACTGTTGAGGAAGGGTGACCGGATTGGGGAGGTGGGCACATGTAGTGACAGGACATCATTATATGTGTACATGTGTGGGGGGGGGTCCAGCATGATGGAAGGGAGGGAGGGTTGGCCTGGTGTGGTTGGTGTGGGGCTGCCAATCTGGCCCCATAGCGTGGTTGGTGGTTGTCAGCCTAAAGGTGCAAGGGTTCCAGGTTCGGTCCGGGCACACCTACATTTTTGTGTGCCCGGCCTCAATTTTTTGCATGAATGACACTGATGGTGGTGGGAAGTACACTGACTGTAGATGTAGCAGCCATAGTGATAGCAGTGGGAACACTGGTGGTGGTGTCTGTTGCTTCCTGCACAAAGCATGTATGCACTAATGCCCTTCTGCTACTGCACAAAAGGATGTGACAGTGAATGTATAGATGGAACAGGTGGTGACACCAGTAGTAGTAATAGTTCTGCCAGTAGTATTAGTAGTAGTAGTACTATTGCCAGTGCTACAAAAACTAAAAGGCTTGCTTGGGGAGAAAAATATTTGAGACCATCTAATAAAGAGACATCTGTCTGTCATCGTCCATGTAGTCTATCTCACCACCTTCTCTGGAATTGTATTATGTATCAATAGTATACAGTGAAGCAAGGCAAGACGCAATTCAATACTTTGCAGTAAATGCTGTCACAAAGTATTGGATGACTAGAGATTAACTGCCATTGAATTACACTGCTCCTTGAAGCATACTGCAGCACTTTGCAATAATTTTGCAGGCATGGAAAATAATTGAGACTGGTGATGACACACTGGTAACCGGAATATTTCAGGTATGGGAAATACTTGAGATGTGTGATGCCATACTTCTAACTAGAATATTTCAGTCATGTGAAATACTGGAGACTGGAGATGCCATACTGGTAACTGGAATATTTCAGTCATGTGAAATACTGGAGACTGGAGATGCCATACTGGTAACTGGAATATTTCAGTCATGTGAAATACTTGAGACTGGAGATGCTATACTGGTAACTGGACTATTTCAGGCATGTGAAATACTTGAGAATGGTGATGGCATACAGGTAACCAGAACATTTCAATCATGTGAAATACTTGAGACATGTGATGCTATTCTGGTAACTGGAATATTTCAGTCATGTGAAATACTTGAGATAAGTGATACCATACTCGTAACCGTAATATTTCAGTCATGTGAAATACTTGAGACTGGAGATGCCACACTGTTAACTGCCATATTTCAGGCATGGGAAATACTGAGACTGGAGATGCCACAATAACTGCTATATTTTCTGCACACAAAATACTTGAGACTGGTGATGCCACACTTGTAACTGTCATATTTCAGCCATGGAAAACACTGAGACTGGAGATGCCACACTTGTAACTGCCATATTTCAGGCATGGGAAACACTGAGACTGGTGATGCCACACTTGTAACTGCCATATTTCAGGCATGGGAAACACTGAGACTGGAGATGCCACTCTAACTGCCATATTTTATGCACGTGAAATACTTAAGACTGGTGATGCCACACTGGTAACTGGCACCTGGAAAGCTGTTAAAGGGATTGATGGAATATGGGCACAAGCAACACAGGGGATGAGAGATGTAGCAACACCAGTTGAGGATTTTGTATTGGGAACCACAATCAATAGGTGGGTGGCAGTTTTAGGCACTGGGAACTGCAGCACATGCTCTTTCAAAAGAATACACCATGACAGTGGAAGTAATAAAGGAAAAGGGTGCTGGTCACAGATTTTTGTTAGTATGACTTTGAATATAAATGTTAACGTGCTTATTTGCTAACAGAACAATGATGGTTAACACAGAATAGCTTGTGTATGGGTCAATGCTACAACACACAAATGTTGTATCCAGTATAAGACAATTATTTAATGCAATTGTTAGTTGCCATATGTGTACCCAATGTGAGGTAGATTTATTTTTATAAACACCAGTTGTTCCATATGTGCTGAGTCAAGTGAGGATCGGTGAGATTCTACCACATCCCCAGCAGTGCTGAACATTCGTTCAGATGGTACGCTGGTAGGGGGGCAACATATAGTTAAGGGCCAACTGTGCCAAGTGTGGAGATGCTTTCATCCTTTTGATCCAGTACTCCACTGGATTTATGGAGAATGACTCCAAAGGCTCATTGAAATAACTGTTCAGCAGACTGGGTGCTGACTGTGGCTACTGTTCTGTTCTCTTCCGCTGCTCAGCCTGTAGAGATGAGCTGAGTTCAGCCCAACAGTCACCTTCCTTCTCAAGGTTTTCCATACTGCTTTCAGTTTATAATTCTGAGGCTGGCTCATCAATAGGGTTACCTGATGGTTTCATCGACCCAAGGATGCAGAAACTAAGTTCTGAGCACATCTGCTTCTGAATGTCTGTAACCCTGTGAGTGGGCATTATAAGGTGTAGTACCTCACACTTGAAACATGGATCCAACATAGTGGCAAATGTGCACTTTTTATTGGAACAGAGATCAGAAAATCTAACTTCTAGTTCTGTGGTGAGGTTTTCCACAAGGGATGTCACTGTTCCTGGTGTCTGGTTTGGATCTTTCTCAGCATTTTCACTGAATCTCCTTGTGGCTTTTTTCAGGATCTGTACAGCAGGAATTACCTGACTTAGCAGTGCAGAATCAGAGCTAAGGTCATGAGTGCTCCTTTCAAATGGGGCTAAAACCTTTACTGAACCCTCAATCACAGCCCAGTCCCGATGTCCGAGGACTCCCCCTATATCAGTTTCCATGCTCATCTCATGAAAGGCCCCCTTTTGCTCCAGATGCCTTTGCAGCATGTAATAGTTGGAATTCCACCGGGTCTGTACATACTGGATGAGATGATGCTGCGGCATTTGAAGATGCTCTTGCAGCTGATGCAGACGGTTTGTGGCTTTCACTGAGTGATGGAAGTGGCTGCTTATGCCTCTGGCTACTTTGACTGTGTCATCTGCCTCTGCTGTGTTTGCCAAAGCCTTTGTCACCACCAAATTTAATGTATGAGCAAAGCAGCATAACATCTGCAAATTGCCATCTCTAAGTGCTTTTATCATATTTGTGGCATTGTCTGTGACCACAAACCCTACCTGAAAATTGGTGCCATCAATCCATGGGCTCAACATCTCTTGCAGGAATGAACGTATGTTTATAGCCTGGTGATCCTATTCCATAACACTGACATTTAGCAAAGCAGACCTGCAGGGAGAGGGGGAAGAGACAGAACCAGCACCAGTACCACCATCACCACCAGTGACTACCACATCTGCAACACACCAGTGTGCTGTCAGTGACATATATGCATGATTTGAATTCATGCTGGTCCATATGTCAGTTGTGCAGTGGAAAACTCCACCAACAGCCTGTGCTAGTAGTCTGGCAACTTCTTTTCTCAAATCATGGTAAATGTTGGGTACTACAGTATGTGAAAATATGGCCCGTGATGGTATATTATACCTAGGGTGCAAATGCTGCAGCAGCCTATGGAAACCTGTGTTTTCCACAATGGACAATGGCTGCAGATTCAAAGCCATCATCTCACCAATTAAAGTGGTGCTCTGCTGTGCTGTTGGGTGTGACGCCTGGTATTTGATGCGGGCACGAAATGCTTGCATGATGGGTGTAGTCAAAGCAGTACCACAACGCATTGATTTTGACTTTGAACCCATGGTGGAGGGTGTTACAATAATAGACGATTGAGCAGAAAAAGGCAGAATTGGTGATGCTCCTGTATGGGGATGCGCTATAAGTGGTGTAGGGGGAGATGAGGGTGCACTATCTGTCTCAGTAATAGAATCACTAACTATACTTTGTGCATCTACTGGACCAGTACCAGAAGAGGGGCTGACAGGCACATGTTGTGGAGGGGGAGGAACAGCTATGGATCATTGAAGTGCACTGGGATGTTTCATTTGGAGATGGTTCATCATTGATGTTGTTGTGAGATTTGAAAGGTTTTTATCACGACTTATAGTACAGTCACACACACAGCATACTGCATTTGTTGGCTCATATTTTACAACACTAAAGTACAGCCACATCACACTTTTCCTTGCACTGACAGTGGAAGTACGGGCCCCAATAGGGCGATCATGGGCATGTTTTGCCCTTTTCTCCTTATCAGACCTGGGTGCGGAGGATGCAGTTGTTCTACCCCTTTCTTTCTCCGCAACAGATTTAGTTGTAAAACTACTTTGTGTATCAGATGGAGTTGAACTTGACACAACTCTTTGAAAGGACAGGGTGGACTGTTTGTTTTTTTTTAGGATGAGGAGGGTGACCCTGACCGGCCTGCTTGCCACGACAAGAAGCACTTCATTTTTTGGCATCTGCACATTCACACTTTCCTCACAGATATGTCGCATATTCAGCCTCATCACCAAATTCGTTTAGGTGTGTATCCCTGTCAGATGATGTACTTAGCAAGTCTTGAGGCTCTGGTAAATATTCAGAACCAGATGAATGCTCTTCTTCAGAATCCTCCACATCAGCAAAAGGAAATGTGGTGAGAGGAAACTGGCAATGCGGAGCAACAGTACGTTTTGGCAACACAATTGGTGCAGTTGTTGTAACAGTCTTATGGTCAATACTAGTAACAGTACCTATGGTCATGGGCACAGTTAGCAAGGTAGTAGCACTGTTGACTGTAGTCCTGTTGCCAGAATTACAATCAGGAGTTACAGTTGAAGAAATTGGCATCGTATTATAGCTAGTTGTAATACTGGCAGCAGTAGTCATGGTGACAGCAGAACACTCAGGACTACTAATGGAGGCAAAGGTTGTGGTGACAGTGGCTGTGCAAGGAGCATGAATAACAGTGCACACCGTTATGGCAGTAGTGATTTCAACAGTACAAAAAGGATTTGCTCTGGTTGCTGAAATCACGGCACTGGTGGTGGTGGGGAGGAGCACACTGATAGGCGATGTTTCCTATATGGGGGCAGTTGTGTGAATAGTGCTATCACTGGTAGTGGGGGTGGGTTCTTGTTCTTGTATAACTGGAGATGTCAGCTGTAAAGCCCTCCTACTTTTATAAAATGACGGTGCTGCAAATGCAGTACTAGTAATAGTAGTGGCAGCAGTTGAAGTTATAGTAGTACTAGTACTACCCCCAATCTTACTGACACCAGAACCTGAGGGCTTATCAGGGGAGAAAACTATTTTAGAGCAGTGAATATGAACAGACCTTCTTTCACCCTGTTCCTCACCACTGAATATGACTTGCTTGGGCTGGATCATGCACGTTTACGGGATTGATGAGACATGGTCCGTAACTTACTGTGTATATTATTTGTGATTAGTGTCTTTGTTTATGTTGGTGCTTCTTGTAGAAAACAACAATAGCAACACCGCATATGTAGCAGCTAATAAAGTCAAGCTGATACTAGAGAGAGATGGAGTCAGCAAACAACTTCTTACTTGTACGGTGTCAGTTGTGCAGTCATACAGTACAGCAATTCAAACTTTGAAGGTGCACCAAACAATTTACAACACACAGAACCCAGTGAGTCATGCCTCACACACACAGAAATACTAAAGCAGTTCACAGAAAATATATGTGTACACACTCACAGTAGTGCACACACAGGGGACAAAGACACACAAATAAGAAAAAAAACTCACATGCACAGGAGGCCACTCAGGTGCAGTGAGCTGTGGAGGGAGGAGTCATCAGCGACACCCTCCTTACTCAGTTGTACTGGGAACTGAGCCAAGAACCAGACTACAGTCAGCAACAATTCAATGGGTCAAGCCTGACCCAGTGAGAAAAAAATACGCTGCTTCATATATCACAAAATAAAATCCATGCAGACAACTGTGCATGCATTTGCAGCACACAGATTACAAGATCAATAATACAATGCACACACAGATGATTTATGCACCGCGGTAAGCTGCAATGCAGATAAGAGGGAGTCAGATGACAATCACACCTCACTTTTGAAGGGAACCGAGCCCAGAACCTGATTACAGCAAAATACCAATTTGCTTCACCAAAGAAATAGAAAATACCACAGGGGCTGTGTGCAGATTTGGAACAAAAAGCTAAGCAAACACAGCAGTGGGGATGGGGCAGTCAGCAAAAGCTTGAGCCACTCACTGTTACTGAGCCCAGTAACAGTTATTCACTATATGCAAAAGCCAAACTGGACTTTGTTGACAAAAAAAATCCTGATAAGAACTAATTGGTTCTTAAGCAAAAAATCAAACCACACTGCTTCTGCTGAGCTGTGAAACTGTAAGCAGCGGGGAAGGGGAGTCAGCATGCAGCAGCACACACACAGACTCACTCACGCACAGACTCTCCTTTTCCTTGAAACTGAGCCCACTTTCAAGGATGAAAAACAAAACTGCAGTCAGATGCAGTCACAAGTTGATCAGATGCAAAAACTGGATCACACACAAAAAATGTTTTAAACAGTTATAAAAGTTACAAGTGTTAAACTAAACAGAGCTAGCTCTCTGAGAAACAACTGTCTCCTCTCATCTACACTCTCAGAGTGAGGAGATCACATGGTGTTCCTGGCTCTGAGCTCCAAAAACAGCCTCTGATTGGCCAGAGAAGCTCTTTAAGATTTTGAAATCTCACCCATCGAATAGTACATCCTGAATAGTAGCCGAATAGTGAACTATTCAGAATGTCCATCTGAAAATTCGGCAAGCCTATTATTCGTGGTATTCGGGAAATACTATTTGGACCATGCACAGCCCTAGTGAAGAGATAAAATACACTACACATGGATTATAAAATACTATGAATACACACTGTAATAAGCTGGATGCTAATAATGACACTTTAAAGAAGAAAAAAAGCAACATCTGTCATTGGTGATTTCGAAAACGATACTCGCTTCACAAAGTATTAATATTGTTTTGGAACATGTTACAACACAGACACTGGCCCAGCTGATTTTAAGAATTGAATTGTGAAATCATTGGTCAAGAAAAGGAAAACAGGAACAATGTTCATGGATCTGCTTAAAGGTTTTGACAAGGTGGACAAACCCTCACTCCTCGATAGATTGGGTAGCATTGGTGTACGTTCCGAACCCTTAAAGTGATTTACGTCTTATCTAATAATTAGAAAACAAAAGGTTCAAAGGAGGGAAAAATCAATAAGTAACTTGCTGTTCTGTACATTGCTGCTCCCCTACCCAAGATCTTTACTCTCTCTCTTTGTGCCAGAGTCATGTCCCTGATATCTGGAAGATGGCTCGAATTACCCCTGTCTTTAAAAAAGGTGACCCCAAAGACTCCTCAAATTACAGACCCATAGCCATCCTGTTTGTGCTCAGCAAAATTCTAGAAAAACTTGTAGTTACTCAATTGACTTTCTCCAGAAATATGATCTATCCTCTGCCCAGCATGGTTTCCGAAAGGGTCACAGGACTACTACTGCTCTCCTCAAATACACATCTGATGCACTGATGGCCATGGACTCTGCTGTTCCCACTGGGGCAATATTTATTGATATGACTAAGTCATTTGACCTAGTTGACAACTCCCTCCTAACCGACTCACTCCGCTTACTTGGCTGTTCACCCAATGTTGTAAATTGGTATAGTAACTACCTATCTGACAGAATACAAATTGTAAAATATAACTCCACCCTCTCTGACAAGGCCACCACTAACATTGGAATACCTCAGGGGTCCATACTGGGCTGACTGCTTTTCACTATTTTCATAAACATCACCTCAACCCACTTGAGAAGTAACTCCCTGTTGTATGTGGATGACATTGTTCTGTATACTAGTGCCAAAAGTATTGAGGACATAAATCAGTGGTGCTGCCATGACTTTCAACTAATCCAGCAGTGTCTGAGTAGTCGCAAACTAGTCCTAAATGAGTCTAAGACCCAAGCCATGCTTTTTGGATCAAATTTAAAACTCAGTCACTCCCAACACATGTTAATGTCTCCACCTTAAGTGGCACATCCATTGAGGTGGTGAACTCCTTTAAATACCTGGGAGTCTCACTGGACCCAGTACTAAATTTGGATCTCAATATTCAATGGATGTTCAAGTTAGTAAACATGAGACTTGGTATTGCCTATTGAACCAGTTATGCCCTCACGCCCTCGGCAAGACTTGACATAGCCTGGGGGATACTCCTTCCCTCCCTTACCTATGGGGTTGCTACCTACACATCTGCAAGTAAATCAAGTCTTTGCAAGTGGGATGTCACCTACAACAATATCTGCCAATATGCATCCTCCGCCCATCGAATGAAATACCACTACCTCCTTTACTTCAACCTTGGATGGCTTCCCCCTCATGCGGCAAGGTCCTCTGCCTTCAGCTCCACCATAGATAACATTGTCAGATCCCAACTATCTATGTCCCTAGTGGGACTCTTTCAAAATCAGGCATCCTGCAATGACCTTCATTCATCTGACAATGCCTTGGTCTGCATCCCTAGACATACTACCTCTAAAGGCGCAAGGTTTTTTGCCTGTCATGCCCCCAGTACTGGAACTCCCTCCCAATAAATATTCGACAGGCCTCTACCCATGCCTCCTTCAAGAAATTACTCTGAGCCCATCTCGTCTCCTCCAGTCGATGCTCCTGTTTCAAACCACCTTAGTCCCTAACCTAACCCTGCTCTCAATGACCATTTTCCAGTCCTGCCCTCTCCCAATCGGTTCAGCACTTGCAACTTAATTGTTTACCATGGCTACCTGCTGCCTTATACTTTCTACCTTTTGTATTCCATACTTCAATTTCCACCTTTCTACTTTAACCTACCCTGTTCCTACCCTTCTTTCAATTTCTTTCTTATATCTCCTTATAATTACTATAGTATTTCTGCTTATAGTTATTTTATCCTACTCTGATCAACATGTGCCCTAATTTTAATATGTATTTGTTTCTTTCCTGTATACATTTCTGACAATGTTTATCATATGATTATAGGTGTTTCTTTGTTACTTGTCTGTATCAATTTTTCTTGTCAAAATTATCAACCTGTAAAGTAATTGTCACTGATGTTACTATTTCTGTACTTTCCCGGGTTGTGCCTGAAAATAGTCATTTTTATGGCTAGCGCACCTACCTGGTAATCAAAAAACTAAAAACAAAAAAATATTGGTGAACTTACAAGGGGAGTTCATAGAATAATCGATTTTGGGACTCACTTTTATTAATAATTTTTATAAATAATTTGCCTAATGAATTTTTACCTACTGAGATTACAATGTACTCTGAAGATACAGTTCTGGTGGCTTCTGTGGATACTAGGAAATATTTGGAAATGAAATTACTGAAAAAATTTACAGTACTTCAGGGGTGGTTCACTAGTCTAAGGTTTGTTTTAAACTTTAAGAAAACACAGTTTATGAGATGTCAATCAAGTATGTAAAATTCAATTACAACGACTGATGAGCTAAGAATAAGAGATCACTGAATCATACAGAATGGTTATGTAAATAATAATAATAATTTTAATTTATAAGGCGCCTTTCAGTTGTCAAGGCACCGTACATAAATAACAGATTAAAACAGTTAAAATCATTAAAAGAAATTCAGCTAAATCAGGACAATTAATTTTGCCAATATTCTAAAAATGCAATTTCCCACAAAAAGGTCTTCAAACCTCACTTGAAACCCTCCACAGGGGTGCACTCCCACAACTGATGGGGTAGAGAGTTCCAAAGGGTGGGGGCCACATACGAAAAAGCCTGAGCACCTGAAGATTTCAAATTCACCCTTGGAACCACTAGCAACCCCTCATCGACCGAGTGGAGTGATCAATCAGGGCGATAAGGAACCAGAAGTTCTTTTAAATAGACTGGGCCCAGATCGTTTAGGGCTCTGAAAGTCAGCAATCCGACTTTAAAGGTGATCAGCCACCGAATTGGCAGCCAGTGCAGTTCACGCAGCACTGGAGTAATGTGATAGGATCTATTAGAACCTGTCAAAAGCCTGGCTGCAGCAGTCTGCACTAGCTGCATGTGACAGATTTCAAACCCAGAAAGTCCTAGATAAAGGGAGTTGCAATAATTCAAGCTCGAGGACACGAAGACATGGACTAAAGTAGGCAGGTCGGCAGACGGAACAAGATGCCGAATCCTGGCGATGTTCCTAAGATGATAAAAGGAAGTCTTAATGACTGCTGACACCTGTGAATGCTTGTCAGCCCATCATCAAGAACAAACCCCAGGTTCTGCACCCGTTCAGAGGTCGGTAGAGAAACGCCTACAAGAAAAATTCTGGAAGACAGACCATCACCCGACCCCCCATCTGTTGACCCAGGTCCACAACCAGTACCTCAGTCTTATCAGAGTTCAACCTCAGCCAGCTAGAATTCATCCACTCCTGGATTTCTCTTAGACAGCTATTAAGGACTGAGAGAGCTCCCTCCTGGTCGGGGGCAAAAGAAAGGTAGAGCTGGGTATCATCTGCATAACAGTGAAACCTCAGCCCATACCTTCTTACAATGTCTAAGATGGGTAGCATATACACCGCAAATAACATGGGTGACAATATTGAACCCTGAGGCACCCCACACAACAAAGCCATTGAATCCGAGGAAAAAACCCCGGACACAACTCTTTGTGATCGCCCAGTCAGGAATGATGTGAACCATCTTAAGACAGTTCCAGATATTCCACAAAGCAGCCTCAGGTGTTCTATCAACACCATGTGATCTACAGTATAAAACGCTGAAGAAAGGTTGAGAAGAACCAAAATGGAAAGACTCTTCTGATCTCTGGCCATCAAGAGATCATTGAACACCCGAACCAGCGCTGTATCAGCACTATGTCTTTTACAAAAACTGGGCTGGAGGGGTTCATAGATGTCATGGATGGTCAAATGGTCCTCCAGTTGTGCAGCCACTACTTTCTCTCACCTTCCCAACAAAGGGGAGGTTAAAGATAGGTCTGTAGTTTTCAAGACAGTCAGGGTCCAAGGTAGCTTTCTTCAAGAGGGGTGTCACCACCACCTCTTTCAGGGATCTGTAAATGAATACAAGTACTTAAGGTTAATTTTGTATTTGAATTTGTTTTACCAAGCACACTGAAAAATGATGTCAAAAATTATTACAAGGCAGACATGCTTTTAGGTTCTGTCTCTGTTCTGCTTCTTCCATCAGTAATGCTGGTTGTACAGTCTCAGTTTGGACTTTTGCTTCTGCTTTTAGTTTGTCTGCCATGCTTCTGGTAATCACTCCTGGGCTTGATGTTGCAGGTCTGTACCTTTCTTCTATGCTTCCTTGGTACCAGGCCTAGTACCCACACACAAAACTCCTGGCTTAGAATATGCATGGCCTAAATACCACTTTGTCTGACACCAAAGGAATAAAGGCATAGGTCAGGAAGCATAGGCAAAACAAGAGGAGTAGTAAAATTTCACAAGCCACATTTTAATTAGTATCAATAACAGTAAAAATAAAAATAAAATTGTGCATGATAGCTCTTGATACAGGCAGTTCAAACAAACAGAAGTCCTTCCTTTTAGAGTCTCTCTAAGATCGTCAACTCTTTATATTTCTAAACAAAACATTTCTCCTCTTTTATGAGATGTTTTCCCCAGGTAAATGAATTATGAATCCTGTTCATGTATATTACACCACCTCTGTTCCACAAAATGTATTAAGACTTTGTCAATTTTTATCCTGTGAGCAGTCTGAAGAGTACATTAATCTTCTCAACAGGTGTAACCAATTAAAACATCTTGTCCCAGGGCTGGGTTCCTTCTGATAATTCTGCAAACGAGTTTGTATAGGTCAAAATGCACTTCAAGGTGCAACATGGTCAAAATGAACCTCAAGGTTAACCCCCCTGTGTTCCAGATAAACCCAAGTTGCTACCAGTAATCATTTCAACAGTATAACTATATAAATTTGCAAACCATGGAATCTCAGTTTCACTTAAACATTCACATATAGATTTTAAGCACAGATAATTAAGGGAAGAAAGAATGAACAGAAGCATCAAGTGAAGGGAGAAAATGGGGAATGTATGGGACATCAGAGTGGCCAATTCCTAGCTGCCACAAGGAAAATTTGAGTGCAAAATCAGACAGGCAAAAGATAGACAAGTGGCAGAACAGGAGAGGATAAAATAGATCCTTGCTGTTTACTCTCTTTGAATAAGAAATGAAGCAGGGTCTTACCCAACCCTGTCACACATTGTGGCAAGTGTTAACCTGAAAGGTCATTGGCAACAAACCCAGGTTTCAAAGAAACATGAAATTACACATCCTGTAATGCAAATCACCATACAAGAGTTTAGACTGGTTCTGTTTTAACTTGGAGTTTATGGTGCCAAATGGATTTACAGACCTTGCAAAGGCTGAAAACAGAAGACACGGACATGTCTCATCAGTGTGCTTTATGTGTAACAGCAAAGAGAAAGATGAACCAGTCATAGCATGGTCTTACTGATTTGTGTCATGGTGAAGCCCAAAATAGGAAAACAATCTAAAAATCAAAGAACCTCAGCACAACAACACTGAGGCAAAGGGAATTGTCAATAAAGCCACGTATCAAGCCGATGTAAAATTACACATATCACCATATAATATATGGTTAGGGCTTATTATATACAGTATATAGAAATCAGTGGCTGCTCAAATGTTGTTGTGCACATTCTAAAAGTTGTGCACATTCTAAAAGTTATTGTGCAAGTTCTACAATTAATAGTCATTACTCCTTCATTAATAGTCATTAGGCCCATGCTGTCCACCACCCAACTGGATGAAACCAACTTGTTCAAATGAGGAATACAAACAAATATGGTAGCACTGCTTAGCCAGTGCTTCATGGGTATGATTTCGACATGGAGTGCCATAGTGGCCTCCATGTTAACAAAACCACAAATATTTAAAGTGATTTTGTGAGGTTCACTGTAGAAAATAGGAGTAGTAACCTGTATGAGTTGCAATTCAATATCTTACCATTCAAACTGCCAAAAAGTGCTGTTTTCCATGAAAAAATGCTTTTATAACTGTGCTCTGCTTCATTTGCATAACCCAGCTCTTTTTTCTTCTCAGTGCTGCAACCTCCAACCATGACATCATGAAAGGGAAACAAAGTTTTTAAGCACTGTTTTAAAACAGAGATCTCTGTTGGTCAGTCTTGGTATTGCAGACATCTACACTACCAAGACAGGAGACTACACCTCTCAATAAATAGATGCTATATGAACAATACCTTGTTTTGAAAATGAACATATGAGAGCTTTTACTGTTGAAGCCGCTGCAGAAATATGAGACTGCACCTCACAGTAAGGAAATTGGAAAACAACTTCTTCTTGTACCCACAGTGCCTTGCTACATATGTCTATATATTAGGTGCGATACTGCAGTCACAACTATAAAAATAAGGTACTGCACCTCTAACTAACATTTAAATCAACATTATTAATTTACCTAGAATCCCTTGGTGCTGTATGTAAAACATTTTAACAGTTCCCTTTCATGACATCATTCTGGTGGTGTGGCAGCACACAGAAAACTGGAGGACAAAGGGCAGGATTTACAAACAAAGCCAAAAATTCCACAGCTGTGGGAAAAAGGCATGCAGCACTGTGGAAATGCAGCTGCATGATATTCTTAAAGAAATTGTATGCAGGTGAGGAACTCCATAAAACCCCTGCAGCTGCGGAAATTCAGCAGCTGCAGAAATTGAGCAAGTGCTGAAAATCAGCAACAGTGGATCCACAGCTGTGGAAATGGCTTAGGAGGCACAGCAACAGTGAACCTAATTAGCTGGGGCAGCATACTTTAACATTGCTGCCATAGAATGAAGCTGAAAGCACCCACAAATAGACCAGTAACCAATCCCTCAACTGGGACCATTGCAGCACCACAGGTACCAATAATACCATAGCACCACTGTGGCTGACTGTCACTGCTGGTCCTCCCTCCCTCCCTGGGATGCTCTTGTTGTCTGCAGGGGTAGCATTTACTGCAGGCTGGTCAGTCTCTACTGCCTGTGGGGCTATGTCATGGGCTGCACTGGTTCTAGTGGTTCTTGCATGTTGCCATCTCATGGCAATGTGTGCTGTTGATGCTGTAACATCAGCGACTGCTATACCCACTGGGATGCTATTACCTGGTCCTCACCTCCACCATAATTGATTTCAATTGTTGGGGCAGTTTGCTGAGGGAGAGTTACACTGCACTCCAATTTGTGTAACATTTTTTCCACAACTACGGAAAAAAACTGGCTGTGAACAACCTTTGAGGGGCTGTGCCATCACCTTTTTTTCCCCAGTGACTTCCACAGCTGCACTTTTTTCCACAGTCCATAGTGTTTTTGGCCACAGCTGCAGAGGTTTTTGTGAATTGCACTCAGTGCAAATTCCCCTTTGTTTCCATAGCTATGGCAGTTTTGGGGACTTAGGGAAGGTTTTGCACCTTCAGAAGCTTTGTGAATCCTGCCCAAAGTGCTGATAAAATCTAAATAAAAATGACTATGACAGATTTTTTACAAAACAAATTGCAGCGTCAACATCTAAAGCATGGGTGGCAATGGCATACTATGTGAAAAAAGCATCTGTGAAGCCTCACAAAATCATGTAAGTTTTTTTTTGGGGCATAAAATAAATGAAGACCTGCTGCAAATGTTTCAAGGCTTAGGACTAAATTTGGACTGCAGCAACAATTGGGACCTCAGCTGCCAACAACAAATGGGACCACAAACACATGGTAGGAAGCCTTGTGAAAATTAGGGCTGTGCGAACACCTTTTTTCGAATATTCGGTATTCAGAGCCCATGTGTCTGAATATTCGGCCAGATATTCTATTCAGGCACTTTTGCATAAAAAAGCTAAAATTGCCCCCCACCCTCCTCCCTTACTCAGATCTGGCTAGATAAGAAAGAACCCCTCCTTCCCCCCATCCTCAGATAGCACACAAACCCCCTCCTCCGCCCCAACCAAGTCGTAATTACAAAAAAAAAAAGATCATCAAAATCCAATGGGCGACCGGCACAACCCCACCTGCCTCCACGGCTGGCCACCAAGTTTCTTTAATACTGTGCCCCCCACACACACACACACACACACACCCACACACACCCATCCCCACCCCAGTAGCCAGTAGCGGCATGCACCGTGCACCCTGCAGCTAAAGAGAAGTAAAAAAAAGAGGCAGCCAGCTCAGCCCACCCTCCTCCTCAGCCGGTTGCCTTCTTGGGAATGAAATCATTCACTTGCTTTCGCTTATATAGTAGAACAGCTGATCACATGATCAGCTGTTCTACTATATAAGTGCAAATCTGATTAAATTAAACTTGAAACAAGTTATAAGTTAGCAAAATTTGTTTTACAATGTGGTTTTAGAACAAATGACTGCTAGTTATATCAAGACTTGAATGGTCAACAATTACCTAGCATGGAGGCATTACCATCCACCCATAAATTTCTCCATTTAAGGCATTCATTCCCCACCACTATATCCATTTTCCCTGGCATTTTCTATGCATCACCCAAAATCTCACTTTCCTCCCTGGCTGACTCTCTCACTACCATCACCTTTCATTCCTTTGCAGGAGAACTTATCCTGTTCAGAAATTTCAGTATAAATTGGCTCTCCTGAACATTCAGATCAACCATCTACAGGATTGAGTCCCTTAGTCTTTTGCAGATTATATCTGAAGCCTCCCGGCTCAATCCTCACTCCCCCAACCATACCCTTTTGAACTGGGTTCTCTCCTCTCACCCCCACCTCATTGTTGCAGCAAGCATATTGCCAGATTATTTCTGTAATAACTGCATGATGTTTGACATTAGAAAAATCTGATGTTCCCCATCCTCCCCAAAATACATCTGGTCTAGGGCTCTCTGGTTGCTAAACATCAATGCTCTCCTGAGGGACCTTGCTGTAACAGATTGGTCAGCCATCCTCTCTGCCTCTACTGTTGAAGTGGCCCTCTCCCTAATTCACTCCAAATTATCCTTAGTCTATTACAAGCATGCTCCCCCCACCCCCAGGCAGTCCAGTATAAAAATTCCGCCACCTTTGGATTACTCTGATATCTTCAATCAGTGCATGTCCCATGATCTTGCCTGTGCCTGCTATGCATTTTTCCACTCCCTCACTGACATTCTCTCTTTCTGGACTCCGAGAAAGAAGTGCTCAATGGCTGTCTGAGCTGCAAATTTACACTATTTCAAGGCCACCCCCCAGCACAAAGTTAATGCCCCAGCTAAATTCTGGAAGGTAATCCACTCCCTTTTTGACCCACCTGCTCAGTCTGCTCCCCCAGTCCTCATGGTAAATGGTCCACCTGTTTCTGACTCTCCCTCTGTTGCTGCTCAATTCAATTAGTTCTTCATCACTTGTGCCCTATTTCTTGCCCCCCAAGCTTTCCCCTTCCTCTCGTCCTCACCCCTCTGCAGGCTTCCACCCACATCACAACTCAGGAAACCCTTCTTGTCCTTTTCTCCCTCAAGATGTCCAAGTCTAGCCCTAATGGGCTAGATCCTAAACTTCTCCACCTCTCAGCTCCTGCCGTTGCACCTCCCCTTACTCACCTGCTCAATCTATCATTCTCCCTTTGCTCTGTGCTTCATCCCTAGAAGATTGTTAAAGTTTTTCCACTTGACAATGGTAGACACTACTCCTCTTGTCCTGGTAACTTCAATCCTATCTCCCTCTTCCCCCTCCTTGCAAAGCTGAAGAGAAAGTTGCCTATTGCAGACATTCAGACATCTTCTCATCCTCCAGTTTCCTCTACCCCTTCCATTCTGACTTCTGGATGCACTATTCCACCATCTCCTCCATGCTGCAAGTCACTGATTCCATTTCCTCTGCTACCATTTTCATTGATCTGGCCAAAGCCTTTGATTCATTTTTGGAACCCCTACTGTAGCAGTGGAAGCAAATCCACAGCATAGAGTCACTCCAGCAACTCTGAACTGTGCCAGGTCCAAAACCAAGACAAAATGTCTAGCAAAAAAGACCAGCACCAGTTCCAGGAATTGAGTGCAAAAGCTTTATTACAAAAGTAAACAAACAGTATGTGAATACTCCCTGAACATTTTAACTCCTGGCTTTGTCAAGGGTCTCAGGAAAGCGACCGGAATGGGGATTAAAAATAGAGCTAAGCCAATAAGTTAGCACCTTATGCATTATATTAGTTATCCATTCAATGGTTAGACAGGTTGCCATGACAATATTATTTCAAAACGTAAACGCTGTACAGGGCTATGTTAATGTCTGTTTCAACATTCTAATGTGCAATTGATGTAGTGCTCCCAGTTTGTTCAGCATGTTAAAAACATAACAGCAACAGTCTATTCATTTAATTCAGTGAAACCTTTACATCTGCACATAAATAATGGATTTACTTGCCCCCCTCGCTCTAGCTGGTCATGCTTCTTACTCCATTTGTATAAAGTGCTAGCATTTTACTGGAACCTGAAAAATAAAAACAGGAATATTCAGATGGAGAAATAAAGTATTAATGAAAACAACATAATTACATTTATTTATTCTAAATCAATTTTATTTTTTCTTGTTTCTCCTTTTTATCAAATGTTTTACCTCCAGTCTTTCGTTCAGACCAGGTGTATATTAACCCCCCAATTGAATTATCTAGAGTGACCCCTCTTCCAGCAAGATAGCCTCTGGGTCTCCACCTCTTTTACCCACATGTATTTTAACTATATCACAGAACCAGATATTATGTTTTTTTTAGGGATTCTTTGATCTTCAACATTAACTGCAAATACATTTTTCTCCTCTCCCCGTGAGATAGTCCTAACATGTTCTCCTACGTGAAGTTTTAACTTGCTGCTTGTTTGTCATACATAAAATGTTCCACATTGACATGTGGCAAGATATATTACACCAGTGGTTTTGCAATTAATGAAATGCCTGATTTCTAAACTTTTGGTAGCATTACAGCTAGTAAAGTGTTATATCTTGTCCATAACAGTGCAGTACTTACTATAGCCACACTTACGATTTCCCTTGGGTAGTCCAGGTAATCAAATGTGCAGCTTTGTGTGGCCTGGTTTTAGGCTGTGTGTAAGTTTATCTGATAAACTGGTACCCCTTTTATATGTGAACCTGGGTGTATTCTGGCAAGTGTTACAAAGAACTGGATCTGATTTAAGAATCCCCAGTGTTGTTATAATATTCCTGATGGCTGTGGACTGCCTGCCATATGTGCTCTCAGAATTAAGGGGTTGCTCTTTTGGCAGTTGTTTTATTTTTTGGACCAATAGCCCTTCTCATCCCATGGACTCAACCTCACTCTTCATTTGTTCTAATGCCTCCTGCTTGTACCCCCCTGTACAAAGCTGGCACGCACAGTGTGTCTTTGCTTTTGGTACTCGTTCACCTCACTGCAGTTCCTTTTTACCTTATACCTCAAACAGCCAAAATCTGAGAGATGATAAATCTGCCTACCTCCTTACAATGGAGAAAAATACTTTATTTGTGCAAACCAGTTTTATTGTGCAAATCTATCTCTTGATTAACGCAAAGTGCACAGTGCTCAGGTGTTGGCAATACTGGTCATCTATAAACTAAAAGTACACATTTTCACTTGCTAAGTGTAGCTATTTTGGCGTAAAACCAGGTGGCATTCATAGTCTAGGCAAATTATATTAACAGGGTTGTTGCTGCTTAGGTTTTTGCAAACCTGTTCATAAAATTTCAGAAGATGCATCTGGCATGATCTGTTCTTCCTAAATACTTACAGTATTATCTTTTTTAAGCCTGTTTCTCCAGTCATACTGTATAGTTCCTCCGATTTTTGTCCTTCCACGATTTTCCCAATTATTGAAATCAGACTGATTCATCTGTAGTTTTGCGTTTTTATTCTGCCTCCAATTTTAAAGACCAGGGGCCCAATTTTTAAAGGTTGATGCAGGACTTGCATCAAGTCTTGATAAACCTGGATGTTTTCCCAACTGTGCCAAACTTCTTTGATGCAACGGCACCAAATTTTTGTACATTTAGTGCAGTTGTAACAATTTCCACACTCTACAGCAGCTTACACCAGGTCTTTGGCACGAGCCCCATAAAATGATTCCCCCAAATGGCACAAGTTTGAACGCTGGTCTAACTTATGGCATTTGGTGTAAGGAACTTGCATCATGGTTTGACATAAGATATATTAGAAAACTGCGATTGCTGCAATTTTTGATGCAAGTCCACCCTTGTTTTGAACCCTTTTGATGCAAGCTCTTGTGTTGATCTAGACCCATTTGAAAATTGGCCCCATGACTACATCTTTGAGTTGATCTACTATCTTACCCATCTTTCATTCATCTTTTAATGGGCCTACAGTTCTATTAAAGCAAACATAAGGGTTGAAGAATGCAAAGCACATGAAGTAAGGAAATGAAAGCTATAAGGGTGTGGAGTCTCAGAAGTCTTGGTGAATCAGTGGTGTGATGTTTCTTTGAGTTGTCAACCCTATTGCCCACCCTTTACCAGAGCAAAAAGGTTATGCAGAGTCCTGTGCTTCATTTTCTACAGGCACTTTTTTCTGCTCACCTATTACAAAAACATTTTATTTTTTACTTGAAACATTCAGATTTGATAGAATTTGGCCCAAGGTACATGGCTTTGTAATTGTTGTATCTTTTACTTATATGTTTTTTTTTATTAAAAGTTAAAAACAGTTCTGTTTTCATGCATGCTCAGTAGTACAAAAAAAATTACACGCTAAGGGTAGCTGTGTTTTGATGAAAGCAATGTACATTAGTGATTTCATTCATACAGTTTTTATTTTTTGTGAATGCCACATGGGCAGGGGATATGGCTGGTCCTGTCAGTGCAACATTCACAGGAAAAAAAAGCAGTGTAAAGGAAATCACTAGCACACACTGCTTTCATTAAAGAACAGCTGATGCCTTTGGAAAAACTTCAGAAAACAAAATAGTTAGCCACAATTATTCTGCTTGTATTTCATCTTCACTAGATTTATCCTCCCCATTATTCATTACTGAAGAAAATGCCACAAAAACAAGATCTTTATCCTTTAGAGTTCATTTGCCTCTATAGTTTATTCCCTACTTGAAATCATAATGCTATGTTGTGACATCACAGGTTGCCACTATGGGAGTAGCTGTGATATCGCAAGCAGCGTATTATGACTTCAGGTTGGGAAGAAGCAATAGGAACTGATAAATCCTCAGTGTGGAACAACTCTCCTGTTTTCATCCATATGACTTCAGTAATACAAAATGGGAATAATTGATGCAGAGCTAATGAGAAATATAAGCTGGTTGTGTGTCCAAATATTATATATTTTTTAAGTTGTTCTCAAGGTGTCAGTGACTCTTTAAAATTCAGCTCTCATAAGAGTGAAAACTGGCAATGATTGCTCAGTTTCAATGCCAGTATCCCATTCAACCCAAACCAGGTTTTATTGAAAAACAGCAGTGAGCGTCTGCCCAATCACACCATTGGTATTACACCCCACCTTTATTGTTTCTAACACTGGGGTGCTGAGCCCCAGTTCCAGCTAGCACACCTACACCCCCTAGATTGTGAACGACACTGTGGTGCCCACCCTATTGCTGCTAAGAATTATACTAACACTGGGATGTCCAATCCCTAGTGTTGGACCCCTGCCTGATGTTTTCTGGTCTCCCCCCATCCCTCAACAATAGCTTGAGACATTGGTGTGCCCATCCTTGGTGTTACAAACACCACAGCAACACAAGGTCACCCAATCCCTAGTAGTGGTACCTGCAATACAGAAAATCATCCCATGTCATTCTCTTTTTTCAACTGTAAAAAAAACTGTCAGTTGATGTCTTTAGTCCCCAAACCCTCAGACCTCCCACACCCCCACCATCCCACCATGACACCCCACTCAGCACCCCCACCCTACAGCTCTCAAACCCCTCACTCACCTAACACTAACCAACAATGTAATCCTCTCTTGACCACTGACCATCCTGCTGCTTCAGAGTCTGACTGTGAACTGACTGAAAACGATGTAAGTGTGGTGAATGACTTTTTAAAGGTTTTTGAACCTTCACTCATAACTTTGTCATGTTTTCAACATTTTTTGCCCCATTTTTCATTATAGGTTTTTTTGACCACAAGTTATGAACAAGGTAGTTGAAACTTTTCAAATTCCCCCTGAAGTCAGTATTTGCAGTCATGCTGCACAATCCCCCCACCCCCGTAAGATTTAAAAACTTTTACCTGCCTTGATCATAAGGTAGGGCATAAAAAGTCCATGTTGAAAATGTGGGGTTAAAAAAAAAATCTCCAAAACAGCAAAGTGATGAGTACATATAGAGTTTTTTCAATATTTTCTCATAACTGGGCTGTTCGTTTTTTGATCTAAAATTTCTAACATATCCCTGTGATTTACTTGTTCATTGCTAGTTAGTTAGTCATTAATTCTTATTGTTGCTTGTAGCCTTTAGTTAAATGTTTGCACATTTGCAGACTCCTTGCAAAACCCTACTGAGGTGCATTCACTTTTTGCTTTGTCTATGTATCAATTGCCCAATTTTAAAGGTTTTACACTTGTCTGGGCTAAGTCGGGCTGGGTTAAATTAGCAAATTCTGATTTCATGGAATTTTGCAAAATTCCCTGAAATTCCACAATCTTTTCCCTCTGGGGAGCTTCCCTTAAACTCTTTGTAGGAAGCTGGCCCTCTCACCAGTCCCTGCCTTCGTATTACAGGCTGAGTGTTTGATTTCTTTAACTCATTCTCTAATGACTTGAACTCTTGAATCTGATTCTGAAGTTCACTAGCAGGTAGTGAATTGGAAATCTGGATGGCAGCACCCATCACAGTGATGTTCTGGACAGGGAGAACACCATATGATCCAGGTGGAGCCTTGCTGGTTTTGCTGTTGGACATCATATTAGCCGCAATGGCCCTCAGTTCCCTTAGTTCCTTTAAAAGTTCTTGGATTTAAAGAGTTTCACTATTAGACCCGCTTTCACAAAGGGGAACTGCAGCAGTAGCAGTCACACCAGCATAGGGGTTCCAGGACTCCTCTTTATTCTTTGTCTCCCTTACCTGTTTCATTAGCATACTGCAGGAAGGGGAGTTATCCCTCATCTCTTGGAATCACAATTTTAAAAGCAATAACAAACTGGAATGTCATGCCAACTTGAGCACTTGATCCAACTGAGTGCAGTTTAGATCAGAAGAAACTATGGCTCCTTTGCAGAAAGCTTTCTGGAGTGCTGTCTCCAGGTGGGTCAAATAAGTGGACAAGGGCTCTCCTTTTCATTTAGTTGCCTTATACCTCCACATCAGATCCTTTCCAGGCTCAGTACTCCCAAACACATTCTCTAATGCAGTTAGATATTCTTGTGCAGTAGCCTCAGTGTCTGTAGCTCTCAATGAATGAATTGTGTCTAGGGCAGGGGCACTGAGACTTTCTACCAGGTGCTTCTACTTTTCAGCTTCAGAACACTGCCAATCCTGTACAACAGGGGTAGCATATTTCATCCAGGTTACCAAGTCATCTCCTCCTGTTGAAGTAGACTGTGTCCCTGAAAAATATGCAGCCTTGTATAAGACTCTGGAACAAAGGATGGCATATAGGTGGGTCCACCCCATTGTTTCTGTGAAGGGGTGCCCATGGGTACATTGAATTCTTTTTTAAACTTAACCATGGGTTTACTTTGTTCCAACAACCATCTGTTAAGCTTGGCCTTGAAACCCTTCAGCTAAAGCGAGGCTTCTCTTCTTGGGGTCACACTACCTTGGGTCACTAGCGTTCATGCAGTGCTGGAACCCTCTGGGGTTGACACATAGGTATATGGTTAGAGTCTTGGTAGCAGAGTTTACCCAGTCATGTTTCAAAATATCTCACTCTCTTCCTGAGCTCCTCTTCTACGGCACTATCAGAAACACCTGTGCAAAGGCTGCCGGGATTGTGAAATCACAGTAAATTCCAAGACTACCTTCAGAAAAAATATAATGACCCCTCAAAGTCTGGAAGTTAATTTACTCCCTTTCTGACCCCCCCACCCAGTCCACTCCCTGGTCTTTCTGGTACATGGGTCACCAGTGTCCAACCCCTCCTCTGTTGCTGCTCATGTTAATGAGTTCTTCATCACTTGTAGTCTCCCTTCCACTCACTCTCCAGCCTTCTCCACTCCTCCTCATATTCCCTGTCCTCTCCTCTCCTCTCCTCTCCTCTCCTCTCCTCTCCTCTCCTCTCCTCTCCTCTCCTCTCCTCTCCTCTCTTCCTTCCTCTGGTTTCCTCTCTCCCTTGTTACTACCCAGGAAACCCTGATGGCCCTCTACTCTTTCAAACTGTGCAAATTCAGCCTTGATGGATGGGTTTGTAAACTGCTTCATATCTCCATTCCTGCCATAGCATATCATCTGACTCACCTACTGAACCTCGCTTTCTCCCAAGGTGCTGTCTTTCAGTCATGGAGTTTAGCCACAGTTCTGCCCTCCACGGGGGGGGGGGACCTTTTCTCACTAGATAACGTCCAGCTATTCTTCCTCCTCTGTTTCCTTGTTAAGCTGCAGGAGTAGCTTGCCTACACTAGACTATCTGATTTCCTATCCTCTACCAAGTTTCTCTCCCCATTTCAGTCTGCCATCCAGAAGCATCAATCCAACGTCTCCTCCCTGTTGTGTATAACTGACTCTATCATCTCAGAGATGGATCAAGGGCACATCACAGCTGCAATTTTCACCAATCTGGCAAAGCCAATTGACCCCGTTACCCACTCACTCTTGCTGGATAATCTAAACTCTGTTGGCCTCTTAGACCCTGTTGTCAACTTATTCCATTCTTGCCTTTCAAGCTATCTGCAGTCAGTACAGGTTGACAGTGCTCTGTCACTTTCACTTCCCATCTAGATGGGAGAACTACTGGGCTACATTCTGTGGCCCATCTTGTTCTCCAGCATCCTTAATGACCTCCCTGTGACTTGTGCCAACTCACATATCTACTTGTACTGTATGCAGATGACAGAGTCATCTACACCTCCAGTTCTTCCACTACTGCACTGGAAGTTCTGCACCAGCAAGACTTCCACAATGTCCTCTGCTGGTTCTAACCAAACCAACTCTGGGTCAACAAAACAAAATTGTGTCCAGGACCTTTGGCACCAGCCAAAAATTGGACAGAATCCCAACTCCATCTACCTTCTCCACCTTGGATGGCACCTCTCTAGAAGTGACTAAATGCTTCAAATACCTCAGTGTGGCTGACTTCCCTATCCACATTAAATCATCCATACCAAGCCCTGCCCTAATCTTGGTGCAATGAAATGCAGTAAAGGCTGTCTCCATCCATCTGCTCCATCTGCAAGCCTTTTTATAATTCTCAGCCTGAGAAGACTGACTCTGTGGTCATAATGGCTGCCCATGATCACTCTAAAGCTTCTACAGTCATGAGCACCCTGCCTCCTGACAAAGATTCCAGGAAATTGGATGTAATAGGCAAGAGAGCCTTAGTATTGCAAACTACCAGGTTTATTTGATTAGTAGTAGTAGTAAAATGTTTTTATTCATTACAAATGAATAAAGGATAAACTCGATTGAGCATAGCTCATTTTCAACGAGGTCCCATTCAGTAAAAATACAGTATATAAAAAGGGAAAATGTTACAACAACATACAACGCCACTCAATAACATTTGGCTAATAAGAAAAAGTCCAATTACAAAACCAAGGAAAAAAATTATACATAAAATACATAAAATACAAACAAGCACAACATCCGTATAATTAAATTTTGCTCTAAATTAATAATAACACATACTATAAATAATCATATAACCATTATGTATCAGCACAGCATTGCCTTTTTTGTCGTGAGCTAATTTGGTACCAGCGTTGTATCAAAGGCCAGTGATTTTTTACATTAGACAGGAACAAGGTCTCAGGGATTACATTCCAACTCATAGCCCCTCTATAGTATATAGACTGTCATCCTGTATTCAAATTGCATCTAGGCAGTTCCAAGCTCGGCACTTGACAATTTCTCAGAGAGGCCAATTTATTTATTTGGTTTTTGTTTACCGGGTAAGTACACTAGGCAACAATGTTGCCTATATTCAGGCACAACCCAGGAGAGTACAGACAGGGGAGAGCAGAGTCAACATTAAAGAGTATTTCATGATGCAGCATGAGGTGAGAACAAACATTTGAACAGTATACAGCCAGGCACAGTCATTATCAGTGACGACAAAGAGAAACAGAAAACACTACATTAATTATTTTCATGTCCTATATATTAAGTTTTCTACCACATATGCAGGATACTTCCCCTGCAATCCTTTATGAACAAAGGCTAACAAATGTTCTTGATTGCATTCATGGAGCATTGGCCATTTTAACTGGTCATAAAGTGAACATCTATGTATTAATCTAGGGGCCCCTGGAAAAAACCTGGCTAAGTTGTTATAGTTTGTTTCCAACTTCCTTAAATCCTGCTTTTTCCCACATGAATAGAATATATCCCCATAATCAATCATGGGGATAATCATTGTATTTACCACTTTTTTTCTTACTTCCATGCTCATTAATGATCTAACCCTATAAAGAGCCCCTATTCTTTTATTTACACTCTTTGTCAAATTACCAATACGTATGTCCCAACACAATCAGCTATCGATCCAAAGATCCAAGTATTTATACGTGTATGCCTGTTGGATCAGGGCTCCCCCATGGGCAACCAATCCCAGGGCCATGTCCTCCAACCCAATGCTTTTTTATTGTATCAACATGGTCTGTGTTTTCTTTATATTCAGAGTCAACCTGCTGTCTCTTAGAAAACTCTGTAGATCATCAAAGGCTAACTGGAGCCTATTTTGTAACACCTTAATAGATTCATGTGATGTATAAATTATAGTATCATCAGTGTAAAGATGATACTTTATTTCAGGATCCAGAAAAGACAGGCCATTTACATACTGTAGAATAGAAATAGAATGCGTCATATTTGCGACTATATTTAGCGCTAGTCACAAAGTGGCCATATTTGCATAAATTTATTTTCACTCTAAACCAAATGTCTTCCATTCACCTTAATGAAAAAAGTGCTAATTAGCATAATTTTATTTTCACACTTCAGAGCACTTCAGTGAATATAGTGAAAATTTATGTACAGTGAATATTTCCTATTGTACAGTATATGTTGAACATTAATGGCCCTAGGATGGAGCCCTGTGGGACCCCAGACCCAACAGGCAAAAAACATGATTCCTGACCTCCCAATGACACCTTTTAACTCCTATTCATCAAATATGACTCCGACCACTTTCCACTCAAACCCATCACCCCAAGGGATGCTGCCCTGGACAGAAGGACACAGTGGTCCAAAGAATCAAAAGCTTTGGATAAATCCACAAAGATGACCCCCACTAGTGTCCTCCTGTCCAGAGCTGCTTGCACATCACCCACAACTTTAGCAAGTGCAGAAATTGTACTATGTTGTTTCCAGAAACCAGACTGCATGCTATTCAATAAACCAGAAAAGTCCAATTATTTTCTTAATTGAGCGGCCACCAATCTTTCCAGTATTTTAGATACCTGGGACAAAAGAGAAATAGGCCTATAATCGTCCATCACTGTTCTATTTCCACCTTTAAATATAGGTATAACCTAGGATTGTTTCCAAGCTAATGGATATACTCCTGTGGTTTAAGATATATTAAATAAACATGTTAGGGTGTAAGCTATAATTGGAGTAGCATATTTAAGCAATTTAGGTAAGATATTATCCAGGCCTACAGCCTTAGCAGTGTTTAACTTTATTAATTCACTAATCACAGACTCAACTTTTATTTCTTCAAATACAAATGAATTATTGGACCCATTATCTTTCAACTGAGATTGATAGGCACCAGGGAGACAAAGTGGATTGGCTGAGCTAGTCATTACCATCAGATTCTCATTCAGCCTATCCAACACATATTGAGATATTGGTAACACCTGTCCATCAGTATTCAACACTTTTATTTCATCAGCCCCCTGATCCTTAACTAAAGTGTTTATTGTTTTCCAAAAATCTTCAGGATTTTTTAAACTATTTTTATCCAACAAATGAGTATAATGGCGTTGTTTTGCCCCTCGAACTTCTTTAACATAATTATTACGTAACTTTTTAAATCTATCCCAGTCCTGTTTACTACCTTTTCATTTAGCCTGGTGCCATGCCTTATCCCTTAATAATTTTAACTGTCTAAGCTCCTTTGAGTACCTTAACATGGAATTTTGTTTCATGATCCTGGTTTTAGTTGGAGTGTGTTTATTACAAATCTCCATGAATTCTCCCAGAAAATAGTTCCATAAATCATCCACAGAGGGAATCAGGTACATACATTCCCAATCAATGACACCTAGGTCCAACATAAAATCAATATAATCAAAGTCTCTAAAGCTATGCCAGCTAATTTTCTTTTGCTCTTCCAATTTTATACGGTAAGCCTTATTACAAAATATAAATTGATGATCTGAGATTGAGTCTGATAAAACCCCACTATCAATAATATTGTCCACAAAATTGGTAAAAATCAAATCCAAAATTGAAGAATTTGAAATGGATGCCAAATTTATTCTCGTAGGTTCTTTAATTAATTGGATTAAACCCATATTATTAAGTATCAGAATAGGACCTGGAAGTCAGCTATGTCTACAGGAGAAGGACAGATATAGTACCACTTCACAGAAGAGGTGGGAAGGGAAGGGAAGGGAAGGGAAGGGGAAATTGTTTATCCAAAAAAGGTACACTAAGTCAAAGCTTGCTTCCTGGTGTGACCTGGGATCACAAGGAAGTTAAGTGGCTTGCTCAGGGTCACACAGTATGCAAGTGGGGGCTGTGGGATTCAAACTTTGGTCTCCAGGTTTACAGCTCAGTGCCCTAAAGCACAGCACTATACTGCCTCCAATGGTAGGGAGGAGGCTGGAAACTATAAGCCAGTCAGCCTGACATTGGTGGTGGAAAAGTTAATGGAATCACTGCTGATGGACAGGATTATTGAGTATCTTGAATCCTGTGGGTTGCAAGACTCAAGGCAGCATGGACTCTCAGGGGTGTGGTCATGTCACATTAATCTGATGGACTTCTTTGACTTGGTGACCAAGGAATTAGATCAGGGTGGAGTAGTGGGTGTGGCCTACCTAGATTTCTGTAAGACTTTTGGCACTGTTCCACATGGGAGACAAGCTGGGTAGCTTAGGAGTCAGTCCAAAGGTAGTAAACTGGGTATGAAATTTATTAGAGCTAGGTGACAGAGGGTGGTGTTAAATGGAGTTCAGTCCAGTGAAGGGAGGGTGACCAGCAGATTGCCTCATGGAACAAAGCTGGGATAGTTCCTCTTTAATGTTTCTGTAAGTGACATTTCAGAGGAGCTAGAAGGGAGTGTCTACTTCTTTGCAGAAGACACCAAAATCTGCAATAGGGTGGACACTCTTGGGGGGATGAGCAGAGACCTAAAAAAACTTGAGGAGTAATCAAGCTGGGTTTCAGTATGAAAAAATGCAAAATAATGCCCTTATGGCACAGAAACCAAAAGTCTGAGTACAAAATGGGGGAAGTGGTATTGATGACCCCAAACAGGAATACAATCTGAGGGTAATCATTTCTGATTACCTAAAGGTGGCCATGCAGTGCAGCAAGGCAGTTTGGAGGGCTAGTGCAATGCTGGGGTACATAGAGAGGGGTATCACCTGCAGAAAGGGTGAGGCTGTGTTGCCTCTATACAGATTGCTGGTAAGACCCCACCTAGAATACTATGTCCAGTTCTGGAGACCACATCTCTGGAAAGACATAGACAAAGTGGAGGCAGTCCAGAGGATGGCAACTAAATGGTGCAGGGTCTGCATCAAAAGCTCTAAGACAAGAGACTAAAGGACTTCAATATGTACAGCCCAGAAGAGAGGAGAAGGAAGAGGAGGGATATGATAGAGACCTTTAATTACCTCATTGGGGACACAAAGGCAAAAGAGAGAAGTATTGTTTAGACAAAAAGGTTCTCATGAGGAAAGGGACATACCATGAAGCTGAAGGAGGGTAGATTCAGGAAAGATGTGAGGAAGTACTTCTTCACATAAAAAGTTGTGGATTCCTGGAATAGCCTTCCAACAGTGGTGGTGTGGTTGAAAGTAGTGTCGGGTTCAAGAATGCATTGGATAGGCTTAAGGGAATCATAGAGGAAAAGAAATGGGGAGGAAGAAAGAGCCAGAGGTCAAGTAGGGTTTCTGGCAGTACTGTAGGTAGAAGACAATGGGCAGACAGGTGGGCCAAGTGATCCTTATCTGCCATCAAACTCAATGTTTCTATGACTGCCTCTGCACCTATGCCATGAACCTGTCACCACAATAGTGCTCCTGGTCTTTAACTATGCTTACATGGTCCATGGTACTGCACACTCTAGCTCCATGGCCAGACTGGACACCCTCTGCAACTCATTTTTCTGCTTTCCTACCAACTACCCCTCTTATACTCACCATTGCTCACTTTACTGATCATGATCCATTCTTCCCCTACCATCACATTGCCAGAACCACTATGCCTCATTTATATCCAAATACTAGTTTGGGTCCTTTCCTCTGACCTCTCCTCACTCCTCTTCCCCATCCCCTCTGCCTTCTGCTCCCCTTGCTCCAGGGATCTATGCAATTTTGCCATTCTTCATCCCCACTTCTATGCTGGGTAATCAGTCTTTTCCTACCATCTTCCTTCACTCTGTAATCAACTCACTTCCTACATCAATTTCACTGCCTCCCTTAGATAACAACTGAAACTCTGTCCCCTCGCTCTTCTTTTCCCTCTACCTGTCTGCTCCCCTTGTATTTGTCTCCTACATAGTGTAGGTATGGTTCAAATGCTTGATTTTGTTGCTAGCTCATTTTTGCACTTACTACTGTTTTAAATAGTGTTCTCCAATTCCACTTTATTGTATTTGTGAACTGTGTCAGTGCTATGTATTTTGCATCCTCTGTTTCTTTTCTGTGGGTCACACCCGGAAATGAGCCTTGGCTCATTGAGTTTTTCTGGTCACCAATTTTCAAAAACATAAATACATTTTACTAGAGTTGTGCAAAACCAGGGAGGTTTTTGTTTTGTTTTGCCAAATCACCCCAGATTTAGGTTCTGGTTTTGGTTTTGGATTCACTACCAATATGTGGTCAACATAAAACGTGGCCTGTACCTTTATTTTAAAAGTGTAATATAAAGGAAAACAGGTTAAATTCTATTGAAAAAAAAGTTTAACAGTATGGCAGCTAACAAGGCTCAATTATTAGTACGTTCACAGGAAATTATGCATTACTTTGAACCAGTGCTAAAGTTGAATAAGCACATAGTTTAATTTGCTTGCAGTCTAAATTCCTAGCAATAAATGACAGGAGACAAGATGCATTGAATACTGGGTCATAGACTGAGTCAATGTAACAGTTGAGTATATCAGACTAGTATAGCCTGGCAGTATGGCCTAGAGATTAGAGTAGCAAACTGGGACTGAACTTGGTCCACCAGATCTCGGTTTGATTTTCTGCAACCTCCACTTGCATACTGTGCGACTCTGACCAAGTCACTACTTAACTACCCCAGTGCTCCTGTGCCATCCCTGTAAACAGACACTTATGCCTTGTGGGTCTAACCTGGTTATCAAAGAATCACACACACAGATATCCTGTGATAAGAGTGAAGGAATTTGAGTGGAGCAATAACATTGAGTACAAAACAGGGACTGTAGTTTTTGGCGAGGTGTTTAATAGTGCATGGTGTATTCAGCGAAGTAGTGAGGTAGTGCAATGTAATCTGGCTGGAACTGAAGTCGGCTGTATTGTGGTACTGTAGAAACTTGTGGTGCTCTCTAGCCTAGTGGTTATAGACGCTGTGTTTCTGCTTTCTAGCTGCAGCAAACCTGGGTTGATGCCTGTGATTTGTAGTGGGTTTTTTTTGTTATATGTATATCTATATATGTAATCTACCCCCCTTACAACTTTGTACCCTTCCCCAAGTTGCATCTCCCCTGGAGATGATTATAAATAGTAAATAAATATAAAGAATTTATAAATAGTATATAAATAGGAAAGTCACTGAAGGTATATGTGGTGATTTTTCTGCAGTCACCCCCCCAACACACATATGAGCCCTCTGCCCCCCCCAACTTGCTCCCTCCAAGTTCCATCCCTTCCCCTTGTAGAGCTGGAGACCCGATCACTGAATCAGGTCAGTGTTTTCAACTTTGCTGTCCTCGCTGTTATGTTGGTCACTGTTTTCACACACACACACACACACACACACACACACACACACACACACAAACTAGTTACCTTGTTCAGTCTGTTAAGCAAGGTGTGTACTGCTAACAAAAGTGACTTGGTGACAGAAGGAAGGAGTGTAGCAGGACAGGAGGACTCAGTAAATGACAGATGATGGTCTGAGAGGAGTCTTTTTTTTTTAAAAAGGTAACTACATTCACACACAGAATATATTGGACCTTCCCACCCACCCTTTTGAACTGAGGTTTGTTTTTTTGATAAGCCAACTTTGTTGTTTGTGTTGCCAGAGATGGGCACACACTTTAGAGAATTTTCTTTTTATTCAGTTAGGATGTGCATGAACGCTACAATTTTTTTTTGTAGCGCAATGCCATGAAAAGTCAGACTGAGGTAGCATTGTGATTTGTGAAAGAGAATACCCACTTTTATGTAGTGTTTGTATTTTTTTTTCTTTCATAGATGACTATCGACTGAAGACCAGCAGATCAGTCAGAAGTCAGAATGGGGTTACAGTATATGTTATCCAAGATAGAGATTTGGCATATAGGGTCATAAATGGAAGACATCCACCAGAAACCAATACAGCCATGCTCAAAGTTAAGATAGCCTAACAAATAAAAGACTGAAGAAAAGATGTGTGAGAATGAAATTCATTCAGAAGTAGCCCCTAGCTTTTGTAGTGTTGCTAGACAGCAGTTCAGTGGAAGAAACAAAATGGTGACTGGCATGAGACAGAACACGAATGACATGAGAGACAGGCTGATGCAACATTCTTTCTCCCAGTACTGCACCAGTAGTAGTTATTCATCTTCAACATCACTACCAATAGGCTCATCATCACTATTGTCTGAGCAGTGTTTTGGAAGTGCACCTGAGTATCCTGCAAATACAACATAGTTCAATAAAAGTTAGAATTTCAACATTTTCTGGAAGGAGTTTTCTCCTCCTATTACTAGCAACCTAGCCAGCAGTGCTAAATAGTCTTTCTGAACAGACACTTGTAGCTGGGCAACTTAAATAGTAAAGGGCCACTTTATGTAATGCTGGCCACACCACACTCTTTTCATTGCAATACTGAAGTTGGTCATCACAAACATTTATCTTTCTGGGATCCTTTACGAAGTCATCCACCATACTACTTGACGAGTAGCTTGTGATGGGTGAAGTAACAGCACTGTCTTACATAGAAACATAGACTTTGACGGCAGATAATGACCGCTTGGCCTACCCAGTATGCCCATTTCCCTACCTATTGAATAAGCTACAAATGCTAGTGAACCAACAGCCTACTTCTTCCTAACCCCCATCAGAATTGCTGTATGTCTGTCCCATGCATTCTTGAATTCCCCCACTGGTTTTGACCCCACGACCTTCTCAGAAAGGCCATTCCATGGGTCCACCACCATCTCCATGAAAAAAAATACTCCCTCACATTGTTCCTGAGCCTTCCCCCCCATCTTCAGATTGTGCCCCCTTGTTCTTGCACATCTCTTTTTCTGAAAGATGCTACCCTCTTGGACTTTTTTGATTCCCTTTAGGTACTTCAAAGTTTCTATCATGTCCCCTATCTCCCTCCTTTCCTCGAGGGTATACATATTAAGCTCCTTTAATCTCTCGTCATATGGCTTCTGGTGCAAACCATGCACCATTTTAGTTACCCACCTCTGGACTGCCTCTATCCTGTTTATGTCCTTGCAGAGATGGAGTCTCCAGAACTGCATGCAGTACTCCAGATGGGATCTCACCAACTGTCTGTACAGAGGGTTATGTCATAATAGTGAATGCTTTATGGCGATTGCTATTATGGAGAGTGTATATCGCCGAAAAGCAGTTCAGTGATATACACTTGCAGGCGACTGGGCATACACAATAGATTAAGTGTGTTTGGGGGGGGGCTGCACCACTCACGCCCCCCCATGGGGGACTTTGCCTCCCCGCACCCCCTGATTATGGATTGTCAACTCCAGGGGGGTGCATGTTGGGGAGGGGGCATAGCCCAGTTTAAAAAAAAAATGCAAGTCATGCAGTCACTGGAACAAAAATACTATTCCCGGGCCCATCCCTGAACTGAGGACCTGCTCCATCGCAGCCAGCCTCCCTACACACCACACCAAACTACACCACACCACATCACACCACATGATTAGCTTGGCAGAGCAGGCACACTAGAGGGTAATAACCCTCTTCCCTATCCCTCCCCTTCCACTCGCTATTTTCCTTTTCCTCTCACCCTTCCCTCCCCTCACAGTAGCAGTCCTCACTACTCTGGTAGGTCGCCATGATAATAGCGCCTTAATATGGGTCACCATTTTGACGGTCACCCATATACGATCACTATTATCACTGGACACCAATAACAACTTCCTGTTTTCTACTGGTGATACCTCTCCCTATACATCCCAAAATCCCCCAGCCCTCCTTACTGCCTTCTCACATTGCTTGCTTACCTTCAGATCATCTGATGTGACTACCCCTGGATCCCTTTCCATTTTTGTTGTTGTTAGTACCTCCTCCCATTGTGTACTCTTCCCCTGGGTTTTTGTTTCCCATGTGCATTACTTTGCCAGTCTTTGCATTGAATCTAAGCTGCCATACTTTTGACCATTCCTCCAACCTTGCCGTGTCCCTTCTCATCCTTTCCACCACCCCTTGTGTATTAACCCTGTTGCAAATAGTTGTGTCGTCTGAAAAGAGGCATATTTTTCCTTCCAGTCCCTCTGCAATGTCGCTTATAAAGACATTAAAAAGGACCGGTCCCAGTACTGAACCCTGCAGTACCCCACTAGTAACCCCGCTTTCTTCGGAGTGGACTCCATTTACTGTTACTCTCTGTGTCCTGTTGTGCAGCCAATTTTTTTACACAAGCTACCATCCTGGGACCACTCCCAGGCTGGCTAACTTGTTTATTATTCTTTTGTGTGGGGCTGTGTCAAATGCCTTGCTAAAGTCTAGGTAGGTCACGTCCATAGCCCCTCCCTCATCTACTACTTTGGTCACCCAGTCAAAGAAATCAATTAGATTCATCTGACATGATCTTCCCACTGTGAATACATGCTGGGTCCTGTTCCCCGCTGGCCTCTAGGTACTCAACAATATTTTCTTTCAGAAGTGATTCCATCATTTTCCCTACCACTGAGGTCAAACTAACAGGTCTATAGTTTCCTGCCTCTGCTTTGCTCCCACTTTTGTGAAGGAGAATCACATCCACCCTCCTCCAGTCCTCAGGTACCACACCATCCTCCCATGATTTGTTTAAAACGGTAGTCAGTGGTGTCACTAGTTCTCCCCTTAGTTCTTTTAGAATTCTGGGGTGAATCCTGTCAGGTCCCAGTGCGTTGTCCACTTTCAGGAGTTCTTTCAGAACCCTTTCTTCTGTGAATGGACTGGGCATCGACCCTCCCCATCCAGAGTGCTTCTATTGATTGGATTCAGTACCTCCTCCTGCTCTTCTTATGTGAATACTGAGTAGAAGTATTCGTTCAGTATCCCTCTTTTTACTGTCACCCTCTGCCCACCCACCTCCCTTTATTAAGCCTCACTATCTCCCTCCTGGTCTTTCTTCACTCCGTAATGTACCTATAAAAGGTTTTATCCCCCTTCTTAACCAAGTTGGCTATCTTTTCTTCGGTGTGGGCCTTTGCTATCCTGACTGCCTTCCCTGCTTCCTTCTGCTTCAAGTGGTACAGTTCTCTGTCCTGCTCCTTCTGTGTTTCCTTATACTTCCTGAATGATAACTTTTTGCCCCTAACCTTTCCCGTCACCTCTTTCGAGAAACATAGCGTTTTTTGCCTTCATTTTGGTTTATTTGCTTTACACAAAGGCTTGTTGCCTCTGTAAAGGTAGTTTTGATGTTTCCCCATTGTTCTTCCACCCCTCCTTCTTGTCCATTTGCTAGTGCTTTTCTGAGGCACTCTCCCATTTTGTCAAAGTCAGCCCTACTAAAGTTGAGTACCCTCACATTCATATGGCTTGACTCTATGGCTGTGTTTATCATGAACCACACTGTTTAGTGGTGACTTGTTCCCAGATGGCTACCCACTTCAAAATCTGAGATCCTCTCTCTTTCCTCATTTGAGAGTACCAGGTCTAAGATTGCTCCCTCCCAAGTGGGTTCCAACACTAGCTGTCTGAGGCATTCCCACTGTAGGGCATCAAGAATGACCCTGCTCCTGGATGTGGCTGCAGCAAAGGTGCTCCAGTTAACATCTGGCATATTCAAGTCCCCCATAAACAATATCTCCCCTTTTTCTGCCATCCTAAGGATGCCTTCTATCATTTTCCTGTCATTTTCCTCTCCCTGAGATGGGGGTCTGTATACAACCCCCGTGAAGATTATGGTGCCATTTCCTCTCTCCAGGGTGACCCACAATGCCTCCTCTCCTCCCTGTTTACCATTTAGTTCCATTGCTTTGATCCCTTCCCTTACGTAGAGAGATACTCATCCTCCTCTTCCACCCTCCCTGTCCCTCCTGCAGATTGTGTACCCTGGTATGTTGACATTCCAGTCATGGTTCTCTGTGTACCATGTTTCTATGACTGCCACAATATCCAAGCTTCCTTCTTCCATCAAGGACACTAGTTCAGGGAGCTTGTTAGCAGACTATTGGCATTGGTACTCATTGCCCTCCATTTTTTGATGGCCTTACTCCCTTTTAGCCTCATCCTTGTCCTTACTGCCTTTGCCTTTTTCTCCATTTACCCCAGCCCTTTTCTCTATTGACTTCTCTAGTTTGGTGTTTACCTCACTAACTACCCTGTTTTGTGGGGAAGGGGATTTTCCTGCTCCTTTTCAGTGCCCCCCCTTGGCTAGTCTTTCTCTATGTCATCCAGTCCTGCCTAAATGTTGTCTGTGGAGGCACCATTCAAACTGCCCCTGGGTACTGATTCATAGTGTAGGATTTTTCTTATTCTTCTGCCTTCAGTGGGATTTGTTTCTTGGATGGGAGCATGGCTATCATGATCAGCACTTCTACCTGGAGTTTCTGTTGTCATTTGTAGAGCAACTTTATTAATGAGCAGTTCTTCATAATGGCTAAGGTCTTCACTACCAGATTGGAGAAGACCTGGAAAACAGGTTTTGAAATGTGGTTCCAAGATTATTATCGCATAATATTCAGATACCAATATCATGGCAATGCTGTGGTCTGTTTCTAAACACAAAGGCAGCTTTTCAGGAAGAGTGACACCTGCACATGCACATTGCTCTTTAAATGTTTCTCAGAATCTTTCCAGTTTCTGCAATGAGAAGAAGTACCAATGGAAAAACTTGAGTTATGGTTCCTTTGTCAGCACTCGTGTCATGTGTGGCTTCCTCAAATGGCTGTATCAATTGACATAAATATAATATTCCATTACCCTGAGATGAGTGTAAGATCCCCTTTCCCTACTGAATGGTCCATGGTGTACTGGTAGATTGCTTTGCATTGTTCTTGGAGTCTCTTTAACATGCAAAAAGGTGGAGTTCCACCTAGCAGCAACTTCTTGCTTTAGCTGGTGAATTGGTAAGTTATTCTGTTTTTGCATTTCCTGCAAAATTGTACAAGCTTTTGCAGAGTGCCTAAAGTGAAAAAGGAAGGATCAGAGCAGCAATATGACTGCGGTGCTGCTCTGTTTCTCACTGCTCCATTGCACATTTCAGAGTTTGACAAACTTTCTATATACATATTTATCATAGCACCGTATATAGAACAATGAATGGAACTAGTGCCATTTTACTATTGGAAATTTAGCTGAGAACTTTTCTACGGTTTTCCATAGGCTTTTCTGATGAACTGGGGTACCCTTGGTTTCCCGAGTGTTCTGATTCAGAACGTGGTCTGAAAGATTTTTTTCCAATCTAGATATTTTAAATTGTGAAAACACAGTACTTGGAACATCCACAAAGCCGATTGTTATATATTTTCTTGGGTCAGATAAAGCTGTGCATTTATGAGAATGGAACGTGGGTGAAATGCTGGAATGCCGGCATTAGTAGTTTTTAATGAGGCATTTTGTTCCTGGGTTGTTTGTGAAATGAGCCTTGATAAATTTTTAAGTAATCTTAAATGGCTCAATAAACTTATTAAGCTACTTTATTGCTTGGCAAGAAGTATTGCCGAAGTTTTACTGATGGAAGGTTGTCCTTTGGCAGACATGTTGGAGAAATGGAGAAATGGAATTGAAGGTGCACCTGTTTGGAGCTGGACACCCCATTGAGGGGCTGAGGGCTCAACAAGGTTGTGAAAGGCTTTGTCAAAAATTTCTAAAGGCATGCTAATGTTACCTATGGGGGACATGTACTGGCTGCCTCTGTATTAGAAAATACTATGCTCAGTGGAGCATTCTCTCTTTTATCTTTCAGATAAATTTTGACAAGTTGGGATACAGGAAAAAAGGCAGTTCAGTAACTGACCCTTGCTGGAGTAAAGGAAATGGAAGTCAAGTGCAATGTTTGGATTAAATGCCCCATTTGCTGAATGTGGAAACATATGGAGGATATTTTAAGGAATTCAAAATTGCAAGGAGATAGTGAGTATGGAGGCTGGACATGGGTAAAATCTTTAAGAGTCAATTATTTATCAAAATTTGTAACCTAACAGATTCTCTTGTAAGATTATTGGAGTCCATACTTACAGTATTATTTAAGTTTGAATTAATGGCTTTACAAAATTCAGCACAAGACAAACTATGTATCAAGAACCTTAATTGGACATAATTGGAATTCATTGCACTCTCAAGTACCTTGTTTGAAATTGTCACCTGGTGTGAGATTCATTATTTTATTACACTGAATTATTAGGGCACATATTTAATGGACACCTTAAATGGCGGAACTCCCTACTTAGGAATGCTGCATTTATGATTTAATGGCACACTAGCGATTCCTTTCATGAGTATTCTTAGCTGTGTGCCCTTGTTTGTTTCCTTGACAGATGGACTCATTCGAGTAGAAGTGGAGCCGCTGTTAGGTGATGCTGATTGGTGTTTTGAGTCATAGAGTTTTTAGAAATATAAATTATAATATATTATGGTACTCTTCGTTATGGAGCCATTGCCATGGACATAGGTCTAAAACTCCATTTGTCTCTATTTATTACAATTTAGAATGGCGTGTTTAACATACAGTATATTTTAATAATTATTATTCGTGGACTCCACCTGTTGATAATGGAGCTGTGGAAACTTGAAGAGGAACTTGAGGTAGTGGCCTTTTAATTCCCTCATACCAGGTAAAAATCTTTTGCACCTTTTATATAGGTTCAATCAGAGATCATGCTCGGTCCCACAGTCTATGAAATGTTCAAGGTTTGGGCACATGCTCCAGAAACAAACTACCCTTGACATTCAGACTGACTGGGGCAGTGTGATGATTATGTTATTAGTCTATCTATCAGTTGGACTCCATTGCTAAAGGAGCAACATTATTGATAACTCAAATTGCACATACCCCAATAATGCAAAGCATCATGGCAAGCATATGCAAATGCCCATGAATTAATTTGGACTGGCTCAACTTTAAGCAGAATTAGATGGTGCCAATAGGCCTCACAATGCAATCAACAAAGGCTGAGAACAGAAGACACAGACACGTGTTTCGTCATCATTTGATCTCATCAGTGTACCATATCAGTATCTCAGCCCAGGGAGAGGGAGCCAGCCACCCTATAGGGGATCTTATTTGGTTGGGTCATGGGCAGCCCAAAGTAGAGAGAGAAAAAAACTACAAAAGAACCCCAGATAAAATGCACTGGAGTATGGGTTATCCCGAAGGATAATGGTCACATAGCCAAATTTTAAAGAAAACACAAATTGCACATACCCCAATAATGCACAGCATCATGGGAAGCATATGCAAATATCCCCTATAGGGTGGTTGGCTCCCTCTCCCTGGGCTGAGATACAGATATGGCACACTGATGAGTTCAAATTAGAATGAAACATGTGTTTGTGTCTGCTGTTCTCAGCCTTTGCTGATTGCATTGTGAGGCCTATTGGCACCATGCAATTCTGCTTAAAGTTGAGCCAGTCCAAATTAATTATTGTGCATTTGCATATGCTTCCCAAGATGCTTTGCATTATTGGGGTATGTGCAATTTGTGTTTTCTTTGAAATTTGTCTGTATGGCCATTATCCTCCAGGATAACCCATACTCCAGTGCATTTGCTCTGGGGTTCTTTTGTAATTATTAATAACTGACACCTGTATACATATGAATGAACCTGGGGACTCCTGAGCCTCAACTGAATTTTCTAATGACAATGAAATTATATTGTGCAAAAGAGACACTCTAGTTTTTAACTGGAGACTTTTGTTTTCTCTGTATATCATGGAACTGCCTTTGAACCCTGTATAGGGATTTGTGAATGGTATTCTGAGAGGCGGGGCAGCTGAATTTGAGCCTCAAGCCTGATCTGTATGAATTTCTGGACTCAATCAGGGCTAAGAAATGGAACATGTGAATCATATAAGGATTTAGCCTACAACGTTTTTCAATCTGTTGTCATTTTAAATTTTGAAATATCCATGTGCCAGCTATCTTATTAACTCTGTCATGATTCAGTCTTACAAACAACTGTTATGCAAAGTTACTTGTGGATTGTTTATAGTTTTAACCGTTTTGCTTTTAAGCAGATTTTTGAATTCAAAGTAAATGGACTCCAGTTTATGGAGCCATGAGCTTGCTTCAGATTGGAACCAAATTTTAAATATTTTAAGCTATACCTACTGTAAGTCTATATGTCTGCTTAAATATTTTACAAATCAGCTGTGTAATTGCTTATCTTTTAGTGCCCGGGAATGAATACTATTTATTTTAGTATGAGAAGATTCTTTATTTTCCATTAATTAAGTATTGATGTAAACATTTATGGAACATGTTGATGGAATGCACAAACCTTTTATGTATATGTTTGTGTGTTTGTGTGTTTGTAAAGGCTGTTGCTGAACAAATAAATCTTTGAATGAGTGAGTGCCTAAAATGACCACATATCTTACATGCACCACACAACTTATTCTGCACACTCTTGTCGTTGAAGAAGTCCTGTGTCACTAGATTGAGTGTATATGCAGAACATAGTACATGCAGAAACCCACCATCCTTTAATGCTTTCACAGTGTTAGCTCCACTGTCTGCAACCACAAATCCTGGGGAAAGGCCATTAGGAGAAAGTCATTCTGAGAACTGTTTCTTCAGCTCCTGTAAGATTTTTACACCAGTATGACTTTCATTGTCAAAGCTTGTAAAACAGAAGGCAGTCTGTTTGTGAGGATTTTGTTGGTCGCTGGTGGTGCCAGAGGATGTTGCAGAGGAAAATGATACCCAGTGGGTGGTGGCAGTCATGTAGTCTACTGTTTGACCACTCGTCCACATATCTGTTGTTATATGTACTTCTTCAACAGCCGATGACTGCTACACACTGTTTATCTTCTGGTGCAGTTCCCTATAAAGAGCTGGCGTAGCCTTTCTGGGGAAATATGTCCATGATGGCAGCTGATATCGATGGGTAGCATGGTTCATCACCCCCCAAAACCCAGCAGAGTCAACAATTTAAAGAGGGCACATGTCAGCACGATCATTGCAGAAACTGCTTTAACTGCTGAGCTGCTGGATGGCTTTGGTCATTTTAGTTCAAAAGCTTGATGTACCATTAACTGTTTCTGAGGTGTGACTGGCATAGAGAAACAGGCTGGAGGAGAAAGAGGACTTATTTTGTTGTTAATTGAGGAGCTTTCTGATTCTGATAAAGACCTAGGAAATAAAGGGGGTGATACTGTCACAGTCCTGCTTGGTGTCTGAGGTGTGACTTATTTAGCTATACCACCAGTCTGAGGTCCAGCGTTAACCTGTGCATCATCCTCTGCCATATCACCTTATGACTTATTCCTGGCCCATTGAGGTAGATGTATCCGCTGAAAGTGTCTTACTAAGGTTGATGTGCCATGGTTGCTTGCCTGCCTTCTCCTGCTGAAAGAGGTCTTATATAAGCAGCATATTTCATGCATACTTTTCTTTGGATTGAGGTGAACAAAATTCCAAATGGAAGAGGATTCCTTTTTCATTTTTGTCCCTGGCATTGCAACTTCTAAATTATCGTTCACAACTTCTATGTTAATTTTTATATTTTGATCATTTTCTGCAATGTCCTCACTGGATGATTGGATGTCAGGCCTGCTCCTGGCAGAAGAGACAGGCAAGCCAGGCATAACTTCCTTTTCAGTTTCACTGGCTGCTAATGACCTTTCCTCTGATGGCCTTTCCCCAGGTTTTTTGGTCTGGCATCTAACAAGTTCCTCTGTCTCCAAGCCCTTATCATAAGAGTTCCCATCATGAGCTGCTTCTCTTTCAGGAATGTACTCACTGCCACTGCTATCCACATGATCTGACTATGAGGAATGAGAAATGGTAGAATCTTGAGAAAGTAGCACAACATATGCATAATTTCCACTACGTGCAGTGCATGCAACTGCCTTTATTTTTTTTAATAACTTTACATTTGGCAAATCTACTTTTCTTAGTTACTGGTTCTGCACCCAAGCTTTTCTTGCTGCTTTTTATTTGGCCTAGAAACATAGAAATTAGATTTTGACACCACATATGGACTGCTTAGCCCACCCAGTCTGCCCATTTTCCTACCTATTGGATAAGCTGCAGATCCTAGTTAACCAGCAGCCTACTTCTTCATACCCTGCACTGGAATTGACTTATGTCTGTCCCATGCATTCTTGAATTTCCCCACGATTTTTGACCCCACGACCTGCTCAGAAAGGCCACTCCATGCATCCACCACCCTATCAATGAAAACATTCTTCCTCACGTTGCCCCTGAGCCATCCCCCCACTGTCTTCAAATTCTGTCCCCCTTGTTCTTGCACATCTCTTTTTCTGAAAGATGCTACCCTCCTGGACTTATTGATTTCCTTGAGGTATTTGAAAGTTTCTACCATGTTTATTTATTTATTTATTTATTTATTTGTAAAATCAGTTTACAACCTTTGAGCCAGAGGCTCGTTTCCAAAGGTACTTCATCACATAAAGACATACATTGTGTTTTTGGTTACATAGCGTAGGTTTGCAAAACAATAGGCATTCAACAGAGGTGCCACGTCACACTGTGGACAGACAAATACATTTGGGTTACAGGGTACATGTAAGTTGAGAACAGGTGTTACACAAGTTGGTATCAATAGTGAGCAATCTAGTAGGTAAACACTGAAACAGCTGGTACTGGCCAGGTTAAACATAGGCACGGTGTACAGGAAGTGGTGGTGGGGATGGCTAGGTGGAGACGCCGGAGGCGTTGTCAAGAGAAGTAGAGGTGGAGGCTACTTTCAGAGACAGGAGCAGTTACGAGTGTTGATGATGTGGTTTTGAAGGGTGGTTTTAAACTTAGAGATGGTGGTGGCATTGGAGATGGGGGCAGGGAGAGAGTTAAACCAGGTTGGGGCTCTATAGCGGAAGGACCTCTGGCCACGGCTGGTTCTTGATCTGGGGACCATTAGAGTGGTCTTGTTGGAAGACCGTGTTGCAATAGTGGGAGGGCTTTGGTGGATGGATGCCGTTACCCCGGGGGAGGGGGGAGCCCGAGTAGGGTTTTTTTTTTTTGTGACGAGACAGGTTTGGTATTGGAGCCATTCATCCAGGGTAAGCAAATTGGCCTCAACATACAGCTGACAGGTGTGAGTGAGCCTGGGGGCACCAGTAATCAATCTACGGGCTTTGTTCAGGGTTAAGAAAATTTTTTTGAGTGCAGTGGTGTCGGCAGCACCATAGACTGGTAGGCCATAGTCTACAAGGGACAGAACAGATGATGTAACAGCAAGCCGGAGAGCATTTGGGGGAAGGCAGGTTCTATGGTGGAAGAGAATGCCCAGCCGTATGTTAGTGGCAGATGTTAGGGCATTGATGTGGTTGTGAAATGTGAGGGCTGAGTAGAAGGTAACCCCAAGGTATTTGTAGCAGCAGACTTGTTCCAGTGGCTGATTGGTACTTGGAAGGATATAGAGTGGGTGGTTGCTAGCTTTGTTTTGGGGGTGGGAAAAGAGCATAGCTTTGGTCTTTTTAAGATTGATGATGAGTCTGCGCTCCTTAAACCAGGCTTCAGCACTGTTGAAAGACTGCTGTAGGGTGTCCTGGAGGGAGACGGGATTGCGGTGGGTGGCAAAAAGGACAGCATCATCTGCATACAGTAGAATTTTGCCAGGGCATGCACTGGGAAGGGTGTTCAGATAGAGCGAGAAGAGAAGGGGGCCCAGGATGGAGCCTTGGGGGACCCCAGAGTGAATGGGACGGGTAATCGGAGACTGTGCTATTGATTTTTACACACTGCGATCGAGCGTCAAGATAGCTTGTGCACCATGCACAGCCGAGATACCAGTGTGGCAGAGTGCATTCAGCAGAAGTGGATGGGAGATGGTGTTGAAGGCCTTTGAGAGGTCAATGAACACTGCACCAGCTAGGGAGCTGGTATCCAAGGAGGAGTGTAGGAAGTTGGAGAATTCAATTAGGGCAGTGCTGGTACTGTGACCAGCACGGAAGCCATGTTGCTCTTGGCATAGAATGTTATGCTTAGCCAGATAATCAGTGATTTGAATGGCCACCACTTCTCTAGGGCTTTAGAGATGGGGGAGGATGGAGATTGGCGGTAGTTGTTGGCGATGACCTGTCGCCCTTTGTGAATTGGTGTGATAATGGCTGTTTTCCACGCTGTGGGAAATTGTCCCAGGCAGAGTGACTGGTTAATTAGGCTGGTGAGTGGGGCAAGGACTTCATCTAGCACCAGCCTGAGGATACTGGGGCCCAGTGAGTCACTGCCAGGACTGTTGCCATTCAAAGCTTTGACTAGGATGGGTCTGGCTTCCCGGGTGGAAATCTTGCGCAGGTGGAAGCTGGGGCGCTGGAGGACAGGGGGAGGTTGGTTGGGGGGAGGGTCAAAGAAATTACTAGGGAGGACTGAGCTAAGGTCAGTGAAAGCGATGTTGAACCAGTTAGCTATGGTGGCAGGCTCGGTGGTGGTAGTGCCATTTCTAGTGAGCTGGGATGGGGCAGGGGAGCGAGCTTTTCCATTTAGTTGCTTAATATTATTCCAGAAAGTCCGGGCCGAGCCCAGGAGGAGGTAAGGGAGGCCTGGTAATGGTCGGCCTTGGCTTTCCTGATGGCCCATGAGCACTTATTCCGGGCTGCATTGTAAGCCTGCCTATCAGACAGACGACCGTTTCAGTGGCAGGTGCCAGAGGTTATCCCGATTCTTAGTAATTGTAGAAGGGCGGGCTAACCCAAGGTGCATTCTGTTTTTGGACCGGATTTTGGTGAGGGGCAAAGAGATCACAGGCCATGTTGAAGGTGTGAGTGAAGAAGGCGAGGGCAGTGTCAATGTCAGTAGCATGATGAATGGGGAGCCAGTTTATCTGGGTGAGGAATACTTTAGGTTTTTTCAGCCCACCAGGGCGGAGGCACCTGCGGAGGGTGGTCTGGGCTTTGGGTTTGGGATTGGAGACTGCCCAATGAAATAGGATAGGAGAGTGGTCACTTAGGGAGTCTGGGAGGACCTGGATGTTTTGGATTTTATGGGGTCAGTTAGTTATAATAACATCCAGAAGAGTGCTGGTACCTCTCTTAGGGTTTATTCTTGTGGGCTGGGTGACAAGTTGCGTCAGGTCTTGGGCGGCAAATGAGTCTCTGATCGCAGATGAGGAGGTGCTCAGCCAATTTACATTAAGGTCCCCAACTAGGATTTGCTCCACCTTATGGTGGAGGGTTGCCAGGTAGTCCATTAAAGATACCAGGGCCGGGTGCTGGTTCTTTGGAGGAACGTAAGCTGTGGTGAGATAGAGAGGGCTCCTAGAGGGGTCCGGGATGAGTTTGAGGGTAAGAGCCTGGGCCCCATTTACAAGGGCAGGGGTGGGGAGTGCGTGTCCAAGTATTGTGTCCCTAGTGTAGATTGCACAGCCACCCCCTCGTTTGCCTACTCGGTCCTCCCGGTATAAGGTATAGCCTGGGAGGGAAACAAATGAGTCAGGGGTGGATTTGGACAGCCATGTTTCAACCAGGGCTATGATGTCTGGTTGATGAGCCAAGGACCAGCACTGTAGGGTGTCAAATTTCTTCAGCAGGCTGCATATGTTCATGGAGGCTACTGAAGACCAATGGGCTGGGTGGGTGGGTGGGAGGGGCAGGGCCTGGGTTGGGATGTATGTTCCTGTTAGGAGTAGAAGGAGGAGAAGTGCTCTGGTCAGAGGGTGCCAGATGAGAGTTTCCCGGGAGTGATAGGATGAGGAAGGGGTTTAGTAGAACAGGGGTGGGTAGGGCAGCACAGGCAGAGAAGGCTTGTGTGATCAGAATTGCAAGGGAGCTGGGGGGAGGAAAGGTAATGTCTGAATGGGGGTGAGGTGGAGAGGAGCATATGGGGTGTGTGGAGAAGGAGGGAGGGGGAGGAGCAGTGGTAAAGGAGGAAGGGAAGACAGGAGGGTAGGTAGGAACACTGGAATAGTGAGGCTGAGGGTTAATAGGGACAATAGGGCTGGTGGAAGGCAAAAGAAGGAGGAGGAGAAGAGAGAGGCTGGCAAGCAGGGGTTGCACATGCATAGTTGGTAAGGGTGGGGGAGCTGAAGTGAAGAAAGAATGGGGTACTAGGATGATAGAGGGGAGATAGTAGTGAAAGGTCACTTTTAAGCCTAGTTGCTGCTATGGTGTAGTGGCAGGGCTGGTGCCTGAAGTGCACAGGATACTAGATTCAAGTCTTGACCAGAGTAGCAGGAAGGAGCCCAGCCAGTGGCTGTAGCAGCAGGGAGTTGGGTTCAAGGTCCGCAGAAGCACTCAGATAACACTTTAGCAGTGTCTGAGGGTTAGAGCATGTTTAGAGTTTTGAAATCCTGCAGTAATAACAGACAGGTGTGCTAGCTGAGTGGTGGGACTGCTGACTTTGAAAGTGAGAGTGCAGGGTTCAAAGGCAGCAAGAGAGAAGTGGTAGGTAAACTTATATTTTGACAGGTGGTGGGGGGGGGGTAAGAGACTAAAAGGCTTAGAAAGTAGGACTAAAATAGGTAAGCAATGTGGTCCAGAGGTAGAACTGCTGACTCTGACTACAAGGGTACTGGGTTTGAGCACAGCTCAGGGACAGAGTGTAGAAAGTTTTTTTTTAATTCAGAGAAGGAGGGAGGAAGGGTTAAGAGTTTGAAAGTAGAGAAGGATGTCGACCTGGTTCATTGACTTAGTGGTTAGTCAGTAGACTTTGGACAAAAGGGTACCAGGATTGATGCTGGTAGGTGCTTAGTGGTAGACTGATGGGAGGTGTGAAGAGAGTAGGTGGTAGAATGATTCAAAGGGAACTGCAATGACCTCTAGTGGGTCAGTTTTCAAACAGTGGCTAGGAGGAGTAGAGAGTTGAAAGAGGAACTAGAGTGGAGGGGGCAGTGACCCCTAGTGGTTGGTGTCTATAAGCTGCAAATGGGAAAGTGGACACTTAGTAAAAAGGAGGTAGGACACGTGACCTGCCAGCAGCAACAAATGAAGTGCCAACCGTGGGTGGAAAATGTCTCACAACAGTCAGGCTGTAGTGCAGGACACTTTACCTCTTACAGGCTCTGGCAATCCCCAACTTCAGTCTCTGCTGCTGGGCAGGGTTCTTGATGTAGATATACCCCCCTTTCTACTTTCCTCAAGGGTATACATATTAAGCTCCTTTATTCTCTCTTCATATGGCTTCTAGTGCAGACGCCGCACCATTTTAGTTGCCCTCCTCTGGACTGCCTCCATCATGTTTATGTCCTTGCGGAGATGGGGTGTCCAGAACTGCACGCAGGACTCCAGATGGGGTCTCACCAACTGTCTGTATTTCTTAACTGGGTATCACCTGCAGCAGCAGAAAAATTTGTTGGGATCTCAGAAGACAAGGACTTGGAGCATGAGGAAGCTTCAATCGGTAAGGAAGAGGATGCATCTACTGCAGTAGAAGAATCACTTTTTGGTTTTGTGACTGTTTCTTTTTTCATGTGAATTGCCATCTTTGTCTTGGAAACTTTTTTTACAGGCCTTCTCCCTTCCATCATTATTTTGACAGTTGCTGATCACTAATGTAGTCAGCTCCCTTCCAAGAAAAAAACCCAGTACCTAACCATACTACCTTCCATGGTCACTTGGGGAAATAGGTGGCAATGATGATGAGTAGTTAGTGCACGTCTCAAGGCAAGGAATATGAACTGGTTAACTAGAAAGACTACAAGTTGGGGCTACTGTGCAACTACTGAGAGCTGCCCCTTCCCTCCAAAACATTTCACACATGATGCAAACCTTTATTTGACATGACTACACAAAAAATATGCTCTTCCTGTCCTGACTCCTGTTTGTGTGGGAAATGGCTAATGACACTCTGCAGACAGATGCTAGTTAACTGCCAGGCTGCCCCCTCCCTCCAAAATGTTTCATATATGATGCAAGCCTTTATCTGACAGGAAAACACACACACACACAAAAAAAAATGGTCCTCCTGTCCTGACTCTTGATTGTGCTGGAAATAGCTGGTGACACTATGCAGATAGATGCTACTCCACTGCTGGGATACCCCTTCCCTCCAAAATGGGTCATACATGACGCAAGCCTTTATTTGACATGACTACACAAAAAAGAAATATGGTCCTCCTATCCTGACTAGAGATGGGTGAAGTCAACAAACTTCGCTCTGTGAATTAATTTGTGAATTTCACACAGTTCATGAAATTCACATCATTCACAGATTGCAAAGTGTGAATTTTTACTGCGAAGTGCGGAATCTTGCCCACTAAATTCTGCACTTTGTGCCAAAAACTTCACAGTTCAGGTGAAGTCGATGTTCCCCAGATCTGGGGAAGCTTTGCAAAGCTCTGTGAAGTGACAAATTTTGTCAGTTCACTTGAACTTGACTAGGAAAGTTTTACTTTGTCACATCCATCTCTAGTCCTGACTCCTTCTTTTGTAGGAAATGACTGTTGACACTGTGCAGACAGAGGCTACTCAGCTGCAGGGCTTCCCCCTCCCAAAACGTTTCACACATGAAGCAAGCCTTTTTTCTGACAGAACTACACAAAAAAATATGGTATTCCTTTCCTGACTCCTGCTCGTGTGGGAAATGACTGATGACACTGTGCAGACAGAGGCTACTCAACTGTCAGGCTGCCCCCTCCATCCAAAACGTTTCACGCATGATACAACATGCAAGCCTTTATTTGACAGGACTACACAAAAAAAAAATGGTGCATCCTGTCTGACTCCGGCTTTAGTGGGAAATGGCTAGTGATCCTGCTCTTTGAGGTGGTTACACTGTGACTTCCTTAGCCAGTGTCACACAGTATGCCATCCCAGTATCCTTGCTATGCTGAATAAGCTCAGTCAATGATCTTTCAGCTTAGGCCCACTAGACACAGATGTCTCTTTTCAGGGATGACCCAGGAGCACTGAGGAGGTTAATTGACTTGATTAGAATCACACAATATGCAAGTAGAAGCACTGGGAAATTTGGAATTGTCTGCTGCTGTATGTCCCACCAAGCTCATTCACAGCACACAATTCTTGCAAGTCTGCAGCACTCCCCCCCCCATACACACACAGTCAGTCGTTGGTCCAAGACCCTCTCAGTTTGTTAAGTTTTATGACTCGCTGTTTCATTAGTGGTGTGGGTGGAAACTGGTCCAGGCAAGACCCTTCCCTTTCTTCTCACAAGACCACTCAGATCCTCACTGCCACACTCCCCAGTCTCTGACCCACGTCCCTCCCAAGTCCACACCTGACCCTCTCACTGTTTTGTTGTTTTTTTTTCCTTTTTTTTATGCTCTTTTTTCTTTTTATGCTACTAAAGTGCCTGACTCTTCCACACACTCATGACCATGGTCGGAGACACTTCCTTTCCCACCCAACCATTCAATCACTCAACTGAAGACAGATCCTCTCTCCTTGGTGGCTCAACACATATGGCGCTGAGAAGGAAAGCTTTTCCAGCTATATTCTGCTTTGCGCATGCACAAACCGGAGCATCTTCACTTGAACCACCAACTGATGACCGCTTACCTGCCACATGACAGGCAGAAGCTAAACAGAAGGGAAAACATTTTCAGAGATCTGGGCCAAGCTGTCAAGATTTGGTTCAGGTCTCATTTGAACTGAGCCGTATGTATTCAGTATGGCTCAGTTTCACTCCTGGAGGTTTGGCACACCTCTACATTTTACCCCACCTCATAAACATTACAGGAATCATGTTTTAAATCCTGCCCAAAATGTCTGTTCATGCTTCTGTAATAGTTTCATTTCATAGTTTCTTAGTATTGTGATGGCAGAAAAGGACCATCTTGGTCCATCTAGTCTGCCCTTATTCTCCAACCCCTTACCAGTTTCTCTTTATTAGAGATACTTTTTACTCACTACCTCCAACCCCTTATACATGTTCCAGACTCTCTTAAAACCTTTTATAGTTTTATTACTCTCTACCACATCAGGCAAACTGTTCCATGGCTCCACCACCCTCTCAGTGAAGAAATACTTCCTCACATTACTTTTAAATCTACCGCCTTCTATTCTCAAACTATAGCCTCTTATTTTAATTTCAAGTTTCCTTTTAAATATACTACCATCTCTTACCCAGTCTATTCCCTTGATATACCTAAATGTCTCAATCATATCCCCTATCTCCTTTCTATTCTCCAGAGGGTACACATTTAACTCTTTTAATCTAGATTCATACGTCTTATCCTTCATTCACTGAACCATTTTAGTTGTCCTTCTCTGAACCCTCTCCAGACAATAAACATGCTTCTTTAAATGAGGTGTCCAAAATGGAACACCATACTCCAAATGTGGTCTGACCATTGTCTTATACAATGGGGTCGATACCTCCCTCTTCCTACTTGTGATTCCCCTACCAATACAAGCCAGCATCCTATTTGTTTTATCTGCTGCCTTACAACATTGGTCTCCTACCTTCAAAAGATTATGTTTTGGCCAGGATATCATAAATGTCACCTGTCATGCTCAGGAGATGGAGCCATAAAAAGTCCATGTTGCAAATTTGGGTCAAAATCTCAAAATAAAACAGTACTGTTATGAAAAGTGTTTATGTTCAAGGCCACCCATTAAACCAGGAGGTAGTGCATTGTGTTCCTTTGTAGGTGACTTGAGTTCACGGATGAGTTCAGTGAGCCGGCTGGGTGGAACTGCCTGACCCGTAGCACAACTCTCAGCCTGAGGATGGATGGTGTAATATTCTTTGGCATGATCGACATTTTGAGGTGGGCCAGTGAACCTTCCATCACAAGGGGTTGAGGTGTGTAAAGTCTGACAGGGCTATGCACTGTGTAAGAAGAGGTAAGCAGGCACGAAAAATGGAAAACACAGCAGCTGGCAGGAAGAAGCTCATGTAGGTGCAGGCCTCAAACCACCGACAGGCACCCTACTGTCACCAGTTTGCCAGCCCATTTACCCACTATCCCATGGACTTACCTCAGACCTTTGGTACTCCCACATATTGTCCTGTGGTGGGCCCAAGAGGACTAGGGCCATCCAACTCCCCTGGAGACTATCAACCAGTTTGGCAGTCCAGCACCCTGTGAGTGATGTCGGTGTGTGACAGCTAATAGCTTCATCCTACCCCTGGGGTGTCCATGAATGGAGCAACATGCCCCCCCAACAAGAGAGGTGAGATCAGTCCCAGAGATTCCAAATCCTCTAAACCCCCATGTTGGCCCCTGAGTGACCAGAGTCTGTTCCTGAACCTAGGTCACTGACATAGTACCAGTATCCCCCACCCATCCCACTTAAAAAGAAACCTCTGTAAGCCCCTCCTATCTCACACAGCTGATTGGAATCTTTGCTCCTCATATAACACATTTCCCTCTATACAGTACAGTATGTCTACAGATCTAACAGGACAATGGCCCTGCTATGACGGAATACTGACCCCAGTGTGGCAGAACCACATGTATCAGATCGGTATTTGTTTTATGTTTATCCTATCTTGTTTGTCCTTTTTCTCCCTAAAGAGCTACAGATCCTTTGTGATCCCTTCACTATTCTTATTTTAAGGGTATGACTGGATGTCCCCTCAAAACCCCTATCACAGGCTCCCCAGCTCTAATGTAGGAGATATCTTACTTATTACCTTTGCTAGAATTGTAAACTATTCAGCCCAGTAGTGCTGAGGGTTGAGGTGCTGGACGCCATGCCTCGCAATACACCAGTAACCCAGGTCAGATACAGACTCAGGTCATCAGGGTTGGCTGGGGCAGGAGAGGATAAAGCATCCAGAGGATGGCTCTCTTCTCCTGGGGAAGGATGGTAACAGTAGCCAGCACTTTCCTGGCCCTTAGCCTCAGCTAGCAGCAAGGCAGCCAGAACTTTCCAAGACAGGGGCAGTGGTGGCTGCCAACGTCTCATGTATGGAAATGTGCACGGAAGTGTCTGGGCAGCATTACATGCTCACTCCTCAGGGGCCAGAAATGATAGAAAATGGAGGTCTCCAGAGAAGCCACTGACATTCAGCCATCTGGTAGACCTGCACCTGATGAACACCCAGACAATGCTGCTTTGCTCAAAGGTAAGCCCTGGAGGAAAATCAGTGTGATGGGGCTGGGGTAGATGATGTCAGATGGTCTGCTTGGGGGCCAGTGGGAGAAATTGTACTAACAGAGAAAAGGATGGTAATTTGTAACAGTACAACTTCGAGTATTAAAACAGTGTTGGCTTTCACTTGTTAGGTAGCTTGGATGCAGGGCTTCAGACATCTCCACTATTCTCTTTATTCTATTTTGTCTAAATCCCACAAGGTACTGTACCTAGGTGAACAAGTATGTAATTACACTATCACAAAAAGAAGTGAAATTGCAAAAAGGAAAAAAACAAAACATGTTACTGCAGATATTTGTGTAACCATCCCCTCACTACTTTGCACAGGAAGCTACCCCTTGGTACCCTTGACTGGGCACCCAATTTACCTCAGACACTTTTGGGCACCATCCCCAGCTTTAGGAATGTATACCAGGCTTGTTACTTCTGGAAGTCAGAAAGGGGTGGGGGTGTACAAAAGCAAAACTATAAATGACCAACATACCCAGGTCATGAGGACAGAACTTTTTTCTAGGGCTATACTAGGTCTGTATTTCTGGAGGGGTACCCAGTAATTCTGCACAGGAAGCAGTAATATGACTGTCCAAACCAGGCTGGGATTCTAGAGTGTGGCTTTATTCCAAAGATGGTACACAAAAGCAAAGATGGACCCCCAAGGGTTTACACTTCATGGCACAAGGCAATGGCAGAACAACAAAAGTCTGTAGCAGACACACATTCTAAATATCCTATATTGCATAGGATCTTGAACTCTCTTCAGCAGCAATGGCCTCAGCTGAAAAACACATTTTCTTCTAGTGGCACTGGCCACAGTGGAATGCACAATTCCCATATGGCATAGGATTTAAGCAGTTCAATGTGGCCACTGGCCATGATGGAGCATACTGGTGCTTAAAATTAGCACAACCCACACCAGGGGGTAAACTTTCTCTTCGGACATTGGCCACTCTGTCCTGAATATGCAGGGACTCTTACAGAACCTGTAGTGCTGAACTGGTAACTCCAAATGGGGGGTTTCCCACCTTTTGCTTCCATGTCCATACCCAGCCATTGTTTCAGATTTATACCTCAAACTTTTAGTAAAACAGTAGAACAATGCACCTTGGAATTACTTTCACATTCAGCATTTGAAACACACTACTTCTGAGTGTAAACTAAAGTCTTGAACAATGTGTCAATGTGTCAAGTCTCACTAGGGACTCCACAATTGTCAGCCAGCTTTAAGAAAGGATGAGAACAGTCTCAACATAGAACAAACTTGGTGTATATTTCCGTTTGTCAGAGTACACCACCAAATCACAGGTACTTTCTTCCTAGGAAGCACAAAGTCAGATTATTCATGGTTGGAAAAACAAACAGGCAGCTTCATATTCCTGGATCAAAGTCAGGGGATTCCCCCTCTGATCCATCCTGGCAGTAATTTTCCATCTCACTGGGGATGAACAATCAAGAACTCCCGCTAGACAACAGTTTCCACCACTTCTTTTGGCAGTCAGATGTTTCTCAGCACTAGTGTGAGAAAATAGGCTCTCCTCACAGAGCCCACACTGCAGCTCCTCACTCCTCTTACTGCTCACTCTGCTGCTGACACAGAACTTCTAACACTGATTAACTGCCAGTTCTAAAGCTCCCCACTCACAGCCAGCTACCTTAGTGTATGCTGCTGAGAGAGTACTAAATGAATTCAACTCTCTCATCTCAACTGTGACCAAGTAAACAGAGAGGAAGCAGGTGGAAAACCATTTAACCAGTTATTCACCTGCTGCCTTACCTACCTAGCACTGACACTGATGGGATTCTAGTAACTCCAGGGGACTGGGAGTCTCAAGAGTCTTGATGAATTGGTGGTGTGGTGCTCCTTTGGGCTCTCAACAGTAATGCTAACCCCCTCCCTTGGGCAATAAGGTTATACATGATCTCTTACTTAACACTGGGCCTGCAGGATCCTGTGTAAAGAAAGTTATGAGTGATTCTGCTGGCCATATGTTGCAAGCCATACTATTCCACCTCCAAATATTATATGCCTACGAGGCAAGGCCTGGACTTGTAAATTGTGCTTTGAGTAGAATGCTATGGGCTCAGGGGAATGGGGTGGGCATTAGGGTTGAGAACCAAGGGAATCAGGGAAGACTCATGCTGTGTGGTGCAGGGGTTCGGCTGCAACTTTGAGGTGACCAGTACAAATACCAGCAACCAGAAAACAAAGAAGCAGATGAACTCCTTAGGTATATTCTTGCAGATTAAATGCAAATGATGCAAAGTGTTTCTCACAGGGATCCTTATTGCAGTTTAAACAAAATTATTCAGGAATGCAGTTTGAGCAAAGTGCACATCAATCAAAATTTCACTATACAAAGTGAAAGTAACTGACACCATAATCCAGTACCCCAGTGCTTCAATTAGGATTGATCTTCATCAGGGGTGGGTGACTGGACTTAGACCTCCACTTTTAAACACATAGGTAGACCTCCCATTTATACAGAGGGCCTCACTGCTGAGCCATTTGGATCACAGAGTTATAATGGATTGATAGGCCTTCAAATGTATAGGTGGGGAGTCACAAATAGAGGGTCTCAAGTAAACAAATTCATTCTAAATCATATTAAAACAAACACCCAGTGTTATTACATAAGCATTAAATAGCTGTATTCCTATTATGAAAAGAAATAATTATAGTATGGTATTTTCAATTTTTAAGCAATTAATATAAAATCATTTTCAAAAATTCAAATGAAAGAGTAGTCACCATCAAGGCTAAATACTATTTTTTCATTTCATTATGCAATAGTTTAGCCTATGCTAGTTTGAAACCAGAAAGCAGTACCATTCCAGATCAAAAAAGACACAGGATGGAAGCCATTTATTAGCAATCTCCATTAATTGTTAGACTGTTTGGGTGCATCTGGGAATGACAGATCAACTCAGTTGGACAATCCATGAACCTTACAAGAAATGGTAAACAAGATAAGGGTTGGTTTTATGGTAAGGCAAGGTAACAAGAAAGGGGGAGTGGGGAGGTGTTGGAGATATTGATAGGAGGGAGGAGGTTTTATGGGATTGCAGTGCGGTAGAGGGACCTTGCAAAAGAGGGAGGGGTTGTGAGTGCACTGGAAAAGAAAGAGTTAAGGATAAAAAAAATAAAATATATATTTAGATAATCAGTTGACAAAACAGTTCTTAGTCTTAATCTACAAAGAGACAATGCAATTGCAGAAAACCAATAACATTCTTTCACATTTTTATGTTGGGTGTTTTTTATAAGAATAGTTTTAGATCCCAATCTCTGTTAAATTCCTTTGGTTTGAAAGTGCCTAGTTTCAGGGTTGAGAAAACCAAGGAAGATCACACCTCTAATTCGCTGATACTCCTGACAATCCAAACCCTAATAGTTTTTATTTCCCTACTTTGTGCACTTCATGCTTCTTTTGCAATGTATAATATATATTACTTTTTTGTCATTAATTATCCGTATTTTAATACCCCAAGTTGTCTGTGTTGTCTGCTCATTAGACTGTGAGGTAGCTCCTTGGTCAGGTCTGCCAAATACATGAGATTTTATTTTTAATCTGTTATTTTAGTTGAATAAAGTCAAATATCACTATTATTATTATTATTATTATTTTATCTAAGTTTAAGTTCTCAGGTCACACCTGGAAATGAGCCTTGGCTCAGTGTAGTTTTCACGGTTACCAATTTTTAAATAAATAAAATAAAAAAATAAATAAAAAATTAAGTAAGTATAACCTTATGTGACCATATGCTGCTTTTCTTGCTCTCTGGTACCCACTTGTAAGTACTGCACAGAATGGTGACTATCCATGTGTTGAAACAAGTACTGTAAATATATAAAATATGCCTTGTGTAAATGGTAGAATACAGCAGTGACCCAATGCAAAGTGGTGGTCATTTTTTGGCTTACTCAGGTGCTATTTCTCTCTCTTTTTACCCAGCTACAGTGCCAGCTTGTATTGTACTCCTTTTTTCCTGACACCGAGGACTATCATATTTACTTCTGCACTGTGGTGCTGATGCTTGAAGGATACCTAAGCAACATTTTGACAACAAAACTATTCAAAAATCTGACTCCGTAGGTGACTCAAGAAAAGGCTGCTGTATTCATTAATGCTAAAACTACATTTACATAATTTACCTAAATGTGGTTTCAGAGCATTTGAAAATTGTAAAATCAGTCTTCCAATTTCAAAAAACCTGTCTTACCTGCTTTCTAAAATGGCCTCCAAATGTGTTATGCGATGACATAATTGGAGCCAAAGTCAGAGAGATATATGGCTCTCTATAGTGCTAACTAGTTCTTTTTCCCTTTGTATAGAATTGTTTCACCCAAATGGTCAAAACCATGTGCATTATTTTGTATAACTCATATGTTAGGCTATGGTTCTGTTCATTTTGTTTACTTTAACATGCTGAAAATGTGATTTAATCCAGTCGACTCTCTCTGTGGCAAACCACAGTGCAGTACAAATCTTGAATAACCTGATGGTCTAGTTGTTATGGTAGATACAGAATGCTACAATGGGGGTGCTGGGGTAGTGTGCATCCTTAATATGCACTTTCTAACATTTTTATTAAACGTTTATATTTTCTACTATTATTCTTTTCTAGCACGTTTTTGACAGAACCTACAAACTCAATCCATAGTTTGAATGTAAACATTTGTACAATCTATAAATCAGATTTCTTCAAAAAAGTGAAATGCAGCAGCAGCAGCAGCAGCAGCAAGCAAGTACGTTACTATGTGTGGGGGAAGTTGTAGCCACACCCTTCACCACCCTCTAGAGCCACCACTTTTTTGTAGCAAAGTTCTTGTGCAGTCCAATGTTAGAGTTCATACTTTCTCAAAACTCAAATATATGCTTGTCTTGTCTTGTCTTCTTTTTCCATGGGAAATAATAATAATAAGAATCAGCATTTATATAGTGGTTTTCATACACATTGTATCCCAAAGTGCTTTACAAGCAATACTAGACTGGCAGTGAAGTGACTGAATGTGCAGTGGCAGCCATTTCATACATAAATATCCACACACAGCCTTGGACAATTGCATGAACTGGTTTTATGGGAAGGGGAATGTTGGCCAGGACAATGAGGTCAGGTACTGATCAAGGTGCTGGCAGACTCACATCTTATTTCTCACAGTAATCTGCTCATATTTCTCTCCTTCTGTCTTCCCCCTTCCCTGAATATAGCAGTACCTTGCAAAAGTGGCCTTCTCAGTCCCTGTCTGGTATTCATTCTTCACTATTCCTCCTCACACCGAAAACTGGTGAGCTCATCACCCTTCTGCATCATGAATTCAAGTAGTACAGTCCCCGTTTTATTTTGACATATCAAATATAAACATATCTTTCCAGTAAGTCAGGCTCATAGCAGCAGGGAATAAGGGGAATGATGGGCTTTCATATTCTTAAAAGATCTAGGCTACCTTTGATTAGGCACTATTAAATGATGGGTGTGCACATCATTATGCACATCATTTAATAGTGGCTTATCATAGCTAGCTTAGATCTTACATGGGTAGGAAAGCCTATTTTTCCACTTGTGCCATGCTCCTATCAGCCTGGCTTACTAGAAGATCATGTTTATTATTAATATGTAAATATAACATGGGAGACTGTACTAACCACATTCATGATGTGGAAGGGTAGTGAACTCACCAGGTTTTTGGTGTGGGGAGCAGGTGAGAAGAATGAATTCCAGAGAGGGACTGAAGAGGACATTCCAGCAGGGTGCAGCTATAGTCAGTTTAGTAGAAGACATGAAGGAGGACGCTGAGCAGATCACTGTAAGATCTGAAATGTGGGGCTGCCAGTATCGTGATCACTCCCTGACTGTGGATGAGAGTAGCCAGCAATGACAAATACTCAGAGTGGCAGGGCTGCATCTAAACTGTTACTTGAATTCAGTGTAGGGAGATTACCCTCGGTTGGGGGGGGGTGTTGACGTTTGTTAGGACAGTATTGAGGGAGTTGTGTATAGCTCATTCAAGATTTGGAAGGGTGGTAACCAGCCAACTCACATTGTGGAGTAGAGCACAGAAAAGTACTGGAAAAGAATTGCTGGGAACTGTCCTGTGGGGTTCTGCAGATTACAGGTAAAAGAGTAGACTGACACTGGAAGTCAGGTGGATTCGCTCAAGGTATTAGTATGCCTCTCCTGCTAATAATATTGTTATCCATTGTAAGTACAGCCTGTAAGAGAGCATGAACAGCAATTTTTCTGGTGGATCATGATGCTTATTGCTTGGCCCTCTAGGAAGACCTAGTTGTTGGTTAATGAGGTGGGGAAAAAACACAACAGGGAACTGTACATACTACCTTCACTGTGCAGCAGGGTGGTGATCAGCTCAATGTTTACTGTAGAAGCAGAAGTTAGACATTAAGAATGTGGACTGGAGAGTGATTTGGGAGGCATTTTATAACAGTGCCAGCTGATGATGCATATCAGTACAGGTGTGCACAACTCTCTGAGGTACAAGATTATGCTCTGAGGTGTGATAATTCTCTTCATGAGACCACAAGCTCATATGCAGCCCCAGGCAGTGCTAAGGACAGGGTATGGTTGGTGAGGTGTTCAGCAGAAGGCAGGCTAGGTGCAGGGGGGTTCACATGGAAAAATAAATCCTTATTTGTGGTTTAACAAGACAGCATGAGCTTTGGAACTGAACAAGAACGGCACTTGCAGTGTGACCCTGAGCTAGTCATTAAACTTCCTTGTGCTCCCAGGTCACACCTGTAAACAAGCTTTCCACTTAGTGTGTCTCTCCTGGTTAACAAAAAACAAAATTCAGTACATTATGCAACCACTAGATCATCAGGTACTTGAAGTGTTGTACTGTATTGCAGTTTACCAAAGAAAAAGTCAGCTGGATTACAAAACATTTTCTGCACGTTAAAGTAAACAAAATAAACAAAATCATAGCCTAACATGTACTGATCAAAATAATCCATGAGGTAATATATGGTGTTGATCATTCTGGTACAACAATTCAAAATAAGGAGGAAAAGAAGAACTAGTTAACATTAGAGAAATATATGTGGATCTCTGTCTCTGGCTCTGACGATGTCATCATGACTCATCGCTTAACACACTTGGTAGACATCTTAGGGGGCAAGCAATGCTGTTTTCTGAAAGTGAAAGGCTGATGTTTACATTTTACAAAAGCTGTGAAACTGCATTCATGGTATTTACATAAATGCAGTTTTAGCATAAATGTAAACAGCAGCCTGTACTTTACCTCACTGTGAAGCCAGATTTTGGAGTTTGCAATTTTAAAAAAACTGCTTGTTTAGGTACCCTTTAACATGATAAGACCAGTTGTAGCTGTTCAAGAAATGGGAAGTTTCAACTGTTTCAGAACTCCTAAAATCAGGTTGAACTCAGCTTCCCAACAAGGGAGTGAAATATACTTCTGCCACACCATGGGGCTCAGACTTTTATGCTATTGCTTTTAAGTAATCCTTTATGGAAATTGGACATCACTGTCAGCTCATTTGTGTAAACTCCCAACATATTTTAGAACATCTCCTGAGTTCACATATCTCCATCAATTCTCCTTTTTACAGCCATCACTTTTCCCAGCTCTAGTGGTTTTGTTTAGAGGATACAATCATTCTGAAGTTACTGACTTCACCTGCAGTTATTGACCTTAAAAAAGAAACAATTCAAAAATAGACCATGCTTCCGAATGCTAAAAGATTTTTTTTTCTTCTGACATGCCGTATCTTTAAAATCTGACACAGCACACTTCCATCCCAAGGTGCCAAGCTCCTGATGCTGACAGGAAGACAAACAGCATATGAAGCCAAATTCCCTCTCCCATCCATTTTGCTCATCTGTGATGGCAAAGCTATCCCAGCACTGGGAAAGGCAATCCATTTATGCAGTGTTTTACCATGAATCATTGCAAGGCAATGTATTAATCTTAAATCAGACCCTTCTCAAATGCTATGTCTTCAGAAACTGGGGAAATCAATATCACCCTTGCCACATGTTGTCAGGGACTTGATGCACATGATTAAAGGGAAACTGGAGACCTGTCATAGATAGATATTGCCTAACATGCTCAAACAATAGTAAACATTGCTGTCTCACAGTTTGAGGGGAATGTTTCATCTAATGCTGCATTTTTATGAATCAACTCGGTATATACAAAAATATGAATCTTTTTTTTTCAGGAATAGCCATCCAACAAAACACCATCTGTCTTTTGTGAAGCTGTGATGTGATTATCACACTAGTAAACTACAGAGGTATGGGATACAAAACAAGATAGGAATAAAAAGACTCTGTTCACTCTCTGTATGCTGCTTTTAAACAAGATCAATATCAAGTACTATTAAACAAGATAACAGTTGTTTCCATTGGATCAGGTTCCTCAGATTGTTGTACAGTATTGTCAACAAGGTTAATTTCATTACAGATGTTAAAAATACATTGTCACAAAAACCCAGTGACCTACACCACAGGTGGGGGTCAGCACCAATATGCCTTTAACTATATACAATAATAATAAATTGTGGTATTTTGTATTGTCACAAGTCATTTTTTTCATCTTTTTACCACACATTTACCTAAATCATTTCTCTGAATGAAATAATAAATATATAAGTAATCTCTGAGCATTTTTGGAAAAAAAACTTTTAAGTTATCAAAGGATTTCAGGCTATAGACAATTTTTACTAAGACAAGATTTGATACTGAGGGCAGAACCCTAATAATGGCAAAATGATAAGAAAAAAAAACAGTAGAATAGAATAAAATAAGTTTTTTAAGATGGTTGGAAATAAATATTGGAGTTTGAAGCCTGTGAAAGATGGACTTAATTTGCAGACAATATGTCATTCAAAGAAATGATTTAGGTTAATGCGTGGCAAAAACAAGAAAAAAAATGTGCGTGAATACAAAATACCAGTTTATTATTATTCTGTATGGTAAAAGGCATACTGGTGCTGACCCCCCACCAGTAGTGTAGGTCACTGGGTTTTTGTAGTAATATAAGTGGATCCCTTCTAAGGGCATGTGCACAACCTGGCTGAGCCACTTAGAACTGATTGTTTGTGAAACATTAAAAATACCTCACACACTAAAGGCTGGTTAATAAGTATTTTATGTTTTGAACAGAGTTGAGTACAGCTACAAAGGGGTAGTAAATCAGTTCTCTCAGATTCCAATGTTACTTCACCAAGTAATAAAGCCAAGAGCCACTAATGCCCCTAGACTGAAACAGAAGCTGAGGTTTAAGTCCAGAAAACATGCCATGGTGCACGTATAACCAGAGCTGGTCTCTAACTCTAAATAAGCTGCAAATGATGATATCATTCTTTACCATTAAAGACATGGACAGTGCTTGGTCATCAATCTACTGTACAGTATTTGGAAAAATATAGCATAAAGACACAACTTCTCTCTCAAATTTATCTGTTAACCAAATACTGTCTGTTAATTTCCTTCTGTAATCCCTCTGTTTCCCCAACTTCCTGCAAGGCACTCTTAGAATGCCTTGCAAAACCAAGCTTGGCTATAAGGGATGCAAACAACATTCTTCTCAGAAATCCTTATAAGATCCACTCATTCCTTAGCAGCAATTGGTAATACATCAACATTTAAAGCTGTCTTTTAGATATCTCTTACATAAATTCAACTTCTCCCTTGACAGCAGGAGGTACTATATGTTTATATAGTGCCAGTTTGATGACACTTATTGCATGTTTCACTTATCCCTTGGCAGCAGAGGGTTTGCATTTTTAGAGAGTGCTTGCTAGCTGTCTCTTGTATGTCCCACTCCTTCCCTGGTAGCTGGATCCAGGGTACCATAACTTTACAGAGGGCTTGCTTTATTTATTTATTGGATAATTCAGACAATTCCCTTGAGCACAAGTGCTCAAAGAAACATAGAAACATAGAATGTGATGGCAGATAAGGACCGCTTGGCCCACCTAGTCTGCCCATTTCCCTACCTAACGGATAAACTGCAGATCCTAGTTAACCAACAGTCTACTTCCTTCTACCCCCACTAGAATTGCATTATGTCTGTCCCATGCATTCTTGAATTCCCCCACTGTTTTTGACTCTACGACATCCTCAGGAAGGCTGTTCCATGCATCAACAACCCTCTCTGTGAAGAAATACTTCCTCACATTACCTCTGAATTGCCCACCCTCTGTCTTCAAATTGAGCCCCCTTGTTCTTGCACTTCTCTTTTTCTGAAAGATGCTACCCTCTTGGACTTTGTTGATTCCCTTGAGGTATTTGAAAGTTTCTATCATATCCTCCCTCTCCCTCCTTTCCTCGAGGCTATACATCTTAAGCTCCTTTAGTCTTTCTTCATATGCCTTCTGGTGAAGAAACAGCACCATTTTGGTCGCCCTCTTCTGGACCGCCTCCACCCTGTCTATGTCTTTGAGGAGATGGGGTCTCCAGAACTGTACACAGTACTCCAGATGTGGACTTACCAACTATCTGTACAGAGGGCCAACAACTTCCTGTTTTCTACTGGTGATGCCTCTCCTTATGCATCCCAGTATCCCCCCAGCCCTCCTTACTGCCTTCTCAAATTGCTGGCACACATTTAGGTTATCTGATATGACTACCCCCGGTCCCTTTCCATTTTTGTTGTTGTCTGTATCTCACCTCCCATTGTGTACTTTTCCCCTGGTTTTTTTGTTTCCCAGGTGCATCACTTTGCACTTCTTGGTGTTGAATCTAAGCTGCCATACATTTGACCATTCCTCCAACCTTGCCAAGTCCCTTTTCATCCTTTCCACCCCACCTTGCATATCAACCCTGTTGAGATCTTTGCTCTTTTACAAATGTTCCTTGTCACCCTGTTAGATGTCTCTCATTGTTTGTCTCTCTTATCCAATTGTAGCAAGAGATACTACATGGTTATAGAGTGTCTATTGGAGGCTCTTATTGTATGGCCCATTCATTTGTTAGCTACAGGGAGCAGTAAATATTTATAGTGTGCCTAACAGATGCCTCTCATTGTGAGTTTCACCCATCACTTGTCAAAAAGGTGTATTTTCTGTTTGCAGAGTTGTTTGATGTCTATCTGGGGGACCTAGCAAGAACCCTGTGATCTTACATTGACAATACAGAACAGATGACATTCTGGACAAGTTAAATTATTTAGCAATAGATAAGTAAAATTGCCTAGTCACTCTAAATATCACAACCATTTACTTCATATTAGCCCTCATGAAGAGGGCCTAGAGGCCTAGAGGCCATGACTGAATTCCTAGAAACCACAGATCACTGTTAGCCTCCTATATAGATCTTATTGAAATTGATGTCTTTGGTGCTAATTTAGTTTAAGTTTATTTGATTAGTCATTATGAATTTTACTGTAAAAACAGTGCAAAAGAAAAAGTAAGCAAAATCATAACAGAAAGTAACATCAAATTAATAATTAATAATAGCAGTCTCTGGTACAAAAGCCGTGAAAGACATTTACTGAGCTCTTCGTCATCAGCATGTAAAACATATATTAACAGGTTTGTTAAATATTCTGAACAGCATGAATAAGAATACATATTAGAGATACATCAGTAAATTTCATATAGAATTCAGATTACATGCAGTTATTGAGTAAATCAAATTTTCAGCCAATGCAATTCAGCTGAAAAAAATAACACAAACAGTTTGACATCATAGTGTACATGTTTAATTTTCAGTAGAGGTTGTTCATCAGTAAATACTAGTTAGTACGGTATGTAACCCCAATTAAGATATTGGTTTGGGTCTGGTTTAACAATCCTGAGCTAAAAAAAGGTAATTTTAAATTCATTTCAAGCATTAATTTAAATGCCAAAATATAGTACTCTTATTTAACTTCACTACTAAATTTTAATGACAACAAACATTCTGCTAGTTTACACAATATAATGGATCTTTTACAGAACTAAAAATATATCATTCACTTTATCCTGATGATACAGTCCTTTATCTTAATTCAGATTTCATTCACAAGATTAATTTCAGTTTGAGGTCTGACTTTCACAGCATTAGATCTGAGTAAAGTAGTTTTGAACATGGAAAAGATGAGAACATTCTTCTTGGCACCCCAAGTAGACTGTCCCATAAGGATGTTGAATTTGGGATAAAAACTTTGGATGTAAAACAATTTCAAATGTTGATTCATTTATGTACTTGGAGATTTACTTAGGCCCTATTCTTACTTTCTCTACCAATATTAAAACATCACCTCTAAAATTCACAGCAACTTGGGATTCCTGTATTGATTGAAGCAGTTTTTATATCATGACACTCAGATTGCCATGGCCAACTCAAACCTTTTGCCTTTATTCAGTTATGGCAGTATAATAATGGACCAAGGACCACAGCTAGTTTGATCCAGGAAGGAGGATGCACATCATAAAAAAAGAGATGTGTCCAACTTGCTTTCGGGAAAATGCACGATTGTGCTGCTTTTGCCAGTTTACATTGGCTTCCTTATTACATAAATGCTAAAACTATGCAATTAGGCTTTTTGTATAAAATATGTTTAACTGGACAACCTTTGTCTGTTGCCAACACACTTGTGTTAAAATGAAATTCCTCTGATTTATTTTTTTCTGCAAAAAATATGTTGGTGATTCCTTTCATGCAAACTAAGACTGGACAAATGTCATTTACAGTATATTTAGTGGTACAAAAAGTTTTACCAAAATAATTGAGAGCCAGAGTTAAATCCAGTCATTTATTTATCTAAACTTAAGAAATATGTTCTGAATGATTTGTATGTAACTGTTTTTTTTACAATATGCAATTTGAGTTGTGTTTGTATTGCCTGTTGTTTTGTTTAACTGTATGAATAGGGCCTCCAGGTCTACCCTGTAAAAGGTATTGTGCTGCCAGTGATTTTACCTGGTAATTTCAACACATAAATCTAATGTAATCTAATAAAAGCAATGTACCAGGGGTAGTGAATAAATCATTCAATATAGGTGCCAACCATTTATCTTGATTCTTTTTAAAAAAGTGACACAGGAGTACAAAATGTTTGTGATCTTCAATTTCACCACAACCACGTTAATTAAACAGTGATTGAGCAGTTTGCTTTTTTGTTTAAACAGCAAACAGTTGCCATTACATATTTCCAAATGGATATCAGTAAGTGTACTGTACCACATTCCTTGGGATTTGATAGCAGACATTGTAGGCTTCATATCTAAAATAAATTTTTAGATTTTTACACCATTGATGTAATTTGGATTTGTGTACTAAAGACAAACTCTGAATTGCCATAGCTCTAAATTCCCGTTTAATTTTCCTAATTATTTATTCCCTGGGTTCATTATATATATTTTTTCAGGAGATTATTTAGTCCAGCTGGTGATGGAGTCATCTTTATAAAAGCCATATATATGGAAATACAATGCCTTTAGAAGAGTAAACAAGTTAGTACTCAAAGCAAATATGGAGAAATTGTTCTTACAAAAGATTAAAGAGGTGCATCCTAAATAAAGGACTTCTGAAGGGAGTTGTCCCAGTGCACTCCTTAAAATATGAGGCATAAGAAAATTTTGCACCCTGTAAAAATATATGCATACCTTTGTTAATACTTTCTCTAAAGAATAAGTATCAGTCAGATCCCAAACTTCAGAAGCAAAATGAATTGAAGTGTTGAGTTCAGCATTTAGAATTGTCCAACAATGTTAATGACTTTACCCTTTGAATAAAGGTAACAGAACTTCCCAGCTCCCAGGACCACATGTACTAGTGCACAAATGTACTGAACTGATATAAGTTAAAAGTGAAACAGGTTCTACCTCCCTCCTAGGCCAGTGTGGAGTACCAGCACCAAGTAACTGTATAGCTCAAATTGAGATGTTTAGTAAATAAGATGGCAAAATAAACAGGGGAAAAGTATTTTTTAAGTTATTCCATGCAAGTCACTCTTTCTCTAGTAATAAGCGAAGTCCTCCTTCTTTTATTTAAATATAATAAATAGCAAAAGCAAATAATTGTGCACTTAAATATCCACATGTATAATAAATACTGTAGTTTGTATTGCTTAATTTTTTTTAGAAAATCATTCAAAATCATTTGAAATAGCCCACAAGCAAAAAATAAATATTGTTCCTATTAATTCCATTATGCACCTGAAAAAAGATGATTATGTGTTTCTCAGACAAGTGATAATCTTCATATAAAAAACAACAGTTGGTATTGGGCATTAGCAGCAATCACACATAAATCTCCCCAAATGAAGACAGCGTAAAAGCAACAAAAAATATGCACTACTGTGATCCTAAGGTGTTTTAAAAAAAAAGTATTTTGCATCACAAGCTACAACAGATATTAGTATAACTAACAAACAGGTGTTTTGTTCATAAAAGGTAAAGCCAAGTGCACATCAATCTCTGATGAGACAACTGGAAAAATGTTGTCCAGCAAAGGGGGTCATGACATTCACAATCCAATGGAAGTGACTAAGAGAGAGAGAGGGAAAAAACAAAGACTTGCACTGACCAGCTTGTTGAATAAATCCTGTGTAGTTCTGGGGCTAAGGACACTACCAATACACATCAGTGCCTACCCATGTGAAGCAGTGGGGGGGGGATCCTGCTCCAATTAACCTCATTACTAAAGCAAATCCAAGCTGTTAGGTACAGTGGCATGAGTTCATCACACAATTTTACGCTGTTACACTCTCCCAGTAGAATCAAGAGTTATTAAATTCGATTTTTAAAGTACCACACTCTCTTTCATATAGGTTCCAATTTCATTTAAATGAAATTGTCTCTCTGACAACAGTCTGTCATTTGTAATGAGCCAAAAATGGTCAAAGACTTATCTGAAATTTGGTTAGCTCTTAAGCTGGTAGTCATCTCCCTAGGATAGCCAAAGAACAGTGCTGTGTTTAACAATAGAGCAGAGAGAGCAGTGAACAAACATTTTATATATAGAAACATAAAAGCAGAGCATTGCAAACTGCAACAGCATGAGTCTCCATACCAGACAAAGATGGAGGACAAACAGACATGAGTGACATTTCAGGTAGACCCTTTCCTCAGACACTTGGTGCTGGTACTCCACACAGGCCTAGGAGGGAGGTAGAACCTGTTTCCCTTCAAACCCTTTGAATGCATTTAATGTGACCTTGCTTTTAGAAGTGACCAGATCCAAATGATCAGTCCATTTAGTATTTGATGAAAACCTTTCTCCAAAATAATCATAATACTAAACTGTTTCAAAAGTTCCTTATTAATTTATAATTCATGCATTTTTTTCTCCCTGTATCCAAAAATCACAATTTTGGTCATTTCTTTATTTATCCTCAAGGTATTTTGAAGTCATATTTCCGAACACTTGTATACCTTCCTCAGTAGTATGGGGAGAGAAGTGAAAATTAATACTATGTCTTCTGTATATGCAAAATGACTTTTTTTGATTCACAATACTTTTTGGCAATGATATTAAAAATTGTATAATGGTACAGTTACTACATTAACGAATACATTACAAAGTAATGGTGTCAAAATACAGTGCACATCTGCTGTACTTCTAAATTTATTGTACAGTATTTGTATCAGAAAGATGTCCATATTGGTCATATTGTACCTGAGACTAGGTCATGTTATTTAATATTATTAAGATGTCTAATAGTAGATGTTCAATACCCAACTCTAACTAATGAAACCATAGTTGTTTTCTATTTATGTTATGAAATGACACCTAAAAATCTTCAAAGCAACAACTATAGAGCCTTTTTTAATATGGACGTGCGTATGTATGAGATTGCTTAATACATAACACAGCTAAATAATTGAACAACCATAACAAAAAACACGCTGACTCTCTTCTAAGTGATTTTTTACAATCCATTCCCTAATCTAGTTAAGACAATATGAAAACATAATTTTTGAAGCAAACCAAACAACCTGACCTATAAATGCAGGGATCATGTATTGAGTTCTTACATGTTCTGAAAATGATATTAACAGACAAGCTAGATGGTATCTCTCTACTTTCAAGAAGTGTGTTAAAAAGTGTAAAACAGGAAGCTACCAATCAAAAGAAATTTTATAAACATCAGTGGTAATTTTGTCTGGTCCAGCTGCTATATTATACTTACTTGCAAAATGGCAATGTACTGCATGTATCCACATTTGGAAAATATAAAGTAAGAGGATTGCCAAGATTCTTAAATAAATCATTTAAATACTCTTCTATGCCATCTGTATATCCTATCTCAATTAAAATAATTCATTAAAAATATTTTCCCAGACTAAGGGTTAAATATGGGCTTACAGCATAGATGATAAATTATCACAACCTTTAGCACCTAGGAACCAAAATTTTATGGGGCTCGATTCCATGTTGGAATACGCATGGCACAAGGCAACTTACGCCAAATCCTATGGCACAAATCGCACCTGGCGCCAGGCATACCACAAGTTGTAGTTTCAAGAGGTGGCTTGTGCTGTACCATCTGTGGGTTGCACCAAAGGTGGTCTCCGCCACCCACTATGCCTGCAACCCACTGCAGCATGGCACAAGGTTTGATTACAACAGCAACTGTGCCCTATTCTGGAAGGGCAGCTGCCATAACCCACTTAGGTGATTTAAGACCTGCTATGGCACTGCAGGGTTAGACCAGCATGGTGCCGGTCTAAGGGGCATCTGTCCTGGCAAAATGATGGATGCCCCCCCGCATTGCTGAGGAAAGCACTTTAACCTGCCCCACAGACTCTCCCAGTACAGTCATGCTCCCCACCCCCCTGAATTTCAGGGTCCTCCTGGGTCCATTTGTTTTCATGCCCCCCATGCACCTTTGCCATCCAGCTAGACCTCCCCCAAAGCCCCCAGGTGATAGCGGCAGTGATACAGAGTGGAGGGCTCCAGGGGGGCAGTTAACTGCTGGCTGTGACCTGTGGCACCCAGATCCATTACACCATTCCTGTGGTGCAACCCTGTGGCTGCCACAAGTCATGTGGTGTAGGTGCTGGGGATCCTGTATGTCTTAGAATAGAGTGCAGGGTCCGTGGTGTAGTGGCACATGGCACAACTCGCATATGCCCACATGCGACTTGGAATCTGGCCCATGGTGTCTTTGTTCAGCACTGATTTTTGTTTTTAATTTATACCTTAGATTGAATTGGAATTTCCTTTTTTTTATTCTTTAAGAGATTTCTTGTACTGTAGAATAGGAAATATACTTTATAAATTCATTTTCGATATATTCGCAGAAGTGCTCAGAAGCGTGAAAATAAAATTATGCTAATTAGCACTTTTCCCATTAATTAGAATGGACCACTTTTAGTTTAAAGTGAAAATTAATTTGCACACATATGACCAGTTTATGACTAGTGCTAAATATAAATGACACATTCATTTCCTATTCTACAGTATGTTTTCATTCTATAATTTAACAATTGAATATTATCTTATTTGTTACTATATTTACCTTTTTTTAATACATTTTCTTAAAGCCCTTTTCTCAGTCCAGTTGTTAAGCCTTGTTTTCATAGTGTCAGGAATTATATATGATATACAGTATTTTGAAATGGTTATACAATCTTTTCAAGTCATCAGATCGTTCCATAGTGCAATGAGGAAAGATATTCTCTAACAGCCTTTTTCCTTGATAACAAAATGATTGGAGAATTTAATATATACTGTAATGTTCAAAATGGTTATGCAACAATACTATTCTTTTTTGGTTTGGGCCCACTGGTGCAGTGGTAGTGCCACCACTTGTGATGCCGTTGATCTGGGACTGGAAGCAATCTCAGGAGTCGGAAGGCCTCCATGAGGAAGAGGATCAAGCATCTCATGGACTGCTCTCCTCCTCTGGGGGAAGTCACCAGTGTGATACTGACCCCTTGTGCAGGCCAGGGGTCCAATCACAGGGACTGTATCTGGCTGGAAGGCATGCCAGATGTCAGGTACATACACCTTCATGCCATTGTACACCATGCATCCCTAGGGAGAAAAGGAGAAAATCTCCTGGACTATAGGAAGATGCCTCCTCCTCATAGGCCCCGCACTCACCTACTGGGCTCTCCACCTGCATCTGAGCTAAACTCCTGTTGGGTTAGAAGGGGCAGCCTGGGAGGCTCTGCCACAGCAGATAAATCATGGGCATTGTGGACTGGCCAGGTAAGTCCCAGAAATGGTGGGGGGTGATGGGGCATGAGGAGAGGCTGATGGGGGCAGACTGGGTATGGGGAACAAAGCATACTAAATAAAAAAACCAGCAAATCATTTTTGAATGGAAAATACAAACATGCAAAGTCAGCCGATTTTGTACTTAAACCTGCTAACCTTCCGTAAAAAAATGAGGCATGTTTTTCGAGTTATATCATCAAAACCTTTTATTGAGTTGTGTATGTCAGATGATTGTCAGTTAGCATTCAATTATATCTTGATGGACATTGGGGGTCAGATATTGCCATATGGACAAAACTTGAGTGCAAACATTTATTTTATGCTTGCTTATGCTCATGATCCTGTGGATGCTGTATTCAGTCAGATAGCACACCGGCACTGTCCAACTGAATATAGGGGCATGTTGTCGCAGCGCAATGTCAAGTAACACTGTCTTGACAGGGATCTGGGCTGTATGCAGCCCATAGGTACAGGCAGAGAAGATCACTCCCAGTCCTGATAGCACCTGAAGTCCCTGGCACAATATTCAGCCAGCAACATGGAAATCAGCCCATTGGACTTACACTGCACTAAGGGGCCATATGCATGGCCATTATGGGCTCATTTGCATGGTAAGTTGCTTAAGGTTGCATCCCTATAGAGGCCACCTGTGCAATCAGGCAAGGTGGTGAGTGGCCCCCCACACCCCAAATGCCCATCCCCACAAGATGCATGACCACCCTGGTGTCTAGTAGCACTTCTTACTCTATCCCTGTACCAGTTTAGTTATTCCCTTATTTCTAGTGGAACCCCTGCCCTCCGATCCCCTTCCTCATAAGAGTTTAGGTATTCCCTGGTGTCTTGTGGCACCACCCCACCCTCCAATCTCCATCCCCATCACTGTATCCACATTCCCTGAGTCCCAGTGGCACCTCCACCCATCGATCACCTGCTACCATAATATTGAGGAGATCACTTGTGTCCAGTGGACCCCACCCAACCTCCAATCAGCAACTATCACCTACACAAGGTATTCCCTGGTGTCTAGTAGAACCCCCCACCTCCAAGCACCCATCCCAGAAGAAAACTCACATTCCCTTTTATCTAGCAGCCCCCCACATCAGCTGCACTGGACTCAATGCCCTGCCACACCCCATTACCATAGTCGCCGGTGCTGTGCGGGTCCCATACAGAAACTAGCACCTTTCTCCTCTTACACCTCAGCCATCCACCATATGCAATGACAGGGTGAGTGCATACTGTCTACAGTATAAGAAGAGTGCTCCCTATACTGTAGACAGTACACTCACTCCATGTTATTGCATACAGGGGCTCGCTGAAGTGGTTAGAAGAGGGCAAAGCTGGTCACCATATCGGAGCCAAGTAGCATCAGCAACTACGGTAAGGAGGGTGGCAGGGTGGGGTACTCATTACAACTAGTGTGGCAGAGGGCACTGGACACAAGGGATATGGCCTTTCTTCCACAATGAGTGCTCAGGGGTGATGGGTTCCACTGGACACTAGGGAATACCTTGTGGAGGTGGCGGTAGCTGATCATAGGGTGTGGGGTCAACTGGACAACAGGGACCTCCTTAATTTTACAGCAGCATGTGACTAGTGGGTGGGGGTGCCACTGGACACCAGAAATACAGATACAGTGATGTAAATGGGGACCGGAGGGTGATGGTGCCACTAGACACCAGGGAATAAGGATAAAGTCACAAAGACAGGGATTGAGGGTGGGGGGGGTGCCACTAGCACCAGGGAATTCTTTCGCATTACACCAGCACATGATCAGAGTGTGGGGGGGTGCCACTGAATACCTGGGAAGTCATTGCTTCAATGGGCTGTGTTAGGCAGCTACAGTCCCCTTGCCAGGCACCAGGGCATTGAGTTGGGGTTTGCAAAGGCAGTAATTCGTGTACATTCAGGTGGCATTTACCATCTGTGGAAGCCTTTCAATATCTCACTGGACCCATATGAAGAGAGGACCCTCCATTTACATGAGTGCAGTGGTATCTTAATGCCCAGGCACTAACTGACTTTGCCCACACTGTAGAGGTGTATGGATATAGACTCCATCCCCAAATTGGAGGTAAATTCCAGTTAGTTTGGGCAAACACCCCTTCATGCCCAGTCTAATTTTGAATAGCTGGCCCCTGGTATTACAAAGTGTTGTTTGTTATGGGGGAATAGGGGCTTTTGATTCTGTAGTCATCACAGGGGCTTGTTTTATAGAGGAAATCCTTTTTTTTTGGTAGTATCAGAGTTCATATCTGCTCGCAATAAACCTACCTAATTGACTCAAGTTACTATTTGCATAAAGCACCTGATCAGCAAGATTATGATATTTGATCATGATCAAATTTGCTACAAAACAGAAAGAAATATGCAAATATTTATTTTAGTGATGCCAATGTATTCTCAAGCAAGAAAGGACAATATCTTTGGTTCCTCAGGTTACTCCTGTTCATAAGAATTTGAAGATACATTATTTATAACCTCAAGAACTGTATTAATTATTTGTTGGTCCAAGTGCACTGTATGTTGTTGCTCTAAAAAGTTCTCAGATAATCTAGGGGTTTAGAAATTTGAAAAGAACAAGAAAGCATTTGCCTTCGATATGTTGATGGCAACATGCAGCCCATGGAGTTCATCAGGTTTTATGAACCACTGGATACAACTGGAGCCTCAATAGCAAATGTTATAACTGATATCCTCACCAGATTTCCTCTACCCATTGAACTCCTCTGGGGGTATGGCATTTGATGGAGCTGCAAACATGTCAGGGTGCTATCGAGGTGCACAGGCTATCATCAGAGAAAGTCAGCCACTTGCCACATTTGTGCATGGTGGTGTTTACTGTGTCAATCTTGTGGTGAAAGACAGCTGTGAAGCAAGCCCTGTACTGAGAAGTTCCTTGGGTAGTGTTAATGAACTTGTCAAACTGTTCAGTGAATTACTGAAATGCAGAACACTTTTTTCTGAAATTGCCATATCTGATGATGCGTTCACCTTCTTCACAAAAATGTGACCCTTATGCCCAATTAGGTGGACTGTAAGACTATCAGCAGATGAAGCTGTGCTACAGCAATATAAGCAAATCCTGGTTTGAAAATGGGGATGCTACATTGATGGCATGTGGTCTCCTAGAGCAATTAAGCAAGGGGAACACTTCACTAAGTCTGCTTCTGGTCACGGTTGTCATGGAACCATTGACTTGTCTGAACAAGAGTCTACAAAACTGAAATTGTACTGTAGGTGGCATGCTTACTGAAGTAAGCCTCATAATAGATCAACCACAAATGCAATGAAATGAAAAGACTGTCCAGGATGCCTTCAAATAAGCTAATGAACTTGTCCAGAAGCTGGACTTGGATTCCATTGCCCCCCTATGACAACGAAAGCTTCCGGCCCGCTTTGCTGGCAAGGAGGACCAGCACAACCCTGCCACAGTGGAGGACTATTTCAGGATGGAATTCTTTAAAATGGTAGACATTTCAGTTGCCCATCTGAAAGAAAGGTTCCATCAGCCAGGGCTGATTGAATATTTAGCTTTAGAACAATTTCTTCTTGCCGCTGCACAGGGTGATGGGAGTGACCATGCACTTCAAGAAAAAATGGACTGTATTCAAAAATATCCAGAACTGAATGCCAGAATGCTGAAAGTTAAGCTTGAAATGTTTGTACACACTAACACTTATACCTCTTTGAATGAGGCTATACGCCTATTTAAAGCACTGTCTCCTGATGTTCGTGGGCTTTTTAGTAAGTTGGAAAAATTTCTGCACCTCTTGGTGATAGCAGTAAGCACGTGTGAAGCAGAGTACAGTTTCAGTGCACTTTGGCACCCAGAAAACATGGCTCCAGTCAACAATGACTCAGTCTTATCTGAACGCAGTTGCTATATGCCTTGATCACCAAAACAGACTTGATAGACTATGCCTGGACAATCTATTACACAATTTTGTGCATGCCCATGAAAGGTGCTGTGCTACATTTGGACTTTAACAATGAAAATGTTGCTATGAGTTGATGTACCCAAAATATTGAAATGTATTTTACAACATTATATTCTGTCATGTAAATGCCATTTGTTAGACATAAAGTAAAATTAGAGAACAAATACAGAATATACTTGGAATAAAGACTTCTGTTTCAATTATTGTCTTTGACATTTCCCCCTATTATTAGCTTTCCAAGGTGTGATGTTAGAAATAATGGTATTTTTCCACAGAAAAGTTACTTTTGGATGGGTAGCACAGTATTTACAATCAGAGTCTGGTTGAGAATGAGGTTGTCCCCCCAACATTTACACCAAAGTTACTCCTTTGCATGCACCACCATGTTTTCTCCCTAATTATAGAGTCTCTGACCACAACTTACTCTTATGATTGCCTTCTTTTTACTTCTACCTCCAAGTACCACCAAGTTTTTCTTCTCATTTCCCCCAGATGACTCAGAATCGCCCTCAGTGGAGCCAGGTAACTGAGTTTTCTACAGGAGTGCAGATGTATTTGCCATTGGGATGATATGAGGCTGGTCGACCTTCTTGTGACTTTCTGTGCCACCCTTCGTCCTCCACTTTCAACCACATCCTGTCCCCCTGGACCAGTGGGCCCCAGTGGCAGTGGGTGGGTGTAGTGTGGGCTCCAGCTAAGCTGTTGCTATGGATGATATATATTTTCCCTCACTGCTAGCAACTGAGCATGGAGCTCTGAAAAGGTCTGGCAGATAGGGCAGTGCCCCCTCTTCCAGAGTGCTGCCCTGGAGAACAGTTTCCCACAGTCCCTGTAACTGACAAACTCCCATTTGTACCTCATCTCTAAATTGATCTTTATGATATCCCTTAGATATCAGAACCTTTGTAAAAGAGCCTGTCTCAAAGGTACTTGTAATCCTAGTTGTAATAAAATAAAAAAAATTTAAAAAATTAAACCTCTTACAATACCAATTTTCCAGTACCTCTCCAATTACCCTTAGGGTAGAAGTAGAACAAGGGGACATGAATGTAACCTGGCGGGGGGTGGGAAATTTAAGAAGGATGTGAGAAAGTTTTATTTTACAGAGAGGGTGCTTTAGTCATGAAATATTCTACCAGCAGAGGTGGTGGGTGCAAGAACCATTAATGGTTTTACACATGGCTGGGACCAAGTAAAAGGCTTAACAGTTACATGGGGAAGCAGTAAGGCAAGGAGCAAGGAGCTGGGAAAGCAGTAGGGCAGGGGGAAAGGTGGTGGGGTAGCAGGTGAGTGCAATAATACTGACTAGACATTAGGTCCTGGGGTATGATAGGGCAAAACAAAGCAAACTGGATGGGCCCATGGTCATATTCTGCCACCATTTTGTCTGATCAGTCTTTCTGACTGTTGTCTGCACAGGGATAGGGAAAATAGCTAGTGGCCTTGATGGCAGAGGCTGACCTGGGCATTCTTGGCATTGCTGAGACATGGTACAATGGGAAAAATGACTGGGATATAGCCATACCAGGTTATACTCCATTCAGGAAAGACAGGGTGGGTAAAAATGGAGAAGTGGCTCATTACGTCATGGAGGGTATAAAATCAACTGAGGTACAGGGAATGCAGGGATGGACAGAGGCACTGTGGGTCACCCTAAAGATGGCTTATGGCACCACTATTCACACTGGAGTGATCTTCAGACCTCCAGCACAAGGGGAACAGTTGGGCAGGGTTCTACTGGAAGCCATCCATAACATGGCAACTAAAGGGGAGGTGCTGCTAGTGGGAAACTTCAATTTGCCGGATGTTGAGAGGAACTTCCCAGCTGCAGACTCAGACAGGAGCTGAGGCATCCTGGATTCCCTACAGAGCGTGTGCCTCAGACAGCAAGTGGTAGAACCCACCAGGGAGAGAATGTTGCTGGATCTAGTACTCACCAATGTGGCCAAAGTTGCAGATGTCATGGTGGGTAGCTACCTGGGGTCCAGTGATCACTATATAGTTTTTGTTCAATGTGAGAACAATGGCGAAGTCAAACCACATGAAAGCAAGGGTACTGGACTTCAGAAGGCCTGACTTTGCAAAGATGTAGAAATGTCTCAGGAATGCCCTGGCAGAGGGAGAGGACTTTTAGGGGGTGTAGAGAAACTGTGGCAGAATCTAAAAGGTGCCATAAAGGAGGCAACAAACCTTTACATTTGGCAATTAAGCAAAAGAAAGAGGACACAAAAACCACTGTGGTGCTAAAGGTAAGAACAAAAAGACTGACATTTAGTAGGTACAAGGAAGCACGGAGGGAAGAGGACAGGGAAGTGTGTCAAGAAAAACTGAGAAATGCAGGGAAAGCAGTCAGAAGTGCAACGGTGCAAATGAAGAAAAAAATAGCCCAGGCAGTAATGACAGGGGACAAGACATTATTCAGGTATGTTAGTAAAAGAAGAAACACCAGTTTTGGGATTGTTAGGCTAAAAGGGGGAGGAGGGGTATATGCAGACGGGGACCAGAAGAAAGCAGCAATCCTGAACAAATAGTTTTGTTTGGTATTCACAGAAGAAGGATAAGGCGTGTGACCTCAGTTAAGTGATAGGAGCATCAATGGAAAGGAGGTGGACACCAGTCCATTTATGGAGGGTAGAGTCCTAAAGGAACTTGCACAACTGAGAATGGATAAGGCAATGTGGCTGGAAGGGATATATCCAAGAATATTAAAAGGGCTTAGAGCGGTGCTTTCAGCACCACTGACAGCAGCCCTGTTCAACAAATCACTGAAAATGGGAATGGTTCTGGAGGTCTGGAGGAGGGCGGATGTAATCACTTTCCACACAAGTGAGAGCAGGGAGGAGGCTGGCAATTACAGGCCAGTCAGCCTGACCTCAGTGGTGGGGAAATTAATGAATTCACTGCTAAAGGAAAGGATTGTGATATATCTTGAATCCAGTAGATCACAGGATATTAGGCAGCATGGATTCATAATGGGAAGATCATGTCAAATAAATCTGATAGATTTCTTTAACTGGGTGAACAGAGAAATAGATCAGGGAGAGTCAGTGGATGTGGCCTACCTGGATTTCAGCAAAGCCTTCAGCACTGTTCAACATAGGAGGCTTGTAAACAAGCTGGGCAGACTGGGAGTGAGTCCCACTGTGGTAAACATAGAAACATAGAAACATAGAATTTGACGGCCGATGAGGACCGCTTGGCCCACCCAGTCTGCCCATTTCCCTACCTAATGAATAAGCTGCAGATCCTACTTAACCAGCAGCATACTTCTTCCTACCCCCACCCCCTAGAATTGCCTTATGACTGTCCCATGTATGCTTGAATTCCTCCACTGTTTTTGACTCCACAACCTCCTCCGGAAGGCCGTTCCATGCATCCACAACCCTCTCTGTGAAAAAATACTTCCTTATATTACCTCTGAGCTGCCCCCTCTATCTTCAAATTGTGCCCCCTTGTTCTTGCACACCTCTTTTTTTGAAAGATGCTACCCTCTTGGACTTTGTTGATTCCCCTTAGGTACTTGAAAGTTTCTATCATGTCCCCCCTCTCCCCCCTTTCCTCGAGGCTATACATATTAAGCTCCTTAAGTCTCTCTTCATGTGTCTTCCGGTGCAGACCCTGCACCATTTTAGTTGCCCTCCTCTAGACAGCTTCCATCCTGTCTATGTCTTTGTGGAGACTTAAACTGGGTCAGAAATTTGTTAAGGGATAGAACATAGATGGTAGTGGTAAATGGAGTTCATTTTGAGGAGAGGAGGGTGACCAGTGGGGTGCTACAAGGATCAGTTCTGGGTCCAGTCCTCTTTAATGTCTTCAAACGCAACATTGCAGAGAGGCTGGAAGGGAAGGTATGCGTTTTTGAAGACGACACTAAGATCTGCAACAGGGTTGACACTTCAGGAGGATGGAAAAAATGAAAAGGGACCTAAACAGGCTTGAGGAGCTATCAAGAGTGTGGCAGTTAAGAATCAACGTTAAGAAGAGTAAAATCATGCATTTGGGGCACAGAAATCCAGGTTAGGAGTACATGATGGGTGGAAACACTGACGACCACCAAACAGGAAAGGGACCTGGAAGTATTCATATCTAGTGACTAAAAAATGACCAAGCATTGTGAAAAAGCTGTGGGGAGAGCCAGTGGGATGCTGGGGTACATAGGGAGAGGTATAACTAGCAGAAAAAATGTGTTGGTGACACCTCTGTAAAAATCTTTGGTGAGACCCCATCTGGAGTATTGTGTCTAGTTCTGGAGGACACATCTCCAGAAGGACATAGACACAGTATAGGCAGTTCAGAGAAGGACAACACAAATGGTGCAGGATCTGCACCAAAAGACATATAAGGAAAGACTAGAGGACCTCAATATGTATACCCTTGAAGAGAGGAGAGAGAGGGGGGATATGATAGAGACCTTCAAGTACCTTGAGGGCATAAATAAGGTACAAGAGAGTAGTATCTTTTAGAAAAAAAGATGTTCAAGAACACGGGGTAATGATATGAGGCTGGAGGGGGTAGATTCTGGTGTAATGTTTTTTTTTTCATTCAATATATTTTATTAAACATTTAACCAAAATACAATAGAACACATAAGACAATACAGACTATTCATTATACATGTACAATAAACCAAAAACTTTAGAGCCTTTAGGTTACATCGGCTCAAATATGCCCACTACCACCCCCGCTCCCCTTATTACCCAGTTCTACCCCCTTTTTTTCCCCCTTCCTATCCCCCCTCTTTTAAATAAACTTTGGAATAAAATGAAGACCCCCTACCACCATTCAAGCTCATATTTACTAGAGTACGGTGAATGAATAGGGAAAACTCTGAGGAGAAATAATAGTCAGTATCCTATATAAAGAAGCCAACCCAGGCGAGGATCAAGCCAGTTATTATGTTTACCATCTTAGAAGTATATAAATAAACAATTAACTATATTGTATGTATGAATACAGTGTGTATAACTTTCCCAATTTTTTATCAAAGCTTTGAGGGTTGTGCCTTAATGATGTCCGAAGATTAAATAGTAGCTTATTTAACCATTCAGTGTAGGTGATTAATTTGGAATCCTTCCAGTGCTTTAATACTAGTCTTTTAACTGAATATGAGATAAGGGCCAAAATGAATCTTCTTTCTTTAACAGACACTTGGGAGTAGTCCCCCACAAAACAAATTTCAGGCATACAGTACTCTTCAAGACCTAATAAAGGGTCTACCTTACTTTGTATCTCCCTCCAAAGCGCCCTAATACCGGGGCAATCCCATAATATATGAAGCAGAGTGCCTTCTGCTTTGCCACATCTGGTACACAGACTGTCCTTTAATTTAGCCATTGCTGCTAATTTAGAGGGAGTAAAATATATGTTGTGCAGTATGTAAAATTGCATTATCGGAAGATTTTCATTAGATGTATGTGAAGAGGCCACTTGCCAAATTTTCTCCCAATTAAACTCCTTATTAGGAAATTGTTCTGTCCAGTATGTGGACTGTCTAGTTATACCAGGACACATAAGGGGATACAAAGCTGCAGTAATTTGGGAAATTGCATGTGGGAGCCAGGCCAAGGTTTGGAGTGATTCAATGAGCCCCGATTGGTCTCCCTCCCATTTACCAACTCCCAATTTAGTAATTAGCAAATGCCTAATTTGGAAACCGTAAAAAACCTGTCTTGCTGGCCCACCAGCGCAGTGGTTGGATTTCCACTTGCGACACCAGCGACCTGGGTTCGGGAACGAGCCCGGATCACTGGAGGGCCAGCCGGGGGGAGAAGGATCGAGCATCCTACGACAGCTCTCCTTCTCTAGGGGGGAGGGTAGGGGATAGGTCCAGTGCCTGCTGGCTCCTAGAGGAGGCTGGGAGTATCACAGGATGCATGGCCCAAAGTTAACTGGGGGAGGAGTGGATGTCGACGTATGCCATGACATCACCACGCTGCCCCCACAGAAAATGGAAAATTGCTCACTAGCCACCAAGATGATGGCTCTCCATTCCCTGAGCACCTCCAGTACCTGCCCAGGGCCTCCTGTTTCTCAGCAGCATCCCCGGGCCCTAATGAAGTGTGTGCTGGGGCCTTCCCCTGTCCTCCCGGTGCCCTTCCCCCTCGGAGGAGGGGGACCCACACGGCGAAGGGATACGCCGGGATATCCCAGGGATCGGCTGTGATCTGAGGACCTGAGGAGGGCTGGGTGAGGTCAGTGGGGCTGGAGGGAACTTGTGGAGCCTGAAGGAGTGGGGGCCAGCGAAGCATGGGGAGGCGGTATAAACATATAATGCAAAAAAAAACCTTTCACTCCAGAATATTTAAAATGGGCATAAGCGCTTCAGTAGTTTTAAGTTTGCCCTCCTCGAGTAGGGCCGAAACTGTAACACCCGGGCTTTGGAGTGCTACATGTTGCTTAAGGTATTGTCCCCCTTTTTTAAAATTAAGGTCTGAATATAGGGTTTGGGATATGTCTTTGACGTTATCGTATTTAATAGCCTTGCATAACTGCTTATGTACCTTGATGGACATTAAAATTAGTTCATTTTTAAGGAGGGGATAACATGATTTAACAGTGCTATATAAGAGAGCAGCTGGAGCAATACCACTCTGCCTGATCAAGTATCGTTCTAATTGCAGCCATGCTGGTTCATAGATAGATTCCTGGGTCTGGGATGCAGGAGCTGTCCAACGTAAATATTTAGCCATGTGACTTGCTAAATAATAATGGTAAAAACTGGGAAGTTTAAGGCCTCCAGATTGCTTCGCTGTTCCTAGCCTAATATATGATCTTCTCGGAGGTTTCCCTTTTCACAAAAAATGAGAAATAGTGCTATGGAGTTTCTGGAACCAAGAATACGGAAGGTGAAAATTGACCATATTTAGAGGATAGAATATCCTTGGGAGAATATTCATCTTAATTACATTTACTTTCCCCTGTATCGAAAGATGTAATGGGGCCCACCTTTCCAGGTCTGTTTTAATAATTCGTAACAGGGAGTCTAGGTTAAGCTTGTTAACCTGACATGTCTCAGGATATAGTAAGTCCTAAGTATTTAATTTGAGGAGCCAAACTCAGATTTACCTTGTCTACTTGGGTATGACATGCATAACAATTTAATGGCATCACTATGGATTTTTCCCTGTTTAGCTTATAATTTGATAACTTCCCATAGGTGTCTATGATGTCCAGGGCTGCTGGAATCGAGGTCTCTGGATTGTTCAGGTGTAGCAAAATATCATCTGCATAAGCAGATAAGCAGAAATTAAGGTGGCCTACTTGGATACCCTGCACAAGTGGTAAGTTTTGAAGGTAATAATATAGGGGCTCAAGGTATAAATTAAAAAGCATTGGTGACAGCAGGCATCCCTGCCGAGTACCCGTATATAGTGGGAAAGAATTGGATTATACCCCATTACAATAAATTTTAGCCATGGGGCTTGTATAAAGGATCCTAATCCATTGAATGAATTTGCCAGGGATGCCAAAGCTATCCAAAACTGAAAACAGGAAAGGCCAACTCACTCTATCGAAAGCCTTCTCTGCGCCCATGGATGCCAGCACCATTAGTAGACGAGCTGCCCTGGATGCAGAGAAAATATGGAAAAACTTTCTCAGATGATCTGTTGAGGATCTACCTGCTACAAATCCCACCTGTTCGGGGCTAATCAAAGGTTGCCAGACCCTGGCTAATCTAACGGCCAGGATTTTAGCAAACAACTTAATGTTGTAGTACATAAGGGATATAGGCTGATAGTTATTTACCTTCCTTTTATCCTTACCCAACTTCAGTATCACCGTAATGAGCGCTTCTAGTAGGGTTAAGTCAGTTATCCCTGATTCACAAAAAAAATTAAACACTTGCAGTAGCAGAGGAGTAAGCTGCTCCTCAAATATTTTGTAAAAATGCGGTGGTAGTCTATCCGGCCCTGGAGCCTTAAATCTACGGGAAGGGATTTAACAGCATCTGATCATTTTTGTTTGCTAATCTTCCTGACTAGAACCTCCTTATCAGGTAATAGAAGCGAGGGATGGTGAGCCTGTTGTAAATAATTATTAATTTCTGATATTGATGGACAGTAAGTCAAAGGAGAATATAGATCTTTATAATATTCTTCAAACTCGTGGACAATCTCTCTCGGTTTGGTGAGGAGTATATTATCCCTATGGGAATTCAAGGCCACCACCATTCTGGATTCTTCCTGCTTTTTTAACCGTAATGCTAATAGATGACTCACCCTGTCTCCCTGCTCAACATACTTAGTACGGGATTTGAACAGTGCAAACTGTGCCTTCTCTCTTAAGGTTTCTGTGTATTGATTTCTTAATAAAATCAATTGGGTCAGGATTGCCTCATCGGGATTACAGGGCAACTTATTTTCCAAACTCTGGATCTGAGCCAAAAGGGAAGATGAGAGGGCCTTTCTCTTCTTCTGAATTGTAGCCAGGCGTATACACTCGCTCCTTATTACACATTTAAACACATCCCAAACCTTGTCTATATTTGGGATAGAGTCATGATTCTGGGCTATATACTGTTCAATAGAATTTTTTAAGGTGTGAACTATTTTTGGTTCCTGAAGCACTTGTATATTTAACTTCCAACTACCATCTTTGTCAGTTGTGTTAGATAGGGTTCCCTCTAACCAAATTTGCACGTGGTCCGAGAGGGTTCTAGGGATAATTCCACTATTGATAAGCCCAGTCAGCATTAGGTTATTTACTAAAAAGAAGTCTATACATGATAGGGATCTGTGCACCGTAGAACAATATGTAAAATGTTTAACATTGGGGTTTAGAAGTTGCCATGGGTCACTGAGCTCACGGTCCATCATAAACTCTCTAAAAGCTATTTGCACTGGGGTTAGTTTTTAACCCCGAGCACATGATCTGTCTACCTCAGAAGATTGTACTAGGTTCCAATCACATGCCAATATCACTGGTACTCTCGGGAAGGATCCTAGGGTATGTGAGAGGGAAGTGAAAAATTCCGGGGAGTCTGTGTTGGGTCCATAAACTGAACCCAATAACACCTCAGAATGGTTCAGCAAACCCTGCAAGATTATAACTCTACCTTGAGGATCTATGTGAGCCCTCTGCAGGTGGAAAGCTGTGCCCCATGTAAATGAGATAACTACCCCTCTCTGCGCCGTGGCATTAACTGCTGCAAGAATCTGACCAATTTGTCGCCTTCTAAAAAGAGTATTTTCTTTTTCCAATAAATGCATTTCTTGGAGAAAAATTACCTTACTTTACAACGATTCCAGATGCCTAAGGATTTGATAACATTTAACCCTGTTCCTGGCTCCCCTTACATTCCAGGATTCAAACCTCGTCATCCTAACTTAGTTGATATTTTGACTTTAGTAAAATATAGATAATTTTGCCTGGCAAGAGTCCAATTCTCCCCACCATATAACTTTAGTGGAGCCTCCTTATAATGCGCTGTTTTACATAAACCTATGGTCTTATTCCCAACTTGCTTTACTGAAGATGATGGTTTACTCGCCCCCCCACCCTTCCCAGTTCTCTTTTCTGTTGGCCTGACATTTAGATATATACTTAGCCCCCCTCTCCCCAATGCCCCAAAAGTAACAATAAAAAAAAAAACAGTCCCTGAGACTGCCCTTCTCCCCAAGTATCGGTTACGATATGCATTGACTACCGATTATCCCACAGTCTTCTCACTCCTTCCCCCCTTCCGCTACAGCATTTGCTAAGTTACACAGTAATCCCTCTTTCTTTATTGTACAGCCAAACAGTGTTACATATATATAAACAGGATACAACCTGCTAATAATCCGTGCTATATACCCACCTAACTATGATAATTAGCGGGACCTTTGCAAAAACCTTGAACTATCATAACTAATCCAAATCTTAAGAAAACTGAATTGGTAAGCCCAGTCCAATTCTTAACTCAAAACACCAGTCTCATTGTAACTGCAGTAAGTGATGAAGCGATAATGGAGAGAGTATTCGCTTTCAAAATAACATCATAATCCGAGCTCGAGAATGATGCAACTCACAGCACCTGGTATAATGTACCACAATCTTGGGATCCCCATCATTTAAAGAGGTCTGGGAACCTTTTCTTTAGATTGGCCATGGCTTCTGTCAGGGATTCATGTGCTATCCATTTTCCCTCGTGTTGTACCTGAAGTGTTGCAGGGTAACGCATGAGAAACCTTATATCTGCTGCAATTAATTTCATGACAGTTGGGTGCAGCTCGGTACGCTTTTGTCTCACCGATAACGGCAAATCCAAGCAATTCATAGATACATAGATACATAGACAATGTCGGCAGATAAGGGCCTATGGTCCACCCAGTCTGCCCATTTGAGCTTGTAAGTTCAGTTTATGTTTTCCTAGAAGTCTGTTGCCTCTTACCCCTGACCTCCAGAATTCCTTTATGTCTATCCCATGCATTCTTAAATCCTGTGATTGATTCAGCCCCCACCACTTCCTCTGGCAGGGTGTTCCGCTTGTCCACCACCTGTTCTGTGAAGAAATTCTTTCTCACGTTTCCTCTGAATCATCCTCCCTCCAACTTCATCCCATGCCCTCTAATTTTGGAACATATTTTTCACTTAAAAATAGTGTATTCCTGCACCCTGTTCCTCCCTGTAAGATACTTGTATGTCTCTATCATATCCCCTCTCTCCCGCCTCTCCTCCAGGGAGTACATGTTCAGTTCCTTCAACCTGTCCTCATAGGACTTGTGATGCAATCCATGCACCATCTGTGTTGCTCTCCTCTGAACCTTCTCTACCCTCTCTATGTCCTTACGTAGGTAAGGTCTCCCGAACTGTACACTGTACTCTAGGTGGGGCCTCACTAGTGTCTTGTATAGTGGAATTATGACCTCCCTTTTCCTGCTGGTGATGCCCTGCCTATGCATCCCAGCATCCTATTTGCTTTACCTGCTGCCTTGTCACACTGTTTCCCTACCTTTGGTCATCAGAGATGATAACCCCAAGATCCCTTTCCTGCTTGGTGCATGCTATATCCTCACCCCCCAACTGATATACTGTGCCAGGGTTTTTGTCCCCCATATGCATTATCTTGCACTTCTTTGCATTGAATTTCAACTGCCAAACCCCTGACCATTCTTCAGGTTTCTGTAGGTCCCTTCTCATTCTGTCTACACCCTCTGGTGTGTCTACTCTGTTACAGAGCTTTGTGTCATCAGCGAATAATGAAATTCTGCCTTCTAGGTCCTGCGCAATGTCACAGATGAAGATGTTGAATAGGACCGGTCCAAGCACTGATTCCTGTGGTACCCCACTGGTCACTCTTCCCTCCATGGAGTGACAGCCATTTACCACCACCCTCTGTGTCCTGCTGCCCAGCCAGTTACCTACCCACCACACTACTGTCCTGCTCACACCCATATTCCCCAGTTTGTGTAATAGTCTACTATGTGGCACAGTGTCAAAGGCCTTGCTGAAGTCCAGATAGGCCATGTCCACTGCCCTCCCCTGATCCACCTCCCTAGTCACCCAGTCAAAAAATTCAACGAGGTTGGTCTGACATGTCCTCCCCCTGGTGAAACCATGCTGCCTTGGGTCCTGTAGTCCATTGACAGCCAGATGTTCCACCAATCTCTCCTTCAGCAGTGCTTCCATGATCTTCCCCACTACTGAGGTGAGGCTGACTGGTCTGAAGTTCCCCGCTTCCTTTTTGTTCCTCTTTTGTATAAGGGGACTACATCTGCTAACCTCCAGTCTTTGGGTACCTCCCCTGTTTCCAGTGATCGGCTAAACAGGATAGCCAGAGGTTCAGCCACCAACTTTCTTAGTTCTTTAAGGACCCTGGGGTGCACCCCATCTAGCCCCATTGCTTTATCAGCTCTTATTACTTCCAGTTCCTTCAGGACCCTCTCTCGTGTAAAGGGACTTGTGTCCATTTCTGCACCATTCTCACCCCTTGTACTCCATTCAGACCCATTACCCTCCTCTTCTTCAGTAAAGACTGAGCAGAAATACCTTTTCAATATGTCAGCTTTACTGTTGTCATCCTCCACGTGGCCCCCATCCTCCCCCTTCAGTCTCACTATCCCTCCCTTTGCCTTTCTGTTTCACTTATGTACCTGTAAAAGGTTTTGTGCCCTCTACCCACTGATTTTGCAATGTGTTCTTCTGTCTGAGCTTTGGCTTCCCTTACTGACCTCCCTGCCTCCCTTTGCTTCTCCTGGTACTTCTTCCTATCCCTTTCTGCCTGAGTCTTTTGTATTGCCTGAATGCAATCTTTTGGCTTTCACTTTCTTTGCTACCTCTTTGGAAACCATAATGGTCTCCTGTTCCTTTTCTCTTGCTAACCTGCTTAATGCATAATTCTGTTGCTCTTGTAATCCCCATTTTAAATACTGCCCACTGTTCCTCAACTGATTCCTGCCCCATTTCCCTTAATGCCTCTTTCAAGTATCTCCCCATTTTCCCAAAGTCTGCCCCCTAAAATCCAGGATACGTGTTTTTGTGTGGTTTGATTCTGCTCTTTCTGTGATTTCAAACCACAATGACTGGTGGTCACTGTTCCCCAGGTGCTCCCCCACTGTTACCCCCATCACACTGTCCCTGTTTGTGAGCACAAGGTCCAGTATTGCCTTCTGCCGAGTTGGTTCCATGACCAGTTGCTTGAGGAAGGCACCCTGAAGGAGTCCAGGATAAATCTGCTCCTAGTTGATGCTGCTGCTGGGATGCTCCAGTCCACGTCTGGAATATTGAAGTCTCCAACCAGTACTACCTCACCCTTGTCTGCCATCCTTCGGATGGCTATCATCAGCCCCCTATCTGTTTCTTCCTCCTGGGCTGGTGGTCTATAGACCACACCTGTGTGGATGGCTGGCCCCATTTTGCTTTCCAGCTTAACCCACAGTATCTCTCCCCCATTTTGTTCCTCCTGGATCTCTGTGGCCCGTATGTCATTTTTCACATACAGTGCCACTCCTCCTCCCTTCCTGCCTGCCCTGTCTCTTCTGAATGTGTTGTAGCCAGGTATGGCCATCTCCCAGTCATGGTTATCATTACACCAGGTTTCAGTGATGGCCACAATGTCCAGGTCTGACTGCACCATGACAGCCTCCAGATCTTCTATCTTGTTGCTATGGCTCCTGGTATTTGCACACATGGCTTTCCGTGATGTGACCTCCCTAGATGGTTTTTCTGTTCTACTCCAGCCCCTTCCTTGGTTGTCCTTTATCCCTGGTTCTCCTTGCTGTCTACTCTTCTGCTGAATTTTGCCCCTTTTCTGCCTATCCACCTCTTGGGCTCTAATCTTCATCTTTTGCACTCTGCTTTGTAGAGATAGCCACTCCTCTGGTTCACTGGTTCCACTGCTAGCTGTGCGGGGTGAGCAAGTAGGTACCCTCCTTGCTGGCCTGCCACCCCCCTTTGCTAGTTTAAATGCTTGTCAATGTAGCATTTAAACTTATCATTAGTCTTGGATTCCCCTCCAGGATGGATGCAGGCCGTCAGGCTAGACAAACCTCCATCCTCCAGGTGGGTCCCCGGTCACCAATGAATCAAACTCTTCCTCACAGCACCAGTTCTTCAACCATGAGTTAAAGTTCCTGGTGCATGCACCTCATGTCTCTCCTCACCTCTCGCAGGTAGTACTTCTGAGAAAGTGATAGAAGTAGCTACTTGCTTGAGACCCTCCCCAATTTCCTAAACTCTTCCTGAACTTCCTTTGGCTCCCCATTTGCCAGGTCATTAGTACCTAGGTGGATAATGACATCAAGCTCACCCTCCCATCTTGTCTTCCCAGTGATCCCCAGGATCTTCCTTCCACCCTCCATGCCGTGGCACCTGGTGGCACCTCACCTCCCTGTCCTCCCTCCTGTGTTCCTAGCTGGATCCCTCTTATGATGGAGTCCCCCACCAGGATTTGCTTCCTCCTCCTCTGGGGTCCACTGCTTTCCCCACTGAGGTCACCTCCTTGGCTAACCTCCACATCCTTTCCTTCCACTTCTCTGGGTACCTCTATTTGGTTGTACCCATTTGCCAGTGTTGCATATGAGTTCTTGAGTGGAATAGGATCTGGGATGTGCCTCTGCCTGACCACTCTAACCCTCCCTGAGCCCACCGTCATCCAAGTGCTCCTCGTTCTCAGCATTCTTTAAGACAGTTGCATTGGACTGGGTGGTCTGTGGATAGGGGGTGATGGTACTCCTGACCCAGTTTACTTCCGCTCTGAGTCTGGCTACCACATCCCACAGTACAGAGAGATGCATGCAGATAGGGCAGCACCTCAGTGTCCAGAAGGTCTGCCTGAATATTACTGCCCCACAGCCACTGCATTGCACCACTCCCCACATTATACTGCAATTATACTGCTATTCCATTACTTGTCTGCTACTGAAGCTCTCCTAGTTCCCTTTTTATTAATTTACTGTCCTAAAAATCCTGCCACTGATCCTCAGATACTTTTCTGTTTAAAAAAAGAAAATAAACCAAGAAATAAATAAATAAATGAATCAAAACACTTGTGCTGAGGGTGGGCTTCTTCACCCTTATGCCCCTCCTACTCCACACCCCTTACTATACCCTGTGTTTACCTCCTGTCAATCAGATTTAACAGGGCATATAATTAAGAATTGGAAGAAGGGGAGGGGAGGCAAAAATTTACAGCAATTAAAGACAGCAAAGAAATACACCACCACTACGTTTTAAATTTTCAACAGCCCAAAAACAATTCTAAGTAAAGACAACAAAGAAAGTATAGTGTCACTAAAAGCCCACAATCTAAGTTTAAATAAAAAATTGCAATTACCAGTTACTGTAAAGCACTGAATTGAATATGTTTCCTTCCCCTTCTGGCTTCTTCTGAGAAAATAAAACTCACTTGCTACCTCAACTCTGACTAAGCCCCACCTCCAGTTATCACGTAGCTGAGGTCAGAGGCCAGATAATTAACACCCCTCACCCAAACTACAGGGCAATTCAGACAAGCCAAGACTAAATTTGCAGCAATTAAAGACAGCAAAGAAATACACCACCACTACGTTTTAAATTTTCAACATCCCAAAAACAATTCTAAGTAAAGACAACAAAGAAAGTACAGTGTCACTAAAAGCCCACAATCTAAGTTTAAAAGAAAAATAGCAATTACCAGTTGCTGTAAAGCACTGAATTGAATATGTTTCCTTCCCCTTCTGTCTTCTTCTGATCCTTTTATTTTCCCATTGAATGTCCTTTATTTCTCTGACTTTATCTAGAATGTATTACTTATCTAGATAATTTAGGAGATGAAAAATTAGAGGGCGTGGAGGGGATCCCTGTGGTGGCGTGGGCTGAAGAGAGCGGTGGGCTCACTCTATTATGTAGGTAGGACCATTCGGGGAGGGCCCAGCTACTTTATTGCACAACTTTTTATAAAAGGTGCTGGATTCGCCCCCCTTCCCCCTCCGTCAATCCTAAAATGACAAGGTTGTTTCTGCACGAGCGGCCCTCTAAGTCTTCTCACTTATCTTCGGCTTTTCTCAAAAGCTGCCTCAGGGTAGCCATCTTGGGTTCCAATCGTGCCCTCCAGTCATCTAACAATGAAATCCTTGCATCATTTTTCCTGTTCTGATGGTTAGTTGGCTTAAGGAGTTTTTAACTGATTGCGAGTTCCCTATGACTTCTTGAGCAATTCTTTAATCTGAGCCAGACCTTCAAAAAATGTTGCTTCAGTCAGCAAGGCCTGAGAAGCCGGTGGGGCTGTTTCAGTTGAATCCCCCATTTCGTTCCACTTTGCCAGCTTTATCTTGTCCAGGGACGGGGGCGGTGTATGTTTAAGCCGCTGGGGTTTCATACCTGCTTCCGTACACCGAAAATCGCTGCAAGATCAGGTGTTATTGCTGTCTCCTTGTTAGATTTACTTTTTCTTCCACTGATGGACATATATCAGACCCAAAGTAGCTTTACTGAGCGGGAGGGTTCATGGAGCTAAAAGCCACACGTCTTAGTCAGCAGTCATTGTAACCAGAGGTCCGACTCTTGTGTAATGTAAGGAAGTATTTTTTTCACAGAAAGGGTGGTGGATGCATGGAACAGGCTCTCAGAAGAGACGGTGGGTGCAAAATGGTAGGGGAATTCAAGAATGCACGGGATAGGTGCAAGGGAAGCCTACCAATAGGAAAGAGAGGGCAAAAGCTGGAGATCAAGTAGGATCTGAAGTATTGAAGTAGGTAGGGGAAATTTGCAGATTTGGTAGACCAAGCGGTCCTTACCTGCCATCAATTTCTATGTTTCTATGTTGTGAGGATATGAAGATGTTATTTTTTGAATTAGGGAAGTACTTATGGGGAAAACTATCAAGAGGAATGTTCTCTAAGGTACTCATGGCCCTGGAGTCTGTGATGGAATGGCAGGGAGCTATTAGAGAAGCACATATTTTCTAAAAGTTTATTAAAAGGGGATGGTTTTATTTTTCCATCACATTAAATTACATGCTAGTTGTTTCTTTCAGTTATATAAAATCTAGTTGCTTATGATCTGTTCAAAGGTGTTATGCTGAAAACTGGAACCTTGTTTGGTTTGTTATTAAAGGTATTTAATAGAGGTAGGCAAATACCTTATTTAAAATATTTGTCTGAATATTTGTATTCAGGGCCCCAGATATTTGGAAATTCAGTATTCTTATTTGTTATTCATGTACCTGTGGGGAAAAAAGTAAAAGAAACAGTGCCCCAATCTCTTCTCCGGGCCCAGTCATTTAAAACATAACCCCTCATGTCTCAGCCCTCTGCTATAAACCCAGTATTGTCCTCTTCCCTGCTGTTACCCAAAAATGGCTTGGTTTAAACAAGAAACTCTCACAATGGGTGACTGGCACAACCTGCTCACCTCCATGGCTGACTGCTTTTTCATCTTTTGTGTGTTTTTCTTTATAAATAAACATCCCCCCACCCCAGCAGCAGCACCCAACTCCAGACCACCTCCTCCCAGCTCCAAAATTTAATTTTAAGACAATAAAGGCCCCAAGACATGACTCAAAGGTGACCGATACAAGCCACCCTCCTCCATGATTCTCTGCCTTCTAGTGAATGAACGCACTCCTGCACTTGTTTTTATAGAAAAAATAGCTGATCACATGGTGGTGGTGAGCAATGAAGGCAAGCAGGTTGTGCCAGTCACCCATTGTGGGAGTTCTTAGTTGAAATTATAACATTTGGTGTTGCTGGTGGGGGAAGAGGTAATGAGTGGGTTTGTAGCAGAGGATGGGGGGATGGGGGAATGTCTGTACCATGACAGCTTTTTATACCTTCAGTTGGTGTAATGAACACATCACAAAAAGGTATAGGTATGAAATAAAAGGGCCCAGAAAACCCAATTCCTACATATGGCTGTTTTTCATTAATGCACTGTAAGGTAATCTGTTCTGGTGTTTGGGTATTAATGTCATTCTTAGAATTCCATTGATGTTCCCTTCCAGATGACCATAATATCTTTGCTGAATCTTTTCTGAAACACTATTGCTCATAGTTCAATGGGGTGAAGCAACCAGCCATGCCCTCTTCCTGAGCTATATAAGTAGTCCCTCCCAACCTCCTACTGAAGCACTTTTCCTTTTCGGTGAGAAGCTCTGTTCATTCTCTCTCTGGGCCTGACCTTACCCTAAGCCCTGCCCCTTTCTGATGTGTTTGTATCCTACCTTCCCTTGTGTTTGGATTCTGCTGGCTGTGCTGGCCTCTGTGTCTGGTTTGTGCTTCTCCTGCTTCTGGGTCAGTATTTTGCCTCTGGCTACAGTCTTCCTGTGTTTCTATCTCAGTTGTTTGTTTCTCCTTCCTGTTTCCATGCTTGTGCTTGTTTATTTGCATTTTGGGGGGCTTCTCAAGTTTTCTTTTTTTTTCAAATCATAGTTTATTAAATTTCTCAATACAGAAAAAGGCTCCATAACATACATGTTTTCCAGACAATGTGTACATGATAATACTGATAATACCTTTCTTCCTCCCATCCCTCCCTAACCCTCCCTCCCCTCATTCCCATCTTCTCCCCAGCACAGAGCAATTAGCTATTATAAAATTACTGCATTAATAAGGCACCATACCCATCAGCATAAGGAATAAAGAGTATATAATGGTCCTCAAATTTTTGTAAATCTCTTTAATCTATTGTGAAGGCTTGCTATTGTCTTCTCCATTCTCAGATTTGCCAAGAACTTATTTAACCATTCAATATAAGAGATATCTTCCTGATCTTTCCAGTGTCTCAATATCAATTTATTAAGAGACATTACTATTAATGCCATATGGTATTTACAGTTAAGCACTGAAATCCCCAAAAAGTCCCCTAGAAGGTAAATCTCTGCTGTAAACAGGTTATTCAAACTCAAAAGGGGGTCAGCTCTTTGCTTAATGAGGGTCCATGGGGGGGGGCAATTGTTGGGCAGGACCAGAAGATATGCGGCAAAGAGCCTTCATCTAACATGCATCTTATACATGAAGAAGAGGATGCCATATCAAGTTAAACTAGTCTTTGTGGTGAATAATACAGGTTGTGCAAAATTTGGAACTGCCTTAACCAGAGCCTATCTTGGGTAATGAATTTATGGCAGTTATGCCACAAAGCAGACCAGTTCATAGTTAAGTTTGGGAAATAGGTGAACCAAACACCAGTGGGACCAAGACATTCTAGGTAAACCCAGTCATATAGATATCAATACATTTTAGACACTGCATGTGGAAATCCTGCTATAGGGCCCAGATATTTGCTAAGATAAATCTTTGTGGGATGTGGGGGGACTGTCCCTAAGACTTTCAACAGGAGATGTCTAAATTGAAACACTTTAAAGACCATGAAGTTTGGGATAATGAATTTTCTAATGATTTCTACTGAGGAAAGCCAAGTCCTATCTCTCTTTATAAATTGGGTTATTAAGCAGCCCTCCAGTTTAGGTAGCCACTGAAGAAAGAGCTTTTTACCATCTATCTTAAAACTGGGGTTGCCCCACACCATTTGTGCAAGGTCCCTCGTAGGATCGTACCTAAGAAATGAACACAGTTGAGAGTGTAGCCTTATAGAAATGGCTATAGGGGAAGTCTTTAGGTGTGGAGAAAGGGAGGGCTTTTAATTTTGTGTGTAAAAGAGTGGAAGGAGAGAGGCCCTGAGCATTTATTTGGGCTAGTTCAATTTCAAGCCAAATTGGGGTGAATGGGGAGGTTTTTGTGGGTTCTCCTCTGAAACCCACTTAGGATACTTATTTGTATGGCTATCCCAATAGTACAGATCAATATACAGTATAGGAGGCGTAGGCCCCCTTTAACCTTTGGGGCAGCTAGTTTATGAAAGGCTATTCTTGGCCTTTTACCTGACCAAATACAATCTATGATAATACTGTGAGTTTTCCTGAACCAGGAAAGGGGAAACCAAATGTTCAGTAGATTGAGAGGGTAAAAGAGATGAGGAAAGACATTCATCTTGATCAAGTTGATTTCCCTCAGAGGGAACATGGGAGATGGTACCATCATTTCTGATCCTGGATAATCATGAGTCTCACAGAGAAAAAATGTACTTTTTGAAGGTACATTGGATTTTTTACAAGCTCTAATCCTAGGTATTTGAGGGAATCAGATTTCCAGGAGAGCCCCAAAACTGTTACTTCATTTTTACAAAGTTTATGATTAAGGGGAAACACAACTGTTTTATTCGTGTTTAGCTTATAATTAGACATTTTACTGACTTCTCCGATGCTATCTAACATAGGTGGAATGGAAGTGGCTGGATGAGCTACTTGAAGGAGAAGGTCATCAGCATAAGCAGAGACCTTGATTTCATAACCTTGGATTGATAAACCTTGAATCATCTGACAGTCAGTAAGCCTGCATATCAGAGGTTCCAGATAGAGGTTAAAAAGCAGTGGTGAGAGGGGACAACCCTGCCTCATACCAGATTGTAAGGGAAATGTTTCAGAGTCTGCTCCATTTCCTGATACCCTGGCAGTTGTAGATTTGTATAAGGTGGATATCCACTCCTGAAAGTCTGAAGGGAAATCAAACGCTTTAAGGGTACAAAATAAAAAATTCCATTTGACCCTGTCGAAGGCCTTTTCGGCATCCAGAGAGACCAAAGCTGCTGGAAAGTCTGTGTCTCTGGACACTGAGAAGATGTGAGACAGGGCAAGTAGATGATCTGTAGAGGACCTACCCTTCATGAATCCTACTTGCTCTGGGACTATTAGACCAGGAAGAACTATACTAATACGGTCAGCTAATAGTTTAGTCAGAATTTTAATGTCCTGATTAAGAAGTGAAATTGGTCAGCAACTTGTCACAAATTTGAGGTTTTTATCAGGCTTTGGCAAAAGTACACAATTCTGGATAGAAGGATACATACTATTGATAATAGTGGCTCAGAGCTTGTTCATTTTAAACAAATTGATATCAAAAAGAAAAGAAAACTACAAAAAGGAAAAACCAGTATTGGACCAGATTATATTTCGAGTCACCTATTATTTCTATTGTCTGGATGCTTACTGCTTCCATTTAAATTGCCTTTTGTAGCCAGCCCAATGGCACTGAGGGTTGAGGCACTGGATGCCACACCTTGCACCACACTGGTGACCCAGGTTCCGGAACAAACCTATGTCATCGGGGTTCAGCAGGGAAGGAGAAGGATCGAGTGTCCGTTAGACTGCTCTCCTTCTCCAGGGAGGGGGTGGAATGCTTCAGTGGCCTAGTGGCCTCTAGCGATAGCTGGGGGCAACTGCAGACCATGGGCAGAGTGGGGGGACATGCTGTAGCAGATGCTGGGAAGAGGCACATGTGGTAACATGCACGCTCCTATCCCTTGGTGTCATTGCATGCCACAGACGTCCACAGGGAGAAAAATGGAAAATATGGCAACCAGTTGTGGCGGCTTGATGGCCATCTCTGAGGAGGAATTGCTTAGTGCCGAGGGTGCACAACTCACTGGATCTGGTCTTGGTGTGAGAGTGCAAGGGGAGCTATCCACCTCCCCACTGTGGGGGTATGCCGTGGGCCCGAACATGAAGCCGGGGGGGGTCCTTGGGATGGTGGCCGGAAACCTCAGGAGGATGCCTGGAAGTGTAAGGTAGGCAGGCTGGTGACCAGGGGGAAAAGTAAGAAAAAAAAAAGAAAAAATAAATAAATAAATTTCTTTTTGAGTTCTGTTTGAAGGAAGGTTTTGTTCCTACCCAGTGGAAAATTGCATATGTCATCCCCGTATATAAAAATGGTTTAAAATCAGACTGTCCTAATTACAGAGCAGTAAGTCTCACATCACCAATCTGTAAGATTTTTGAGAGTCTAATTAGGGATGTACTAACGCCCATATTGAATACTGTAGATTTCAAACAGCATGGTTTCAGAAAGGGTAGAGGTTGTTTGTCTAACTTGTTAAGTTTTTATGAGAACATAAGCTCAATGGTTGATGCTCATATTCCTTGTGATGTCATCTTCTTGAACTTTAGTAAAGCATTAGATGCAGTGCCACATTGGGCTTTTGAAGTCAAACTACAGAAATTAAAAATAAATCCATATATAATAATTTGGATTAAAAACTGGTTACCAAACTGCACTTAAAAAGTTAGTATCAATGGAAGTTTATCAGATGGCAGTGTCTCTAGTGGAGTCCCTCAGGGCGTGGTGCTTGGACCTTGCTTATTCCAAGCTTTTGTTTCTGCTCTGACATCTAATTGCTCTTCGTTGACTATCAAATATGCAGATGATATTAAACTTGGTGGCCCATGTACCAGTGAATTGGATTCTGATATTATATAACTAGATCTAAATAGGATTTCTTAATAGGTTAATGAATGGGGTGTGAGGCTAAATAATTCCAAGTGTAAAGTTATGCACTTGGGTAACACCAACTCATCGAAAACATATATATTGGGACAATTTATTCTTAGTAAAACTACTGATGAATAAGATTTGGGCATCACGGTTTCGAATGATATGGATTTCTCTCACCATATTAAAGCATCTGTTAATAAATCAAATAGGGTAGTTTGGTCTATAAAATGTAACATTACCTCTAGAGATCCCAAGGTTTTAATGCCCTTGTTCAATGCTTTTGTCAAGCCTCATCTTGAATATGCATTACAACTCTGGTGTCCCTATAAGAAATCTAACATTCAACAATTAGAAAAAGTAAAGGGTAAATTTACTAAACATCTTAAGAGTATGAAACATTTGTCTTATGAGACTAGATTGTATAATCTCAACCTATTTTCTTTAGAAACTCGTAGGTTATGAGGTGATTTATTATACCATTATGATACAGTTCAGGACCCTGCATTAGTGGTAGACTTGGGAATAATCTTTAAGGATTCATCCTATAATATCAGGGGCCACCCTCTCCAATTGTCATGTAAATCTTTCAACTTCATCAAAAGGAAATATTTTTATACTGTAAGAGTGATCAAACCTTGGAATAAGTTGCCACTAAATGTTATAATAAGTAAAAATAAAGAAACTTTCAAAGCCAGATTGGATAATTATTTATTATCCATTAAATAGTTAACCTATTATTAAACATGATTAGTATGTGAGCCTTTATGAGCTGTACAGCTTCCATGCTCACTTATCACCTTAGTATAAAAGGACAATCAAGGCTTCAAACAAAGATTTGTCAGATTTTGCCCCTGATAAAATATGTTGGTATAATGGTAAAAGTAAGGGGATTAGCTGGTCAGCAAACCCATCCAGCCCTGGGGTTTTGTCCAAAGGAAAATCTTTGATTAGTTTTGCCAGTTCTGTTTCTAATAATGGGGATAAAAGATAATGTTGTTGTCCTTCTGAAAGGAAGGGAAGATGAGTGTTTTTTTAGGTATCTGTCTAGCTCTGGGTCTGAGGGAGGGTTTGGCATTGGACCTTACAGCTATTTATAATATAGACTAAATTCTGTAACAATTTCAATTGGGGAAGATTTTAATGTACCGTCAGCTTGTGAGTGAATTGCAACTACCAGTCATGAGGATTCCTGCTGCTTAATATGCAGTGCAAGCAAGCATCCAGCTTTTTCTCCTTGATCTGTCTAAGATACGTTAGCTTTTAAAATTGTATACTCATACACTCAGCTTGTTCTCTTAGAAGTATGAATTTATCAGCTTAGCCAAATCCTATCTAAGTTGCTCAGCTGAGTGAGGAGAATGTTTACTTTCTATATCTCATATTTGGGAGAGGGTGACCATCAACTGTTTTTCTCTTTTTTTCTTTTTATTCGATGTTATACCAATCAAGAGACCTCGTAAATATGCTTTCAATGTGCACCACTCCATATCGGGCCTATTAATAGAGTGTTGATTAATACTAGTAAACTGCTCTATCTGGTTAGAGATATATTTAGTTACTCCAGGGTCCTTTAACATTTGATTATTGATTTTCCAGTGTCCCCCAGCTTTAGGGAGAGAGGAAAGGAAAATCTGACAAGCAATCAGGGAATGATTCGAAGTAGGGCCAGGGTGAATGGTTCTGTCTAATACCCCTGGGAGAAGGGATTGAGAAATCAATAGGTAGTCAATTCGGGATGACATTCCATATACCTGTGAGGTAAAGGTGTAGCCCCTATCAGAAGGATGCAGGACATGCCAAATATCACACAGGCCCACTTGGTCCATTAGTTCCCTAAGTGCCCTTTGGGCTGGGGAAAGTCCCTTATGACAAGGTCCAGATCAATCCATTGTTGGGTCAAGAATTAAATTTAAGTCGCCCCAATAATTATCAGGATGGAAAGGAATAGAGTTAGGATACTAATTAATTGCATAAAGAACCCAGGAGTAGCCATATTTAGGCCATACACACACATCCCAGTAATATCTCAGTGGTATGTATTTTACCCCTAATGAACACAAATCTGCCTGAAGGTCATTAATAATTTGAACAGGGGATAAGGGGACTGTTCTTGTTATCAATATCATGACACCACAACTCTGGGTAGTTCCCTCTGCAGAAAAATTCTGTCCTATCTGTTGTCTCCTCATCTGTATAGCCTCCGAGTCTAGTAAATGAGATTCTTGAATGAATATGATCTCAGCCTTCAGTAAACGGTGGTGTTTCTATATTTTATATTGCTTAATTTTCTTTCTAGCCCCTTTAATTTTCCATGAAGCTAGAAACAAATCCCTAGCCATTTTCCCAAACCATGCCAACTGTGAAGTCATCAGGTCTTATATTTTGTAAGTATATTTCTAGTGCCCTGTTCAGTGCTCTCTCTGTGCCTTTTACCCACCCTTCCTTAAGCCCAACTAAAACCTCATATTTACCCTTGCAACCCAAAGATTCATGACCTGTATACCTAAGGTTCCTAAGCTTCAAACACACCCTACCCTCTCCACCTCACTTATTGTCACAAACTGTGCTTTGCAGGGCTCCTTTTCACTGCTCCTTCCCTCCAGCCACCCTAAATTGTTTCCCACTACTTATAAACTGACAGGAATATACATGGGGAGGAAGAAAACTGCTGCTAGGAAAACAAATAAAAACATCCTCGTGACAACATTCTTCTTGAAACCTGTTCTTTGCAATGAACACAGCAACGACCGTTGTCCATTCTAATAACTATTAAACATTTGTTAGTGAAACACTTTGCTGCTCTAGTACTCATAGGTACATACAAGTCATATAGCCTTATACCAGACATGTTCCCCCTGGTAATGTTTCATTTGGCTGTTAATATTGTTTTTCAGCTTTAAAACCAAATAGAGGACTACCCAAAATATAGTATTTGTGTCCTGGGAAAATACAGCCATGGTCTTAAAATCGACCTGAGAATGGCATTGTTACATCTAATCCCCAACCTAAACAGCTGGGAAACAAATAAAACTTCAGGGTATTAAACTAATTAGTAGTCCTTAATGCAAAAGAAAATCTGATCTAGTAATGTAATCACAGTCAGACCATCTTATCTGGTAAACAGTTAAAACTTCAGGGTAATAAAACTAGTAAATAACCATCTATATAAAAGGAAAATTACCCTAGTCACAGTCAGGGCACTTATCGTTTGATAAGTGTTATTATGAGTGTCTCGCACCACCTAGTGGCCGTTGTTCGTTATAACATCATGACACTGTGACTCATGTACAATTGTGCATACCATCGAGGAGCCATCCATTAAATAATAAAAATTTGGTTTAAACAGGAGGTTTAACTCAGTCAAAACATCCTGGTGGAAGGGCACACAAAACAGGATCACAGTGTACTCTTTTGTGCTATTCAGCACCAATCAACGGTGGTATCAGCAATCATTTACATACAGATAATAGACCAATACTCCATGAAATCAATGTAAGGCAATCAATATTAAGAGGTTAAATAGTATGGTTTCACCGGACTGGCTCCTCTGGGGAAGCAACTTAGCAGAGATCACTGCCCAGTTCAAGTGTCCCAAAAAGGTTAAGAAGGGTCACATTGAGCCCTGTCAGGGCCATCTCAGGATCCTCACAATTTGGTGTAAACTGGAGGTTTCAATCAGTGATTACATCTCGGTGGAAGGGCACACAAAACAGGATTACAGTATAATCTTTTGTAGTGTTCAGCACCTCCTAAACGGTAGTATCAGTAGTCGCTTGAATGCAGATGATAAAGTGATGCTCTGTGACCTGAATGTAAGGCAATACTAAAAGGTTGAATAGTTCAATTTCACTGGACTAGCTCTTCTGTGGAAGCAAATTAGCAGAGATCCCTGGCCAGTTCAAGTGTCCTGAAAAAGGTTAGGAAGAGTTGCTTTGAGGCCTGTCAGGGTCGTCTCAGGATCTTCATATGATAGCCAGGAACTGGCGACATGTACTTGGAGTCTCGCCTGGTAATTCATGCAATTTTATCCCGCAGCTATTATTTTCAAGACTAGGGGATGGAAGGCTGTTCTTCAAAGCCTAATTGATGCAGGTAAGTCCTGTGCCACTTGTATTTTGATCCCCTCCCAGCAGACCTCCTGCAACTCCCTTACTTTTGTGATGAAATGCTGGTGTTCAAGATAGTTGAGGAATCGGAAGATTAGTGGTGTAGGCTGAGCTCCCGCTGGGGGCATAGGGCATAGAGCCTGCTGCACTCTCTCTATCACATATTTAGGCCCAAAAGGAGAGGGGCCCGTGATCTTCTCTACTAGTTTTTGGTCAAAGACTACAGCATCCATATCTTTCTCATTTTCCGGCAGATATATGAGGACCACATTATTTCTGCGGCTGCGACCCTCAGGGTCTTCAATCTTAAGTTTATTTTGGTTATTTTTTGTTGGGTAACGACCAGCTCTGGGTCTGCTTTCTCAATTCTTTTTTCCAGAGAGCTTATGCAGGCTTCACTATCTGAGGCTACTGTAGAGATGTCCTCTATAGCTTGTACCAAAGATTTAAATTCTGTTGAAATGGAGCTCATCTTGTCCCAAAAAGGTTTAAACTCCTCTAAAAATCTGCTGAGGGTAAGCGGTTCTTGTTCCAGCAGCATAGTAGTCGAGCCATGTGGTTACTTTGGGGCCTTCTCCGGTGTGACTGGGGGAGTGTGCCGAGGGGGAGCTTTCCTCATTTCTGCCTCCATAAGATGGGAAATTGCACTTGGAGATAGGCAGCAGGACGGTAAGTCTTCCAACCAGATTTCCATGAGAATTGTAGATAGTTTGCTAGCGAAAAATTAACTTGTAATGGATGGGTGGCTAGAACAATGAAGTGGAGCTGTTACCAGGCGATCTGCATCACGTGATCTGGCTTCTCAAGTATTCTAGTGCTACTTTGTTTGCATTTTTATATTCCAATGCATCACTAATCAAGCACCCATTTCATTTTACCATGCTTTCAGCACTCCCTATTTTATCTGTTCTTGTTACTTGAGTGCTCTCAGTTCAAATGGCTGTTTCCATGCTATTGTAATTCCGATGCTCATCACCATAATTGTTTGCACCTGCCTTCCTCTGTACTGACTCCACTTAGCAGCTACTGTATATCTTTGTCTTTCCTTCCCCGGCTGCTCTAGCAGTGTCATGCTCTAATACATTTACCCCTCACGCCTATGTTTGTGTTATTCATGCTCATTTGTTTATTTCATACTTTTACCGAACTATGCTTTTACCAAAATCACAGCAATCCATTTCTGGCTTCTACCCATACTGTAACTTCAGTCATTAAATAAGCTCTATTTTTAGGGGTTCCTACACTTTAAACATTACAGTTGCTGTTTGGTCGCATGGTGCTCATCTTGTGGCTTCCCTGTTATTCCGATGGTGGGGGACTATGATGTCACAGTGGGGCATTGTGGCTCCAAGTAACAGGAGCATGCTTTTATGTAAGCTACAGTATATGATTTTGCCCTGCTTATTTGCCTACATGGCTTTCAGTTACCTGTGCATTAATATATTAACTTTACAACCTACATGGCTTTCAAGATATTCATTCCATTCCATTACTGAATTGCACATGCTCCTTACTGGAATAACCTAACTCTGCCTTAATGGCATTTAAGATATTCATGCCAATCATATTACTTCTCTGTTCATGCTAAATTAAAACAATCAACTGCTGCTAAAACCATAGCAATTGTTTGCTCAACCTCATTGATTCATTTATGCTAAACCTCATTGAATCAATCACAGGCATAACAGCCTGTCACCACCTAAACACCTACCTTCTCTGTCACAATTAATTTGGCTTCCTTAATGGAACTGGTTGGCTTGCTTTCTGCTGGCTGCTACTACTATCAGATGGCTTGCTCTGCAGCTTTCTACCTTTTCCAGGCCACTGGCTTCACCTGGCCTCCTCATCACCAAACCTGCTACCTAATCCACAGCCACTGGCTTCACCTAGCCTCTTCATCAAGAATCTGCTAATTAATCTACAGCAACCAGCTTCACCCGGCCTCCTTCTATCTAGCACATCGAAGCTGATTCATGCTCTCACTAATAAATCGGAGGCATGCCAACAATGACCATTACCTTCTCTGTCTCAGGGTTTGCCCTGTAGCTGATGGTCTTGTTCTGCACCCACGAAGTCCACATCTTGAGCATGTGAAAGGTAGGATGGGGTCCATCACGTTTGGCCTATTGTGGGAATGTTTTCTCTCTAGGCAGAGCTTCAGTCATCAAATTTATTTGTGGCACCTCTTGATGTAGACTTTAAGATTTCAGCTGCCAAGAGGTGGAACTCTAAGCCTAAGAGCACTCCCTTGTCTATGGCTATGCTGTGGCACCTTCAAAAACTATTCTTCCTATGACCACCTACATGTCCCTGTTCTCCACAGCCTCCCCTTCACTGCCCAGCTCAATTCTCAGATAGTCCTTAGGGAAACCAATTGGATGTCTACCTCCGCCTTAGGTCTCCCACATGGAGGCCTGGTGGGTGCCTTCCAGAGATTGTTGCTCTTCTCCTTCCACCTTGAGTGAAGGCCTCCTGTGCAGGAGTCTCCCTTTGCTGCAGAGCTATCTTTGCAGCCACTCCAGGATGTTTCCCATAAAGAAATAAAGATCATTTCTCCATATTAAAAAAAAAAATAAATCCCCTGAAATTGGGTTTCCAAAATGCAGTAGCCGAGCCGTTAATAAATAAACTATCTCAAGCCTAGAGGAAAGGCTACCTAGACCTAGGATCCCCAGATGTTTCCTCCCTTAAAAGGTTTTTTTTCCTCTCCTCTATGCCATAGGTCATAATATCTAGTTAGTTGTAAAATAGTATTTTCCCTAGTTTCCATAGGTAGGTTTCCACTGTTGGATGGAGATGGGTGGTGGCCCTGCTTGCCGGTCCTTCTCTCCTTAGGAAGCTCCTTTATGTCATCAGTGCAATCCATTTTATCAGTGCACTCCTGACAACCTGCACATCTCATTTGTATTCATTAAGCTGTCTCGTTGCTGTCAATCTGTTCTCAACCTTGTAGTCAACATTTACTACTCAATACTCTTTCTGAGGTTCCTTCCTAAGGTACCTTTAGCTAAAGGAATCTATTCCGTGACACTTCTAGTGGTGTAACCCTCTTTGAGTTCTCCTTGCCTTCAGTACCCCTACAGGGTGCTAATTCCTAGAGGAAAAAACAGTGCGAATGGCCAAACAGTTACCACAGTTGTACAAGGATAACACTAATCTGGTGAATGGTAAGCAATTCCTTATTTGGGCTTGTTAGCAGCAAGTTGATTTGATTTTAAAAGTTAAAGCTTTATTAATTCAGATGAAGGTTTTATACACTAAGAATGTACTTGAGGTCTTGAGGACTGGTTTCAGCACTTTCCAAATGGTGGAATATTTTTATAACTTTATGTGGAGTGTGCATGACACCAGGTGAAGGCATATAAAATGATCAAGGTATGGCTATGTACTTCATTATATTATGAAACATGTTTGCTTGTGCTTTATTACAGGTAGAAATAAATACTCAAAAACTGGTAAGAAAGGATGTTTGAGATAGTGAGATTTGATTAATTGGTGTATTTTCAAGTACAAAAAAAATTCTTATTTAGTATAATGTTCTGATTATAATTAATATAGTATTTAAAACAAGGAGCTGCCACTGCTGAACTGTTGCACTGAGGTCCACTTAGGACTACCCACTAAGTGCATGTTTATATCACCATTTTTGCACTTCCAATGTATTTTTGTTTTAAATATAATTGTTTAGCACTAAATAATACAATAGCTATAAATTCTCTCGATCTCTCCTCACTTGACAACGCCCGCTGGGTGGTAATCCACCTCACCCCGTGCACCATACCTCTGCTATAATCAGCCTGTGCCAACTGTATCAATGTAATTACTTGAAATTGAAAATGTATGAAATCAATGTGAGTAATACTAATTTCAGCTACTTGTATCTTGTAACCTAAATTTGTAATGTTTGTCCTCAATGTGATGAGGTAGCTTTGGAAACGAGCCTCTGGCTCAAAGGTTGTAAACTGATTTACAATAAATAATAAATAATAATTCTGACTTTCAGACACAGAATGTATCCTGAGGAAGGAGGACTGTTCACTAGAAGCACTGGGTGTAGCATATATTTGCTTCTGCTTTTGTGTGTTTTTTGAATAAATGCAACAACATTTACACTTTCAATTATCTTGGTGAGAGGGCAATTGCTATCTGCATTTGCTGTTTGTTTTGCCTGGATAAGGCTACTCCCATAAAGAGCTAGTGGAGCCAAAATAGGCAGACAAGAAAACAATACAAATTTTAAGACGTAGTCAGTTGTAACTTTTTATTTCTGAAGTATTTTTCTTTTTCCTTTTGCTCATCAGAACATCTTCTACATGATAATATGGTGCTGGTTGTGTGGGACAGCTCTCTACCTGACAACTGACATATCTAACTCTACTGCCCCCCCACTACATCATCAGCATTGTGATCTCATTGACAGTAACATCACAGGTGAATGACCTGGCAGTCACTCAGTTGCAGTTTCTAAGTAGCACTGATGTCACTGTCAATGAGGTCATGATCACTGATGATGTGGTAGGGGCAGTAGAGCTAGATATGTCAGCTGCCAGGCTAAGATCTGTTCCACACATCACACCCGCTAACATTACTTGGTATTACTTGGTATGATAGAACAGAGGAAGGCCAGAGCCCATCGAGACTGTTCCCCATACTATGTGGGACATTATTAATCTATTATCCCTCAACCAACCATCTAATTTGTTTTTAAAGACAGTGGCACTAGTTGCCTCTACCAATTCTTTGGCAAGGTGTTCCATGTAATGGATGCTCTTATTGGAAAAAAAGTTTCCCATTTTGCTGGTTTTGTAAGTTTTTACTTCAAGCTGTTTATTATGCAGTCTCGGAACATGTCTCCTTTTGGAGAGTGTTAGACCACATTTTTCCATTAGATCTGATGAATTTATTAAATTAAAAACCATAAACATATCACCTCTTAATCTTCTAGTTTGAACATCAGGTAAACAATCTTCTAATTCAACAAAGGGAAATAAAAAAGTACCTCACCTATGAAAGGTAATGACTGGCTGCTTTTAAAATATTAGTTTTAGGCAGTACACTAGCTATGTACTAGAGTGTGCCTTTTTTCTTAAGGTTAGCTACACTGGTATTCTGTTTATTGTTTTGGCTACATGGGCCATGTTTATATGTGTACCTCTACTACACTTCATGACTACACTTCTGGTAAAGGTGTACACCTCCTTACCATGTACCTAATTTACGTGTTAAATGCACAACAACTACACCTCCTGACTACAACCCTTTTATATGCCCACCCCCACCCACTCCCTAGGCCACCTTTTAATGCATTCACTCTCTGCCTACTACTCCTAGTCTTCTACTATTGGTTAATCATGGTCAATATCAGTCTCTCCCTCCTATTGCTTCTGGGTGCTCAGACTGATTTTCTGCTAATTGTATCACTTTGCCTGTGAAGTGATACCTGATTTTAGGCACACAGTGCTACAGTAAATGTACCAGTATATGCTGGGTGATCTTCCCATAATGAGGGCATTTTATCATCACTTTTGCCTGTCCTTGCTCATTTTATGCTTCCTGGGATTAAACTTAGTTGGCCAGATGTCTTCTAGGACAGACTGTGGTTCTCTTACTATATCAGCCTGCTTGGATATCTGTCATCTTGTTGAACAGTTTACATGTACCTTAACATTCCCCTCCTTGCAGCTAGCCCATCATCCATCTTGGCATGCAGGAACTATTACAGAGTTGTCCCCTAGGGGCACATCCCTTTCCACCTTCATTCACCATCCTTCTTGGCTGCTCCCTGCCAAGGTATTATTATACACAGCCTAAGGTTAACAAGGAGCTAGCCTTAGGGTTCCACCAGTTTACTCCCATGAACCTTACATATGTAAAAGGACTAAACTGTCCAAACTCTTCACACATTTACGTAGGAAGCTTCTGCTATTACTCCTACTGTGTTCAGGTAATGGTGAGCTCAATCCAGGCCCCCCTGCAGTCATAGAGGCTCCAGCTGACCTACATAGCCTGAAGGGGTTAAGTTGCCTGCATGTCAACATGTGCAGCTTACTGAAAAAAATAATATCAGTACAGGCCTGGATTTTTTTTACTGCATCCGACGTGTTGGTAGTCACAGAATCTTGGCTTAGACCAGAAACCAGCAGCTCTGAAGTAAACATTCCCTCCTACTCTTTATTCAGAGTTGATAGGTGGACTAGAGGTGGTGGTGTAGCCATATACATCAAGGATAAATTTGCTGTCTCCATTGTTGACTCTACCTTGTTCAAATGTGAATTAAAAAGTCTGTCTTTAAAAATTGATATCACAAATTTAGCTTCAATTTGTGTAACAGGCTGCTACAGGCCCCCGTCTGCTGGATTGCAGCTGCTGAAACACCTTGGGAACATCATGGCTCTAGTCACTTCAGAGTATATTATACTAGGGGATTTCAATTTAGACCAGCTTACCAGCACCTTCATTCTCCTTCAAACGTTTTGTGACTCCTTCGGACTATCTCAGCTGATTAACAGGACTACTCATCTTAATAAAAATAACCTTATTAAATGTACCCTGCTAGATGTTATCTTAGTTACCAAACCCCACTTATTTTCTCATGCTGGTGTCTTCTTCTCCGCCATTAGTAATCATTGCTTCATCGCTTGTGTAAGGTCAACCCACAAAATAACAGAGGTTCCCGAGTTCACTATTAAAAGATGTACTCATAACTTTGATCCTTGTGGGTATATCTCAGAGCTAAGGGACTCCCTGCACTGGCAGGACATTTACTTAGCTAAGTCCTTGACCGCAGCTTACGGCATTTTCTCCTAAATTGTGTTAGGGGCTATAAACAAATATGCTCCTCTGGTGAAAGTCCGTACCAGGGAAAAAAAGCTTCTGATGGTTTACAGAGGACTTGAAGGGTGCCCTGCAGAGCAGGGATGTGCTCTGGAAAACTGCCAGGAAATCCAATCTCTCTAATGACTGGAATCTATTCAGGAGGGAAAGGAACCAATGTACCAAGTTGGTCAGAGAAGCTAAAGCACATTTTTACCATGAACAGCTAGAGCTACAGTAGCGTCCAGTTGTTCCTCTAAATTTTGGAATACAATCAAAGCAATTGAAGGCCATTCCTTTGGAAATCGCCTTCCTGCTAAAATATTAGTAGGCAATACTGTAATCTCCGATAGGCCAACTATCCTTGACTCATTTAACAATCATTTTGCTACTGCTGACCTAGCCTTCGACTCTTTCCCTGCCAGTTCTCTCCATCCACAACTAGAAAAGGATACTCAAGATAAACCTATCTACAGTCCATTATTCTCACTACAGTCTACAACCTTGAAAGAAGTTGAAGACCTCCTCCTTCAGTTAGACTCCAAAAAAAGTGCCAGAGCCAACATTATGGATCCCTACTTCTTAAAGGTTGGTTACCATGTCCTAGCTATCCCAATTACACATCTCTTTATCCTATCCCTGTTCCAGAATGAACTTCCGCCCATTTGGAAGACTGCTCTCATTGTCCTTTTGTTTAAATCAGGAGAACCCAGTGATCTCAATAACTATAGGTCAATCTCCTTACTTCCAATCCTGTCTAAGTTGCTGGGGAAAATAGTGAGTGTTCAACTACAGAACTATCTGGAATCGGAAAATCTGTTCAATCCCCTACAGTCAGGCTTTAGAGCACAGCATAGCACAATATCTGTTCTTTCCAAAGTGACCAATGCCTGGTAAACAGATTTGGATAATAAGAACTTCATCTGAGTAGTGTTGTTGGATCTAAGTAAGGCATTTGACAACATGAGCCACAGCCTGCTTTTTTCATCCCTTCAGAATATTGGCTCAGATGCCCTATCCTTAAGAAGGTTCACAAACTATCTCCCTGGCCAATTTCAGCAAGTAAAGGCTGATGGAGAAGTCTCTCTTTTAAAACCCTTGCTGAGGGGCATACCACAAGGTTCTATTCCGGGACCCTTGCTTTTCACTATCTGTATCAACAACATAGACGCTACCATCAAAGAAGCTAAAATACATCTATTTGCAGATGACATAGTACTTTATGTCAGCAACCCTTCCCCTGATGCTGCCTGGAAAACCCTTCAAAGTGAATTCAACCTGCTGCAGCTATAGCTTCTAAACCAGAAGTTACTTCTAAATGCTAAAAAAAAAAAACAAAGCAATGCTCCTCTTGCCACTATCTCATGCATCAAACCCTGCAACAGATGGAACGCTTCAACATATCACCACTATCCATAGGGAGCAGTTGGATTACGTAACAAAATTCAAATACTTGGGGGTCTGACTAGACAACAAACTCTCATTCATTGATCATATAGAAGAGCTTTTAGAGAAACTTAGGCAGAGACATGGACTTTTCTTTAGGATCAACAACCTACTCGCTAGAGACGCCAAGCTGAAGTTGGTTCAAACCACCTTTCTTTTCTTAATTGATTATGTAGACTTCTTATATGGCCAGGGTCCTGTAGGTGCTCTTGCAAAACTAGACACACTCTATCACCGAGCCTTAAGGTTTATCACGGGTCTACAGCACCATACTCTACCCATCACTGTTCCCTGTACACTGCAGTAGGATGAACATCCCTTAGCTGCAGACGACAGAGAAATACTGCATTCTGGACTTACAAGTGATTATAGGAAAACTGCCCCAGTAAATCTCTGTCTGCCTCCTGATATGTTCTCTCAGCAAGTATGCCCTGAGAAGCAATTCCTACATTTCTCTGTATGTATATAAGGCAAAAATCACATTTTGGTAGAGCAGTCATAAGCTGTATATTACCTCAGATGTGGAACAAGCTGCAAAAGACCTTGAAATTCACTCACCCTATTACTCTATCAGCCTTCAAATCTCTATATCTGAGTTACAACAAGGAGCCATGCACCTGTTTTACCTGACTCCTGATATTCCTATCACCCAAACTCATATGAGTCCTTGCTACCACAGATACACTGTGATTGATATTACTAATCTGGGGCTCCCCCTTTCTTCCTTACCCTCTGTTCTCACTTTTTCCTCATCTTTCACTCCCAGTTCATATAACCAAGAGCTCAGCTTGCTTGCCATTCTCCAACACTCTCATACCTCTCTTCTCCTCCTGGAATCCCCTTGTTGGCTGAACCTTTATTCCTGCTGTTGTGGTTGCTCACACATCAACTCCATATGCTTTTTTCTCTTGTTCAATCCCCCTATGATCCTGAGCTTGCCAGTACCCCTAATCTGTCTATATCCCCTCTTTAGAAATACCTTCAAGAGTAGCCTTGTAACCTTCACTCCTATCCAGGACGTCTACATATACTGTATATTGTGCACTGTTGAATCTGTTGTACCCATCTTACTTTTATATTTATAGATGCATACTCTCGTTCATACTTTTCATTACTTGTTATAATTTATATCCCTTGACCCATATCCCAACTGTCACTCATTACTGTCCATGCTTCTTATTATTTATTGTATATATTATTTATTGTATATGTTCCTGCCTTGTACATTGTTCAATATATCTTTATGATATGTTTCTCCTGAAAACCCCATATCCACTTTGAAAATGAGTTATGGTCAACGGTGATCGCCTGGTTAAATAAAGATTCTGATTGATTGATTGATTAATATGTACATCAAGCTGTAACCCGTACAGTACTTCAAGTGATTATATGGTTGTTGCATGCAACTACATTGCAGTTGCAATGCAGTTACAGTGTAGTTACCCTGTAACTACACTTTAGTTAACTGACACCTACAATAAAGTGTAACTAGCATCTTAAGAGGAACATCAGCTACACCTACATTAAATTACACTGTAACTGCCCGGTTTTTGAGTTTCATTTCCACTTCTCAATCAATGCTTGATCTCTTTGCTTTATCTCTTCCAACTTTTGCAGAGGATAGAAACAGTGGAATACTATAAACAAGAATTTTGGACCTCAGTCAGTAGGACTGTGAGGTATAGGTACCATGAATACAAATAAATAAACATGATATGCATGGTCTGCAAGCCTGTTCTTTGGTTATAATGCTTTTGCCAACAGCATTGACTACCACAAGCCTAAATAAAATCTGTGCGTACAGTGCACTGCAATAAGTGCAAATTGAAGATACTCAGTGGGAATTTTTTTTATTGCAGTATGACTGAAAACTGAGTTCTGTAAAGCATAGGCACATCAGGGAGTACAACAGATATCAAAGAATAAGTACAGTGTTGTTATCTCTCAAATTCTGAAGGGATGAATATTTTGAGACAAAGCTTTTTTTTCTTTATCAAACTGTCCTTGTGAGAATTATTTGCTACTGTCGTGAGTGTGTCTGTTTACACTGGAATAACCTCTTTGGAAACCAGAATAAAGTCAGGTAATGTGTCACAGTACTGATTTTTAAAATATAATAATAAAAAAGCATTCACTTAGTTGGCATTTGTGATAATTCTCTGTGACAGGTGAAATACAGGAGGAGTTAATTAAAATCTGAGAGTTAATTAATGAGATCCAGTCAGTGTTAAAGATCTTTCCTTTATCTGAAAAGGCTAATTGCCAAGCAGATTTTGCACAGTGCCTGGTCTTTTGAGAGCTACACTAACATACCACATAAGTCATTCCATGTTTGGAGAAGAGTCAGCTTTATAACTGATGGTTAGTTCTGTTCTTAGAAGCCACTCGTGAGTTACAAAGATCCCCACCTTCTTCACTTGTCAAGCATTTTTGTTAATTTAGAGACATACACCATCTACTGTTCCCTTGGTACATAGTTGTAGTCAAAGACATGGACAGGTATTTCCTGAAATTTCTGTGATATCTCTAGAGAAATTCCATTCCTGCCTGCAGTAACACTCTGGGCCACCAGAGAGAATCTCTTTAGCTACTGTATATTGTGAAATATCTGGAAATATCTGAACATATCTATGGCTGCAATTAGAATCTTTTCAGATATATCACAACATACCCAGGAATATCTGAACATATCTGTGGCTGTAACTCTAGTGCACATATGTATGTGTTACTGTACAGCAAATCAGATTTATAGTACTAATCAGCCTTCAGCCAATCAATAGACATAGTTACTATAACATTGCTGTTCACAGAAAAATAGAAAATGACAGCAGGTAATATCCTAGTGGCCCTTCTAGCATGCCAAAGTCTATCTAAATGGGAGACTATGCCCTATGGTCCTTACTATTTCTTTCCACCCTCTGCTTGGTTTTTCCCCTTATACACTTTTCCTATGTACCTGTCCTATCCCCATTTGACCCCTCCCACTGTTTCAGCTCAATGACCTTCTCTGGAAATTTGTTCCAGACTGTCATGACTTTTTCTGTTAAAAAGTACTTCCTGACGTCTTTCTTAAACCTGCTTTCCACCAGTCTTAGGGGGTTTTGTTGGTACCCATGTTAGCACTCATTGGAAATAAATTGCTGCTGTCTATCTTGTTTATTCTGTGCAGGTACCTGGACATCTCAATCATGTTGTCCAGCTTGTACATGTTGAGATCCTCCAAGAATTCCCTGAAGTGCCTAACCTATTGCCCCATATCATTTTGGTGGCTCTTCTCTGCGCTGCCTCTAACCTGTCCCTATCATTACCCAAGCGTGGACACCAAAGCTACACACAACAATCTAAGTGAAGGTGAATCAGGGATCTATTCAGGGACTGTATTACCTCCCTCCTTCTGATAATGGTCCCTGTCTCTATAATAGCAGTGTTCCACTTGCCTCATATGTAGCCCTACTACATTGTGCCAATTCCTTCATATTCTCCATTATTAATACATAGAAACATAGACTTTGACAGCAGATAAGGACTACTTGGCCCACCAAGTCTACCCATTTCCCTACCTATTGGATAAGCTACAAATCCTAGTTAACCAACAACCTACTTCCTCCTACCCCCCACTAGAATTGCCTTACGCCTGTCCCATGCATTCTTGAATTCCCCTATTGTTTTTGACCTCACAACTTCCTCAGAAAGGGTGTTCCATGTGTCCATCACCATCTCCATGAAAAAAATACTTCCTCACATTACCCCTGAGCCATCCCCCTCTACCTTCAAATTGTGCCCCAATGTTCTTGTGCATCTCTTTTTCTGAAATATGCTACCCTCTTGGACTTTGTTGATTCCATTGAGGTACTTGACTGTTTCTATCATGTCCCCCCTTACCCTCCTTTCCTCAAAGGTACATATATTGAGCTCTTTTAGTCTCTCTTCATATGGCTTCTGGTGCAGACCCTGCACCATTTTGGTTGCTCTCCTCTGGACTGCCTCCATCCTGTCTATGTCCTTGTGGAGATGGAGTCCCCAGAACTGCACACAGTATTCCAGATGGGGTCTCACCAACTGTCTATACAGAGGGATAACAACTTTCTGCTTTCTACTGGTGATTCCTCTCCCTATGCATCCCAGAATCCCCAGACCTCCTTACTGCCTTCTCACATGGCTTGCCTACCTTAAGGTCATCTGATATGAGTACCCACAGGTCCCTTTCCATTTTTGTTGTTGTTAGTACCTCCCCCCATGATCTGTACTCTCCCCTGGTTTTTTGCTTCCCAGGTGCATTACTTTGCACATCTTTGCATTGAAACTAAGCTGTCATACTCTTGACCATGGCTCCAACCTTGCCAAGTCCCTTCTCATCCTTTCCACCGCTCCTTGTGTATCAACCCTGTTGCAGATCTTTGTGTCATCTACAAATAGGCATACTTTTCCTTCTAGACCCTCCACAATGTCACCTATAAAGACAATAAAGAGTACTAGTCCCAGTACTGAACCCTGCAGCATCCAACTAGTAACTCCCATTTCTCCAAAGTGTGCTCCGTTTACTATTACCTCTGTGTTCTGTTGTCCAGCCAATTTTTTACCCAGACTAACAACATGGGACTGACTCCCATGCTGGCTAACTTGTTTATTAATCTTTTGTGTGGTACTATGTCAAATGCCTTGCTAAAGTCTTTGTAGGCCATATCCATAGCCCCTCCCTGGTCTATTACTTAATATCCCTATAGCCCCTTTCCTCTGATGTGTTCTCCACTACCACTACTAGCAGATAAATCAGCAACACCAGTAAGCAGTTCAAGTTAAATCATCATCTCATTTATTAGATTTCAACTGCCCAACATTTTGCAGTGCTGGGCTTCCTCAGCAGATGGTGGTCTGGTCAACATTAGAGATACACCTCCTGCAATAGAAATTCTTTCATCCTCCAACATATACAGTATAACCTATTAGATGTCCATTATCTTTGGCTTGGGTGTACTTCCCTTCCCCAAGGGTTCTCCATTGCAAATCACCCACTGGGTCTTCCTGCTCAGCCAATTTGTCACCCACCCTGTATCCTGTCTACCCTCAAGATTGCCCCACTTGTTTTTTAATTTTCAGTGTGGGATGGAATCAAAAGGTTTGCTGAATTCTAGAAACAAGACATTAACTGCCTGACTCCTAGTCACAGACTTTGTCACCCAATCAAAGAATTCAATCAGGTTTGATTATCATAGCCTCCTACTGGTATATCCATTTTATCAGGAATCCTGCAGGACAATGGCTTCCACAAATTCTACTGCCCTTTCTTAATTATAGACTCCCAAAGTTTCCCCACAATAAACATCAGACTATTCTGATCTACAGTTGCAAGTTTCTTCATGGTTCCCACTCTGGTGTACAGGGACCACATGTGCTCTCCTCCAGTCCTCCAGCAAAACTTGCATCTCCAGAGAGCAACTAAAGAGATGTTCATGTGACCTAGCCAGGACAGGGCACATCTCCCCCAGCTCTCTTGGGTGTATCCCATCTGATCCCATAGATTTAATCATCTTCAGTGCCTGTAGGCACTTCAGCACTCTCTCCTCTGTGATGTGCTTCATGCTGGCAACTGTAAGTGATCTCTTATTTTGTTACAGTCTGAACAGAAGTACTAGTTCAGCACATTCACTTTATCCTTGTCATACTCCACTCATCCCTCCCCCTTCTTCAGCCTATTTCTTCCTTAGACTGTCTCTGGTGGTTAGTGGTCCCCCTACTGATCGCCAGCCTGATATATAGAAGCAGATTTCCCTGATGTCTAGTGCCCCCTCACATTGATCATCGGACTGTTGCATAATTGTAAAATGTCCCTGCTGGCTAGTGGTCCTCCCCAACCCCCAGCCAATCACCAGCCTGAACTTAGGAATGAAACATTTCCTGGTGTCTAGTGGTCCCTTTCCTCACATGCACCCATGCTCGATGTGTACTGTATTTGTGTCCAGTGGTAGTATAGCACAGTGGTCTAAGGCTCTGAGCTGCAAATCTGGTGACATCCAGCAGACCAGACCTGGGTTTGAATCCCACAGCTTCCACTTGCATACTGTGTGACCCTAAGCAAGTCACTTAACTTCCTTGTGCTCTCAAGTTGCACCTAGAAACAAGCTCTGGCTTAGTGTGCCTTTCCTGGTTAAACAATTTTTGTCCCTTCCCCTTCCCTCCCCTAGCCTCAATCCCTTGTCTGTTTTCCATCAACTCACTGGTGGTCCATCAGACCCCCCTCCCCAACCCTGATCTGCTGCTGTACTATACTGTAACCTTCCCTGTTGTTCTAGCAGACACCTTCCCCTATCCTGACCTGCCCATATATGACAGCGATCTGTCCCTGGTGGTTTAGACAATCCCCTACCACACCTACCCTGATAGGTACTGACCCACCATCCTGCTCCCCTCAAGCCTCCCTGAGCCAGTGACTGGCATAGCCCTCTGCTCAACACCATGGCCAACTGCTGATAGAGCTCACAATGAGCTCATACTGTACAATCAGCTGTCACAGTACACGTTCATTGAGAACTCAGATGGCATCCAGCTGTGGTGGTGAGTGCAGAGCTGTGCTTGCCCCTGGCTCTTGGGAGGGTTGGGGGAGTGGGGATGTGGGCTAGTAGCTGAAAGGGTGGGGGGTCTACTAGATCACTAGGGCAGATCACTGTAGTATATGAGCAGGTTGGGACAGGGGTGGTGGTTCACTAAATCACCAAAGGAGGTATAACAAATATATCAAATGTGTTAAAACATATACTACTAGGAGGATTAAGCCTAAGTGGCTTAACACAAAGATCTTGAAGCTAATCAAAATAAAAAAAGAGATGCTATGATGAGCATAAACAATCTAACTCTGCCTCAATTTGATGCCCCATAAAACATGACAGGTAGCAAGATAAACACAGAGGTACAGTGCTCAATAGAGGGCAGGACAGGGGTAAATGGAAAAACAGACAAGGGCAAAAAGAGGAGAGGTGGGGGAAACAAGGATAAAGCCAACATTAAATGGAGGGCAATGAGTACCAATGCCAGTAGTCTGGGAAACAAGCTTCCTGAGCTAGTAGCTTTGATGGAAGATGAACAATTGGATATTGTGGCAGTCACAGAAACATAGTACATGGAGAACCATGACTGGGATGTCAACATACCTGGGTACACAGCCTACAGAAGGGACAGGGAGGGGAAAAGAAGAGGTGGAGTAGCTCTATACATAAAGGAAGGGATCAAAGCTACAGAAGTAAAAAGTAAAGGGGGAGGACAAGAGGCACTCTGGGTCACCTTGGAGACAGGGAATGGCATCACAATCCACACAGGGGTTGTATACAGACCCCCATCTCAAGAGGTGGAAATGGACAAGAAAATGCTAGAGGACATTCTCAAAATGGCTGAAAAAGGGGAGATACTGTTGATGGGGGACCTGAATATGCCAGATGGTAACTGGATGACATGTACTGCAGCCACATCCAAGAGCAGGGTCATTCTTGATGCCCTGCAGGGGGCAGGCCTTAGACAGCTAGTGTTGAAACCCACTCGGGAGGGAGCAATACTAGACCTGGTACTCTCAAATGGAGAGAGGATCACAAATTTAGAAGTCAGTAGACATCTTGGAACAAGCGACCTCTGCACAGTGTGCTTCACAATAAGCATAACCATGGAGACGAGTCATACAAAACAAGCATACTTGACTTTAGAAGGGCTGACTTTGGCAAAATGGGTGAATACCTGAGGAATACACTAGCAAATGGCCGAAAAGGAGGCATGGAAGAACAATGGAGAAAAATCAAAACTGCCATCATAAAGTCAACAAGCCTTAGTGTGAAACAGATAAAGAAAACAAAGTGGAGTAAAAAACACTATGGTTCTCAAAAGAGGTGGAAGGGAAGGTTAAGGAGAAAAAGGCTGCATTCAAAAAGTATAAGGAATCACAGAAGGAGCATGACAGGGAACTGTGTCAATTAAAGCAGAAAGAAGTAGGGAAGGCAGTCAAAATAGCAAAAGCCCAAACCGAGGAAACAATTGTCAATTCAGTTAAGAAGGGGGATAAAACCTTTTATAGGTACATTAGGGGGCATAGAAAGGCTAAGGGAGGAATAGGGAAGATTAATAAGGGATAGGGGAGGTGGACAGAGGGAGACAGTGAAAAGGCAGAGTTAGTGAATAAATACTTTTGCTCAGTATTCACAAAAGAAGATGAGGAGGAGTTACCTAAACCAGACAATAGAAGCACTCTGGTAGGGGAGTTGACACCAGTCCATTTACAGAAGAAAGAGTCATGAAAGAACTCCTAAAACTCAAGGTGGACAAAGCAATGGGGCCTGACAGGATTCACCCCAGAATCCTAAAATAACTAAGGGAGGACCTAGTGACACTACTGACCACACTTTTTAACAAATCATGGGAGGATGGGGTGGTACCTGAGGAATGGAGGAGGGCAGATGTGATTCCCCTTCACAAAAATGGGAGCAAGGCAGAAGCAGGAAACTACAGACCTGTAAGTTTGACCTCAGTGGTAGGGAAAATGATGGAATCACTTCTGAAAAAAGAACTGTTGAGTACCTAGAGGCCAGCAGGGAACAGGACCAAAAGTAGCATGGATTTACAGCAGGAAGGTCATATCAGATGAATCTAATAGATTTCTTTGACTGGGTGACCAAAGTAATAGACCAGGGAGGGGCTGTGGATATGGACTACCTAGACTTTAGCAAGGCATTTGACAAAGTCCCGCACAAAAGATTAATAAACAAGTTAGCCAGCCTGGGAGTGGGTCCCAGGGTGGTAGCCTGGGTAGCAAACTGGCTGTACAACAGGACACAGAAGGTAATAGTGAATGAAACACATTCCGAAGAAAGGGGGTTCACTAGTGGAGTACCTCAGGGCTCAGTACTAGGCCCAGTCCTCTTTAATATCTTTACAGGTGACATTGCAGAGGGTCTGGAGGGAAAGGTATGCCTCTTTGCAGATGACACAAATATCTGTAACAGAGTTGATACACAAGGGGGGGTAGAAAAGATGAGAAGGGAATTGACAAGGTTGGAGGAATGGTCAGACATATGGCAACTTAGATTCAATGCAAAGAAGTGCAAAGTAATGCACCTGGGAAACAAAAACCCAGGAGAAGAGTACACAATAGCAGGGGAGGTACTAACAACAACAAAAATGGAAAGGGACCTGGGGGTAGTCATATCAGATGAGCTAAATGTGGGTAAGCAATGTGAGAAGTCAGTAAGGAGAGCCAGGGGGATACGGAGATGCATAGGAAGGGGCATCACAAGTAGAACAAGCATTTGTCAATGCTGAACGTTTGCTTGCAGGTATTTGCAGTGGTGTTTGGCACGTATGGTGCTTTACCCTAATGCCCTGTGTGATTGCTGGTATTTGCACAATAAATTTTCAGCATGACCTTTTTGTTACCCCCATTGTGCGCTACATAGGCGGAAACACATTTTGAGAAGGATGTGAAAAATGACAGCTGTACTGCACATAAGGAAGTGTGGTAAAATGGCAATGTTGAAAATCTGGAGTGGAAATATTGAAAATTCGCAAACCTACGCGCGTGTGTGGGAACTGTGCAACGCACACTCGTAAAACAGTCATTGTTATGAATTTTTTCACCAAATTTTCAACATTGGCATTTTAAAACCTTTGCTAATGAACAGTGTCACTGTAATTTTCTTACTGTGTCCCATACATTGATTTTGCACACCGACTGCGCCATTGTGCACTACATGGGCGGAAACACATTTTGGGCAGGATGTGAAAAATGACAGCTGTACTGCTCATAAGGAGGTGTGGTAAAATGGCAATGTTGAAAATCTGGAGTGAAAATATTGAAAGTCTGAAACTTACGGCGTGCGTGAACATGGGCGGAAACACGTTTTGGGCAGGATGTGAAAAATGACAGCTGTACTGCTCATAAGGAGGTGTGGTAAAATGGCAATGTTGAAAATCTGGAGTGAAAATATTGAAAATTCATGAACTTACAAGCCTGCGTAGGAACTGCACAATGCACGCTTGTAAAACAGTCATTTTTTGGAATTTGTGCACCAAATTTTCAACATGGGGTTTTTGGGACCCCTTCTCATGAATGATATCACTGTCATGGCATTATTCATGCCCAAAGGGTGATTTCATGCAGTGCGAAATCGCCCTTTGAGCAGAACTCTTCATGACAGTGTTTATCGTTCATGAGAAGAGTCTCAAAACTTATGTTAATTGGTGCAAAATTCCAAAAATACCTGGATATGCAATAAAGTTGAAAACCCATATCTAGCCCATTATACAGCTTACGGCATTTCCTCAGTTCGCGGTCGGCTTTGAAGAGTGCAGACGTGTTCCCAGTCCACCGAAGATCGTTGCGCTGAGCTCCGGAGGTAAGTATGGGGTGAGGGCGGGTGTGGGGAGGCTGGGTGCACAGTGGGTGGGTGCAGGTTGTGGGAGGGGGGACTGGGAGAAGCGCCGTGGGACCGTTTTTGCTTTACAGGTGAAAAAAAAAAACAAGACATCGTGGGACATTTTCCATGCTGGGTTGGGCTCCCAGTGTGGCAGAAGGATGGCTGGGGGGGCTGAGGAGCCGATGGGGGATTGGGCACTCCTGTCCGCAGACAACCCAGGACATTTGCCACGCTGGGGTGGGCTCCCAGCGTTGCAGAATGATGGCTTGGGGGGGCCGTGCAGGCGACGGGGGATTGGGTACCCCCATCGGCAGATGACGCGGGACATTTGCCATGCTGGGGTGGGCTCCCAGTGTGGCAGAAAAGATTTGGAGGGGGCGGCGTGATGCGGGGGGGGGCAGCGTGACACGGTGCTCTGTATGACAGCTATGGTTTTCTTTGAAGAGAAGACCACCGCTGTCATACACAGCTCCCGCACCCATTGGTGCAGGACCACCACGCCTGCTCAACTGAGCAGTGGATTGAAAGGGAGAGGCACACCTCCAAAGTGTGCCACTCTCCCAAACGTTCCTTGTGCATGCGTGCAAGTGAATGTAAAAAGGGAAGTGGTTATCCCTCTGTAGAGACAGTTGGTGAGACCCCATCTGGAGTACTGTGTGTAGTTTTGGAAACCTCATCTATGCAAGGACATAGACAGGATGGAAGCAGTCCAGAGGAGGACAACTAAAATGGTGCAGGGTCTGCAGCAGAAACCATATGAAGAGAGACTGAGAGAGCTTAATATGTATGCCCTTGATGAAAGGAGGGACAGGGGGGACATGATAGAAATGTTCAAGTACCTCAAGGGAATCAACAAAGTCCAGGAGGGTAGCATCTTTCAGAAAAAGAGATGTGTAAGAACAAGGGGGCACAATTTAAAGATGGGGGGGATGCTTCAGGGGTAATGTGAGGAATTTTTTTTCATGGAAAGAGTGGTGGACGCATAGAACCACCTTCTGGGAGAAGCTGTGGGGTTGAAAACAGTGGAGGAATTCAAACATGCATGGGACAGACATAAAGCAATTATAGTGGGGGGTGGCAGGAAGTAGGCTGTTGGTTAACTAAAATCTGCAGCTCATCCAGTAGGTAGGGAAATGGGCAGACTGGGTAGTCCAAGTGGTCCTTATCTGCCATCAAAGTCTATGTTTCTATGTTTCTATGTTAAATTTAAAAGTGTTCCTAAAACATTGTAAGAACACTATTAATAAGGCTAAAAGAAGGTTTGAGTTAAAATTTGCAACAACAGCTTCTAAGAAGAATAATAACATGTTTTATGGATATATAAATTCACTAAGACATAATGACTCAAAACTGATGGCTATCCAGCAGAATTACACTAGCATTTTGGATTCCACTGTGATCGCCAAGACCTTCAATGACTACTTCTGTTCAGTACTGTCTAGAGACAGCCCAACACATTTTCCTCCAGCATGTTCTACAGGGGAACTGACCTCCTGGCTTCAGAGACTTGATTAACTGTTCGAAGTGAGAGGATTAATGCTCTACAGGAAGAACATTTTGGGCTATACTCCTAACGATAGGGCTGGTGAATCTCACCTTGCCTGGACTCTAATTTCATAAAAGAACATCTTATTTCATTATTGTACATGTGAAGCAGAGGTTTGCACACCTCATTCTGTTATTATTTATGTGAAACAGTACATGCTGTATCATCACAAAACTTATAAATAAAAAGTAAAAAAAAAAAACAAATAAAAAAACATTTGTGAGTCCTATAAAATAGAGCTTTTGGACACTCAAAAGAAAATGGACAAGTTCAAATGATATGGTGCCCCAGGACCCAATGATATAACAACTCAGATGTTAACGATAATGAAGGACAGTATCTGTGTACCTTTTGATATATTATTTGAAAAATCACTGAAGGAAGGGGAGGTCCCAAATGACTGAAAAATAGCAAAGATGACATCTATACATAAGAAGAGTAACAGACTGGATATCCAGAATTATAGATCCATCAGTGTGACATTGGTCCTCAGTAAAGTTTTAGAAGTCATAATTAAAGATACAATTCAAATGCAGTTAAAGGTGAATGATTGTGTCAACTTGGGTCAAAATGGTTTTACTGCAGGTCAGTCTTGCGTAACAAACCTCTTTTGCTTTTATGAAAAAAATTGTGCTATTCTTGATCTAGGTAGGGCAGCAGATATAATCATATTAGATTTTCATAAGGCTTTTGATACTGTCCCACACTGGCACTGGGTAATATTAGAAAAATGAATAAGATACAGGATTGATAACTGTACTGTAAGATGGATTGCGAATTGGTAAACCAGTCATATACAAAGGGTTTCCATAAATGATTTTCTATCACGGAAGGGGGGAATAACGAGTGGTGTCCCCTAGGGATAAGTATTGGGACCAGTTTTGTCCTAACTATCTATTATCTAAGTCATCTATAAGTCATCTGATATGACTACCCCCAGGTCCCTTTCCATTTTTTTTGGTTGTTAGTATCTCTATCTCTTTGTTGTTAGATGACTTAGATAATAATACTAAAAATTGTATTGTCAAATATGCTGATGACACTAAGATTGGTGGTCCATCAAGTACCTTGGAACAAATTGTTAGTATTCTAAAATTCTTGGACGTCATAACCACTTGGGCATATAAATGGGGCATGTCCTTTAATTTAGACAAGTGTAATGTTCTCCATCTAGGAAGACATAACTTACAGGCTCAATATGTATTAAGCAATACAATCTTGAAATCAACCTCATCTGAAAGAGACTTTGGTATAATTATTAATAATTCACGAATTTTAAGAAACAATGTATTAGTGCAGTATCTAAGGTCAACAAGGTAAAGGGTACCATAAAAAGAAACATGAAGAGTAGAAACACAGAAGTGATAATGCCATTGTACAAATTGTATGTCATTCTGCATTTGGATTTTGCAGCCAGCTGTGGTGTCCTTATAGGAAATCTGAAGTGGATATGGTGCAGTACCGAACAACCAAAATTCTGTGAAAATACAAACATCAATCAAATATGCAGAGTTTAAATAATTTGAAACTCTGCTCCCTAGAAAAGCATAGAAAAAGGGGTGATCTGCTCATGTTTTATGATGTCATGCATGATCCATGCCTTATGAAACAGTTGAAAATAAATCTGAGATATAATAATCACAAAACATGTGGTCATACATTGCAAGTACAGATCAGATTACGAGATGTAGATTAGATAAAAGAAAGTATTTCTACATGCAATACCTCTAGAACAACCTGCCTGAAACCATAGTCACCAATGAGACAAACAGAGGTGTTAAAAATATACTAGACAGACATATGGCAAATGGTGGCAAGCTGTTATATTACTCAAGCTACAGGAACTAATTTTGGGGCTATCAACTTAGCAGCTCCTGAAAGTCATTAGTGTTATTAGGGTTACACAGTGTGGTACACCAGCAGATCAGGGTTAGGGAGGGGGGGTCCGCTGGACTACTAGGGAGTTAGTAGAAAATAGTCAAGGAATCAGGGTTTTATTTATTTATTTGAAAAGTTTCACGAGGAATGACACACTGAGCTGCAATAGTTCATTTCCAGGTGCATCATGGGGGAAAGATAAGCGGGGATACCAACATCGAGTACTAGAAATATGCAAAAAAAATGGTAGAACAGACAAGACGTAAGCTTCAGTTATACAAGATTGCAAATTTGACATACAAATCAATCATATGAAGAATTATACAATAAATTAATCAGGTGAAGCTCAGATAATACTAAACAACAAATCAAGAACATATGATGAATCAGATATATACAATTTGTGTACAACCTATTTACAAACCATATAGAGCTAAGGAGCAAGCATAAATATACACATGGGAGAGTACAGCAGAAGTGGAAAGGAGTAGGACAGAAAGATGGGCCATCCCTCCCTTTCAGGATGTGTGAACCCTGCAAAGGGGAGGGACAGCAGGAAGTTAGGGAGAAAAAAGGTGAGCAAGCATAAATATACATATGGGAGGGTACAGCACAAATGGAAAGGAGTAGAGCAGAAGGACCGGTCCTCTTCAATGTCTTTATAAGCAACATTGCAGAGGGACTGGCAGGAAAAGTATGTCTCTTTACAGATGACACAAAGATCTGCAACAGAGCTGATGCACATGGTGGGGTGGAAAGGATGAGAAGGCACTTGGCAAGGTTAGAGGAATGGTCAGATGTATGGCAGCTTAGATTCAATGCTAAGAAGTGCAAGATAATGCACCTGGGAAACAAAAACCCAGGGGAAGAGTACACAATGGGGGGTGAGATGGTGAGATACTAAGTAAAAAAAAAATGGAAAGGGACCTGGGGGTAGTCATATCAGATAATAATAATAATAATAATAATAAAATTTATTTGATTAAGCGCCTTTCAAATATTTCAAGGCGCTGTACAAAGCATCATAGCATCAACGTAACAATACATACACTGACAGTACAACCAATAAAATATTTAAAATAAACAATTAAAATACAACAGGAAATGCCTGATTCCATAAAAATGACTTTAAAGCCTTCTTAAAACTATCCACCATTGTACTTTCTCAGAGCTGGCGGGGCAGAGAATTCCAGAGGTTGGGAGCCACAAAACAAACACGGGCTCAGGACTTCAAATTCACCCTCGTATCTCCAGCAACCCCTAGTCAGCTGAAGCTGTCTTAGAGGGGTGTAAGGCACCAGAAGCTCTTTCAGGTAGTCAGGACCTAACCCATGTAGGGCTTTGTAGGTCAGAAGACCCACTTTAAAGGTGATCCGCCACTGTATTGGCAGCCAGTGCAGAGTGCGCAGCACAGGGGTAATATGGGACCTTCTAGACACCCCAGTCAACAAACGTGCTGCTGCATTCTGCACTAGCTGCAAGCGGTGGATATCAACCCCAGCAAGCCCTAGGTACAGGGAGTTACAGTAATCAAGATGAGATGTCACAAAGGCGTGGACCAAAACCGGCAAATCGCCTGGTGGAACCAGGTGCCTAATCCTGGAGATGTTTCTAAGATGAAAAAATGAAGTCTTGACTACTGCAGACACCTGATAACGAAGGGTCAAGCCAGTGTCAAGCTCCACACCCAGGTTACGCACCTGTTCAGAGGTAGGGATCTGGTCTACCCCAAGAACTAATCCAGAGGGGGGCCCTTTCCCTAGACCCTCAACCCTGCGACTGGGGTCCACCATCATAACCTCAGTCTTCCCCCGGGTTCAACTTCAAACCACTGGTATTCATCCAGTCTTGGATATCAATGAGGCAGTTATTCAGCACCGAGATAGCACTAACGTGGTCAGGTGCAAAAGACAGGTAGAGCTGGGTATCATCAGCATAGCAGTGAAACCTCAGCTCATACCGTCTTACAATGTCTCTGAGGGGTAGCATATATACTGCGAATAACATGGGGGAAAGCACCGAACCCTGAGGTACCCCACAAGGTAGAGAGAAAGCCCCAGATGAACATAAACATTAAACCACTCTCTGTGTTCTCCCCAGGAGGTAAGATGAAAACCATCTGACCAGATGACTTAAAGGTGGGCAAGCAATGTGAGAGGGCAGTAAGGAGGGCTGGGGGGATACTGGGATGCATAGGGAGAGGCATCACCAGTAGAAAACAGGAAGTTGTTATCCCTCTGTACAGACAGCTGGTGAGACCCCATCTGGATACATAGATACATAGATACATAGATACATAGACAGTGTCGGCAGATAAGGGCCTATGGCCCACCTAGTCTGCCCATTTGAGCTTGTAAGTTCAGTTTGTTTTCCTAGAAGTCTATTTCCCCTTACCCCTGACCTCTAGAATTCCTTTATGTCTATCGCATGCATTCTTAAATCCCGTGATTGTTTCAGCCCCCACCAATTCCTCTGGCAGGGTGTTCCACTTGTCCACCACCGTTCTGTGAAGAAATTCTTTCTCATGTTTCCTCTGAATCGTCCTCCCTCCAACTTCATCCCATGCCCTCTAGTCCTGAAACATCTTTTTCGCTTAAAAATAGTGTTTTCCTGCACCCTGTTCCTCCCTGTAAGATACTTATATGCCTCTATCATATCCCCTCTCTCCCTCCTCTCCTCCATGGAGTACATGTTCAGTTCCTTCAACCTGTCTTCATAGGACTTGTGGAGTACTGTGTGCAGTTCTGGAGACTCAGTCTCCGCTAGGACATAGACAGGATGGAAGCTGTCCAGAGGAGGGCAACTAAAATGGTGCAGGGTCTGCACCGGAAGACATATGAAGAGAGACTAAAGGAGCTTAATATGTATAGCCTCGAGGAAAGGAGGGAGAGGGGGGACATGATAGAAACTTTCAAGCACCTCAAGGAATCAACAAAGTCCAAGAGGTAGCATCTTTCAAAAAAGGTGTGCAAGAACAAGGGGCACAATTTGAAGATAGAGGGTGCAGCTCAGAGTAATGTAAAGTATTTTTCACAGAGAGGTTGTGGATGCATGGAGCGGCCTTCCAGAGGAGGTTGTGGAGTCAAAAACAGTGGTTGAATTCAAGCATGCATGGGGCAGTCATAAGGCAATTCTAGGGAGTGGGGGTAGAAAGAAGTGGGCTGCTGGTTAACTAGGATCTGCAGCTTATCCACTAGGTAGGGAAATGGGCAGACTGGGTGGGCCAAGTGGTCCATATCTGCCATCAAATTCTATATTTCTATGTTTCTATTGATGAGCCAGCCCTCCTTTTAGGGATGCTTGAATCCCACAAAGAGAGGCCCAGCAGGAAGTTAGGGAGAAAATACTGCAAAGAGCATAACGGAAACAGTAGGAAATATGGTGGGAAAGGGTAGGGAAAGAATTAATGACATGGGGAGAGGGAAGGGGGAGAAAATAGAGGAGAAACAGGTAGAGAAAGGAGAAGGGGGAGTGAAAGTCGAAGGGGAGTACAGGTAGAGAAAAGAGGGCCAGGTTGATAGTATAGGAAGAGTTAGCTATATAGAGGATAGAGGAGGATACCACAGGACACAAGCACAGTACACATTAGACATGGGTGTGGGTGGAGGGAGGGGCCGCTAGACACCATGGAATGTTTCATTTCTAAGAGGTGGCCAGTGATCAGCTTCGGGGGAACACTAGCCACCAGGGAAACCTACTTCTGCATATCAGGTTGGCAATCACTGGGGGATTGGGGACCACTAGTCACCAGTGGGCAATTTGTGTATATTTTGGACATTTTAAATACTTTAGACTTTTTTAAATGCTTTTAAAGTGTGTATACTAGCAGCAATTATCTCTGTATCAAATTTCAAGTTTCAAGTTTATTGGTCGGCAATATTGCCATTACAAATAAAGGTAAATAACATAAACAAAAAGACAAAAAAAATTTAAATGTTTAAAAAGAGTTCCTTGTACAATATTTCATATGTGCTTATTGTGTAATGTGAATAGATACAGCCAGATTATACCATAAGTATAAAGGAAAGGGAAAAAAAATGAAATATAAAATATCACAAAACAGCTGCGGATTTGTTTTTAGGTTACATAGATATTCAGGTAGTACAGGGTTCATGACAAATAGTTAACCATTTCAATACAGGATTAGTCTTAATGAATCAACAGATATTTTATACATAATGTAGTAAAGGTGATTTAAATTAGTAAATTATGCCGAATGTTGCACTTAATCGGTTGGTAATACTTCTAGACCATGTTGGCATTCATGGTTAAGTCATTGTTATGTTATGTCAGTGGCTCAGTAGGTAGCACACTCACCTCTGAGGTCGGGAGATCAGAGGGCTGTGGGTTCAGTTCCCACATCTGGCACTTGGGTTAATATCCCAGTACTGACACTGTAGTGCAACATGAGAGGGATGCTGCACTTCTGAGGTGCCGTCTTTCAGATGAGATGTTAAACCGAGGTCCCACCTGCCTGGATGGTGGTAGTTCAGGTGGATGTTAAAGATCCCATGGCACTTATCAAAAAGAGTAGGGGAATTTCCCTGGTGTCCTGGCCAAATTTCCCTCATTCACTAAAAATACCACCAACACCTTAATCTGGTTCAAGGTCAGTTGGCATTCATCTGTATCCCCTTCCCCTGGGTTGTGCCTGAAAATAGGCAGGATTTGTCTAGTGCACTTACCCGGTCAACAAAAGTTAAATAAATTAATTAATACGTAAACTTCATGCAAATCTGTCTAAAGTTTGTTGGAGAGTGTTGTCTGGGATTGCACTCGGAAGCTGAGCAATTCAACATTCAAACCATAGCTATTCGGTTAAGTGGAGCCCTTTTAGGTCAATTATCTTGAGGAGAGAGACCACAGAGCTCAAGGTTGCAAGGTTAGTTTTTGTAAATAGGTATATCAATAATTGCATTGGCTGATAAGATTGTGTGCTTAGTATATTTCCCAACCAAAAAGTCCTATGTTTTTCGTATAGTGGGCATAAAATCTTTAAGTGCAATAAGCTATCTTCACCCAATCCACATTTGCACATTTAGTCATTATTTTTTTCCCCTGAGTATAGTCCTCTTTTTCTGTTGCTCCTAAAGACCTCAAAACGGAATCTGGTTAGAAGAGTCCTTTGATGAGGAGAAGGTAGGATATAGAGGTATCTTTTGAATTTGTGTTCCCTTTGGTTTTTTGCTAGCCACAAACATGCTTTAGATAATCGGCATGCCTCTAGGTCTTTTTGAGTGAAGTTATCCTTTATTTTGATGTTTATTATTGATTTAATGCATTCAATAGGAAACCTTAAGCAGTCCACAACCAGATATAGGAGCCCATATGGTTTGATAAGTTCATGCAAAACCTTCGTACTAGGGAAAACAGTATTAGATTGAGAGTATAGAGTAGCCTCTTCCAAGCACAGGCATGGTTTTTGGCTCACTGTGAGTCCTAGGTAACAAAACTCTTTTACTATCTCAATCTTGGAGGAGTTCATATAGTAATTGTGACCTCTCTTATTTCCCCCAAACACAAGTACCTTTGTTTTATCATGATTAACCAATAGATCAGCACTTTTGCATTCAAGTTGGAATTTCCTAATACTTCTACACATGCCCAAGTGGCTAAGTGAAAGAAGTACAACATCATCTGCATATGCTAAAAATGAGACCATTCTGAACCCAATTTTTGGTAGATGGAAATCAGGATTGTACATTTCTTTCAGAACAGTGTCAAAATAAAGATTGAACAGTATTGGGGCTAGTGTGCAGCCTTGTTTAACTCTGGTATTGTTTAAAAATCAAGGGCTTAATTCCCCAGAGTCACCATATCTGATACTGGTATAGTTGTCTTGGCGCAGAAGTCTGATCATCTCAAGTAGTGATGGATCAACCCCTAAATCGCCAAGTCTATCCCATAGTAGTGGTCTGTTGACCCTATCAAAGGTGGTTTTAAGGTCTATGAATGTGCAGAATATTTTTAGTTTTTTCACAATCCTATATTTATGAATCAAGTGGGTTAGTACATAAATGTGATCTATTGTGGAGTGATTTCTGTGAAATGCTGCCTGTGCTCCATCTATTATTTTATTTCTCTCTGCCCATGACATCAATCTGTTATTCAAAATTTTAGTGAAGACCTACCCTAGGGTATCCAGGAGGCTGATAGGTCTGTAGCAGCTGGGGTCCTTTTTATCACCCTTCTTAAAAATTGGCACAATGATGTTTAATTTCCAACTTTTGGGGATGTCCCCTGAACTCCAAATATAATTGAAAAATTTAAGTAGAAAAGGAATCCAGGATAATTTAGTTCTGGTTATTACGTCTAATGGGCCACCATCTGGTCCTGGTGCTTTTCTTTTATGAAATGAGTCTATGGCTCCTTCTAGCTTATTTTGTGTAATCTTGACATCTGGGCAATATTTCCTGCCCTCATATTTGAATTCTGTCAGGCCAGAAAGATAGTCAGGATCTTCCCTGCAAAACAGGTGCTTATAATGTTTTATCCAGATGTCTGGTTCAATGAGTGTGTTAATTTGGGAGTGATGGCCCATTCCAGTGCTTACGATGTCCCAGAATGCTTTGTTGTCTCTATTGTGGACCGTGTTATGGAGTTCCCTTCCATGATTACTTAGTGTATTTCTGTTTATTCCTGTCAGGGATCTCCCTGTATTCTTTTCTGGCTTGGTTCATAAGTCTGTTATTGCCCTTGTTTGGAGACTGTTTTAAAGTTCTGAATGTTTTATTTAATATTTTCCTTGCAGCCTGGCAGTCCTTATTGTACCATTTTTGGCCCTTGATTTTTTTATAGCTACCTCTTTTGTTATTATATTGGTTATCATGTTTGTGATAGAATTAAATTCAGGGGTTACTGAAGGACCCATGGATTGGTTGGTCAATAAAGTTAATTTTGACAGTATCCCTCTGCTCTCTAATAAATCTGTAAAATTATCACTGATGATAGCACTCCATTCAATATCCCTTCTCTTAGTTATTACTTGAGGGGCCATAGTTTCAATGTCTATGTTAAAGTCCCTGTACCCAATTTCTAGTTCCAGGGTCTTGTGCTCACTTTCTGTTCTGGGTGCTAGTTTAAAAGACATACTCTTGTTAAGTAGATTGTGGTTTATCCACATATAATCTATTAACGATGACCCCTTCACTCCCATGAAGGAATATTCTCCTTGGGGGTCATTAATTGACCAGCCATTCAGGAGCAACATGTTATTCCTGCACATTGTTCTGTGTAGTGCTACTCCTTTTTTATTGGTGATTTGGTCTCTAGAATTCCTTTTTGTGGTCAGGGATGGATGTGAAAGAGTCATCAGAGCAGCCATTCAGTGAGCCTAACCTTGAACTGAAATCTCCAAAAGTCACTATATTGGCTGTAGGGTAATATGTTTGAATGTCGTTGATTAATTTTTCTAATGCACATAGATAATTAGGGTCTCCATATTGGCTTCCTGAAGGGTGAGAGTAAACATTTATAATAAACCATGCCTGTTTGGAAGATTGTCCTATCATTTTTACTGCCAAGATGCTGTGACTAGGGGTGGTGATTTCTTCTGTTGTGATGTTATTGTTTAACCTTATGAATATGGCCAATCCTCCAGTTCTCCTCCCAAATTTTTTATTTCTTATTGATTTTTTACAGTATGCCATTTAGCCACTCAGGAGGAGATTTTCTAGTGCCCAGGTTTCCTTAATACCAATTATATGAAATTGATTTAAGTAGTTGCATGTTTCTGGGTCTCCTATTTTTGATCTCAAGCCTGAGGGATTCCATGATAATATTTTAAGTAAATTGTTGTCCAAGATTATTACTTTAGCATAGCTGTCATCAGAATTTTCATCCCCAGATGCCATTTGAGTTATGCCATGAGTCCATGATCTCCCTCCCCTGCAGTCCAGCTGGGACTGTCATTGGTCTGGAGTTGCTAAAAGCTCAAATTTGTTCGATATTTCTATGAGAGATTCCCAGGTTTTAGAGGTTGTATAAGCTCTACCCTGATTTATCTGAGCAAAATCGTCCTCATTTTCTATAACAAAATGAATTCCAAGGTTGTCTAATGTGCCTTGTTTCTTCAATAACTCCTTGATTATAGGGGTGTCATTAACATAAAACATTATTTGTCTGTCTGACTCAAGTTTTATTGTTTTCCCTATATTATGGTTACTTATGCTGATGTCCAAACATATGTTGAAAAAATCAAATCAGCTTGCCCCTTAAGTTTGATCTGAAGCCTCTTGTCGGAAATGTCAGTCCAAAGACAGAGATTGCTGTGTTCTCTTTACTATCCCCTGGGCAGTTTTGATTTGTGTAGAATTCTGGGAAAAGGTCACTTAATGTGGTGACTTCACTCACCATAATACCCATACCCTCTAGGTTTGTTGTTGCTTTTAGTGATATGGCTTTTAGAATGTAGAATTGATTGGTCACCACCAAGACAAGATCAGTTTTCATCAGGGGTCTTATGATGCTGATTGAGTCTTTCAATATGCTACAACCTGTAAGTAAGGAAGACAGTATCGCAGATAGTGTTTCTGTTAGGTTTTCTTCTATTTCAGTTGGCATACAGGATACCTCAAAAAGGGGCAATAAGAAATCGGAACCCAGAGTTTTTAACCAGAAGGATTCAAAGTTAACATTGTGCCTAAGTGGGTTCTCTTCATTCTTATGAACATCATTTTTATGTTTGCTTGCACGCATGTGCAAGAAACATAGTGCCATCATCGGAGATTTCGGAAGTGTGTCACTTCCTCCTCCAATTCAGTCAGTGTGCTGGCAGGCACGGCCCCTGTAAGCCAATATATGCAGGAGCTGTCTATGACAAGCTCCAAAATGCAGTGGCATACAGTTGAAAGGGGGAGCTACGCTTTAGTGAGCAGCGATAAGATATCGCCTGCTTATGCGCAGCTCCCCCCCACACACACACACACCCACACAGGTGTGCGCACTCCCCACCCCCCCGTATGCACTGTATAGCCGACGGGGGTGCCCAATCCCCATCGGCTGTGCTGCGTTCCCCGTCTCCCAAAGGCTCCAAAATGCCACGCTGGGTGCTCACCCCAGTGTGGCAACTAATAATAGCTGATGGGGTGCCCAATCCCATCAGCTCCACTGTCCTCCCCACCGCCCGAGTAGTAGAGCCACGCTGGGAGCCCACCCCAGTGGCGTAGATCATCTGGGCCGACAGGGGTGCCCAATCCCTGTCAGCTGAACACCCCCGTTCTTGTGCCACGCTGAGGCCCACCCCAGTGTGGCAAGTATCCCACATCATCCTTTTTGTTGTTTTTACCTGGAAAGAAAAACAGTCCAAAGTAGTCTCCTAGAACCCCTCCCACAACGCACCCACCCACTCGCACCCTACCTCCCGCACACACCCCCTCACTCCATGCACCTCCGGACCTCGCGTGGCGATCTTCGGTGGACCAGGAACACGTCTGCACTCTTCAAAAGCCGACCACGAACTGAGGAAATGCCGGTAAGCTGTATAATGGGCTAGATGGGGTTTTCAACTTTATTGCATATCTCAGGCATTTTTGGAATTTTGCACAAATTTTCAACATGGGGTTTTGGGACCCCTTCTCATGAATGATGTAACTGTCATGGCGTTATTCGGGCCGAAGGGTGATTTCACCAGTCACTGCATGAAATCACCCTTTGGGCTCTTACCATGTAATGACATCATTCAAGAAAGGTCCCAAAACCATGTTGAAATTGGAAATCCCAAAATGACTGTTTTACGAGCATGCGTTGCGCAGTTCCTACACAGACTCATAAGTTTGAGAATTTTCAATATTTTCACTCCAGATTTTCAACATTGCCATTTTACCACACCTTCTTATGAGTAGTACAGCTGTCATTTTTCACATCTCACCCAAAATGTGTTTCCGCCCATGTAGCGCACAATGGCACAGTCGGTATGCGAAATCAATGTATGGGACAAATTAAGAAAATCACAGTGACACTGTTCATGAGCAGACATCTTAAAATGGCTATGTTGAAAATTTGGTGAAAAAATTCCTAAAATGACTGTTTTACGAGCGTGCATTGCGCAGTTCCTACGGCGCTTGGTAAGGTGTGAATTTTCAATATTTTCACTCCAGATTTTCAACATTGCCATTTTACCACACTTTCTTATGAGTAGTACAGCTGCCATTTTCACATCTCACCCAAAACATGTTTCTGCCATGTGGCGCACAATAGCGCAGTCAGTGTCAAGATCAATGTCAGGGACAAATTAAGAAAATCACGGTGACATTGTTCATGAGGTGAGTGTTAAAATGGCTATGTTAAGTGGTGAAAAAAATTCCAAAAATGACTGTTTACTGCGTGCATTGTACAGTTCCTATGCACGCTCATAAGTTCTCGAATTTTCAATATTTTGACTCCAGATTTCCAACATTGCCATTTTGCCACACCTTCTTATGAGTAGTACAGCTGTCATTTTTCACATCTCACCCAAAACTTGTTTCTGCCCATGTAGCGCACAATGGCACAGTCGGTGTGTGAAATCAATGTACGGGATAAATTAAGAAAACCACATTGACACTGTTCATGAGCAAAGGTCTTAAAATGGCTATGTTGAAAATTTGGTGAAAAAATTCCCAAAAATGACTGTTTTACGAGCGTGCGTTGTACAGTTCCTACGCACGCTCATTAGTTTGCAAATTTTCAATATTTTCACTCCAGATTTTCAACATTGCTATTTTACCACACCTTCTTATGAGTAGTACAGCTGTCATTTTCACATCTCACCCAAAGCGTGTTTCCGCCCATGTAGCGCACAATGGCATGTCGGTGTGCAAAATCAATGTACAGGACAATTAAGAAAATCACAGTGACACTGTTCATGAGCAGAGGTCTTAAAATGGCTATGTTGAAAATTTGGTGAAAAATTCCTAAAATTACTTTTACGAGCGTGCGTTGCACAGTTCCTATGCATGCTCATAAGTTTGCAAATTTAATATTTTCACTCCAGATTTTCAACATTGCCATTTTATTAAACTTCCTTATGAACAGTACAGCTGCAATTTTTCATATGTCCCCCAAAATGTGTTTTCGCACATGTAGCGCACAATGGTGCTGTTGGTGTGTGAAAGCAATGTTTAGGACTGATTAAGAAAATCACAGTTCATGAGCAGAGGTCTTAAAATGGCTATGTTGAAAATTTGGTGACAAAAGTCCATAAAATGACTGTGTTACGAGTGAGCATTGCGCAGTTTCCACGCACCCTTGTTAGTTCATGACTTTGTAATATTTTCAGTCCAGATTTTCACCAGTGACATTTTTCCACACTTCCTTATGAACAGTACAGCTGTCATTTTTCACAACATGGCTGAAGTGTGTTTTCACACTTTCAGTGCAGAGATGCGTGGTCGCTGTGGGAAATCATTGTTTGGCACAGATAAGGAAAATCACAGTGACACTGTTCATGATCGGAGGCACCAAAATGCCTGAGTTGACAATCTGCTGTAAAAAATCCCCAACCTAATTATATTATGGGTGTGCGTTGCTCAGTTTCTATGTACGCTGGTGACTTCACCATTTTTTTTAATATTTTTACTACAGATTTGCAACATTGCCATTTTTACACCTCCCATGAAAGAGTACAGCTGTCATTTTTACATCCTGTTCGGAATGTTTTGTACCTGTGGTGCTAAATGCCGTAGTCACTGTGCATAAGCAGCTTTCGGCTAACAAACTGATATTCCCCCTGTTCATGAGGTGGGGTCACAAAACAAACATGTTGAAAATTTGGAGTGAAAATACCAACGAATGCCTGAGGTATTAGGGTTTCCAACTATAACGCCCAACCCTGTAGAGAATGACAGGCATCAGGGGTGTGACTTGGGATTCTTGCCTGTGATGTTTATACCATTCCACACCCTGCAGTCAGTGAGAGGCATCGAGGTATGCCTTGGACTCTTGGGCCTTAAACTCACCCCATTCTCCTATATCGCACCCATCTCACCATATTTCCTAATGAAATGGGGTGCGATAAGGGCCAAAGACCACAAGGAACACCGTGACACTTGTCAGTGTCTGCAGGGTAAGGTGTGAGTGAAATGGCGTGGCTGTTATGCCTGATGACCCAAACGCACACCCCAATGCCTGTTACTCTCTGCAGGGTGGTGGTGGGGTTGGCTTCAGTTCAGTACTTCACTGCCATTCCTATTACGCAGCTCTGTAACTTCTACACTACCACTGCCAATGCCAGCAAGTAAACATTCAACATTGACAAATGCGTGTTTTTAATACATGTTGCCATCTTTGAATCAGTGTCAGTGCTACAGTTCTTTAAATCCTTTGAGTCCGCTGTATCTGAATTATTACAGTTTTGTGTCAAGTTTTCTGTGTTTGCCCTTCTTGGTACTTCCTCTAATTTTTGTTTGTCTAAATTAATTGAATCTTTGGACTTATTTTCCTTTGGGTTTCTGCTTTTATTGGGCTTTTTCCCTGTTTTCCTCTGATTTCTGATGGTGCTTTTTAATTTGGGGTTGAATTTCATGTTGGTGATATTCCTGCTCTCATCTGGTGATACCTCATTGATCATTTTGTTTTTGACCTTTTTATTTCTATCCTTATTTTCTTTAAGGGGATAAGGGGTGTCTGAGGCATTGTCTGGTCTGGAGTTTTCCATTTTCTTTGGTATTTTGGAGGTACATGTCTTTCTAGGATCCTTATCCTCATTTTCATGTGCTTCCTGTAATTCTCCCTTGTGCCACAGAGATGAATGATTAAGGGCTAATTCTCTACAAGTGCTACTGTCCCTTAATTCAACTTCTGGGAGCATAATGCAATCAAGCTCTGAGGGTCGTGAGAACTGAAGAAGCACCTGCTTTCCCCTCACAGCACCTTGCATGGATGCCCCCCACCCCCCAGGACCAAGCAAAGAAGCTCCAAGGGTCGTGAGGGCTGGAGAAGTGCCTTCCCTCCCCTCATAGCACCTTGCATGGATGCCCTCCACCACAAGGACCAAGCAAAGAAGCTCTGAGGGTCGTGAGGGCTGAAGAAGTGCCTGCCCTCCCCTCACAGCACCTCGGATGGATGCCCCCACCCCCCAGGACCAAGCAAAGGTACGGACACCGCAACACGCGCTTGCAGGAGCAGCGCCAGCCTGCTGCACAGGGTGCTTTGTCTTTTTGGCGCCAAAACATTTTTTTGAATTCCCAACAAAGAACCTACCAAACAGTTTGCCTTTAAAAAAGTCGGAAAGTCGGTGCAGCACTACAGATAGTTTTTCTGCACTGTGTTTTTCTCCAGTAGCCACTACTTTCAAGTGTTTCACCACAGTACTTTAAGAAACTTTAACAGCCTACAAGTAATTTGCTCGCTTAGTATACAGTCGATACAGCTATAGTTAAAGTATTACCCTTTTTTCTGCTGTGTTTTTTCTCCCATATCCACTACTTTCAAGTATTTTACCACAGTACTTTAAGAAACTTTAACAGTCTACAAGTAATTTGCTTGCTTAGTACGCAGTTGATACAGCTGTAGTTAAAGTATTACCCTGTGTTAAGCACAACAGTTATTTCGACTGCAGTTGTAGCTCTGCTTTCCCCTTACCTTAGTTCCACCTCCAGAAGCAAGCATTTAATACTATGTTCCTCTCTCTTTCATCTGCAGAAGCTCCAAGGGTTGTGAGGACTGAAGAAGTGCCTGCCCTCCCCTCACAGCTCCTCGCATGGATGCCCCCAACCCCCCAGGACCAAGCAAAGGTACAGACACTGCAACACACGCTTGCAGGAGCAGTGCCAGCCTGCTGCACAGGGCTCTTTGTTTGCCCCACCAGCGCTACACACCAGCTCCCACCACCCCCACCACCCCACCACCACCCTTGGTCAGCTCTCTATTTTATACGTGGTGTCACGTGAGGCTGCAGAACCAATCAGCCCACTTTACCATCTGCAGATTATATTGCTTGAACACTAGGGGGAATCCTTCCTGCCTACACTTATCTCCTTCCCTTCATCCCATACACCAACATGTCTCTAGTAGTGTTCTCAGAACTTGTTTTATTCCTCATGATCCTGTTCCCCCATTCCTGCACAGAATCTCTCCAACACCACTGTAAGTACACTCCTGCCAGAACCACAGCCTCCTCAGGCCCATCCCCCCACTGCTCCTAGCCCTACCATCTGTTCTCCACTCACCACTAACGCACCTCACACGTTGGACCACCCCACCACCCCCCCACACCCACCACTGACATCCACCCCCCTGCCCTCAGTACACAGTGGAAGGTGGTCCCTCTCTGTCATAGCCATTCCTGCCCTTAACTCCCTACCCATCCCCTGCACTGTCCCCACAGATCCTTCCACCTGCCCAAGCACCTATACCACAACCGCCGTAGTCCTTTTCTCCACCTCATCACCTTACTCCTCTTGCTCTCTGGGAATGTCCACCCCAGCCCAGGACAGGGACCCTCTACCTCACCATCACCACCTACTGGACATGGCCTTTTCATTGCCTCTATGAATATCTGCAGTCTCCATAGGAAGATGGCTGCACTCCAGTGCTGGGTCTCCCAACACATGCCAGACATTCTTGCCATAGTGGAGACCTGGCTGTCACATTCAACTCCAGACTCTGCTGTCTCCCTCCCAGGCTTCACCCTTTTTAGAGAAGATCGAGTGGGTAAGTGTGGTGGCAGGTGTGCAATCTACCTGCATAACTCCTTCGTGGGTCACGTACTACCTACCTCAAACTCGACCACAGGGCCCAAGCCATCACCCTAGAAATCACCCCGGACCCGGGCCGTGGCCCTCTTTACCTCTCCACCACCTACATACCCCCACGGGCACAAAGTCTAGCTATCCGCTCTCTCACTGACTATCTCTCTACCCCGACACACAAAGCTGAACAGCTCGTCCTAGGAGACTTCAACATAAACTGGCTTGGCTCTACTGCAACACACATTAAAGACAACTTCACAGCCCTTGATCTATCTCAATTAGTCACTCGCCCCACCAGATTTAACCAATCAAGTGGGACCAGCTCCCTCCTAGATATAGTACTCACATACCGCCCAAACAAATTCAAGTCTGTTAACGTCCTAGCCAACTGCCTTAGCGACCACTCACCAATTCTCTGCTTCTGGTCCTCCCGCACTCTCAAGCCTGCGTACAAAGCCATCCCCCATCGCTGCTTCCACCCAAGGGGCTTTAATAAGCTAAAGCAGTACCTTGCTCAGCTCGATAGGTCCTCAATCTCCCTCGCAATGGATATAGATACTGCCCTAGCCTTCCTCACCAGTGCCTTCTGCAAGGCTTGTGACATCTTTGCCCCAGTCACCAACACCCACCCCAAGAGAAAGAATGCTGCCTGGATTTCTCCCTCTCTGATCCAGCAACTGAAGCAGCGGGATAACCTGTGACACACTGCTGTTGAGTCTGGCAGGACAGCTGACAGGCAAGCCTATAATGCCGCTCACAACCAATGCACCTGGGCCATAAGACAAGCCAAGGCCAGTTACTGTCAAACTGCCTTGACCTCATCCTGGGGCTCTGCCCGAGCTTTCTGGGATAACATAAAGGAGCTTAATGGGAAGACCCGCTCCCCCCCTTCCCAGATGATTATCAATGGCACAATTAATACTGACCTATCATGAGTTGCTGACTGCCTCAACACAACATTCTCTGACCTAAGTGCAGTCCTTCCTGCCCACTTCTTTGACCCCATCCCTGCAGCCAACCACCCAGCGTTTTCCGGTCCCCCTTTTCTCTTCAGGACTATCTCCCCCGACGATGCCAAGCCACTCTTCACAAAAGCCCTCTTCTCCCACAACCCGAGCTGTGACCCCCTTGACTCCAGGATACTCCGCCTAACACTTGATGTCATGTTAACCCCACTCACTGACCTTCTTAACCGATCCCTATGCCTCAGCCAATTCCAGAGTACATGGAAAATGGCTGAAATTACCCCATCCATAAAAATGAAGACTGCACATCACCAAACAATTACAGACCTATCTCCATCCTCCCCCCCCCAAAAGCCCTGGAGAAAACAGTGTCCACCCAACTCATGGATTATCTATCCAAATACAGCATACTGTGCCCAGAGCAGCATGGCTTCCACCCTGGTCACAGCACCACTACAGCCCTATTGGAGTTCTCCCACCAAATACACTCTGCACTTGATGCTGGGGAGATCACTGGGGCAGAGTTCATTGACCTATCCAAGGCCTTTGACACTGTGTGTTCACCCACTAATGCTTGAATCTCTCCGGCAGTTGGGCTTCTCATCTGGCCCACTGGCCTGGTTCTCAAGCTACCTCAGGGATAGATCCCAATGGGTCAAATTAAATGGTATCCTATCAACGGCCCTTCCTGTATGCTCCGGGGTTCCTCAAGGCTCCATCCTGGGCCCCACATTGTTCAGCCTCTTTTTAAACACCCTCCCCAACTCCTATACAGGCAAAATGCTTCTATACACCAACGACGCAGTCCTTGTCACCTCACACCATGACCCACTCACACTCCAGAGTGCCTTGCAACTCACCTTCACCCAAGCTGAAAAATGGTTCCTCAACCATCATCTGGTTCTGAACCACAAGAAGACGAAATCTATTTTTTTCGCACACCACCAAAGTAACTCCAGAAATGCTCCCCTTTGCATCATCCCCAGTACCCTCCACCCCCTTGAACAGGTATCAACATACAAATACCTTGGCATCACCTTCGACTCAGCTTTCTCCTTCCATGCCCATCTTAACTCCTTGTCCTCTGCCATGAATGCCCGGATTGGACTCCTCTACCACCACAAAGACTGCCTCCCGGAGTTTGCCCTACCGCTGGCTATCACTTCCTCCATCCTGTCATTGGTTGATTATGGACTCCCTACCTATGCAGCTGCTGACCCCACTGCCCTCACCAAAGTCCAGACCTCTATCAACAAAGCCTGCAGGCTCCTCACCGGTGCCCCCAGCAGAACTCACACATGCCAGCTCTACTCTGCCTCAAACATACTCACTTTTGAAGAACGACTGCAATACCACACTTGTATACTGGCAAAAAAGGCTGTACTTGAGCTCTGCCCCCCAGGAGTCGCTGCACCCCTTCAACGGGCCTCCCGCTCAGTCGTCACCAGCAATACTGCCAAAGCCACCTTCCAAGTGCCCAGAGCCAGGACCTCGCTCTCCCAAAGGTCCTTTCACTACAGAGCACCTTCCTGGTATAATTCCCTCCCATCACACATTTCAAACACCCCCAAACTCAGTCCCTTCAAAGTCGCCCTACGCAAACACCTCACTGACACTCGGAGCTGTAAATTCCCCCTGTAAGGCTCTCTGTGTGCACCGTTTCTGAACCAATCTGCCTCTTATAGCACAACTTATGTACTAGTCCACTTAAAATAGCTTGTTGTAGTCTGTACAACACGCACTGTAAACTGAGTGCTCCACTGGGACACTAAATAGCTTAATTTTGAATGCTTGCCTGTATCGTGCATATTTTGCTCTCTGAAATGCCTTGCTCTGTATACTCTTCTGTATCTCACCTGTATTGTTCTCCACTGTCTTGCTGCACAAATATGTTGTCTCCCCTCCCTGTGACGAGGTACCTTTGTAAATGAGTCTTTGATGCAAATGTTTGTAAATCCGATTTATTGAAATAAATAAAAAAATAAATACATTTTCACTGCTAAAACTGCAGTGATTTGCTCCTAATGAATCCCTTAGGGCTATCCCTTCTTGTTTTGATGGGCTATTCCATTTGCTCTCCTCCATATTCAGATGTGTAGTACAGGGTCCATTAGTGGCCCTTGCGGTATTACCAGGGGAACTGTATTGGGTGTCTAGTTCCTTGTTTGTTATGTCTATTCTATGGTCTTTATTAGCCAATTTGTTGTCCATTAACTGTAGTTTCAGCCTGTTCTCTAAGCACACCCCTTAGATGAATGAAACACCATGCTTGAGTTCTAATACTTGTTTAAATATCAAGACATTGGCTTTATCTGGGTCCCTTAGTGCTGCTAAAAGCTCTCTTGATATCCCCTTAATGTCTCTGTAAGGTGAGTTTTCCTGACCCTCAGGACTTATTGTCCAAGAACTTGCACTATAATTTCTGGTCACTTGCCACTGGGAGATAATCTGGGACTTCTTGTGTTTCAGGTTGGGACTATCCCCACTATTGGAGCTATTTTTGTCACTGGGGTGATGATTTTTAGCTGTTTGAAAGGGTAATGGGCTGTCAATACCTGGATTTTCTTTTATAGCCTCTTCTATTTGGATAGATTCTCTTATAGATTGAACCTCCAAATCCAGGGCTGAGAGATTATGAAATATTTATGAAAAGTCTATTTTTGTATCCCTAGTGTCTCCTTCATTATGTCCTTTAAATGCATATGTTTCAGTTTTGTCTTTTTTTTAATCTTGAATTAAATGGCTAAAAAATTTTCTGATGTCACCCCCATTGTTAGTAACTAGGTTAGGTGTAGAAACTAACTGTAAATCTTTATTTTCAGTGAACATTTCTTCTATTAGATGTTTGTCAGTCTTATTTAGGCTGTAACCCTTTTTGTTTAATCTTTTTTGATTTTTTCCCAGTTGCTTCATTGCTACTGAATTTAGTGAGAGAAGTCCTTTTGACTTCACCCCTCCACCTGCTCTGCGATCTGGGATGCTCAAGCCCTTTCTGCCAGAAGGAGTGGTGGAGTTTGAATTCTTACTGCGAGTTGTTGCTGGCATTTTTGAGCAGTATTATGATATATTTGGGGAAGGAAAAAGCAATTCCAAAGAAACAGTTGGAAATTCTGTGAGTTCACCACAGGGCGTAATACTCTATCAGTTTATGCTTTACCTTAATTTTGCAAGTATTTTATATAAATATTTTTTTTTATTTAATTACAGTTTCTCAATCGTTGGTGGGAAGGAGTTCTTAAGTATACCATAAAGAAGATAATGGCAGGAATTAACATACAGATGTGAACATAGCTGGATTTTGAAATAAATAATAAAAAAAAAAATTTCACCACCAATAGTCACTATAGCCTGAATAACTACCAGACAGAAAGGTCTCACAGCTTCAGCTAAGGTATGCAACTATGCAGAATACAGCATAACAGTTAAAACATGTATTGTGTGACATTATAAGGCACGGTTTAGCACTGACACTTGCTCTATATAACAGCATCCAAAGACCTTAAAAAACCTTGATTGACTGCTCAACCCCTTCTAATAGATAAGAGAATGGGATAATAGGAAAAGGAAAAAATGCTTGCTTGTGCTCCTGCTTATTGCTTATTGCTAGCACTTGCTTGAGACACCTCTGATTCACCATTAATTCATAGATTGATAGCTTAAATAGCTAGATGGTTTACAGCCGGTATCAGAATAGAAGTGCCTTTTACTTAATTATTTTTAAGGTAACGCAGCACGAACAGCAAAAAAAAACAAAAAAAAAACATAAAAAGTGATGCAAACAATGGTAAATAATGGAACAGAGCAGGCCAGACCCGACCCGACCAGCTCGCGTTCTATCAGCTGCTTGTGAGAAAGCTTCTATGTCAGGGTGAGGGTTTAGGCAATTTAATGAGCTAGCAATGTAAATGAAACTTTAAGTAAAACTGAAAAAAGCAGAAACTGGGTAAAACTAGGGTAAATCAGCTTTGCTCGCATTATAATGCCAAATGCGATGACTAATTTGGCGCCACTTTACTTTAGATGACTGAGTAAATAGGGAGATCCATATCAGGCGTTAGCTACTGACATTTTCATTACTTAACACTGGCTCCAATCATTTAGCATCAACAAGCCAATGGACTTGATACTTACTGCAAGAATACAGGTATGGGATTTGTGATTTGAGGATATCCAAACACTTGATAGCCTACGCTATGAAGTCAAGCGATAAAAGGGTAATTAAAATCAATTTAAGCTATAAAAAAACCTGATTTAGACAGTTTAACAGTATTGACATTTCCCTATTAAACCCTGCTGCCTGTGATTGAGTCAGTGTTTATTTAAATGCATCAGAGAAAAAAATCTAAAAAAGTCTTAAAAAATATCTTAAAAAGGCAGGATTAATTATTAAACCAAGCTGAAGCTAAAGCTAGAAACAAAAGAGCTTAAAAAAAGCATAAATATATGGGTCTGGATATTCAAACTGCGCCCAAAATGTGTGCAATAGCAGGAGCAAGGACAAGTCCATTGCGCACATGCGCAATAGACGCGATATTCAAAAATGGAGCAAGCCAAATTGCGCAAACAACCAACGTCTGAATATCGCACAACCTGCACCATAGCGCAACTAGGAAGAGGAAGCTAAGCAGATACGATGTGCTATAGTGCAACAAGGGCAGCCCAGCTGAGCAGCCCAGAGGTGCCATAGTGCAAGCAGGGAGCCCCCAGCAGCAGAGCAATGGAACTGCACAACTAGGGAGGTAGGCAGGGGCCCACCACCCATGCCACAGATGGGCACAGGAACACACTGCAGAACTGACAATGCACCCCCACACCCCAAGCACAGCACAACTGCGGGAGGGACAGAATATCAACCAGCCCATGGGGACAAGCAAACAAAGCACAGGTGGGCCATGTTGCCCCAGCACACCCACTGGCAAGCTGAGACTGCCACACAAGGGGGCCAAACCACCCCATGGTACAGCAGCCCCCCCTTCATGCACAGCACACCCTGCACCATGACCCCAATACACCCCCCATGAGCAATGACCATCACTGCAGGAATCCCCACGCATACCCCCCCCCCACTGTCACACTGCAACCTCGTGTACCACAGAACCATACAAGTCAGAGCCACCATGAGCACCCAGCAGTGGGTGGCAGCACACAGCAATGCAACAATTGCAGACACAGTGCCAACATGCACAAACCCCCTGAGGCACAGCTGAGAGACCGAACATGTGTCGCCACAAGAGGTACCCCACACCGGAAAGGGCATGCCCCTGACACCACTGGCATTGTTACAATACCCTGCACAGTAGACAAGTGTCACAGCGTGAACCACCAAGAGCCACAGCAGCAAGCACAGACACCCACAGTGGTGCGTGGAAGCATGTAGCACACCGGATGCAACACAGTGCAGGGGCAAACACACACCCATACCCTCGGGGACACCAACACAGGGATGCATTAGTGTGGTAACCAAGCCCCCAGCGTGGGCACATGTAAACTGTGCACACACAGCCTGCAGTCCACTATGGCACAGGGGTGACACCCACCCTGTGCATGAACTGTGGCCCTGTACGCCACCAGCATATGCCTGGATCACAAGTCACAGACAGTGGTGCACAGCCCCTGCAACACACTCAAGCCACAGCATGGAGGTGGGACAGTGACTGTGGAGGCCACAGTGTCACCCGCGGCAAACATGCACCTCACCAGTGACAGGAGGCAACCCAGCATTGTGATGGTCTCAGTGGATGACCTGCAGGGACAACCACCACTGACAAGGCAGCAGATCTCGCAGGCCACAGACATGCAAGGATGTCAGCTGCACAGGCCAAGGACAGTTTGACAGGAGCATAATGGACACAGAGCAGGCACCATGGACCACTGCACACAGCAATGCAATGCACAGAGAACAACACACTCCACAGATACTGACTGATAGCCACTCCCACACCAGAGACACTTCCCCACGCACACACACTCATACCCATGACTGAACCACCCCAGATGCCATGCACACCACTGCAAATGAGCACCTATAGCCAGCTGCAAATCAGAGACCACCACAGTATTCATATCAAAATCTGTATTATAAAATATACAACAACAAGAACAAGAACAGCAACAACAACATCTATATACATATATACATATATGGGGTGGAGGTACAGGAACAAGGTGGGGGTGGGTAAGGGGCAGGGGTGAACAACTAGGAGAGGGAAGGCGGGGTGTGAGGGTCAGTCAAAGGGGGGAGGTAATATGCGTTCATTGGCGTCCAGCCTGTTCCTCCTCTGCCTGGGGCCATTCCCGGAGTCACCGTCTCCTCCTCACCCCATGCTGCTGGAGGTCCTGCAGTAGTGCCAGGGATTCGGCTGCCACACGAACCAGCTGCTGGATGGAACACTCTATGTGTAGGAGTATCCACACACCTAGGACAAGGGATCAGAGTCAATGGGTGTGACTGTCCATCCCCCTGCAGCCCACCCATCATGCATGGCATACAGCCATGTGCCCCGCTCCTGTGATGGTGTGCACCCACCCACAGTGACCGTGTGCACAAGACATGCCCAACCAGGCAGCAACAGCCATGTGTACCACTGCACACACACTGCCCATGTCCAGCACAACACAACCAAGGCCGTACAGTAACATGGCTATACGGTAGGAAGGCAGTGCCACAGCCATGTGCCCACTGCATGCATGGACCACCATTGACGCACTCCCAGACATGCAGTGCCACTGGACAGTGCTGACTGTCACATGTCGTGTGCATGGCAGTGGTGTCCATGGATGGTGGCCATGCCCTGTTCCCCACCCTGTCACACAGCATGCAATAGCAATCATGGTATCATGGCACTCACCCTCATCAGGCTGTTGATGGCATTGGGGTTGTTCCCCGACACGCTCTGGTTCTGCATCCACCTCCCTCCACTGCTGCTCCATGGCCCTCCTCTGCTCTGCCATGCCTGTGGGAGACAAAAGGAGAGCAACACATCAGTACAAACCCAAAGCATATATACCCTGCCCCAATGTGTGTGCCCACACACCCAGCCAGACCCATCCATCACATACACTGTAAACACCACCACAGCCAACCCGAGACCATTCCTCCCCTATGTGCTGGACACAAAACACAGTGTTACCCATATGGAACATACAGGTGCATAGACAGATCACCCACCTGGATGAGGCACCACGCCTCTCCTGGCACACTATCGCAGATGTGCCAGCAGCTCCGGCTCCCTCCTTCTCAGACCCCATAGTGGTGCCTGTATTGCTCAGCTGTCCTCCTGCAGCCAGTGGCCACCTCCAGATCAGTGGCCACCTGTAGCCAGACCTGAGTCCTGGCCCTGTCCAATGGAACCTCACCATACAGTGGGCCATAGTGTGGCTCCACAATGGCCACAAAGTTGGCCAGCTCAAGGGAACTCGATTGGGGGGCTCTTCTGCGTGCCATCTCCAGTGCTATAGTAGGCAATATGGTGCTCCACAGCACGGCAACCCCACGTGGAATTGCTGCGCAATACATCACCACCATTCCCTATTGTGCTGTTGGTACAGCGCCGCCATTCCCTATCGCGCTGTCACCGAACAGCATGATAGAGCTGCAGACATGCCATACGTACAGCACCAAGGGGGCAAAGGTTGGGCACAGGGTCATGGGTCTCTGGCACAAGGTCACGCACAGCACCATCGGACGTCTATGTGTCCAGCGCGATTGGTCACCTGCGTGCCATTGCCACAACGAACTATTGCACAGTTGTGCCACAGCGCCATGTAGTGACCGTCACTGTAGCACCACTGGCACAATGGTGGTTGTGCCCTGAATAGCCTACCGCACACAGCACATCATCAGTGTGGCAGATGCCTGCGTAAGCTACCTGGGCATGTGCAGTGCGGTGTACTACGCAGTCACAGAACTGCGCCATTGGCTCAGAATGTCCAACCGTATTGCACAAAGCGCAACAGCGCGATATTCAACCGTCATATGCAAATCATCCGATCAGCCATTCAATGGTGCAGCAGCGCGATTTGCATCTCATTAAAGTTGCTCCACACCTAATTTGCATGGATTGCACTATAAAAATGCGACACTGTTCTGCAGTGGCCATATTCGGTTACTGCAGTTGATAGGTGAGTTGCATGCTGTGTGCTGTTCTGGACTATGGTCGCAGGGAATTGCTGCATACTGCACAGTCACAGGTGACCACTCTCACCCATACAGGCTGAGAAATGACCGAGCGAGGACTGGGTGAGAAGGATGATGGTGGGAGGAAGAGGAGTCCTAATTTTACTAAGGCTGAGATGGAGGCATTCTTCAAGGCCTACCTGGATGAGGAGCCACTGCTCAGTGGACGGCAGGGCACCCCTCAGGCCGGTGCTGCTGCATGGGAGGGGGTGGCATGTGCCGTCAACCTGCACGGCAGCCACCAACGCTCTGTGCAGGAGTGTAAAAAGAAGATGGGAACCGACAGGAGGAGGGTGAAGGAGAAGGTGGCTGCCATCAGGGTGGCACGTGCTGCAACAGGCTGGGGCCAGCCGGAGGTGGTACAGCTGACACCGGCAGAGGACAGGCTCATTGCAAGCATGCAGCGCAGTGCCATTGAGGGCTTTCCCGGAGGTGGCTTCCAGACAGGTGGTAGCCCATCACTGCATGGTATGTCATGGTCTGTGGGGGGGAGGTAGATCCCATTCACTAACGTGTCTTTACTTTCTGTTACAGATCCTGTGCATCTGCAGGAGTCAATGGTGGAGGGCCTGTCCACTGCGGACAGCCATCTGGAGTTGGAGGAGGGACCATCCACCTCCGCTGGTAACCGGCATGCATTGCAACAGTGTGCATGCCTGGCTTCCAACACTGATGTCGTTGAGACAGGTGTGGGGGGTGCCCTTCCTGTGTCTCAGAGGTCTGGCGTCCAAGCATGCCAGCATGCTGTGGCTGTGGCACAGACCTGCACCATTGATGATGCAATGACCATCATGGGCATTGACATGTGTGTGTCACAGAATGGACGCACAGCAGGACAGCTCATGCCCATGGACCTGGCTGGTTCTGACGTGTGTGCCAGCACGTCAGCACAGTCCCAGGCTGTGCCTGTCAGCACCGGTGGGGCAGCACTGGTGGCTGTACAGGTCACTGGCACTGTTGCAGCCACAGTGGCGGAACAACTGATCCCTTGGGCACAGCAGGTGGAGGGGCAGCAGTCAGCCACCGGGACTGGGAGTACAGGGTTCAGCGGTGGCGTATGTGCACCACCTGTGGACTTGCCCATACCTGGTCCTGGTGAGCAGCACCCACCCTCAAGGGGTGCTGAACATCAGGCCCTTCCATACCCTGAGGGACAGGTTGCCAATGTGGCAGATGACCTTTTTGACGAGCACACCTGCCTGCTGCAGGCATCAGTACAGCAGCAGATGCGGGTTTCAACGTCCGTGGAGGCACTGTGTGTGGCTCTGGAGCGGGTCGAGGAGCAACACAGCAGGGACACTGAGAGGATCCTGTCACGGATTGACCATTTGCAGATGGATGTGACCGCCGCCATTGACAGGCAGACACAGGTGTTGGTCGCTGTCGTGGCCACATTGGGCACACAGTCAGGTGCCCCTGTGCCACTCACACTGCGCAGTATGCTATCCACTCCCCATTCCCGGCATCGTGCAACACCCACCCTGTCGACACCGGGTTCAGCTGTGGGCATCCCGAGCACTCCTGGTGCAGGTATGTTCAGTGTGCTGTAGACCCCTGTGAGGGTACGGTCGCGTTCGCACAGTGGAACCCCTGGTGGACCATCGGTGCCACCCCATGAGGCTCGTGCTCAGCCTGCCAGTGCTGCTGGGTCTCGGTGGGGCCGCCCACACATCCGAGGTGGCCGTGGCACTGTGCCGAAAGACTGAGCTGTCTCCCAGTGTGGGCCTTGTCTGGTGATGCCCTGTGTGCAATGTGTGTTTTGATGGGCAGTGCACTGGTGGGTGCCCAGCCCTACACGCAGACACACGGACCACCTGCACACCCTCCCGACTGCTGTCCACAGGTGTGTGTGCATGATGATGCCTGCATTGCACTGTACACCAAAGTGCGATGGTGCCCAGCATCTGACACATGCACATGGACAGTCAGTGGATGTGGTGGCCTGTGGACATGTGTGTTTTTAGTGTCTGTGTTCCGGCTCTGTTGTGCACCTGACCCTGTGCACTTTGTACCTATTTGTGTGTGTGTGTGTGTGTGTGTGTGTGTGTGTCCGTCCATGTGGCATGTTACTGTTCACCCTCCCTGGTTGTATGTGTGTGCTTCTGTGCCCTGCCACTTCCCTTGCCGTCATGCACCCCTGGTGTGTTTCCTGTGTGTGTATGTGGGTTGTGCCCTAGCCACTGCTGGTTGCACATGGCCCCATGACTTACCTGTGTTGGGTGAAGTGCTCCTCTGTGATGGTGTCCCGGTGCAGCTGGGCCAGCCGGATCAGTCAGGGGTCCCGTCGTCCAAGGGGCTGCCCATCCCCATCATCACCGGCATCACCGTCATCCCCATCGCTGTCCCCCTCTTCGATCTGTACAGCTATCCCACAGTCTTTGGCCATGTTGTGCAGGATACAACAGGCCAGGAATATCCCACAGGCCTTTGAGGGGCTATACTGTAGGGCACCGCCAGAGGTGTCCAGGCAACGGAAACATGCCTTCAGCATCCCAAACACCCACTCAATGATGTCGCGTGTGGTGGCATGTGCCTCATTGAATCATTTCTTGCTATGGGGTCGTGGGCCGCCGGTAGGGTGTGAGCAGCCAGGGACGGAGTGGTATCCACTGTCACCTGTGTGGAGATAGTGGAGGTTAGTGTCTTGTTCAGGCTCAGACTACCCCAAACCCTGTGTGCCACACCCATGGCACCTGTGGCTTACCCCCCTTGCCCACGATTTGTCAGTTCTACATGTATACTCACCCACAAGATGTCCTGTGGGGATGTCCCCACTCTTGAATCGATGGCACAGTGCCGACTGGTGCTATATGAATGAATCATGTGATCCCCCAGGGTGCATGGCACAGACATTAATGATGCGCCCACTGGCATCACACACCACCTGGCAGTTGACACTGGCATATCCCTTCCGGTTCATATAGGCGGCCCCATTGGGGCCAGGTGGTGTGCAAATGGCCACATGGGTGCAGTCTATCGCCCCTAGCATGCCAGGCATATTTGCTGCCCTGTGGAACTCCTGTATGTTTGCTGTGTGCTCCACCGCAGTGCTGGGGAAATGGTTGTACTCCGCAGCATGTGGCAGCAGTGCGCTGAGGAGTTGGGTGAGGATGCATGACGTGGCCGACTGTGTTATGCCTGTGGTGTCCCCTGTTGGTCTCTGGAAGGTACCCATGGTGAGCAAGCACATGCAGGCTGTTACCTTTGTCTCCACTGACAGAGCATACCTCTGTCGTGTGGGTGCCTGCATCACATCACTGCACAGCTCACAGAGCCACCTCAGTATTGCCCTGTTAAGGTGGTACCGGCCCACAATCTCAACATCTGAGTACAGCTCAAAGCTGGTGGGGGCTCGGTACTGCCTGTTGGGGTCATACCACCGACGGGCCCTTCCACGGCCACGTCCCCCTGCAGCATGCCTTCTCACCCCCCTCATTATGGCTTCCATGTGGAAGGTGGCACTGTCCATGTCCCTGGCTTGTGCTCCCCCGCCGGCTGTTGTTGCTGTGTTCCCCCCCCGCTGTCCTGACTGCTACCTCCACTGCACCGGGTACACCTACTGGCCTCTGCTCACTGTGGCCCCACACACCTTCCCTTGCCCCATTCTGTCCTCTTGTTTCCCTGGCCTGCCCTCTTTGTCCCTCTTGCTCTGTCTTTCTCCCTGCCTCATGTGGCTTCCCTGTAGCGTTCTTGTGCCTCTTCCTTGCTCCTTTTTATTTTGGCTCATTTCCGCTATGGCGCAACTTCCGCCTGCTCCACTGTTGTGCATTGCGCAAGTCTTTGAACATCACACTGCCCACTTTATGCATGGTTCCACCCCTTTGGTTGCGCATGCCTTCATTATCATTGCGCTGTTGCTCAGCATGTTTTCAGTGGCGCAACTGCCTCCTGCTGAATATCGCAGAATGGCGCATTTTTAGCCTTGCGCTGGTGCAACCCTATTACGCATTGCACAACCCTTTTGAATATCCAGCCCAAAGAGTAAAAATAGAAGTAAAAATAGAAAACCACAGACTTCATGAATCAAGGGATAGTCTGTTGAAGCTTTGTTGTGTAGAAGAACTGCTCAATCAGTTAATGCAGCCATTTCAGTGGAATTTCAAAGGTGACAAGGAGTTCTCTTGTGGCATTTTCCACAGCTCCACAATCCTCCGCAGGGTGGCTCACCCACCTCAGGTACTAGGGCTCCCTGCCCACCACTGGGACTCCTCTCCGGTTCTTCCTATGGAGAAATGAGCAGAAGAAGGGGAAAAAATGCTGGGAACCAGATGGCACGAGAAAGCCTGAAAAGTGCAGAGAGTTTAAAAACTATTGAGGCAATGGTAGCATACCTTTACTAAAATATATAAAAGCTTCTCTCTGCTCCTTCTTATGAGACTCCTCCACAGTCTCTTAGCGTGCAGCTATCTTGGTTCACCTTCCTCAACACAGCAAGGGGCCACGCCTTCTGGTCCTCTCTGTATCAGACTGCACAGCTAGTTATATGTGATTATCGATGTTAAGTACCCTTCTCAGCTTGGGAAGCTATCTGGAATATTGCCTTATATGCAGCAGGCTTACTATATTAATTCAGAGTTTCTTGCATAGCATGCATGCAGTTAATCATGTTTACCAGAAGTTAAACAAACCATAACTGTACTGACATCTTAATAGTGAACCAGTCAGTAAACAGGACTATCTTGTGAGGCTAAGAAATTGGACACAGTCTGCTGTGTTTACTTCAAACATTGATGGAGACCAACATGTATTTCTTACAGTACTCAAGTATTTTATCAGCTTGGAGTATTTTGTAACCTGTGTCTGCCATTACTTGTATTGTACCTTAAGATGTACTGTGTTAAACTACAGTACATTAATGATGTGCAGTGAAAGGTCTGTGAAGGGATAGTGAGAGACAACCCCACTAAGCATGAACTCATTAAGTGAAAACACTTTAAGAAAACTGTAGTGCTCAGAGATTAAAATGTCAGGGCTGGTTTCAATTGATTAGTGAGAGTCCCAGTGATAAACAATTCCTGTGGTCTTCATATGAAGGGGCTAGCCACATGAAGAAACTTCAGCACCATACGGATAAATGTTTACTGTTTTTACTTACTACCTGGTCATGTATCACTTTCTTTGTAATCACTGACCCTCCCAGATTCTACCAGTAAATGTTGCCTGCTCCTGACATTCTATGTGGTTTTATCCTATCTATGAACTTACTTCCTGATCATGTGTTATTATTTATGCAAATTCCACCTGTAAGTATGGCCTGCTCCAGCTGTAATCATGGCCTGCTCCTGACATCCTGTATATATGCTGTATATTTATTTCCTGTATCTATGCCTCTGTACAATACTGTCTTTGCTCACCATGCTTGGAATGTGTTTATTCCCCAGGTCGCTCCTAGAAAAGGGACTTGTGTGTCTCAGCAGTCATCAAACTTTAAATAAAATAAATAATGTACCTGATCAGTTATAGTACATGTTAGTTTGAAATAATTATTTTCTGTAGTTTTTAACTTTTTATGTATTATAACCAACATTTTTAAACTGTGCCCAGAAAGGGTGCAAGTGTCTGTGCTGCACAACTGAGTTGCACTGGAGTGCAAACCTGCTATATTCAAACTAGATGCACAATGCGCATCCTTTCTCAATGTAGCAAAAGATGCAGATGGCACAAATGGGCTGCCGAAGATGCGCTGGTGTATCCCCTGTGCATTCTGAATACCTCAAATGGGGACGCACAACACATCTTTGGGATGCGTTCGGCTCAAATTCCAGATATTCAGACTGTGACATGCAAATGGGGACATTATGCATGCAAGGCACAAATTGGGCCAAATGCATGTCATTATGGCTCCATTTTCATGTCTGGGGCAGGGATACGCTCATCAGAATGCACTGGGCACCTTGTAAGCAAGCCCCGATTGTGTCCACAGTGCAGTCATACATGGATCCCCTGGTAGTCTAGTGTCCCCATCCCTTGGGGTAATAATTCATTTATTCTACAAATGGGGATGGGGGGCCACTGGAATACCAGGAATATGTGGGGAAAACATTTTAATACATGATCGGAGAAGGAAGGGGGGACACTAGACTACCAGGGATGTGTGGGGTACATAAATTTCTTTTACATTTGGGGCTGGGAGGTAGTCACCCAGGGGCTGGAAGCTGCTGTGTTACACTGTGCAGTACAGCAGCCCACCTGTTGGTGGCTCCAACTTAGGCATGGTTCTTCCATGCCTAACTTTGTGCGGCACATCTCTGAGATGTGCGGGCAGCTGCACCACACATCTTGGCTGAATATCAAGATGTGCCACATATGCAAGGGAACACCTCCTCCAAATGTGCTGCATGCATTATCTTTGTGCTGTGGCACATCCAGAACTGCATAGCACATCCATGCCCTTTGAATGTAGCCAAGAGGCACATTTAGGAGATGCACCAGTGCAACACCTGGAAATGAGCCTCGGTTCAGTGTGCCTTTCCCGGTCACCAAATTTTAAATAAATAAAATAAATAAACACAGTTGCACTGGACCCATCTCCTTTGAATATCTGTGCCTATATCTCCCACATTACTATGGCATGATGTGTGAAATAAGGAAACATAATGTTTATATTTCTCTCATTTGAAATGCCATGAAACAGTAACCTCTACCAATACACAAACAAGAAAGGAATCAGCAGAAACTTTAATAACAGGCAAGTGTGGGGTTGTACAGCACTGCATTGCCAGGCTTCACATGCAAATAGGTCCATAATAGGCATGCAAATGGACCCTTAGTGCCTTGCATGCCCAGTGAGCTCATTTGCTTGGGTCCATTTGAATATAGGAATTGTAGCCCAGGTGCAAGCCATTATGACACCCTATTTTGGGATCCATGTCTGCCCAGCACTAAGTGGCTTAATGCTGGGCCATAGTAGCCATGTATTCAGTCAAATAGTGCCTGCGTGCTGTTCCACTGTGTATACTGTAGCATTTTTGGACATCTGGCCATCTGCAAGACAGAGCACAAATATTTGTACTTTGCTTTGCCCAGTTTTAAGTATCAGGCCTTTGGTGGTGTTTCCCACATAGAATTCCCCACAAGTACACTCTGCTAAATATATGACTCCAAAGGTGTCACGTAATGAGTTGTCGCACCTTGAAACTCCTGCCTGAATGGTGGCCTACAAAATCTTTTCCTCCCACTACATGCTTACAATTGATACATCCTACCACACCCTGATTAAGCCATGTAGTGTTATTTTTCTCTGTGTAATGACTATGTACAAGGCTGTCTCAAAGTGTAGTAGCCCTGTGCTTCCTAGAAATGAGAACCCCAAGGTGGCAGAACACATCAGTTGTGCATAAAGTTGATCATCCTGCATTTTTTATATTGTATAGTATTTTGTGAGATATGCACATGTCAGTTCTTTCACTTTCAAAATGAAACTGATTTGTGCATTCTTGAGAGGTTTCAGAATGCTGTTGTACCACAGAAGGCTACAGTCACATTCCATGATCTTTGAAGTATGGTTCTACAGCATTTTGAAAGTGATGGAATCCTATACAGAACAACACTCTACGATACACTATAATCTCATCAGACTGGCATAATCATGAGAAAAAGAGACAGCCTACCCCTGTGGGCTACTGTATGTACCTACATCAACCTGGCAACAAAATTAGGAGCCTCTTCCTCTCCCAACCTCATTTTACCTTCACTCAACTTCCAATCACATCTACCAGCACACCAGGAAAAATAACTGTGTGAAAACATTTTGTGAAATCCAGATTACATCCAAACATGGCTTAAAGCACTTTAACTCATTGCCTTCAGGAAACACCTGTAGTTGGCAGCCAAACCATCCTCTTTGTCTCTCACAATGACTTCAGTCGGCAGCTAAAGACTTCCTGTTTGCCCTGGACACTTCTCAGTTGTCAGCACTATTTCTCTGTATTACTTGTGAACTAAATTGATCAGAATTGACTGCATAGCACTGTTAGGAAGGTAATTTTGTGCTGAAGAACTTTGCCACTGATACTTTGTGTGTATCACGTATACCTTAGGAGTTATTTGCATTTGTTTTTGGTATGGTGTCTATGATTGGCATTTGTCCTTCAAACCTCACCTAAGCACCTTAAATAAAATGGGAACAAATACATGTTTTATATTAGCAAAATTTTTTTAGTACAAAATTACTTCTGTACCTATATCTAATGTATGGATGTTTAATTTGGTATTGATACTGTATGATACATATTTTTCTACCAAAAATAATTTACGCTGCCTTTTTTATTGAAAAAAAAACACTTTTTTGGCTACTGTGACAAGTATAGGAAAAATAAGAAATTTCTTATAATTAATTGCATAGCACCATTGGAAAGATAATTTTGTGCTGAACAACTTTGCAACTCTCACTTTGTGTGAAGCTCTTATGATTCATGAGGTATTCACATTTGCTTGTGTCATGCTGATTATGGCTTGATTTTGCTTAGAAAGGCCCAGCATGCAGTGTTAACATGTATACATGACACGAGTGGTGGAACACTCAAAGACCACCTGTGGAGTGAATGAGTTAAGAACAGTATAACTGCACAAATATTGGTGCTGCAAAATGCTTTGTGAAACAAACTCCACTGGTGTCTCACTTCCAATAATACCTATCAGAAAATAAAATTCCACCAGTGGAGTTACCATGAAAGTCAGTGTTTTGCTTCTACTAGATTTTGAAATGCACTTTGGCAACTTTAGCAAAATTACAACAAAGAATTGTGGAATGTTTAGAAAATTAGCTTTTTATTTCCTGGTCTCTGATTGGCTGGTGCCCTTGCCAGGGGGTACATTAACTTTCAATAGACGACCAGTAAATAAAAAGTGCCAGCCTATAGTGCCCCTTCACCCACCTGAAGAATCCTAGTGCCCACCCTCCTTTCTAATTGGCTAAAACACCTCATTTAAATTTCAAATCACCACCATTTTTCCCCTCGCTTAGCAAGAGAGCTACAGAGAGACCCCCTCCATTCAGTCTTTAGCCCAGTAATCTGTAGCAAAAAAATCACAACAGTATACACAGAAAAGAAATAAAAACAATGTTTCTTCCACTCAGAAAGATAGATTGAGCATGCCAGTTCTCCTGGCACACTCCTTTCTGACTATGCCCCAGATCAGCCCACTAGTTAAAAAAAAGACAGTGTTGTAAAAAAAAGGACCAGCAACAAGGAAACGCTTGTTAGTCTCACACTGAAGAGCATCTACGGACCCTGATATTTCATTTTACCAATCTTAAACAGGACAAATTAAGGAATGAACAGGACCTCTTTGCACTTTCATGCTTGAGAACCCCATAGCACCCTACAGCTGCTTGTCGGCTACAAACTGACTTCTTTTTGGCTCCTCCACTTTGGAATGAATGCTCTTCTCCGGAGGCTCATTTTCACACTCCCAGTCCTCAAGACAGGTAGTGAGGACTGGGAAAAGTGTTAAAAAAAAAGTTGAAGTCGTTACTTCCAATCCCCAGGGCAGGCAGCGGGGATCAGAAGTTTTCAACATAAATCACCTGATTCCAGTCCCCAGAACAGGTAGTGGGGACCAATCTAAAAAAATAATATTAAGGTCCCATTTGTCCAGAATAAAAAGGTAAATGCCACATTTTAACATTTTATTGTGTTTTTATTGTGCTTTTTATTTTGGGTCGAGCGAGACTGGAAGCAGGGTGAGCTGGTGTAAGCTGTCACCAGGAATGTAGAGCACACAACATGCTAGCACTACTAATTTAAACCCCCCCAAAACTTTATTTTTTCCTGTTGGCTGAAGCATGTAAGAGTGGCAATGTGTGTGTCTCAGTCCTCAGGGCAGGCAACAAGGACCATGGAAACTGTGTAAATAAAACACACAAACAAAAAAGAAACAAAGCAGGCCACTGATAACAAGACATAACAGCCTCCCCCCCACTCACTAATGGAGTAACTACTGCCAGCAGTAGAGGGACTACCTTATCAAAAAAAGAATTAAAAATGCAATTGTTGTCATTTTTTATATAATTACTTAAGATTTTTTGTAATTATATAAAAAAGGACACACATAGCCAATTTTCTAAGCCCAATAATACCCTCCAGGGTGGGCGGTATGGGCAATACCGGATGTTCCAGGAGCTATAACGGCCTTTGCCTGTGGCGTCGGGCCTCATTATGCCCCTGGGCAGTCTGGAATTGTCCAATACTGCCTACCCTATCGGGTATTATTGCTTGCATAGTGTATGGGAGAGGGCTACTATGTATAGAATTCTATCACTTCCCAACCTTGTTGTACCATTGATGTGATGTCACAGGGTTGTTGTACCATCTTGAGTATGTCACATCGATGATACAACAACTTCAAACATGGTCACATGCTCCCATCACCGTGGCAGCATTGCCGTTCACTTGTGGGTTTTTTTCAACTGTCTGATGAGAGGAAGGTTAAAAAAAAAGAGCAATCCTAATCGTGGTCTCCCATATACTATAATTGAGTCAAGAACACTGAGTCTTAGAGAGGGAGCAGCGCCATGTGAAGAGGGAGCAGTACCCTGTGAGGAGGAACAGCAGCGATCTGGTGGGCAGGTACAGCACGCACACCTGTGGCAAGTGTCACTCTTAGAGGACAATCAGTCATCGTTGTCTTACTGCCGTAAGAACCACCTTGACAAGGGAGGGGGGAAGTCACTCAATAGAAAAAGATGGTGATCGAGGCTGCTTTGAGTGGGAGACAAATAAAAAAACAAGTCTGCGTGAGTGGTGGGGGGGCAAAGCAGAGCTGGTCAAAGCAGAGTGGAGTTACTGTTTTACTCTTGCAGAGGCAGAGTGGGTCAGGCTGGATGTGAGTGTGAACTAAGCATAGGTATTTAACTGTTGCCCAAACACTATAAAAGACAGTGGATGGGCAACAGTTAACCAGGCTGAGTTCCCTTCTTGAGGTTGTCATGCCAACAGTAAACCTCTCAAGCTTCACTCTTGAGGTTTACTAGGTTGTTATAGCATGAAATCAGAATTCACAGTTTTTGCCAACCCATACAAACTGCCAAAAATAACATTCTGTAAATCATTGGTTATTTTTTATTTCTTCAGGATATCAAAAGCCTCAACAAGGTGCTATAAATTTCTGATCCACAAGTCGGCAAGTTATCTCTTAGAAAATTACTTCTGTAAGTGAAAGGTCAAGTGGCTTTGCGTGGGGAGACTCACATGCTCTGCACAAACAAAGGATCTTTGTACCGGCAATATTTGGCTATCTGGAGTCCTTTTAGACATGGTATGTACTATGCTGACAAGGGAGGATGTAGGGGTCCTCCAAAGTGGAGGTCAAAAGTTGGGAGGCAGAGGACTCCAGCAGAGGAGAAGGCAGCCTCTGATGGGAGACTCACTTGTGAGGAGGATAGATATGGGAGCAGGAAAGGATGGAGAGAGAGAGAGAGAGAGAGACAGAGAGAGAGAGCTTAGGTGTTAACCTGGAGCCTCAGCTTGGAGGGATGGACAGCAGATCTTAAGGATCAAGGGCATGGGAGGAGCTGGATGTCATTGTCCACCTAGGAACTAAAGACCTGGTGAGAGATGGGGCTGGAAAGTAGAGGGTGAGTTCAGGGAACTGAGAAAGGGCATAAGGCAGGTAGCACAAATGGTGGTATTCACTGAGGTACTACCTTTCTACAGCCAAGGGGAGAATAGGGTACATGACACAAGGAACTTCAAAGCTGGTTGAACGAATGGTGCATGGAAGAGGGATCAACCTCATTGGGGACTGGGGCCTATCTGGAAGGATAAGGATCTATAAAGAGGTGATGGCCTGCTTCCTTCTTGGAAGGGAACTGCAGTCCTCAGTGGGAGGTTTAAATGTTACTTTGTTGATCTTTTAAACTACCTGAGGGGAAAGGGAGTATAACTAAGGGAGGCATAAACTGTCCCACTACAGACTGAACCAACTAGAAGGGGGGGTAGGAGGGAAGAAAACTCCCCCAGCGTGCAAGTTGATGGAGGCATAGGCTTAGTAAGGTACAAGGGGGACAAGAAGAGAAGATGTGGAAAGAGTGGTGTTGAGGTGGTAAGGCACGGAGAGGGTAGTGAGGAGATAGGGGGGTGAGGGAAGTTTCACAGGCAGCAAAGGCAGGAAGGGGGGTGTAAGCAGGGTAAAAACAAAGTTTAGAGAGCAATGTGTCCAATGCAAGGAATCTAGGAAATAAAATGTAGGACCTGGAGGCCTTCATGGTGGAAGCAGACCTGGATTATGTGGCCATAACTGAGTTGTGGTGTGTTGAGAACCCCAACTGGGACATTCCCATTGCAGTCTACTGTCAGTTCATATGGAATATGGCAGGGAGGAAGGGTAGCGGGGTTGTGCTGTATGCAGAGAAGGGTATCAGAGTAATGAAAGTGCAAAGGAACTTACAGAAAGGGTGAAGGATAGGTTGGAGGTACTGTGGGTCACCCTGGACACAGGAGCCAGAGCCACTTTTCACACTAGGGTGATATATAGTCTTTCAACAGAGGAGCATGAATTGGATAAGGCACTAGGGGAAGCCATCAGCAAGATACCAGAAAAGGATGAGGTAGTGCTGGTTGGTGACAATAGTCTGCCAGATACAATGGAGCTTCCCTTCTGCAAACTTGGCTAAAAGCAGAGCCATCTTTGACGTCTTGAAAGGGGGCATTTCTCAGGCAACTAGTCAAGGAGCCCACTCTAGATGAGACAATTCTGGACCTAGTGCTCACGAACAGGGACAATGTTGCAAACATCAAGGTGGGATATCACCTGAGGATCAGCTGTCACCATACAGTGTGGTTTAACATAATGATAGTGGCAGAGGCAAACCACACAAGGATGAGGGTTCTGCTCTTCCAGAGGGCAGATTTAAAACAAAAATGTGTGAATGCCTCAGAGATTACCTAGTAGTGTGAGACTGCTGGGGGGGGGAGGAATAGTTGGGCAAATCGAGGGATGATATAATGAAGGCAACAAACCTCTATGCAAAGGAAGTGAGTGAAGGCAGGAGGAAAATTAGACCACTATGGCTCTCTAGGGAAATGACTGTGACAGTACAAGCTAAAGTGGTGGCATTTAAAAGATACAAAGAGACACAGAGGGAAGAGGATAGGGAGGTGTACCAGATAAAGAAGAGGGGAGCAGGGAAAGCTATGAAGGGTACAAATGTGCAAACAGAGAAAAGAGTAGCCAAAGGGGTAGCAAACAAGGACAAGACTTTCTTCAGATACATAAGTGAAAATTGTAAGACAAGGAGAGGAATTGCGAGAATAAAAAGGGCAGAAGAGATTGTACAGAAGAGGATCAGGAAAAAGCAGATATTCTGAGCAGGGACTTCTGCTCAATCATCACAGCAAAGGGAGAGGGGGATGGACCACATACAGTAGATGTAGCAGGAACACTGTGGGGAAGGAGATGAACACAAGTCCATTCACAGGAAAAAAGAGTGCTGAGAGGACTTGCAAATGTGAAAGTGTACCAGGCTACAGGGCAAGATGGGATACATCCAGTGGTGCTGAGGAAGTTCAGTGTGGTACTGGCTACTCCTCTGACAGCCCTGTTCAACAACTCACTGGAAACAGGAGTGACTCTGAGGACTGGAAGAGGGCAAGCGTAGTCCTCTCCCTAACAGCGGCAGCAGGGAGGAGGCTGGCGACTATTGGCTGATCAATCTAATGTCAGTGGTGTTGAGGTTAATGGTAACACTACTAAAAGAAAGGCTAGAGAAAGGCTAATTGAGTATCTTGAATCTAGTGGATTACAAGACCTGGGGCAGTATGGATTCATGGGGGGAGGTCATTTCAGAAGAACCTGACCTAGTTCTTCAACTGGGTGACCAGAGAACTAGATCAGGGTGGGGCAGTGGATGTGGCTACCTAGACATCAGCAAGGACTTCAACATCATACCACACAGGAGGCTTATAAAGAAGATGGGAAGTTTAGGTGTGTGACCCAAGTTGGTAAACTGGGTAAGGAGCTGGTTGATGAATAGGGTGGTAATAAATGGCACTCAGTCTAATGGAGGACAGTGATGAGGGATTACCTCAGGGCTCAGTGGTGGGACCAGTCCTCTCTAATGTCTTTAAAGTGACATTGGAGACAAGCTGGAAGCAAAGGCACACCTCCTTGCAGATGACACTAACATCTGCAAGAGAATAGATTCTCTGGAGTGGGTAGAGTACATGAACAGAGACCTGAGAAACTCAGGGAGTGGTAATGAGTGTGGCAGCTAGGTTTCATTACAAAAAAGTGCAAAATCATGCACCTATGGCACAGAAATCCAAGGGCGGTTTATAAAATGGGGGAGGGAGTATGATGGTCACAAAGCAGCAATGAGACCTTGGGGTTATTATATCTGATGACCACAAGGTGGCGGTGCAGTATGACATGGTAGTAGCCAAGGCCAGTGGGGTACTGGTGTATATAGGGAGAGGAATCACCAACAGAAGAGGAGAAGTGGTGCTGGCACTGTATCGATCAAGTAGTGTGTTCAGTTCTGGAGACCACATCTCAGGAAGGACATAGACAGGGTAGAGGCTGTCCAGAGGAGGCAACTAAAATGGTGCAGGGGTTGCATCAAAAGCCCTATGACGAGAGACTGAGGAGTCTCAATATGTATAAACTGTAATAGAGAAGGGAAAGGGGATCATGAAAGAGACCAATAAGTCCCTCACGGGTATGAACAAGGTACAGGAGGTGAGTATTTTTCAGAGGAGAAGGTGCACAGAACAAAACAGCATGCAATGCAGCTGGGGGAGTTTAGCAGGAATATAAGAAAGTACTTCTTCAGTGAAAGATTGGTAGATGCCTGCAACAGTCTACCAGTGAAGGTGGTGGGAGTGAAAACAGTGGTGGTCTTCAAGCATGCATGAAAAAGCAGTGGTGGGAGCAGCCAGAGACCAGAAAGGATCTATGATGATAGTATATGCAGGAACAAACTGGGCAGTCTAGGTTGAAAAAGCAGTCTTTATCTGCCAATAAATTCTGTTTCTATGTTTCTACAGTGCAGCCAGCCAGGATGCAATGTAGTACTTTACAGTGAATGACCCATGGCACAATATATTGCATCACAAAAGGACTTAATTGCCATTGAATTACAGTGTTTCCTGCAGTATACTACACCATTTTGCAGTGATATTGCAGGTGCTTGTTGCATCTTGGCTAGTGCTTCTGTGAGTACCTTACTGTATTTTTGTTTTACTGCTTGATTGGCTGCCATTAAGGTGATCACTACCATTGGAGTAGTGTGGCTTTTCTGTTTATTTTTTTTATCTGATGTTCTTCACAGCACAACGACAAAACCTCTTATTCCTTCCCCTAACAGCCTAGGCCTGCACATTGCCACATGGCTACATCCCTTTACTTCATGCAGCAATGTGCAGTAGCCATGTGACCAACCTTTTCCTACCAAGTGACATAAAAGCTACCGGCACAGCCCTCCACCCACCTCCAGAGCAGGCAGCCTGACTGAGAGCTTCATTGAGTGAGAGCGTGCTTACAAGCACGCACTCATTCATTGAAGCACTCAGTCAAGCCACCGGCCATAGAGGTGAGTGGAGGGCTGTGCCGGTGGACTGATTGGGTTACTGGGGGGGGTGCGGGGTGTGCACTGACAGTCTGACAGTGGTGATAGGCTGGGGGGGAGGTCCACTAAACAACAGGAGAGGGATGGGATTGCTTTTTTTAACTTTTTAAACAGATTGGGATCATGGCTGGGCGAGGACTGAAATAACTCATGGGGGTCTTTCATTTGACCCTTGACAGAGATCGGCAGGAAAGGGGCCACTAGACACCTGGGAGGGGAGGATTTTTTTTTTTATTTTTAAGCAAATTGGGGTCATGGCTGGGCCAAGGATTGGAATATAACTGGGGTGGGGTAATTATTCCGGCCACCTGCCGGTGATCAGCAGGGGGATTCTAATTCATTTGGGCAGATGTGTGGCCAGTGGGGATGGGGGGGACCACTAGACACAGGGAGCTTTAAAAAAAATAAAAACAGAAATGGCAATTGATGGGTGAAATTGCTGGTGAAATTTCACCAGCAATTTCGTGAAACATTTCAGGTGTCAAAATTGCCAATTTCACTGGTGAAATTTTAATTCTCAACATCTCTACTGATGAACCTCTTGTTTCACAGACAGAAACTTGGGCTGATAACCATTTACCGTAACTGCTTGAGTCCTGTTGGTTAAATAGGAACTGAACCATTTACAAGGTTCATCATCCAGAACAATTTTCTCAAAAGCTTTTAATAAGAGAAAATGATCTACTAAATCAAATGCTTTTGACACTGCACCAGTAGACTCTGCAGCCCCAAGAGGGGTAGCAACTAAATCCAGAAAGTCCATGAGTGCAGTGGCCATGGACCTGCCACTTCTCAAACCAGACTGAAATTGAGTTAACCTATTATATTTTTGATATGATATTTTTCAAGAAGAGATGTGGCGACTCCCGTGTTTTTGGCACATGGACCCCCAATTTTACAAAATCAGGAGCAGGATCCCTGATGAACCTGGAGTCTAAGATCACAGCAAACTGTGGCGATCTAAGGGCTCTTTTGTAATTGGGCCCTTTAAGTCCAAGTTTTCCTAAGGATGTTACTTTTTTTCATTTCCAGTTACTACCAGTTTGTATAAAAATATAATTTAAAAATGACCCTGTAAATACCATTGTGATTTATGTGTTGTAATTTGTAGTATGATGTAAGCTTTTTCTTAACATGGCTGTGTAGAATGTGGAATTCCATGTGCAGGGGCAGTTTCAGTTTTGGAAAAAGAATCCGCAGTTTATGTAAACTGTGGATTATGAATCTGTGAAAGCCATTTTGCTAGCAAAATGTTGGAATGCTCCTACTGATAGAATTCCATAGAATATGTTTACATTCCATGGAATTCCATTCCATCAGAATCTGAACAGTCTGCGCAGCATTACTTTTACTACTACACTTGTTGATGGACATTTTCCCTGAAACACAGCAAAAAAAATAAATTAATAATCATCATAAGTCTTTGGGCCCAAAATTCAAAGGTCTGAGTTGGCACCTTTCAATGCCTTTGTCCTGAGTGCAATGTAGCACAAGACTGTAAATGTGCTACAGTCAAACAAGTTCTGAGCACAGTGTGAGTGCCTTAAACATATTTGTATATATCCCCAATGCAGTGTCCTTACAAAGGCCATAAAAGTTGCAGTCAGCAAAATTCACATCCCCTTGCTGATCACAGAGAGATATGTGGCCACTGGAAACATAGAAACATACAGTATATAAACAATGATGGCAGAAAAATACCTCTGGACCATCCAGTCTGCTTGGTTTCTCCATTTAGCCCTGGGACCTACTGTCCCTCCAGGGTCTTAGCCCTCCCTATTCTTCCCTTCTTTCCTATCCCAGCTTTTGCTGCCCTGAGCAACTACTATACCGCTCATTCTACCCCAACTGTGCTTGAAACCACCATGGATTTTAGCACCCACCACTTCAGCAAGCAGACTGTTCCATGGTTCCACCACCATTTCTGTAAAGTAATACTTCCTAACGTCCCTTCTGATCCTCGTTCCCGTCAGTTTCCACTCATGTCCTCATGACCACAATAGGGCTGACCTTAATGCTGGACCATTGCAAACCACCAGGAACTAGCTACCCTCAACAACCTAGTGCTTGGGTTTCCTACTGCACTTCCAGACTTTCTGGGGATGCCCACATTGAGTTTTGTCATTTTATTTCCTGCACATTATAGCACACTTACCAATGTTCTTGGTGTACCAGTTATTTTAGTTTTCATAAATGATCTCCTCAGATAACTCACTTCATGCAGTGTCCACATGTATGCTGACGCTATCATCTATTCTTTAGAATTCTAAACTTCAGTTATTAAACACAACCTACAACTGGACTACAATGCCCACAACTGGTTCCATACCAATCAACTAGTCCTAAACCAAAAGCGAACAGTCTCAGTGCTATTTTTGGCAAAATAATGGCTGCCTAAATCCCACCCTCTAAGAATCTACTCCTTATCAGGTGACTGACTTGACAATTTAACATGCTACAAATATCTTGGCCTACTGCTCAACCAGTAACTGGTTTACTTTGTTCATTTAAATGGTCTGGTTTCCAGGTACTTCACTAAACTAGGTGCTCATACCGGGTGAACAGTTGTCACTCCTTCAGTACCAGAAAAAGTATTGATGAGCTTATGTTTTTTTTCTACACTAGATTACGGTGAAGTCATTATTCTCTGCTGCCTCTTAATCTTGCATCTCCAAACTTGCTATTTTATTTAATGCCCTTGGTAGGTATGCTCTGGCTTGGCCCCTCACACTCATCACTGTGCTATGTACAACAAACAGCAGTGGGCTCCTCATGAGTTCAGACATGCTCTTCACACTTGCCTTCTGGCAGTAAAGAAATAGAACACTGGCAAAAATTAATATCAATATTTTTAAATAGCCAGATGTTAGTTTATATACTGTACCTGAGGTACTTTTTGTGTTTGCTTGCACGCATGTGCAAGAAACACATTGCGTCAGCTTTCTTTACAAAGGGAGTGTGGAGGCGTGGCAGTGTTGTGCCGAATGGCAGCAGCCCATTCAGGGTCTGGTCTCTACCTGGCCAATAGAGGAGCATGCCCTGGATCACTATAGTTAAACAAGCAGGCCACTACATCAAACGAATTGAACTGCTGCATTCAGGGAGCGCCCCGTCAGTACACAATCAGCTGTTCAGTACGCTCCCTGACTGCAGCAGCCAATTACCGAGTTGCAAGCCGCCGGTCCCCCACCCTTAGTGTGCCTTCCCGGTGAAACATTTAAAAAAACCAAAAAAACAATAAAAGCTGATGGGGTAGCCCTCTCCCCATCTTCATAATATCCACCCCAAAAAACAATCGGGTTCTGCCGAGGGGGTGCCTAATGCCCCTCAGCTCTTGCCCCTCCCCACTGAAACATTGTTTTGCCAACGAGGGACCCAATCCCCATCGGCAACATTCTCCCTTTGTCATTTGCCGACGGGGGGAGCCCATTCCCTATTGGCATAATATCCCCCTCCTCCCAAAAATATTTGGTTTGTGCCAAAGGGGTGCCCAATCCCCTTCGGCTCTTGCCCCTACCCCATGTGCCGACGTGGGTGCCCAAGCCCCCATCGGCTAGAGCCCCCTCTAAAAAAAGATCAACGGGGTGGTACACTTGGAGCCCACCCCAGAGTGCCAAATAACCCTGTAAATGGAAAACGGTCCCGCAATTTTATTTTTGAATTTTTTTTACCTGCAAAGCAGAAAACGATCCCGCGTTGAGTCCGGTGACCCTTCCCAATCCCGCACCCACCCTCTGCACACCCTGCCTCCCCACACACACCCCCACCCCATACCTACCTCCAGAGTCCGATGATCTTCAGTGGACCAGGGACAAGTCTGCACTCTTCAAACCCAACTGCGAACTGAGGAAATGCCGGTAAGCTGTATAATGGAATACATAGGTTCTTTTCAACTTTGATGCATATCTCAGGCATTTTTTGGAATTTTGGCACCAAATTTTTAATATGGGGTTTTTGAAACACCTCCTCATGAATTCTGCCACTGTCATGGTGTTAATTGGCCTCGAAAGGTGATTTCATAGTCACTGCGTGGAATCACCTTTTTGGACTGATTAACAAAATGACAATGCCAGTGTTCATGAGGTGGGGTTCTCAAAAAGCCTATGTTGCAAATTTGGTGGAAAAAATCCAAAAAATTACTATTTTACCACATGCTTTGCACAGTTGTTGCACATGTTCGTAACTTTGCAAATCTGCGATATTTTCACGCCACATTTTCAACATTGGTATTTTTCCACACCTCCTTGTGAACAGTACAGCTGTCATTTTTCACATTCTGGCCAAAATGTGTTTTTGCACTTCCGGCGCAGAATAGCACAGTCACTGCGGGAAATCAGTGTTTGGGACAGATTGTGAAAATGACAGTGACACTGTTCATTAGCAGAGGTCCTAAAATGCCTATGCTGAAAATTTGGTGACAATACTCCATAAAATGACTGTGTTACGAGCATGCATTGAGCAATTTGCATGAACACTCATAAGTTCACGCATTTATACTATTTTCACTCCAGATTTTCAACACTACCATTTTTACACACCTCCTTATGAACAGTACAGCTGTCATTTTTCACATCCTTCCCGAAATGTGTTTTCACAGTTCCGGCGCAGAATAGCGTGGTCACCATGGGAAATCAGTGTTGTGGACACATTACAAAAATCACAGTGACACTGTCCATTAGCAGAGGTCCTAAAATGCCTATGTTGAAAATTTGGTGACAAAAGTCCATGAAATGACTGTATTACGAGCGTGCATTGCGCATTTTCCATGCACACTCATAACTTCACACATTTGCAATATTTTCACTCCAGATTGTCAACATTGCCATTTTTCCACAGATCCTTATGAACAGTACACCTGACATTTTTCACATCCTGGCCAAAATCTGTTTTCACACTTCCGGCGCAGAATAGAGCTGTTGCTGGGGGAAATCTATATTCAGGACATGTTACAAAAATGAGAGTGACACTGTTCATTAGCAGAGGTGCTAAAATGCCTATGTTGAATATTTGGTGACAAAAGTCCATAAAATGACTGTGTTACGAGTGTGTGTTGCGCAGTTTCCACGTACACTCGTAACTTTGCACATTTGCCATTTTTTTCAAGCCAGATTTTCAACATTGCCTTTTTTTTGCACCTTCTTATGAACAGAACAGCTGTCATTTTTCACATCCTGGTTGAGATGTGTTTTCGTACTTCCGGCACAGAATAACGCGGTCACTGTGGTAAATCCTTGTTCAGGACACATTACAAAATTTACAGTGACACTGTACATTAGCAGAGGTCCTAAAATGCCTATGTTGAAAATTTGGTGAGAAAAGTCCATGAAATGACTATGTTACAAGCATGCGTTGTGGAGGTTGCACACACGCTCGTAACTTCGCACATTTGCAATATTTTCACTCCACATTGTCAACATTGCCATTTTTCTGCACCTCCTTATGAACAGTACAGCTGTCATTTTTCACATTTCACTTGGTATGTGTAGTTAGACATGTAACATACAATGGCATTGTTGGTGTGCGAAATGAATGTTCGGGACACATTACGAAGATCACAGTGACACTGTTCGTGAGCAGAGGTGTTAAAATGGCTATGTTTAAAATTTGATGACAAAAGTCCATAAAATGACTCTGTTATGAACTTCCATTGTGCAATTTCCACACACCCTCGTAAGTTCACAAACTTATGAACAGTACAGCAGTCATTTTTCACACCTGGCGGAAATGCGTTTTCGCACTTCCAGTGCAGAATAGAATGGTCGCTATGGAAAATCAGTGTTCAGGATAGATTAAGAAAATCATAGTGACACTGCTCATGAGTAGAGGGCCCAAAATGCCTGTGTTGAAACTCTACTGTAAAACATCCCCAAACTAATTACATTATGGGTGTGCTTTGTGCAGTTTCTATACACACTCATGACTTCACTAGTTTTTTTTTTTACATTTTCATTCCAGATTTATAACAGTGACATTTTTTACACCTCCTCATGAGTACAGCTGTCATATTTCACATCCTGTTCGAAATGTGTTTTCACATATGTGGTGCCAAATGCTGCTGTAGTTGTGCAAAATCACCTTTCATCTAACAAACTGATAGTGTCTCTGTTCCTGTGGTGGGATCACAAAAAGCCTATGTTGAAAATACCAAGAAATGGCCAGGGTGTTATGGTTTTCAACCATAATGCCCTACAGCTGTCAGGGATATGACTTGGGATTGTCAACTGTAATGGTCATGCCATTCCACCCCCCACACCCGCACCCTGCAGCCAGTGACAGGCTTTGAGGTGCGCCTTGGACTCTTTGGCCCCAGAATCCATCCCATTCTCCTATACTGCACCCATTTCAGCATATTTCCTTTGGAATGAGATGAGTAAAGCACGAACACCCAAGGCACATCTCAACACTTGTCAGTGTCTGCAGGGTAGGGTGAGGGGAAATGTCATAACCGTTATGGGCAACGACCCAAAGGCACACCCCAGTGCCTGACCACCTCTGCAGAGTGAGGGTGGGGTAGGTATCAGTTCAGTACCTCACTCCCGTTCCTATACTGCATGGGCCTGATTCTCATAGGGGTCTGCATCTGGCACAAGCTTGGCAAGCAGCATCTTGCACCAATGCCTGGTGCACCAGGGACCCTGCACCTGATTCAGGTACAGGAGGGGTCCCAGAGGCTAAGTACCCACACTAGCACTGACCAGAACCCTGCGGCAAACCCCTGGTGCACTGCACAGGTCCACCATCGGCCACCAGAAACTAACACAGGACCCCCGTCCCGTTAGGTAATTGGCATGTGGACCCAACCTGATGGGTCAATGTCCCCTCACCATGTTTGGTGCATTTAGCACCTGGCCATAGAGGTGAGTTGTGGGATGTACTGGGCACTGGGGAGCAGTCTGCACTGGTGTACGGGGGGGGTTTTGGCACCACCTGCTGGGGCATGGGTGGACACTGTACCACCATACGTTGGTGCTGCAATAGCACCGATAAGGCAGGCATCGGGGATCAGAAGAGCCTCATCAGGACAGGGGTTCCAACATGGTACATAGGTGGCATTGGGGAATTGTGAGGGGTGCATTGGACCACTAGGACTGGGGCCACACATATGAGGCCACACTCTGGGGTGTATGTTGGCTGGACCGTTACCCATGGTATTCCGCACATAGGCATGTCACCCAGGGGAGAATGTCTAAGTCCCCTTACGGCTGCCCTGGCTGGTCTAAGGATACTTAGAATTTCTCCCACCAGGTGATGCCTGTGAATCGCAGCATGCAGCTTGCATCGGCTGCAGTCCCCCTACCACCATGCTGCAGTGCATTGCAGGTGCAAGCCCTGTTTGGGGCAGGTGGACTGTGGTTGGTGTGCAAAATCAATGTTTGGGACACATTACAAAGATCACAGTGATGTTCATGAGCAGAGGTGTTAAAATGGCCATGTTTAAAATTTGATGACCAAAGTCCATAAAATGACTCTGTTACGAGCATCCATTGTGCAATTTCCACACACCTTCTTAAGTTCACAAACTTTATGAACAGTACAGCAGTCATTTTTCACACCTGGCTGAAATGTGTTTTCGCACTTCTGGAGCAGAATAGCATGTTTGCTGTTGGAAATTAGTGCTCAGGACAGATTAAGAAAATCACAGTGACACTGATCATGAGCAGAGGTCCCAAAGTGCCTATGTTGAAAATCTGCTGTAAAAAATCCCCAAACTAATTACATTATGGGTGTACATTGCGCAGTTTCTACGCATGCTCATGGCTTCACCAGTTTTTGTATGTTTTCACTTCAGATTTTAAACAGTGCCATTTTTTACACCTCCTCATGAACAGTAAACCTGTCACTTTTCACATCCTGTTCGAAATGTGTCTTAGCACCTGTGGTGCCAAATGGCACAGTCGCTATGCAAAATCACCTTTTCTCCTAAATAACTGATAGTGTCATTGTTCATGCAATGAGGTAACAAAAAGCTCATGTGGAAAACTTGGAGTAAAAATACCAAGAAATGCCCAGGGCATTAGAGTTTTTGACCATAACGCCCTACCCTGTAGGGACTGACAGGCTTCAGGGGTGTGACTTAGGACTGTCGAAAGTAATGCTTATGCCATTCCACCCCCACCGTGCAGCCAGTGATAAGCATTGAGGTGCACCTAGGACTCTTTGCTCCCAGAGTTCATCCCATTCTCCTATACTGCACCTATTTTAGAGTATTTCCTTATGGAAAGAGGTGAATGTAAAGCCCAAACACCCCAAGGCATACCTCAACAATTGCCAGTGTCTGAAGGGTAGGGTAAGGTTAAATGTCATGACTATCATGGGCGACAGCCCAGAGGCACACCCCAATGCCTGTCAATCTCTGCAGGGTGAGGGTGGAGTTGGCATCAGTTCAATACTTCAATGCCATTCCTATATTGCATCTAACTCCTGCACTTCAACTGCTAATGCCAGCAAGTGAACATTCGGCATTGACAAATGCTTGTTCTTTTCCCTTTTACTTAGTAGAAAATATGCCACCTGCCAGTACTAGTGTGATGCTTAGAATGGTACTCCAACTGGTATTAAGGGGGGGAGTGGCAGAAACATGGAGGGAGGGGGATATGCCTGAAGTAGTTTTTAATAGCCACTGCTGTTGGCAAGCTTCGAATCACAAGGGGTAGTGAATTCCACAAGGCAGGAAGCCGATAGGCAAAGACTTGTTTCTCCATGAACGAGGGCAGGGTAGCTAGTGAGAAAGAATGTGGGTCATGATAGCAAAGGACATAGCCAGAGCAGGGGGCAGGGGTTAGTTAGGAAGCTAGGTTGGAGGGGAGCGCTTTGAACCAGAATTTTGCGATGAAGAACACACAGAGTGCGAGCCAGTGACTGGCTAGGGAGGGAAGGGATACAGTCTGGTAAAGGTGGCACTGATGCGTGTGGTAAGGAAGATTTGTAGCAAAATGACAGAAGGCATGGAAGAGAGAGTCTAGCTTGGCCAGGAAGGATTGGGGGGTAGCACTACAGACCACATCAGCATTGTCGAAGGAAGGGAGGATGTGCTTGGTTATGATTTCTTTCCTGACTGGGAGGGAGAAACAGAGCTTGTGCCTGTGCAACAAGCCTAATTGAGGGCGAAGTTTATTATGGATTGAGTCAAAGTATAGGCTGAAATCTAGTTTTGGGTCTAGCCAAACTCCCAGGTATTTGTAGCTGTCCGCTGCTGTAATTTTGGACCCTTCTAGAGCATAGAAGGAGGAGGGAGGACAATTTGGCCAGCTTCTGAGCTGAGCCGAATGCCATTGCACTATTTATTTTTTGTGTTACACTTAAGATATTTAGCATCAAGCCAGCACAGCAAACTCTCGAAGCTGGATGGGAAGGCAGATTTGGCTTGGTCTGGGAAGGGGCCTGAGGTGAAAATCACAGAATTGCCTGCATACATTTGAACTTGTGAGGAAGTGCAGGCAGACAACAGGTTGTTTATGAAGATGGAGAAGAGGGTGGGATCAAAGATTGATACTTGCGGAACTCCGGCTAGGATATGATGGGGGGAGGATTTTGTTTCACCCAGCTGCACGAACTGAAACCTGTCTGAGAAACAGGCCTTAAACCAATTGACAGTAGGGTGAGGGAGGCCTATTGAAACAAGGTCATCTATTAGGAGTTTATAGGGAATGGAGCCAAACGTTTTGGCTAGGTCCACAAAGATAGCCAAAGTAAGCTGATCTTTGTCCATAGCATTGTGATTATGGTTGGTAAGCCAGAGAAGGGATGATAAGGTGGAATGGTGTCATCAAAAGCCAGATTGGTAGAGGGTCAGGACATCACCGGTGGACAAGTAAGAGTTTAATCTTTTGGATATGAGGGATTCTAATATTTTGGAGAGGGCTGGGAGAAGTGAGGTAGGCCTATAGTTGCCCAGATTTGAGGGGTTGCCCCCTTTGTGTAGTGGAATGACCTTGGCCATCTATTCAAGAGTCGAGATTGGGCCTGGAAAGTTTACAAGGCTACCTCTGACCTCTCTGACCTCCAAAAGTACAGGACCATAAGGAATGCCTACACTAAGGCAGTGTGCTCTGCTACATGCCCCATGCCCCCTTTGTGTAGGGAAATGACCTTGGCCATCTTCCAGGCTTTAGACAGGGAGCTTGAAGTGAGAGAGAAATTAAAGAGGTGGGTTACTGGGGGGACAATGGATGGTGCTGAGATTTTTGAAAGTATGAGATTGATTCCATTAGGGCTCTGTTTGGAGGAGTTTAGGGATTTCAGGGCCTGGAGTACTTCTACAGGAGTAAAAGGGGAAGGTATGGTGGGGGTGGGGATATGCCTGGTGAGTGGGGATAGCTGGGAAGTGTAGCTGGGTACTGGAGGGATGAGGCAGGTGGTAGGTACAGGAGAGAGGGGATGCCCCTGAGTAGGGCACAGGTTGTAAAAAAAAAGTTAATAGAGGAGGCAGCTTCATCAGCACTGTCACGGGACTAAAGACCGGGGAGAAGGGAATGGGAGGAGGAGCCTAGCAGGGAGTGTAGTGTCTTCCAGAAGGCAGCAGGGGTGGAGCGGCAACCATCAAGCTAGGTTTTGAAGAAATCAGATTTGGCGGAGCACACTGCCTTAGTGCAGGCATTCCTTGTGGTCCTGTACTTTTGGAGGTCAGAGGTAGCCTTGTAAACTTTCCAGGCCCAATCTCGACTCTTGAATAGATTTACCAGTAGGGGAGAGATCCAGGGTTGGTGCCTGCACTGCAGCCTTAATCTCTTGAGGGAGCATGGGAGTTCCAAGTATTCATAAAGGTTGAGATGAAGGCAACCAGAGCAGAGTCTATATCAGGGGCAGTAAAGACTCCTGACCAGTTGGCAAGGAAGATGTGGGCCAGTAATGACTGATGGTTCAAGGACCTTAACAGCCTGAACCACATATTCTTGGGATGAGTGAGAGGGGAGCGAGTCTTCCTGCAGTAGTGGGTAATGCAGTGATCACTAAATGCATTGGAGAGGGTACCAGATGAGATGTATTTGTGTGGGTGAGTTGTCAGAATCCAGTTGAAGAGCAAGTAGTTGTTAGTGCAGAGGCTGAGCCTAGTGGGGTTGGATATTAATTGCTTGAGGCTGAGGACCTCAATTTACTGAATGGTTGGTCATGCTAGAGGGGCAGACCAGTTCAGATTAAAGTCACCCAAGATGATGAGCTCCCCATGATTGGAGTGGGAGAGGAGAGAGGTGAGCTTGAATAATATAGAAGTGGGAGGAGGATTAGGGGAGAAGTAATAATTAGCTATGAAAAGGAGAGATGAGGAGGGGGGGAAGCCAGCTTTAATAGGAGTAGTTTGCGAGACTTAGAGATGGCCTCCTGGAGGACATAGGAGGCTTGGAGGGATTCAAGAACAAAGGTGGCAACACCACCACCACATTTGCCCCTATCCTGGCAGAAAATAGACTAACCAGGGATGGCTACTGAGGAGTCCTGAACTTTAGCAGAAAGCTGTGTCTCGGTGATGCAAAAGATGTCAGAAGAGCACTGTGTAATCCAGGCCTTGATGTGGTCTAATTTGGGTAGGAGGCTCCTGGTGCTTATGTGATAGATGCCAAGTCCATTTGTTGGGGGGTGAAGATCTGAATAGGTGGGCTCAGGGTTTTATTCTACATCACCAGTGAGTAGGAGAAGAAGCAGACAGGGGAATAAAAATGTAGAGAGCAGTTTTCTTCTTAGAGAGCTGCTTGAGTGGAACCTAGGATTGAGGGCTCAGAGTGGAGGAGGGTGGCTGAGATGGGGAGGACCAGAGGGAGGGGGGGGACTGGGTGCAGTGGAGAGAAGGGAAAGTTGAGGAGAAAGGGGTTGGACCTGCCAGCAAGGGAAGGTGGGGCTGGGGGAAGGGAGGGGCCATGTGGGATGGGAGAGGGGGTGTGTCGAGAAAGCAGTACTAGAAGGGTGGCAGAGAGGGCTGAGTAATGCAGCCTAACAGAGGTGGGCATTTTGGTTTGAGGCCAGGGTTGGGGCAGAAAAGAAATTGGGAGATGGTTAAGGAGCCTTGCAGGATGAGGCTTGCTTATAGGAGTTAGATACTAGGTGGCCTCGGTAGTGTAGTGAATAGAGGTGCCACCTTTGGTGTTGATGGTCAGAGGTTCAAGTCCCTGGTAGACTATGGTAAAAGGAACAAGAAATTGAAAAGAGGCAGTGGCAGTGAGAGGGAGCAGAGGGCAAAGGGAGGAAGAGAGAGAGAGAGAGAAGTATCAGACAAGGAATAGCAGATTGAGTGGGATATGGGGCACCACAGTGACCCTTGGCAGACAGTATAAGATGTAAATGGAGAAGTAGGCTGATAGAAACAGAATAGGAGATTGTCACATGACCAGTCATGTGACACCTTGGCAGGTATAAAGTTAGGGACAGACCAGAGTGGGAAGGTGAGAGGTGAGCGGAGCAGGTGACAAGTAGCATCAACAAGCTATTGTCCTGCACAAATCAGTAGCATTCACAGGGTGAAAGCATGTGTCTTTCTTTACCTTGTTGATCGGCTCCTTCTGTGTGCTCTGCAGGTCAGCATGAGCGAGTGTGTGTTGTCTGTGTGTGTGTGGTTTAAAGCTGGGAACCTGTAGGGAAGCAGAGGGAACAAAGGATCAGGTTTTGTGGTGGGAATCAGAGAACAAAGAACTCGGGAGGTGGGTTGGACTGCACATGTGCCAACTCAACCAAGGAGACAGGGAAACACAGCTGGAGAAAGGTAAAGACAATCCAAATGTAATCCAAATTAAATCCATTGCACAGTTATCACAGTCATTAATATGCTACCCCACAGACGGTTCTAAAAGTACCACCCGAGAACTCAGGACAACCCTGAGAATCTACTGCTGTAAGAAACTAAGTGTGCACTCTGCCAATTAAAAATGTAGGTACTACTGACAGAAACTGGCTAGGACAGCTGAGTGCAGGAACATCAATGCAAAATAATTATTTTCTCAACACCCTGCACAAATTAGTCCAGTTTCAGGGTGGACGCGTGTGCCTTCCTTTGCCTTGCTGTTCGGCTCCTTCTGTGTGCTCCGCAGGTCAGTGCAAGCGAGTGTCGGGGGGGGGAGGGGGATTACAGCTGGAAGCATTGTTGTTTGGCTTCTTCAGTGTGCAATATTCACAGATAGTATGACTGATTTGGATCACAAATAGTAATACCTACAACATTGTGACAACATCCCTACTGCAATAATATCCCACCAGTGGGCTTGACTTCCATTAAATGTTATATTGACTTAAAGATTCTAGTATTCACCTTCAATCTGAAAGGTACAATAAGCTAAATTTATTTGTCATACTCTTATGGTGGCATGAGTCCTATGCAGGCCCATTCACTTCTCCCTTGACTGTCATTATACATCAACATACAGACAGTGGAGGAGAAAACACAGTTAGGGTATCCAGAACCTGTTCATGCTTTGCACTACGCTGCTGTATTTGAAATTCTTTTGCAAATGACCTATTCACACAACCAATGACACAAGTTATTTGCATCCCATCATGCCATCATTACAGTGAGAAGAGCAATCCTTTGTTCCCTGGACTGTGTGGTGTCAATGGGCTCTGCAGTGTAGCCTGTGATCCTGCCCACCCAGGCAGCTGTGGTTCTGTGTATGTTTAAAACAAAAAACAGTGCTTGGTTGACCCTTCCCATCATGATCTGGTAAAACTATATTGTTAATTTGATTCAAGGTGCCAGAGTTTCATTTCATTTCCCTCCCTCCCTTCCTCCCTTCCCTCCCTCCCAGTGAACCTGTATTGTCAAGTTAATCCCTGGTTTCCGTGAAACACCGTCCCTCACAATTCCAATACAAATATAATCTAAAGTGCTTCACTGGTAGTCTACTGGGTCCCCTTTCTTCATCCTTTATTCATTGCCCACCCTCTATCCCTTGCTCCCATCCAATTACCCTTCTCGATACCAGCAACAATGACCTGCACAAACCCACCACTCACCTCTGAGGCCATCTGCTGCTCATAAGTGCATGAATGACTGTACAACACTGTACGCATATGAGATGTGGAGTCCATGATTTTCAACATCCTGCTAATACTATATAAGGTTCAATGAGGACTGGGGGAGGGTGGAACCACAGGCACCTGTGATTTAATTACTAAACTTTTATTTGTAATGGGATTGGGATGGGGGACTAAATGATGTTTTGTTTCCGGTTTTGTTTGCTTTTCTTTTTGTAAACACACATGGCACTTGAGATCCTACTTGGGGAGAAGGGTCATACACCACTGTGGGCATTTGCAAAGTACAGTTTTATAAGGTTTAAACAGTGCTGTGCAAGCAACATTTTAGCAGTTACACAACCCTATATGTGCCAGAACCTATCATTCAGATGGGAGCCTGTTTGGTACTGGTGCTTACGCACTAACCGATTAGCACAACACTAAGTGTCTGTTTAAATAAAGTACTGGATTTGCTAAAAGGCTGCCAGCTGCACTATTTACACTTAGTGCAGCACTAACAGTTTGAATACAGGTCCCCCTGTTTCTACCTATCTATCTTGGAAGACATTTAAGAATAATAGTCTTATTTAAAGCACAGCATTTGTTAGTCAGAAAACTAATTCATAATACAGTTTTTATGTTGCTTGCACGCATGTGCAAGAAACATAGTGCCATCATCGGAGATTTCGGAGGTGTGTCACCTCCTCCTCCAATTCAGTCAGTGAGCTGGCAGGCGCGGCCCTTGTAAGCCAATGCATTTTGGAGCTGTCTAAGACACGCTCCAAAATGCAGTGGCATACAGTTGAAAGGGGGAGCTATGCTTCAGTGAGCAGAGATAAAGCGTAGCTCCCCGACATGTGGCGTGCGCGCCCCACACCCTGTGTGGCGGCCAGGGTGCCCAATCCCGTCGGCTGAGCAGCATCTCCCCCAGTTGTAGGTGCCACGCTGAGGCCCACCCCAGCTGGCAAATGGTCCCACGATGTCTTTTTTATTTTTAATCTGAAAAACGAAAGCGGTCCGCGAGCATCTCCGACCCCTCCACACCGCACCCACCCACTGGCACCCAGCCTCCCACACCCCTCACCCCATACTTACCTCCGGACTCCGGAGCGGCGATCTTGGTGGACCGGGAACACGTCTACACCCTTCAAAGCTGACCTCGAACTGAAAATGCCGGTAAGCTGTATAATGGCCTAGATAGGGGTTTCAACTTGCTGCATATCTCAGGCATTTTGGGAATTTTTGGCACCAAATTTTCAACATGGAGTTTTGGGACCCCTTCTCATGAATGATGTCACTATCATGGCGTTATTCCGGCCGAAGGGTGATTTCACGCCAGTGACTGCAAAATCACCGCCGGACCAGCTCCCCGCCATGACGTCGACATCATTCATGAAGAAATCCACATTAATTTGGTTAAAATCAAACTGATTTTCTGGCGTGCATTGTGCGGTTCCTATGCAGGCTCATAAGTTATGAAATTTCAATGTTTTCACTCCAGATTTTCAACATTGCCATTTTACCACACCTTCTTATGAGTAGTATAACTGTCATTTCACATCTCACCCAAAATGTGTTTCTGCCCATGTAGCACAGAATGGCGCAGTCAGTGTCTTGAAATCAATGTACGGACAAATTAAGAAAATCACAGTGACACTGTTCATGAGCAGAGGTCTTAAATGGCTATGTTAAAAATTCAGTAAAAAAATAAAATGACTGTTTATGAGCGTGTGTTGCACAGTTCCTACGCACGCTCATAAGTTCGCAAATTTTCAATATTTGCACTCCAATGACTTCCAAATACCTAAACAGCACATAGAAGCAAGCAACATTCAGCACTGACAAATGCTTGTTAGTAATGTCTTTCAGGCAAAAACATCAATATAACCAATTTGTTTTACTGCATTCACCTTGCTGTGATGATGTGTTATAGTATGTCATCAGAAACATGTCCTACTCTAGCACAGTCCTAATACAACCATAGAATAAATCTAGCATGCATTGTCAAAACATTAGCTCAAATGAAGACAGTTTGGAAAATGACTAGTGACAGCCATCTTTAGTGAGTCATTAATTGTAACATTAGTAATGCAAGCTGTTTAAAAATATATGATGAAATTACAATACACCAGTGATCAATCTAAGGATGTCAGATATACATTACTGCTCAATATCTGCATGATGAATGCATTTTCCACATACTGTAATGAATGCTGCTTCCTTAACATCTCTATTAGCATTTAGTGACTGCTGCCAACTGTTTAAGTATAGTAAAATGCATTGGGAGATGGTGTTTAAATGGGTCCCTTAATAAAACTCTATAATGTTCCTTTCCTTCCTTTGCTTTAGGAATTCAGACTCCCAGTGGCACACTATCGCACCATAATTCTGATCAAGATGTCCAAACAAACCAGCATTTCCGTGCTGGTGGCATAGCCACCTACTTTATGCATGCCATGCAATGTATTCTGGTGTTTATTCTGTTCCAAGGTTATGGCAGACCCTGATGGTTTCCCTGTCCACTTCTGTGCCACAAGCTTTGGACAACCAGTATAGAAAAGGAAGGTGAAGCACCTTGATGATGATTCCATCCTGGACCTTGGATTCTTATGGAACAGTATGGAGACAAGGAGTCTGAATTCTCAAAGAAGGGTGTAGGATCCAGGGTCAGTGTGTTCATTGCCAGCAGTAAAAGTTAAAAATGAGCCACAGAAAGAACTCTTTTATTTGTAAAATTTTACATAAAATGCAGAGCATTAGATCACACAGAAGAGGTTTATGTTATTTGATCCATACTTTGGTCTTGGTGGCTGGATAAGTTGGACAATGGTAGGTTCCCAGTACTCCACTCATCTCTATTTGAATGAAATATTCTCTATCATGAGATCCAGTCATCCAACTGCAGACAAACTTTCTATATGCATTCATCATCCGTACTTTATGAGGGTTTTACAATCGGGCTTGTCCAGAGTATTGGTATACAATTGAATTATCTGGTTCATGGATTGGACAATCCTCCAGTCATGCAAGCTTAATTAAACCCCTTGATATGATGGACCTAATTATACATGCCTTCTGGAAATACTGTAGAACTGGTGGAAAACCCTTATAAATTAGTATATGTTTGCACAGCATGCTTATTGAAACCTTCTTATGAAGATGGGGAGAGGTGACAGACCCAATGGACCTTCCAAACTTATGTTTCTATTGTATATTGTATGTATCACTGTATCTTGACAAAAAGTTATTCAGCTGTGATCCGACTATACAGTAGACCAAGAATTCTCAAGCCACAAACCTGGTGCCAGTTTTCAAGTCAAACTCTCATCACAGGTTCTTCCAAGCAAACATTTTTATTACTATTACTGCACTCACACCCTGATGCAACTGTCATACTTATCTTGACTATTTTTGTACTGATGAGTAGAGCTGAGAGATTCTGCAAGGAAATGCAACAACAAGAAAACAAAAGATCCCAAACAATAGTAATCCCCGAAGTCCCTGTGTTATGTCATGTGGAAAAGCTGTTGCTTGCTTTCCATTTTATTTATTTAGTTTTTGTTGACCGGGTAGGTGTACTAGACAAAAACTTTGCCTATTTTCAGGCACAGCCTGTGACTCCCCACTTTTATTGTTTACACTATACCCAGCAGTTCCACTTGAGCATCATTCAATTTATTTATTTATCATTAACTAAGTTTATACATTGAGTACAAATGATCTTTTTCTGGGGTGACCTGGTTGATTTGCCAACCTGGATCTTCCCAAATTTATACAATTATGTTTCTGCATCTTTATGATATAAAATAATGTTGTCCCCTGAACCTCTCCCAGGAATGAAGAACGCCACAACTTTGTTAAATTTTTGGTTGCTCATTGGCAATATTTATTATTGGCACAAAGATATTTACATTGTCACTTGTCATGTTTCAATCTGCACATCATAAACAATTCAATCCAGAAATTATTCTTGGTTTCGGCCTCTTTCTTCCTCTGGTTGATTGTTCAACTTGCTTTTTCAGGGTCTGGACACTGCGGATCTGGCCCCTCCTCCATCACCAGAAACAAGCCAGTTCCACCTGCCCCAGGCCTTCGCCCCTCAGGCTCAGACACTCCTGAATCCAGCACCTGGACCTACCTCCCTCCCTGTCTTAATACCATGTCTGGGTTCCTTGTCCCCAGCTGATGTAGTCTCCTCCATCCTCCTTTTCTATCCCCCTTCCCCCATTCCTCTTTTTCCTTCTTTCCCCCTGCCTCCCATATCCCTTTCTTGGGGCATAGCAACCCCCCAGGGGGCTATGACCCTGCTCCCTGGACCAATGGCTGCCTACCCACAGATGCAAACACCAGCCCTATGCCCAGGGCACAGCCAACATGCCTTTTTGCCCATCCGTTTTCCATCTCTGTGCCAAACATGTCCCCCCATCACCTTCCTTACAAGGGTGGGTGGGTGAGGAGTTTTTCCCAGCAAAAGAGATTGTCCTGAGGTTGCCCTGGCCTCATATAGCCATTCAGGACTCCTGCTTAGGACCCCTGTGGCTCCACTCCCCCAGCCAATCCCTGGGGCTCTGGTCTTGCCTTGTCATTTGACCCTCCACCTGGCCTTGTGATGTCACCACCAAGCCCTTCCCCTTCCCCTTTTTCCTATCTTTTCCCCTTCCCCCCTTGTTCCTACCTGGCAGGGCTCATCAGACAACCTGCCTGCCTTTTAGTGGCAAGTCTCATTATCAGACTAAAAAACAATCTTATTCTCTCTGCCTTCAATTTTGATGCCCCTGATGTCCTTACTACTTCACATCAATCATGCAAATGACTCAGTTTCTATGGCAACAGTTAATGGGGCACGGTGCATTTTTGCTTTGTCTCTCTACTCAATACAAATTCCTAAGAGTATACTCTGTTAATATTTACCTTTGAGGCAGGGCTGGTAAATCATTTCTTTTTCAGCTGTGTTTATTTGTATTAATTTGCTTAATTAGGCTTTTGCTCTCATTAATAGAACCGGATGAGATGAAAAATCTCAATTACACAACAGTATGGGGATGATATCAACATGACATACAAACAATACTACCAGGCATACTGATTTAAAGTAGTCAGTACAGATGTATAGATTAAATAGGCTTTGCTCCCATTAATAGAACTGGATGAGATGAAAAATCTGTTACACAACAGCTGGGGATGATATCAACATCACATACAAACAATACTACAATGTATAATGGCTTAAAATACAGTCAATACAGAGTTAAGGATGTCATAGTAAAAATACTCAAAAGAAAAAGAAACATTTATACCACAAGGTGCATAAGCCTTCCGAGTATCACCTCTACATGCAGTTCAGTGGCCTATAGCTATCTCAGAGACAAGGAAGCCACGTTTAGCCATGGTGAAACGTAAGGCTCTGTTGCTCTAGCAGTGTGGACTGTTGTGCTCTGTGTGTTGTGTTCACTGGAATTTGATTGAATATGGATGCTTCCTCCTTTTTTATGTGAAAAATAAACTATAAAGATTGTGAGTATATGGTCCTTCATCTCTTCATTTGAACAGTGAAGCTATAGACCACTGAACAGTGTGTAATGGTGATACTGGGAGATGGGTGCACTAATCTGTTGTTTGGCATTCAGTATTGTTAAGTTTCAGTTGTACCAGCTTATGTGTTGCAGTCGTAGTGCAGCACCAGTTTTTGCTTTCTCACAAGGTGCATAAGGAAGTGTCATAAAATATATATGTTAGTTAAGACAGTCAAGTTGGATGGGAACTTTTCCCAATTGAAAAGGCCATCATTTATTTCCCAGTATGCCTGTGAGTAATCTATCAATTACTTAAGCAATAAGACACGATGGGGTGTGCATTAGACAGTTCTAACGCACAGCCAGGGGTGTAGTAAAGCACAAGGCTACAGGCCAAATGCCTTCAGCCCCTGGCCATGTGTAGGAAACTCCCTAATGCACATCCCTGAAGTGTCTTATTGTACTTATAAAATGAGACTCTGTATTTCATAAATATTTATAAATTAAAATTTATGGGTTCAGAAATGAAAAATTTTAAATATGTCTTAATTTGACTTAAAATAGTCCATCCACCTACACTGAGCTTGTTGTATTTTCTCTTAAACTTATGACATTTGCCCTACTATGGCCACCATAGCTGCAGTTTTTCTTGATGTTTCTGAGTCCATTTTTGTAGTCTTCTGTTTAGATTATGTTACTACCCCTCCAGTCACAGACACAGACTACCGTATATTTGTTTGTTTCCGAATACAGTAGTTTCCGCACGAGTGTGAGCGTGAAACAACAAAACATGGAAAGAGATTTTTAGGAAGGACATAAAAAAATGCTGGCAGTAACAAAAGGGAGTAGAGGGTTCAGGCATGGCTAAAGCCTCATGCTCAGTGATGTCCAGCAGGCGTTGAAGCATTGGGCTGGCTTCAACTGAGATATGAACTGGGAGCGCTGGTAAGAATTAAAAAAAAATCATTAGCTGCCTTTCTGCAGCTTCTGTTCCACTGTACAGTATATGCAGCCCCCAAAAAAAGAAGTGAGGAAGGGAGTGAGTGAGCAGTAGTTCAAGCAGTGAGGGAGCAAGGAAGATGTGGGGGGAGGGAGCATATGAGTGTGAGCTGCTAGTATCAGTTTAAAAAAGAAGTGGAGATACCATCATGACACTCAGGACATTCTTCCTGCACTAAAGATATAATGAAAATACACAGCACAATTGTTTTCATTTTTCTGGAGTCAACATCTCAAGAGATTGGGGATATGGAAGCAGCACTGTGAGCGGGAAGAGCATAAGCGTCCTTTATAACTGCTCTGGCTGTTGAGATGGCAGCTTGTTTTCCTTTTTGTACACATGAAAATGATACAGTTTCAATTGCTCTTATTTTAATTTTTTTTAAGTTCAAGATGTAGTGACTTCAGTGTGAGTGAGAAGTGTCAGTTGCAGACTTGACAGAGCAAGAAGGCAAGTCAGAAGTGAGGGCAAGCGAGTGCTGGGCAGTGGCAAGAGGAGAGAGAGGTGGAACAGTTACTTCACTAATAAAAAAAAGGCTAAAAGTTACTAAAAACAGTGCAGTAGTAGGTGTTCCAGTTGTCATACTGTTTGAAGTTTTTTTTATTCAGTTTAGTTGTGTCATATTACTTGCTAAGAGAAAAAAAAGGACAGTGTTTAAAACTGAATGTTCTATGTGGCACATTCATTTTCTTTTACTGTGATCTTGACTTTGGAGTACTTGTTTTTACCTGTGTGTTAGACAGATCTAATGCACAGATAACACAGGGTACAGTATTTTCCCTTCCCATATTATAAAGCCATATACCTGCACTAATCAATCAATTATGGCTATATACCTGAACTAATTAATGGTACTGTATATACCTACACTAATCAAACAATTAAAAGTATATTCCTACATCAATAAAAAGTATACACCTGCACTACATTAAACCCTTTGGGACACCACTAATGACATAATTAACAGAGCATTAGGAAGCTAGCCAATCTAATTAACAGGCTGCAAAATAATCTGGAAGAAAGTCATTTACATAGAACCCTCCCAAACCCAGAAATCCCCAAACTCCTACCTGCACTCACTGCACACCCCTTCCATCCTTTTTTTTTTTCCGAACTCTATTTTATTCCCCATCACTGTCAAACTCTCTCTGGCAACCTCCAGTCCGCCATCTCTACCTCCTTGCGTGGCTCAGTTAGCCTCTCCAGTCCTCTCTAACACCGGGCATCCCAAGGTATGCCCTCCGGGAAAGGGTCGCCCCCGTCCAGAGCATTCTATCTTAAGTATTGAGCCACCGGGCTGGAAAGGGATGGGAGAGTGGAGGGGGCCGGGCCCAACTTCAGGAGTGTGGACCGCGGAAGGAGGCACCATCGCCTATCAGCAGAGGGAGTGTTTTTTTTTTTCTAGTTTATGCCCCTGCAGAGTCTGACTGCAAAGGCAACTTACTGATGTGGCTCCACCCCCCTGGCATATGCCGCTTCTGTTGGCAACCTCCAGCCTCCACTAGAGGTCGCTCCTCGAGTGGTCATCTCCTCAACCCTCCTTGGGGAAGAGAGAACAGTCCTCCAAGCACGGTCAATCTCCTTCCCCCCCTGCCGACCCCCAGCAGCCTGGGTTCATTTCCAAACCCAGGTTGCCGGTGTGGCAGGAGGTGTGGTGTCCAGCGCCTCAACCCTCAGCACCACCGGGCCAGCTTCACCCTTCCATCCTTGCTGCAATAGACTTTCAGTGTCATAAAGTGATTGCAAGTGTGATGTCCTTAACCCTAAGCAACCTAATGTTTTATATTCAACAAACAATGGGTAAGGGTGGTACATGAGGATGTATACCCATCTTGGGGCTAATTAGGGCAATAAAGCCACTCACCCTTCAGGCTCATGGCCTTATATCCCAAATTAGCCCCCTCAATGGCTATACATCCTCATATAATACCCTTGCCTGTGTGTGTGTGTGTGTTTGTAAGTCATTTCAAATAAAGGTGAAGGAGCACTCCTGGTACATGCCTTAAGTAGCTTTTTTCAGTTATCATGAGAGATGAACCATCACTTCCTTGCAAGCTCATTGATTGTAAGCCATAGCTGCAGATTGTAGGTCAGAGATGTGATATCAGGTAGGAGGCTAGATTGCACAGCAGCAAACTAATTTATGACTTGAAGAGATGATATATCCAGCATGGTCCCCCCCCCACACACACACACCTGATAAACAGGGATAAATAAATATGCTGCAATAACATTAACTCATTTACAGGGATTTAAACTGTGACATTGTTGACTGTGCATGCTGTAATAGATAGAAGGCAGAGCTATTTCTGTACAGCTGTCTTAGATTAAGGCAGTACAGATGAGTATACTATATATAAAAGCAAACAAACATTGGCAGGGTATAGGTTAGGCTGTTGTAGCCATCCATGCAGAGGCATGTAGGGGCATTGTGAGGCCCAATGCCATAGGGGGAAGTTCTTCCAGCACCTGGAAGGGAGGTTAATCTAGCCTAACCAATGAAGCATTTAAACCGATTGCCCAAAAGACTTGTTCCCTTACTGGCAGGATGTTCTGCATCTGTCCAAGAAGGGGACAAGTCTTTTGGGCAATTGGTTTAAATGCTTCATTGGCAAGCTTTTAAACTAGTCATGGGGGGGAGGCACTGATAAGCAGCAGGAAAATCCCATCCTCCCCCTACAAAACAGGGTACTAAATGAGAAAAAGACCAAGGTAGAAAGGTCAGTGGGGGATGTTGCTACAGAAGGTAAAGCCATCAAAAAATGGAGAGCAATGAGTACCAATGCCTGTAGTCTGGGTAACAAGCTTCCTGAATTAGTGGCCTTGATGGAGGAGGAACATCTGGATATCGTAGCAGTCACAGAAACATGGTACACACAGAACCATGACTGGGACGTAAACATACCAGGATACACTATCTACAGGAGGGACAGGGAGGGTAAAAGAGGAGGAGGAGGAGTAGCTTTCTACATAAGGGAAGGAATCAAAGCAACAGAACAAAAGGGTAAACAGGGAGGAGGAGGAGAAGAAGCACTGTGGGTCAATTTGGAGACAGGCAATGGCACCACAATCCGCACAGGGGTTGTATACAGATCCCCCTCTCGGGGGGGGGGATGGACAAGAAAATGATAGAAAGTATACTTAGAATGGCAGAAAAACGGTAGATATTGTTGATGGGTGATCTGAATATGCCAGATGTTAACTGGAGTGCAGTTGCAACAGCCACTTCTAAGAGTGGGGTTATTCTATATGCCCTACATGGGGCATGCCTTATACAACTAGTATTGGAACCCACTCGAGAGGGAGCAATTTTAGACCTGGTTCTCTCAAATGGAGATGGAGAGAGGATCACAGATGTAGAAGTGGGTAGCCATCTGAGAACTAGTGACCAACGAACAATATGGTTCACAATAAACACAGCAATCGAGTCAAGCCATACAAAGGCAAAAATACTGGACTTCAGGAGGGCTGACTTTGCCAAAATGGGTGAGTGCCTAAGGAATGCACTAGCAAATGGGCAGGAAGGAGGGATGGAAGAACAATGGGGAATAATAAAAACTGCTATCATAGAGGCAACAAGCCTTTGTGTGAAGCAAATAAACAAATCAAAACGATGAAAGAAACCACTATGGTTCTCAAAGGAGGTGGCAGTGAAGGTTCAAGAGAAAAAGAAAGCATTCAGAAAGTACAAGGAATCACAGAAGGAGCAGGACAGAGAATCGTATCAGTTAAAGCAAAAGGAAGCTGGGAAGGCAGTGAGAACAGCAAAGGCCCGAACCGAGGAAAAGATAGCCAACTCAGTTAAGAAGGGGATAAAACCTTTTAGGTACATCAGGGCGAAGGAAGACCAATGGAGGGATAGTGAGACTTAATAAAGGGAGGGGCTGGGCGAGAGGTGACGGTGAAAAGGCAGAGATACTAAACAAATATTTTGCTCAATATTTGCAAATGAAGAGGAGGTACCTAAAACAAACAATAGAAACACTCTGGATACAGAAGTTGATACCAACCCATTTACAGAAGAAAGGGTTCTGAAAGAACTCTTAAAACTGAAGGTGGACAAAGTGATGGGGCCTGATGGGATTCATCTCAGAATTCTAAAAGAACTAAGGGTAGAACTAGTGACACCACTGACTACCCTCTTTAACAAATCATGGGAGGATGGGGTGCTACCTAAGGACTGGAGGAGGGCAGCTGTGATTCCCCTTCACAAAAGTGGGAGCAGGGCAGAAGCAGGAAACTACAGACCTGTTAGTTTAACCTCAGTGATAGGGAAAATTATGGAATCACTTCTAAAGGAAAGAATTGTTGAGTACCTAGAGGCCAGAGGGGCACAGGTCCCAAGGCAGCATGGATTCACAGCGGGAAGGTCATGCCAGACGAATCTAATAGATTTCTTTAACTGGGTGACCAAAGTAGTAGATCAAGGAGGAGCTGTGGACATGGCCTACCTATACTTTAGCAAAGCATTTGACACAGTCCCACACAAAAGATTAATATACAAGTTAGCCAGCCTGGGAGTCGGTCCCAAGATGATAGCCTGGGTAAAAAATTGGCTGGAGAATAGGACACAGAGGGTAATAGTAAATGGAGTCCACTCTGAAAAAAGGGGGTTTACTAGTGGGGTACTGCAGGGTTCAGTATTAGGACTGGTCCTCTTCAATGTCTTTATAAGTGACATTGCAGAGGGACTGGAAGGAAAAGTATGTCTCTTTGCAGATGACACTAAGATCTGCAACAGAGTTGATGCACAAGGTGGGGTGGAAAGGATGAGAAGGGACTTGGCAAGGTTAGAGGAATGGTCAAATGTATGGCAGCTTAGATTCAGTGCTAAGAAGTGCAAGGTAATGCACCTGGGAAACAAAAACCCAGGGGAAGAGTACACAATGGGGGGTGAGATACTAACAACAACAAAAATGGAAAGGGACCTGGGGGTAGTCATATCAGATGACTTAAAGGCGGACAAGCAATATGAGGGGGCAGTAAGGAGGGCTGGGGCTGGGGGGATACTGGGATGCATAGGGAGAGGCATCACCAGTAGAAAACAGGAAGTTGTTATCCCTCTGTACAGACAGCTGGTGAGACCCCATCTGGAGTACTGCATGCAGGTTTGGAGACCCAATCTCCACAAGGACATAGACAGGATGGAAGCTGTCCAGAGGAGGGCAACTAAAATGGTGCAGGATCTGCACCGGAAGACATATGAAGAGAGACTAAAGGAGCTTAATATGTATAGCCTCGAGGAAAGGAGGAGAGGGGACATGATAGAAACTTTCAATACCTCAAGGGAATCAACAAAGTCCAAGAGGGTAGCAACTTTCAAAAAAAAAAGATGTGCAAGAACAAGGGGGCACAATTTGAAGATGGGGGGGCAGCTCAGAGGTAATGTAAGGAAGTATTTTTTCACAGAGAGGGTTGTGGATGCATGGAATGGCCTTCTGGAGGAGGTTGTGGAGTCAAAAACAATGGTTGAATTCAAGCATGCATGGGACAGTCATAAGGCAATTCTAGGGGGTGGGGGTAGAAAGAAGTAGGCTGCTGGTTATCTAGGATCTGCAGTTTATCCATTAGGTAGGTAAATTGGCAGACTGGGTGGGCCAAGCGGTCCTTATCTGCTGTCAAATTCTAATTCTATGTAACCCATACCGTGTAGCATCTTACTGCATTAATACACTGGGTTTGCCGAGAAACAATTGAAAATAAAATGCCAGCTTTTTTATTAAAAAACAGGTATTACCTTTTGTAAAAAATAACTAGTAAAAAGTAATCCTTCCCTGCCTGTCATTCATCTGTCTTTCCTCACATTTAACTGATGGAATGTGGAATACATGTATTTAAACTGCAAAATTATATTTGTAGAATGTTCACTCCTTCACACACAACAGAAAGTATTACATGGAGCCAAAGTCAAAATGTTATCTGGGGCAGGTTAAGCAGCAGAGATTGCACTTGTCAACTGGTAAGGATTGGGGAAGGAATTTTTTTGTGATCACCAAAGAATTGCCAGAATAGTACTTCAGTGTTTGATTTATTTATGTGTGTATGAAGTGGATTATAGGAGGAAAGCAGATTTATTTATTTAGTTTAAGTGACTGCACCACTCCACACCTGTGAACAGGTAAACACCAGTGGTATTTACAATTGCCGGCTGCCTGGCACACAGGCGTGTGGAGGGTGGATGTGGGTGGCACATTGGACCCAGGAAGGCATCCAGTGAGTTGCTCATTTTTGTTCCCGCAGTGGATCCCCTGTGCTATGGTATGGGTCCAAGGAGGTGAATGGTACATGCAGGTATCTGCCACACCTGCCCTGGAACCATATGCAGAGTACACCCACCCCCAGAATTCCAGCCCAGTCCTGAGTGTCAGTGACAACTCCTCAGCACACTCAAGTGGCCCATTGGGCAGGGACGGTTGTATGGCAGGGGTCTGATGACTGTCTGTCCAGCTTGTCTCTGGTTGTCTGGAGGCATGGGGGGCACATCCCACATATGGCTGGTTTTCTTTTGCATACCATGGCCAGGCACTCTGTGCTGCTTTGCACCTAAGTGAATGGTGTGGAGTGCAGGCACGCCCCCGTGTACACCCCCAGACTGCCAGCGGCACATGGCTGCAGGACTGGGTGGAGGATCATGTGCACATGGGGTTGCACTCCTGTACTGAATGCTGGCAGGGGGTCTACAGGACCCTGCTGCATGGAATTTCGACATAGAGTGGGGTGTATCCACCCTACACCCCTTTGTGAATCGTTGTCAGTTTTTGTAAAAACATATGTTGTGCAGAGTGTTTTAGCTGGTGTATTTAGTCCAGCTGTGTACTTCCCTTTGTTGCTATTAGGAGTTTTTTTCTCAATTTACTTATTAGTTTTATGGCTTCTCCTACTAGTCATATCTGGGGATCTACATATTCTCATGTTTTATTGCTCTTCGTTTTCTTACAATGCCTCCTGTACCATGTAACAAGTATGCATCCAGGACCATAGATTCAGCAAGTATTGGTTTGCAGTCAATTGCATAGCAGTACAGCTGTGATTTTAAGTCACTTTCCTTAACCAGTGGGCACTGAAGGCTACAGGTACAGGGTTGCAATCACTTGAGGACTAATTGAGTGGGTATTCTGTAAGAAAACAGCTAGGGCTGGATTTTTAAAAGCTGGCAAAGGGCTTGTGGCAAGCCCTGCATCAAACCCTGTTATTGATGCAGCTGCACCAATCACAGCTGGCACAACTGCTGCCCAGTTTTTCACCTGGGGCTTGTGGCAATTTGGGCCAGCTGACAATCTGGCCCCTAGAGTCATACTAATTATAGCTCTGATGACATAGGGTGATTTGTGTGCTTTTATGGCTGGGTGTAGTTTAATGAAATTAAAAGGTTTAAAAGTAAAACTCCTTCTTGCTAGACCTAGACAAACACATAGACAACAAAAATACTGAATAAGAGCTACTTAGCTGAGGCCAGAACAACAGGCTCCTATCTTCAGATTACTGTTGCTGTACTTTCCCTCACTGAATCAGTGGTCCCAGATGCATATATGTCACATGGGACTGGAGGCATTGTTGAACAAAGAAGTGCAATACACCATGATAACATGGAGATCCCCAAAGGCCATAAAAAAATAATAGGCAAATTTAGGAAAAACTCATGAAAGCGTATAAAGGGAAGGACACACCAGGACTAAACATACAAATCAAAACACTCTGCATAGCATATGCTTTTGCAAATCTTTACTGTAGTACTCCTTGAAGTTAATCATGAAGAAGAAAATTTCCAGCCTATTATAACAAACACAGTACAATTATATACAGTATTTTTCATACAGATGTATTTCACAAGATTTAAGTTTACACAGTGTCAATAAAAAGAAAATACACATTTATGTACGTTAGGCCAGGAGCACATTGGACTCTGCTGAGTGATGGGACCTAGCAGATCACGGCATGGCAAATTAACAAATAAAATTATCTTTTATTTTCCTTTTCTCCTGTTCCTTGAGTACTATGTCACCCAATACATGATCTACCGTGGAGTGAAATGGCAGAATATAACATGCCGCTGCCCTTACCTGTTATATCAGAAAAATTAAAAGGAGAACAGAAAGTGAAACTGGAATAAGAATTATTACTAGTGTTCCAAACTAGGATAGAGGGTAACTAAGAAAATAAATAAATCAAAAGTATGTGGCAGTGCTGCTGTCAGTTATTAGAGCAATACTTTTAAGCATACTTTGTGGCTCTAGTGTTTGAAATCAAATTCTAGGGAGAGGGCAGGTATAAAGAGTAGTTGTTGAATCTTACTTCTCTTTAGTGTTATGTGTTAAACTGCTGCAAATTAGGTTTCTTAACATTCTGAACCTGTTTGTCTTGTTACTGCCTTGTCTGAAGTTTGCTGAAATCTTCTAATAAGTCCTTGGCAATAGCATTTATCTTCAGAAGATTTGTAAAAAACAGGTCTTCTGTGTTGAGATGCATACTATATTTTTTATATAGACATTAGGGAGATCATTAACAAAGATGGTGAAGTGCAGCGGTCAATAAGTGGATCCCAGTGAAACTCCAGAGTGGATGTACAGACAAAGGTGATTTGGTATACCTGAAACTGACTAACTTTTTCCCATCACAGAGGTAACCAGAGACTCGTTTAACATTGGAGTTTGAGAAACGCAAGCTACCAACCTTCATTAGCAATAAGTAGTGATAGGCATGGTTGAAAGCCCTGCTTAGGACAATGAACACAGCAGCTCTAAGATGTCCTTTGGTGGGCTGAATATAAGTCTCTTGTTAGTTTCCATAGGGCTGCTATGCCAGAGTCATAAGGCATAAAGGCATAAGGCCCAAGTGAAGTGGGAGAAAATTATTTTCTGTTGTGATCATTATTTAGTCATAGTTTCCAGAACTGTATTATGACTTCATTTTGAAAGATTATGATGGCCATATAATTGGTCAGTTTTCCTGATTCCAGTTATTAATTACATGTACAGTTTTATCCTGTGTCCAAACTAATGGCAGATGCATGGACTGCAAGAACAGGATGCATAGGTAATGTTACAGATTATATAGACTTTTGTTGATATCTTTAGTACATGTTGCTCACATGTTCTTTATTCCATTTTGTTTGTCCCTATTTCCTTGTATGCAGTGCTTCACGCTGTGTAACGTGGTTCTAATAAAACATGTCAATGTAAGTGTATTTCTTTTACTAGGTTTACAGGCTGGTATAGGTTGATCAGTATTGTAGAATTTGCTGAAGCATTTAAGGTGCATGTTGAGTGTTTCAGCCATTTTATTTTCGCTTTTTACTATTGCATTCTGATGGATCACTTGATGTTTCTTGATTGTGCATAAGTGGGTAAGTAGGTTAGCAAAACTATTCTAGAGCATGATTTAAAATAATTTAGTCTTCTGAAGAAGAAATTAGCTAGGATATGCATTTGTGTTTCTTGTTTTTGTTATACTTTGGTCCTCAACTACCAACATAATCAGTTTTGGATGCCTTTATTCCAAAGCTTGCTTTGAATACACTGAGCAGTGTCTGTGTATCCTTGGATAGGTTCATAGGTTTGTTACAAGTTCAGAGAGCCTTAAGCACTTTAATGAACTTGCCACACACTAGTGGTGGAATAAAAAAAAATTGGACCCCATATATGTGTCTAATCTGTGTTTAAATGGGTCTAAGGTGTCATTATTTACTATATTTCTTGGTAAGGTATTCCATTTTGTGATAACTCTTTGAGTGTAGAATGTGCTTCTTTTAACTGTTTGTGGATGTTCTTCTATTAGATTTTGAGCATGAGCTCTAGTTAATTCATTCCCTTTATGTCTAATCAGTCCAATAGTATGCAAGGCATATGGATCATTTATAAATTTGTAGATTAAGCACATTTCACCCATTGTGCTTCTATATTGAGTGGAATACAAACTACGTTATTTCAGTCTTTTATTGTTTCCCAAATGTTGGATATGGAAACTCTGTACCTGTGTGACTCTAGGGTGCATTCTCATCATAAACCTTACAAATATACTACGTTAGGCCTAAACCATTGTTACTGAAATTATCTATAACTGCCATACTTTGTCACTGATGCATTTTAAGCAATACCCTTTATTGTTATTTCTGCTTTTATTATCTTCCAATGCTTACACAAGTGAAGCAACAAAAGCAAGGATGAAAAAAGCTTGCTAGTGGGAGACTGAATGTTTGCAGCACAATTAAAGAATAAAAATTAAGTTGCAAACTCTAGCGCTTATAATTAAATAAGGTGTAGTAATACCAAACTTCAGGAAACACATTTTTCAACATTGCTTTAACTATTGATCCAGAAGCAAATGGTTTGATACCTTTTATTGGACCAACATAGCTGTTACAAAGGACAAGAATAAAGTGCTTTAGCTTTTGTACCAACCAAGTCCCTCTTCAGAAGCTTTATGACAGTTATTTAGAAAATCCCATACTATTAACACTCAGATAATGCATAAAAAACAGAAATAATTCTTACTGGTTTAAAATACTCATTCCAAACATAACTGAAGATTACGTCAGAGAAGCTAATTAACACCAGTATGCTTTTTGCCGAAAAACCCTACAGGTCAAAAGTTATCTGACGATAACAAGCGAGAGTTCTCCTCACATAAATTTTAAAATGTCTGAGTATGTTTCAAGAAAACAGTCTAATGAAAACAAAACATTATGATACTATACTCCCTTAATTACATGTAAGCTGAGAAGCTTTTCGACTTTAATTGCAAGTGTCCTTGTGTGTTAACACAGTCAGTGAAAGGCAAACCTGTGGATAATAAATACATGCTAAAATGTGACATAATTGCAAGTTAAAAACAAGCCCCCAAAATAAAACAAACAGAAATTATCATACATGGCATACATAGGGTTTAAAGTATACTTTATTCAAAGTGAGCAAATGTTTGACATATCCTGTTTAAGAATAAAGTCAACATTTTCTTGCTTCTAATGAATAGTACATATTGTAGTTTTCAATCCTATATTTGTCTTGGTTAGCAATCTACCAGGTCACAACAGAAAACAGGCATTGTTTGTGTCTCAGGCTTGTCCGATACTAAGCTAATTCCATGGATTTACTTCTTCTTTCATTTCAAAAGCTGGATATAGAAATTCCATATTGAGGGAGTGCTTCCTGAAAACCATTATTCAAAGTAGTTATGTATTGAAAGAAGGAATGTCCACCTTCTGTGGTAAAAAATGTTTCTGTATCCCACCCTTGTTTTAGGAGCTAACCTTCAATATTGGCTATATAGGCAATACTGAAAGCCAAAAAAAAGAGCAAAACTGAAAGAAACACAAGGCCCAGGAGAAGAGGTGGCTGATGCAGGAAAAGTAACAAATGAAACTGCTAGGGAAGCAGGAAGTATATGGAAACTGGAAACTAGCTAGAAGAGCTGCTGCAGGAACAAAGAAACCAGGATGGAGTGGCTGCCGGCAAGCCAGGTGTAAACAGTTAATGAATGTAAGCACAAAAGAGCAGAGCAGTTCGGCAACCCACAAAAGGACTGAATGCCAGGTTGAGTTCATGATCGCTTTATTCAAAATAAAACATAAAAAGCTGATCGGGACATACAACACCCCTCTACCAAAGTTTCACCTAGCATTTACGCTTTATCAAGGTGGGGCCATGTTACAACAGCAACAACATTTAAAAAGGAAACTCTTAAAGGGATACTCATATATAAAACACATAATACTATCTTACCAATTATACAGTTAATAAATATTTATTTATTTAGCTTTTTTTAACCAGGTAAGTACACTAGACAAAACATATGCCTATTTTCAGGTACGACCCTGGAGAGTACAGGAATTTAAAAGAACATACAGAGTACAAATTGAAGAAAGTAAGGCAGATACACTGAAGTCAGGAGACGCATAGCACACATAGTAGGATAGCTGAGGATATAACAGTTGACATTGTCAAATGTAAAAAAATACAGGGTTCCTTAAGCAATATTCCTAGCAATATATACAGGTTTGACATACTTTACACAGGGCCACACCCAGGCGGGCAGGCGACAACAGCAGGGCCAGAGCCAAGTACAGGAGATAATGTGCTCAAGTACAGTGAAGGGACTAGGGTGCTCAGGAAGGTCTGCCACAGTCACATACTGAGGAGAGCTTCAAGTGCTTCCACAGAGAGGTTTGTAGACATGCCTGGGAAGGGGATGACCTGACCTGGACTGGAAAGGGGTTCCATAATCTTGGGGCACAGGATGCAAAATCCCTGTCCCCCATTTGGGTATGAGACACAGGAACCTTAAGGATGACAGGGCCCAGTGACCTTAGGGAGTAGGCAGTGGGGACAACAGGCATGAGGAGCTCCGCCAAGCTGGAGGGGGTGCCACTGCCCAGGACCTTGCCCATGAAGCAGCTCAAGATGAAGTTCACGTGGCTGGACGGGGACAGCCAGTTTAGCTTGCTATACAGATCACAATAGTGAGTAAGACAAGGGGCTGCAAGATCAAAATGGCAGATGTTATTGTAAGCTACAGTCCACCTAGTGAGGTGGACCTTGGTAGTACGGGCAAACAAAAGGAGCCCATAACATAGAGGTGGAAGAAACACATCTCTGACCAATGCAAGGTGAGCAGCCAAGGTAAGATTATTCTTTGCCCTGTAAGCCAGACCCAATTTCCAGTTAACAGCTCGACACACATTGTGGATGTGGTGACCAAGGTCGAGCTGGGGGTCAAGTGTCACCCCAAGGTATTTGACAGAGTCGGTGCTGAGAATGGAAACACCATCAATACCCAAGATTCACAGAGGGATGGGGGGGCCTTTAACTTAGCCTGGGAGCCAAACAGCATGGCCTGAGTCTTTCTAAGATTAAGGACAAGCTTGTGGGATGATATCCAGGATTGGATACTCATGAAATCCTCAATCAATTGGTGGTTAATGACCCCAATATCCCAGGCAAGAGTGAGAATAACAAGGTCTTCAGCATACAGGATGGTCTTGCAAGAGGCAGCTGAGGAGGGAAGGTCATTGATGAATATGGAGAAGAGCAGGGGTCTGGGGACTGACCCCTGGGGAACCTCTGAGGACACCACAGTTGCATCCGAGAGCACCTTACTATACTTGGTAAGTTGCTGCCTACCCTAAAGATAATTATGGAACCAACTGAGTGCAGGCAGGGACAGGCCCAATGCCTAAGCTGAGTGCATAGCAACTTATGGTCAACTAAGTCAAAGGCCTTCAAGAGATCAAGAAAGATGGCCCCAGAGAGTCTGCCCTGATCCATAGCAGCCCTTATCCCAGAAGTGACAGTGACTAGGGCAGAGGTTGTACTATGCCCTTTGTGAAAGCCATGCTGTGAGGGAGACAGTAGCTCATGAGACTGGATATAATCCGTGAGTTTCCCCACCACAACTTTCTCAAGAAGCTTACCGATAGAAGACAGGATGGCAATCGGTTGATAGTTATCAAGGATCCTAGGGTTGCCCTGTTTGAGTATGGGGACAACCCTCGCCACCTTCCACAGGTCAGGGATAACCCCCAGAGGCTAAGGATAGGTTGATGATATGGGCCACAGGGGAGGCAGTGAATATCATCACATTATTGTAACGTGACCTGAATATGCAACTGACAAGTATAGCCATGCTCTAAAAATTACAATGTACCTAGAATAAAGTGCAAAATAGTGAATAGTAATGATAAATAACAGCACCTATATAAATAAACATGCAAATCGTATACATCCTAATAAATCTAATAAATCATAATACATAATCAGACAAAGGACACAAAAAAGGGAAAGGGGAAATTGTATAACCAGGAAAGGCACACTAAGCCGAAGCTTGTTTCCAGGTGTGACCTGGGAGCACAAGGAAGTTAAATGACTTACTCAGGGTCACGCAGTATGCAATTGGAGGCTGAGGAATTCAAACCCAGGTCTCCAGGTTTGCAGCTCAGAGCCCTAAACCTTTGCACTATACTGCCTCCAGATAGTGCACCAGAATATCTATGATATTAAAAGAGAATTTGAGGTTTACCAAAACAGCTCATGTGAATCAAATAAAATTCCTTGATTCTACTGTAAAGAAAAATTGGACAGGTGGTGTAACCAAAGAGTTAAACAGAAAGGAGACCTCAAAAAATGCCTTACTGTATTTTGACAGTTGCCATCTAAGACATATCATAGAATGCGCCCTAAAGGGCAATTTTGAAAGTTAAAAAGGAATACAAAAAAACCAAGATAGTTACTTGAAACAGACTGAGGACCTCTCCCAAAGATTTTTTGCTAGAAGGTATAACTACAACTGTGTGCAGAAAGCAAGGAATGCTGTTGATAATATAGATAGGAAAACATTGTTAAGGAAAACTAAGATTACAGAAATTAAAAACGATGATTTTGTAAATTTCATTTCATAATATACTCCACAATGCCACACGATTAGAGAGATTTTGATCAAAAAGTGGAGCTTGCTGCAGTTGGAACCAAGATTAAAAAAATGTGACCCAGAATCCGCCATGTATGGTTTATAAGAGAGGACACAACATTGGAAATCTTGTAACCTGAAGCCTGTATATGAAGCCAGAGGATGGGAAGAGACCGAGCTTGCCAGGTGTTACTTTTAAGTGTAACAACTGTACATGGTGCAGACATCTGAAAACAGGTACAATCTTTACACATCCAGTTTCTGGCTTGGAATATCAAAATAAGCATTATATAAATTGTTCAACAATACATGTTGTTTACCTGGCAAGTTGCGAATGTGGAGACTTCTATGTGGGCAAGACTAAGAGGTCCTTGAAATATAGAATAGCTGAACACTTAAGGAGTATCAGTAAACAGGATAAGGCCAATGCTCTGGCACTGCATGTGATGTTGAAAGGCAGTGACCATGCGTTTACATTTCAAGGGCTGGGAAAAATCTTTTTTTTTTATTTCAAGTTTATTGATTTTCTTCATAGATAAACATTATCAATGTTATACATGAAATGGATACAGACATGGACATAAAAATACCCTCCCCATTCCTCCCACCTCACCCCCTTATCTCCCCCACTGTTGCCAGTAGTATATTAATATCAAAAGTGGTGTACAGCAATTACGTTTTTCTGGGTTAGCTGGTAATAAAACTGTCTCTGAAATTACAAGGCAAACAACACATGTAAACTTTCCCACCTCTTTCTGTAATCTCCCATATAGTTACTAAGACTAGCCATCATTTTCTCAATCCATAAGCTATAGAGGGGATCTTGCAACCATTCTGTGTAGGAGGGCTGAAGATAGTCCTTCCAGTGTTTTGGGATCACTTTCTTGACTGACATAGCAATCATCATGATATGATAATTTCTGACCATAGATGGAAAACTGTAAAATCCCCTAAAAGGCAAACTTCCGGAATAAGTTAATCCTGTAAACCTGGTGGGGGGGGGTCTGTCCTGGTTCTAATGAGGTCCCATTAGGGGGCTATGGTGGTACATTCCCAAAACAGACGGAACAAATTACCCAAGCCATTATTGCATCTGTTACATATTGGGGTCCTTGCCCTACCCATTCTATGCAGTTTATGTGGAGTCAAATACATGTAACTGAGGAATGGCTTCTGCATTAATCTTAATCTATCTTGTGTAATGAATTTATGACAGGATTCCTAAATGTTTGGCCATCTAAAGGATGAGTTAGGGTATAGGTTGTTCCAGTAATTTGGAATGCCATCCACTTTTGGGAAAATCAGCGGGTAAAGAAAGATGTACAAGGAGGAGACAGCATGTGGGGCTAATGTCAGGATTCTGCCTGTGGGGACCCAGTCATGGGAGCTATCCAAATTCTCTTTGTTTCCATGATATGCTATAAGCATATGGTGGATCTGATAAACTTGAAATGCCCATTTGTTGGTCAGACTGAATTTCACTGGCAACTCAGAGGTGGTTAACCAGTCCTGGGTTTTGTTGTGGACATCTCAGACCACACAATACTGCATGTTCAGAGTACAGTTACCTGGAATTAGTTTCCTGCCCAGTCTAAAATTGGGATTTTGAAAAACAGGTTGGGAAAGGCCATAAGTATTATCCTGTCTTAAAGTAGCACATAGTTGTGTGTGTGTGCAGACCGACTGTCCAACTGGGTTATGGCATAGAGTAGAGGGTAGCTTTTTACATTTCAAGAAAAGTAGGGCTGCAGGGTTTATCCCAGCTGAGGTGATTAGTTGTTTTTTTATTGTAAGCCAAGAGGGAACATAGTTGGATGAATCCACTGCAACCGAAAGTGATGCCCAGCAGAGATATTTACTTAGGTGGCTGGCCCAATGGTATAAATTAAAGTGGGGTAGCTTTAAGCCTCCTAAAGATTTGGGAGTGGTCAGTTTGTGGAATGCATGTCTTGGGGGCTTGCCTTTCCAGAGAAAATCTGTTATACTGGAGTGGATATGTTTAAACCAGGTTTTGGGGAGCCATAAATTTAAGAGGTTTAGAGGATAAAACAGATGTAGGAGGACATTCATTTTAATGACATTCACCCACCCCCATAGGCTCAGGGGAAGGTCCCACCATCTTTTTAAGTCTTGCTGTATTTTTTTTATATAGACCTTCTATGTTCAGTTTACACAACTGGGCATCATTAGTTGACAGTTGTAGTCCTAGATATTTTCTTCCCATTGAGAGAGACCAGAGCCATAGCTTAGGAGGCATCTCTGGATGCAGAGAAGACATGAGACAGATGGCGGAATTGGTCTACTGAGGACCTGCTTGATTGGAGCTAATAAGGGAAGGGAGTACCCACTCTAATCTATAGGCTAGTAATTTAGCTAGAATTTTGAAGTCACAATTAAGAAGGGATATAGGCCAGTAATTGGATACTCGTGTTAGGTCCTTTCCTGGTTTGGGGAAAATTACAGTAGTAGCATCCAACATTCTGGGATCTAAATCTGGCTTAATTAACATCTTTGAGAAGACCACCAGTAGCCATGGGGCCAGATGAGGGGTAAACTTCTTATAAAAATTGGACGAGTAATCATCCAGTCCTGGGGCTTTGTCTAAGGGGGTGGTCCTTAATAGTTTGGATAATATCCTCTTTAGTGAAAGGTATTACAAGTTCCTCAATTTGGGTGGAGGTGAGAGTGAGGAGGAGGAGAAGGCTCTCTAGATAACGATCTACATTATCTTGGGATGGGCGATTGGGCATTCGGGTATATAAGTTCTTGTAATATTGTTCCAATTCTTTATTTATTTCCTTAGCCTGGGTTAAAGGTGATCCCTGTGAGTTGGTATGTATGGCAGTAATGTATTTTGATGATTCTAGTTTTTTAAGCCGGAGGGCCAAGATCCATTCCGCCTTTTCCCCTTGCTCAGTGTAGGTAGTTTTTGTTTTTAAAACTGCCCACTCGGCCTTTTCTCTAAGTTGTTCAGAGTATCTATCCTGTAGTTTTATAAGGGCTTCTTTTTCAGAGATTGAGGTTTTCGTGGATATATATTTCTCTTTATCTCTGATTTAATTTAATAGGGTTTTAGATTATTGAGTTTCTTTCTGCTTCTTAATAGCTGACCATTTAACAAACTCCCCTCGAAGAAAACATTTTAATGCACCCCATTCAATAGATGGGGATTGTGGGGTGCCCCAATTGGTGAGCTTGAAGGATTCTAGGGAGGTTACTATACTATCAGTGACTTTTTGCCCTTCAATAATTGGTTATTAAGTCTCTATTGTTTATCCAATCCCCAGTTTGAGGGCAGGGAGAGAAAACAAGTCACTATTTAGTGATCTTATCCTGTCCCTGATTCCAATCTGCTGTCCATTAGCCCATGTATCAAGGATTTACTCAACCAGAAATAATCAATACGTGAAGCTGAGCCATGAATAGCCGAGAGGAACGTATATTCCCTTTCCGCAGGGTGTAGTGTCATCCAAGGGTCACAGAGTCCCATATGGCCCACCAGATCTCTAATGGCTTTTTGAGCGGGAGAGTGACACCTGGTCCTCAAGCCCAATGATTAATCTAACAGGGGATTGAAGGGGGTATTCCAATCTCCCCCTAAGAGCATTGGAATGTGGGCGAAGAGTGTCAGGACAGAAAGAATCTCCATGAAAAAAGAAGGGGAGTTTGCATTTGAACTGTAGACACTTCCCAGCAGAATGCTGAATGAATAAATTTTGCCTATGACCAGGACATATCTGCTGTGTTTATCTCTGATGCAATGCTCACATGTAAAGGGAAAAGCCCTCGTAAGAAGGGTCACTATCCCTTTACTATCATGGAAATCCCCTGCTGTGAAAGCCTGCTCCACCTGCTGTCTCCTCAAAATGGTCTACTATGTTTGTAAGAGATGGGTCTCTTGCAATAAGATTACATCACAACGTAAAATATTTAAGTGTTTGAGCAACTACATTCATTTAAGAGGGTGTCTTGCCCCTTTTGCATTCCATGTACAAAATTTAAAAGATTATGCCATATCTCTGATGTACAACTATTAGAACCATTTTGGTATCTCTGAGCTCGAGACCTAACCAGCTAATTTGTTTTGATTACTTCTTAAATTGGCACCTTCCCTCCCATTGAGTAAAACTTCCAAATACAGTTGTCCCTGATGTACTGCCCCCCAAATCCCTTTATTGCCCTTTATTACCCCCAGTTCCTCTCCACTGCAATAATCAATATAACCAAGGAGTAAGTGGTGAAAATATCCTCCTGTTTCCTAAAATGTAACTGTAATTCTATAGTGCCCCTATAAGAACTAGCCCCTCCCATTATGCTGGTCTGTGGCAATCAGCAAACTGAAGACCCTCCCTCCTCCCTGCTCACCCAACTGCAATAAATGTGTTGCATTTAAAACATGTTAAGAAAAGCAGTACAAATAGCCATACTACACTATAAAAGTGAACATTAACCTCTAAGCCACTGTGACAAACTAAACATATGCAGTATGATACCAGAGCCCTGTTAAAAGTCACAGTTGCCCCTTTATCATAGAGGAGAGGTGAGATGGCCATACTATCGGTTACCATCTTGAAGTAATGAAGTCTCAGGCCCATCAACCAAAAATAAGCCCCTCTTATTATGTGGGGTGTCATAAAATGCAGCTCCTATTGAAAATGGGTCACCCCAGATTAATGTCACCAGTCTTGCAAGTAAGAGAGGGCCCATGCAACCTGCTGTGAACAGATAAATAAGGCAATGTTAAATAATAAAAGAGGAGACTACATCTTAAAATATCTGTGTTGCCTCCCAATGATTAGTACCTGCAACTATCAGGATGTTCTCAGTGATTGGTAAATAATGTAGGGTGTTTCTGTTTGAGGAAGCCCATTGCAGGGACCACTTCTTCAAAAGATGACCAGGATCCATCCAGTTGCACTTGGAACTTTGCAGAGTAAACCATACAGAACCTGAGGTGATACATTTGGATACAATCGGGTGGAATAATGCCCGGCACTGATGGACAGTTACAGGCAGGTCTTATGTTACCTGAATGTTCTGTCCTTCCCATAGGACATCTTGTATTTCCCTCAGTTTTTGAAGTATATGTTGCTTCTTTTGATGGTTGAGAAAATTGCATATAAGTGGCCCAGGTGGAACATTAAGTGGAGGCATAGGCCTGAGGGCATGGTGTGCTCTCTCCAGGATATAAGTCATCCTGAAGGGGGAAGGCCCAGTTATTTTTGACAGCAGTTTTTGAACAAACACGAGGGTATCCGTCCCTTCTTCCTTCTTGGCGATACCAATTATCACAATATTATTACGATGACTTCTACCTTCTAAGTCTTCGATTTTGTTCTCAAGTCTTTTGATAGTCTGGTGGCTTGTAGTTATAAGCTCAGCCATTCTGTCTGCCAGCTTCTCCACAGAGATAATGTGGGCCTCATTGTCCAAAGTGCTCTTAATGGTGTACTCTAGAGCATCAGAAATTGCCTTCACATCTGAAACAAATGAATAAATGTAATCTTTAAATGGTTGGAACTCTGAAAGGAATCATTCCATGGGAAGGAGAGTTGGCTCTGTAGCTGCAAGAGGAGAGGAGAGGTTGAAGTTGGTTGTGAGTGGACTGAGGTAGTAGGATTGGCCCTCAGTTTCTTTGTTTGCTTTTCTGGTGTGACAAGCGGCATGTGCTGAGGCACCGCCTGTCACATCTCCATTTTCACTGTTCACCAAAAATCATCTTCTAGAGAGCTGAGTAGAGTTCTACAAACTGCTGGACACTGTTTTATGCCTTTTCTTTGAGAAAATTGGGGTTAAAAGTGGAAAAAGCTAGGCGGGTGAGTGGAGCACTAGTGGAGCATGTCCTATCCAGTCAGCTGCATCAAGTGACTCCGGGCTGGGAAAAATCTGTATGAACATTTGTGGAAGTGATGCTGACAATAAACATTTACAGGTACAGAGCAGGTGGCAATATAAACTAAGGGTTCATGGGCCAAAGGATCTTAATGCAAGCTTCAGTGTTAAACCATTTTTAAAGTACAGATAGAACACGTGTGTGTGATGGCTTGCAATATTATTATTAGGAAACCTGTGTGTATAGATTAGGTGTATAACTGAAACTCAAGGTGCTGTAGAGAAATACACAATATGCACGAGGTGTTAAAGCTTTTTTGCTTTCTTTGGCTTGTTGCTGTCTGTTTACACTGAGTACCAATCATTTTTGCTATGTACACATACACTTCTAGCTGAACATTTTAGGACCATAAATTGCTATAGAATATTACTTTTCATCTTATCACTCAAGTGAACAAAATTCAAAATGAATTTTTTGTGCTAGGGAATTCTTTTGGTTAAGAAGACCTCATTATAGAATTGTTATTTGTATGTATGATTTAACTGTATAGCAACATATGTGGGGATTGTCCTGTGTGACGTTATCTCACTGGAATATCCCTTATAATATTATTTGTTTTGAAATTATAGTATGCTCTCCTTTGAGAGAGAGTTATTGTATGTCCTTTATGAGGATCTATTACATCAATATGGTATATTCTCTTTTATATTATGGTATATTGCATAATATTATGAGATGTTCTGGTGCATTCTCTTGTTCTATTTTGTGTCCTTTGTATGATTATGTATTGTGATTTATTGTATTTGTTAGGCGGTATACAATTTGTATGTGTATATAGGTGTTGTTATTTATTATAACTATTCACCATTTTTCACTTTATTCTAGGTACATTGTAATTTTTAGAGCATGGCTATACTTGTTGATTGCACATTTAGGTCATGCTACAATAATGAGATGATATTTGCTAACTGTATATTGGTAAGACAGTATTATGTGTTTATATATAACTATCCCTTTAAGACTTTCCTTTTTAAATGTTGATGCTGTTGAAACTTGGCCTCACCTTGATAAAGCGTAAGTGCTGTGTGAAACATTGGTGGAGGGGTGCTGTGTGTCCAGATCAAATATGTTTTTTGGTTTTTTTTTATTCAAAGTTTATTAGAATTTTGAAATACAGAGGAAGAATCCACAAATTTCAACAATTCCAGCTACACATACAGGATAATTTAGTAGATTCCTCCTCCCCTCTCCCTATCCAACCCTCCCCTCCCCAACCCTCCCTAACCCCATGCACAGAGTACCTATTGTTACTTGGTTGGAATACAGTACCTATTACCTTATATGGAATAAAGTGTATACAATTGTCCCCAGATTTTTGTAAATCTGTTTAACCTGTTATGGAGGCTCGCTATAGTCTTTTCAGTTCTTAGATTTGATAATAGTTCCTGGAGCCATTCACTGTAAGTAATGTCATTATTGTCCTTCCAGTGTCTTAGCACCAGTTTTTTGACAGGCATAGATATTAAAATGATATAATATTTATGATTGAGAACTGAGACCTCTGTTAGGTCACCTAAAAGGCAAATTTCTGCTGTGAATAAATCAGCTAGATCCTTTTGTTTAATAAGAGCCCAAAGAGGGGCCATCTTTGAGCATGTCCAGAACATGTGATACAGGGTACCTTCATCCAGCAAGCATCGCGTACATAAGGAGGAAGGATGTATTCCAAATCTGGCTAGCTTTTGTGGAGAACAGTACAAATTATGAAGAATATGAAATTGCATTAGATGGAGCCTATCCTTGGTCACATTATTGTGACAATTGAGCCACAGGTTAGGCCAGTTTACATTTAAATCAGGAAAATAGGAGGACCAGTATGCGGTCAGACCATAGCAGTCTGGGTAGGTCCAATCAAATAAAGAGCTGTATATTTTAGACACAGCTTTTGAGAAGCCTGCTAAGGGGTTCAATTCTGATTGGAAAGAAATGTTTACTGATTGGCGGGGGGTATTCCCAAGCACTTCCAAAAGAAAATGCCTGATTTTAAAAATTTTAAAAATCATAGAGTGTTGGAGACTGAATTTGACAATGACTTAAGGGGATGACAACCATGTCCCATCATCCTTTACTAACTGATTAATTGAGTACTCTAATAGGAGAGGTGACCAATAGGCAGATAATACTTTGTTGTCTATCTTGAAATTGGGGTTTCCCCATATAGCTTGTGCCAGATCTTGGGTATGTCTGTATTTCAGAAATGAACAAAGCTAAGAATGCACTTTTATAGATACAGCTATGGGGGAATTGTGTAATAACGATGGAATAGCTTTTGGTTGAATAAACAATAGGGCCGAAAGGGAATGATTAAGGGATTTCATTAAAGTAAACTCAATTTTGAGCCATATTAGGGTAAAAGCTGTGGGGCCCAAGTCTTTTGTACCTGAAATCCATTGGAGATATTTGTTAGTGTGACTGGCCCAGTGATAAAGACCAATGTGTGGGATGCGTAAACCCCCTCTAAACTTTGGGGCAGCTAATTTGTAGAAAGCCAGTCTTGGTTTCTTACCAGCCCAGATAAAGTCAGTAATAAGACTGTGTATTTTTTGAACCAGGAGAGGGGAAGCCAAATATTCAGTAAGTTAAGAGGGTAAAGAAATGGGGGAAAATGTTCATTTTGACCAAATTGATTTTACCCCGAAAGGAAAATGGAAGAAGAGACCACCGTTTAAGATCTTGAGTAATCGTATGTATGAGAGAATCTAGGTTAAGTTTTTGAAGGTGATATGGGTTTCTGGTGAGGTCTATTCCAAGGTATTTTAAGGAGTCAGACCTCCAGGAGAGTCCTAATGATAGAATGTCATTCTTATGAGTTTTATGATTAAGAGGAAATACTATTGATTTGCCCATATTTAACCTGTAATTTGAGACTTCACTGAACTCCTGAATCATGTCCAACATAGGTGGAATTGATGTAATAGGGTTAGATATTTGAAGCAGAAAGTCATCTGCATAAGCTGAAACTTTGACTTCGTGACCTTGGATGGTGATTCCTTTGATCTCCGGGCAAGCAGTCAATCTATGTATTAGGGGTTCCAAATAGAGGTTAAAGAGTAAGGGGGATAAAGGGCATCTTTGTCTTAAGCTAGATTGTAGGGAAAATAAATCAGAAATTGCCCCATTCCCTGAGATTCGGGCTTATGGGGAGCTGTAAAGCACATGTATCCAGCTTTGAAATTCCAATGGAAAATGAAAAGCTTGTAGGGTTTGAAAAAGAAAATTCCAATTAACCCTATCAAAGGCCTTCTCTGAATCCAGGGAAACCAATGCTGTGGGAAAAGATGCATCCCTGGAAGCCGCAAAGACATGGGCTAGTGTGTGCAGGTGGTCCACAGAGGATCTGCCTTTCATGAATCCTACTTGTTCTGGGCCTATCAGATCCTGAAGAACCCTGCTAAGGTGGTCTGCTAATATTTTAGTGAGAATCTTGAGATCTTGGTTCAGAAGATACATTTTCTGGTAACTTGTCACTAATTCAGGATTTTTTTCAGGCTTAGGCAAAAGAATTATTGAAGCTTCAAACAGTGATTTATCAGTTTTTGCTCCCAACAGTATATATTGATACATAGGTAAGAGTAAGGGAATCAGTTGGTCGGCAAATGTTTTGTAAAAATTGGGAGAGAAACCGTCTGGCCCAGGGGTTTTGTCTGCGGGGAGGTCTTTAATGATTTTCACTAGCTCAGCATGTGAAATCGGAGAGAGTAAGGATTGTTGTTGTTCTTCTGTAAGGGAGGGCAGTTGGGGACCTGCTAAGTATTTATCCAGCAAAGAGATAGATAGTGCATTAGGCATAGTGCCATATAATGGTTTGTAATAATCGCTGAATTCAGCGATAATGTCTTTTGGAGAGGTCTTCAAGGAGCCGTCATGCAAAGAATGGATTGCAGTAATTAATCTAGAGGATTGTTGTTGTTTAATTCTTAATGCTAATAATTTGACCGGCCTTTTCACCTTGGTCTGTATGAGATGCCTTAGTTTTTAAGATAGCAAATTCTGCCCTTTCCCTCAGAAGCTTTAAATATGTCTCTTTAAGTTTAATCAGGTTCTGTCTAAGTGTATCAGGAGAAAGTGGGGTAATCTTAGTTTCTAAATCCCAAATTTGAGCTAATAAAGTCAGCAACTGCATGTCTCTTTTCTTTTTCTGGGTGGAAGCTAAGCCAATTAAGATACGTAGTAAATAGGCCTTCAATGCACACCATTCTATGTCTGGTTGATTAGTAGAATGTTGATTATTAATAGTGAATTGATTTATATGATCTGAAATATGTCTAATTGTTCCAGATTCTTTTAGCAGTTGTTTTTTAATTTTCCAGCGACCCCGAATTTTGGGTAACACAGTTAAGGAGATGAGACTGGTAACCAGAGAATGATCTGAAGGTGGGCCTGGATGAATAGATGAATCTATTACCCCCGGAAGAAGAGATTGTGAAATCAGTAGATAGTCAATAAGAAAGGATGTCCCATGTACCTGAGAGGTAAAGGTATATTCCCTATCGGTGGGATGTAATACTCTCCAAACATCATACAGGCCTAACTGATCCATAAACTCTCTAAATATCCTTTTGGCAGGGGAAAATCCTAGAGGGGATTTATTCGATCGGTCTAGTACTGGATCAAAAGTTAAATATAAGTCTCCCCCAATGATTAACGGGATTGAAAGGAAAGGGGAGATTACCTTAACTAGATTAAAAAAAAAACCTGGGTTATCTGCATTTGGACCATATATACTACCCAATAACACCTCCATAGTGTATATTTTGCCCTTAACAAATACAAGTCTACACTGAGGGTCACTAATAATTTGAACCAGAGCAAATGTGACTGATCTTGCCATCATTATCAAGACCCCACTACTCTGAGTAGTGCCTCCCGCTGAGAAAATCTGTTTTATTTGTTGTCTCCTGATCTGGGTAACTTCGGATTCTAATAAATGGGATTCTTGTATAAATATTATTTCTGTCTTCAATAAACTCGGGTGTTTCAAAATTTTGTATTGTTTCAGTTTTTTCCTGGCTCCTTTAACATTCCAAGTAGCTAATGTGATATCTTTAGCCATTTAATTGTCCTTTAAATCTGGGAGATTTACCATATAGTATTACATTTTTCCAGAACCCAGGTACCTTGCTTTGCATTGCCTCTGTACCCCTTTTCTTCCCCCCTTCATCTTAATAATTGACACAGATGTTACCCGAGATCCCAAAAACCTACTAGAAATGTAACATGCATCTTGAAGTAGTGAAGTCACCCTACTCTCCCTACCCTCCTTACTTTTGCAAGTTACATTCTGCAGTACATCAGCTTGCTGCTCCCTCCCTCCAGCAACCCTTACTTTTGCCTACTACTCACTGACAAAAGGAGTGGGTCCAAACTTAAAATAGAGTCCTTCCTTAAAATAATTTTCCATGTAGCTTGTTACCTATCATTCTATCTCTTTAACTATTACAAAGATGGACTCCAGTCTAATACACATTATGGAATAATAGGAGTAAGGCAATTACTACTATCACTGGTATTGTGGTAATAACATGAGACTTATAACCCTTTGACAGCAGTAAATAATTAGCACAAGAAAGGAAGAATGCCTGTCTGCAACTTGATTGAAATGTTACTCTGTAGTCATTTACTCAGATCTAAAGATTAACCAGTATTGGTTAGTGTAAAACCTACAGTCTAACATTCAACTTAATTAAGATCAGAATTAACAGTCAGCAATACTAGGTACAGTCAGGATCCACACCTTTGTAATAAACAAAACCCAAAAAAGAAAAGAAAAAAGGACAGTTGTGTTATTCCTACTGTCCTAAGCTCTCCTGGTAGAACAAATTTGCTTCTTTTAGCTTTACAGGTATTTAACTCCCTCTTGTGTCCGCTTGAGGTTATTGATTCTGCATAACCTGCACACAAAAGATACTGTACAATATGTCCAGTGAGCCCGTGAAGAGTTATTTTTTATTATTGAAACATAATACTCCCTAATAGGTTTTATATATCCCCCTCTCGTGGCCTCTTGAAAACATTGCAGTAGCTTGACATTGTCGCAAGTGATGCAGTACAGTTTTAAATATAGCCAAAAAGCCTGTAGTGGGTTCTTTTGTTGCTCAATGGTAGTCCCCATCAGTATTTCTGTTCTCCAGTAATGCACTATTCTTTCACCAAAGCGCTCCAGTAGAGGTGCGTTACCGAGAACAGTGTTTTCTCCATGATTCTTGCCTCAAATGGGAAATAAGCAAGTTCTTGCAGGTAAAATAACTAGACTAACCCTCAACCCCTACCCCCTGCGAGGGGCCCCATCACCTGACTTACCCATCAGCTCCCTACCTTGTGGCACTTAACGAACCTTCTACTCCCTTGCCCCACTCTCTGGGGTCCGCAACTGTTGGGCTGCTCTCTCCCTGCAGGCCTTACCAATCATATTGCGGTGGTCCTCCTGCTGCCCCTTCCCCTCCCTGTACTCACCAGCTCCCTTGTTGACCTACCTCCCTGCCTACTCTCCCCCCTTGCCTACTCTTCTGACCACCATCCCTACCCTGCTCTGCCTGCCCCCTTCCCTGTCTACCTGTCAATCTCCCCCTGCTCCCATCTGTGGACTCCCACCTTCCCACTCGCACGGACTAGAAGCACCAGTTGCCATATAGTCTCTACTTTTTTCCAGTCAAGTTGTTGTTGTACTCAAGTCTTTACTCTGTACCTTGGCCCCTCCCTGTGTGGGGGCTTGCATGCCACCTTGACAGTGTACCATGTTCTATGTATTGTAATATTTCGTTGGCTCACCTGTTTAATGGGCTTGTTTTCTACCATGTCTATGTACCATGTTTTCTGTATTGTGCTTGTTTGCTGCCTTGACTCTGTACCTCATTTTCTGTATTGTAACCTCCCGGGTCGCACCTGAAAATAGGCATTTATTGTCTAGTGTGCCTACCTGGTTAACAAAAACAAATAAATAAATAAATAAATAAAATCTGATTACGTTGGGTAGACTGAGCCAGGGAGTGTTCTCTTTGTTAGAATTTATGCCTCAGCTAATGGATGATTTATTTCCTTCTGGCCTGTTATAGCCCCTATTCTGTACCAGCTCAGGTATCTCAGAATAAGTCAAAGAGGGCTACTTTGAGTCCAGACAGCGCTGCCTCAGGGGACTCAAATGACAGCCAATTGCCAGCTATTTGGGTCTGGAGCCTCACAGGGTAATTCATACAGAATTTAATACCCACCACGATCAATTTTGAAACCAGGGGATGGAATGCTGTATGCTTCTGTCTAATTGTAGCTGGTAAGTCCTGCGCAACTCTGATTTTCACATCTTCCCAGCAGACCTCATGCAGCTCCTTGGTTTTAGCAAGAAAATGTTGCAGCTCCAAAAAGTTTAGAAAATGGAATATTAGCAGGCGCGGTTGGGCTGCAGCTGGTGGGACAGGCCGGAGGGCTCGATGTGCTCACTCAATGACATATCTAGGCCCAAATGTAGAAGAGCCTGCTATTTTCTCCACAAATTTTCGAATGAAGATCACTGCATTGAGACCTTCCTCATGCTCTGGCAGGCCTATGAGGACCGCATTGTTCCTCTGACTGCGGCCTTCAAGGTCCTCAATTTTTAATTCCATTCTGGCTATCTTTTGTCTTGTCAAAGTCAATTCCAGGTCCACTTTGTCTACTTTTTTTCTAAGAAGCATATACACGCTTCGCTGTCGGATGTTCGTACTGAAGTGTCTGCTGTAGCTTTTGCCATTGACTTGAGCTCCCTAGTGATCGAGTGGATTTCATCTAGAAAGGGCTTGAGTTCCTCCAGGAATCTGCTAAGGGTAAGTGGTTCCTGCTCTAGTTGAGAACTGTTTGATCATGGTATACTTACAGCACTGGCGGCCCTTGGTTTTTTTTGGGCCTTCTCTGGCGTAACCGGAGGAGTGTGGTTCAAAGGGTTTTTCCTCATTTCTACCTCCATAGAGCAGTCACTGTCATACCAATAAAAGTAGCAGGCTTGTAGATATTTCTGTGAGTAATATTAGATAAAATTCTGTTAGTTTATTGACGCAAAGCAGGTTAAAGATGAGAAGGTGGCTGCAGCGATGAAGAGGAGCTGCTACCAGACACTCTGCATCATGTGATCCACCAGCTTTATATGCATTATTTTGAATAAAGTGATCATGAACTTGACCTAGCATTCAGGTCTTTTGTCAGTTGCCAAGCTGCTCTGCTTTTTTGTGTTTATGTTTATGTTTATTTATTTTGTAGTAGAACTGGCTATGACTCGGGAAGCTACCTCCTCTTGCACAAGTTAATGAAAGTTGTTGAACTGAGGGATTGCTATAGGTATGGAAAAACAGCAAAATGGGAGCTTGAATAGCACAAGACAAGTAAAGGGGACACCATGATTTTAGGAAAACTGGAAACCCACCAAAAAGAAGTGAAACAGAAAGAAACACAAGCACAGGAGAACAGGAGTGAAGCAGACAAAAATAGTGAGAAACACAAACTGCTACCAAGGAAGAAGACAGCAAAATACTTACCTAGAAAACCAGAAAAATACAAACCAAGCAGAAGTCCAAAACACAAAAGGGAAAGGAGACAAATGCGGGGGTCAGAGCCCTGTAGAGCCTTCTGGCTGCAACAAAGAAAAAGTGCCTTTGAGTGAGGCTGGAAACAGCTGACATATACAGTTCAGGAAGGGATGTGATTGGTTTCTCTGCCCATTAAATCAATTGTATAGCCTTTCAAAAAAAATTGAATGATACTATGCCACATCAGTGATGGCCATGATGTGTAATAGCACTGCAGTGCCCCATTGGGATGGGAGGAAGAGTAGGCATCTTGCTGGATGGAGGAGGCAGCAGGACAAAAGAAGCAGGTTCACACAGTAGTAAATATGTCTGGCATATATGCTGGGCTAAGAACCTGGCTTTTACTGGAACTTGAGATGGAGGAGAAGGAGGCAGTGCATGTCATTCATGGGTAAGGAGGACTGGAGCAGGCAATAGTGCAGAGCATTATCAATGGTGGCAAGAATGGTAGCATGTTTGGTCTGGCATTCAAAATGGTCTAAGAGTCTGGGAAGGTGTGGTGCAATCCAGGCCAAGTTGGGGGGCCTGGTGCATGCATAGGTACAGTGAGTGGTTCAGGTAGGCAGGCACAGAGCTCTCATTTGGGAGTAGTGGCACACCCACACTGTCTGTGGAGTCATACTAATTATTATCACTGTCACCTCCAATTTCAATTTTGACTTTATAATTCTACCAGTGTTTCCTTTCAGTTTGTCTACAGAAGAAGAGCAAGCAGGCAGAGCACCTGTGTGGCACCCCCCAATTCCTGAAATTATGCCTAGTTGGTATTTGTCTTTCAGAGAAGAATAGCAGACAGAGCACCTGTGTTGCACACTCAGTTCTAGAAACTATGACATCATCGCTCGGCACAGAGGAGGAGATGGTTTTCAGCAGTAGCAGAGCAGCACAGTCAGGTACTTATTTTGGGCAGTAGCATCAACAATTAAAGGAGGAGGAGGTGAGGTGACAGGCTTGCAGCAGTAGAGTGCAGTCAGGTACTTGTTTGGCATGCCTCTCAACCTCCTGCCCCACAAAGCAGGGACAAGCTATAATTAAATCAGGACAGTCATATATGCATTAAAAATATTATTCCAAATTACAAAATATTAGAAAAATTAGAACATTTGGTTTCCAAATGTGTCCCACACACACCACATAGCAAAAGCACTGAAAAAAGCACATTTTGCACATAACATAAGTTGAAGTTTATTTTATTCATGTCCACGAATGCTGTCTTGTTTCAATGCAAGAAATTTGCCTTCACAATCTTCAGTGTCAGAATATTCTCCGCTAAGGAAGTCTTTCTCCATTTTTGCCATGCCTGCCTCTCTTTCTGCAGAGGATGATGCCCCTTGCTTGTCGTCACCTTCCATGTCTTTGTGTGTGAGAGGTGCCAAACTGATGCTGTTGTACTTGGGGGAATACTGTATAATGTTGATTAATTTCAATAAATGTCAACATGCAGACATTGGTGGGCGAAAGATTGGTGCATCTGTCCATATTTATGGCCCCTGCTGAGCTGAAAACACATTCAGCACTCACACTAGATGGAAGCAGCTCAGATATTTTAAGGCTACTGCTGCCAGTGATGGCCAATGTTTTCCTTTTTCTGCCAGTAAAGAAATGGCTTCTCATCAGCAGCTAGATACATCTAATCAGTCACATATCCCTCAACTGCTCTCACTTCTGCCTTTTCCCCATCATCAGCAGGCCATGTGTCCTCCTCTCATGACTCAGGGTCAGCAGCCAAGACTTGCAACAGCACCACCTAAAGTGGATTGGATGATGCTCCTACCTTCCTCTGTGTAAGTTGCTCCTGCTGCCTTTTTAAAACATACATCCCATGTGCCTTTTCTGTGAGAAGCTTTTGAAGATATAAGACCTGATTCTGTCACCCATCAATGACTGAGGACAACCCACATTTGTATCGGAGGTCCAGCATGGTGACAAGGCTGAATTCAGTTGATGTTTGTATGCTGTTCAAGTGTTTGTCATCATCTACCTCCACCAACTTCTTAACCGATGAATAACTGAATACATCACCAGTCACCTCAAACTGCCTCTACATATTCACAATGGCTTGCCTCAGCATACGGAACAGAGTTATGGCTTGGCTTCGGGAGGTAGTTTCCCCACTCACTACCAGTGTCATGTGAGCTAATGGGTGCAACATTACAATTAAGCCACCCATAAGCCTCCATTGATTGGTGGAAGCTCCTAAACTATACCTGTTTGTATCCAGCAGCATGTACTCGGACAAGGCCATATATCATTCATTTTTCAGTTTTTGTTGACCAAGAAAGGAGGACTAAACAATTCTGATTATTTTCAGCCTTGTCCCAGGGGAAGGTGGATACACATTGAAACCAACTAACACTGAGCGAGTTTAAGCTGCTGGTGGTATTGTTAGTAAATGGGGAAAATTTGGCCAGGACACCATGGAAACTCCCCTACTCTTGAACAGTGCGCACTTTTGGTCTGCTTTCCAAGATGGCAGATCCAGATGGAGTGGATGAGGATGGTGTGCTGCAGACTTGGGGGTTATCTTTATCACCAGTCTGTGTCTCTCAGGAGGATGCATTGTCAGATGGGCAACAGCTTTCTGAAAGTATGGACATTTAGAGAACAGTACCGGAAACTGCACCTGAAGATATTGCCCTAGCTGAAAATAGCTCAAGCTGGAACTGCAAGTAAGGAAACATTTTCTGCAGATGTTTGCTGATGATGAAGAAAGCAAAAATAATGGAAAAGCTATATTAAAAAAAGTGTACTGATCAAACTGGATGCATGGCTGGAACACAAAAGCCTCAGACAGATAGTGCTGTGTTTGACAGTGAATCTAACAATGACAATCAGCTGAGTAGTACAATGGATGCAAAGGTTGCAGTTTAAAAAAGGTACTGTCTGTCTTTAAGCCTCCAGAATTTGTGTCTGTACATGGTAGAAACTGGTCCCTTGAAAAAGCTCTAAGAGGAGCTGGCTCTAAACAAGCACTCTCTAGTAAATGGACTACGGACCTGAATTGGAATCCTCAGGCTCTTGTGGAAAAAATGGCTCCTGCAGACCTGAAGTTGAAGATAGACTAGACTGCGGATTCTGGTCACATAGCGACAAGCCCAGTGATGCAGTCTAGCTCAGAACTATTTCCCATAACCCTCCTCAAATTGTTTCTGCCTCAGTGAGTGTACTTGGACAAGATTCCACTGCAAATCCTACTTCCCATCCTAGCTGTGGTCTCATAACTCTGCATTCAGAACAAGAGGAGCAATTAAATCAAACAACTAGTGAGCCAAAGTGTGCAGTTCTCAAAGTTTGTCTGGATTTGAAATCCATTATAGAACCAATCCTTGACTGAAAGACTGCCACTCCTTCTTCATTTCCATGAACTGGAGCCATGATTCAGCCACAGATACAGTAGAGCAGCTGCAGACATCCATGACTGAGCAGTTGATTTTGCTTACAGAACAACAGCATCGGAGTAATCAAATCCAGTAGGTGTAGCAACCAGCTGCACCACCTATATCTGGAATCACTCTGGAAACATGGAAGGATCCATGTCATGTTGACAAATGCTAAAAGGCAGAAGTTAAAATGGTGCCACTTTACAGCAACTGGAAAGATGGTGACTTTTGTAATTTTGTATTTGTGAGTCATAGCACCTCAGGGGGAATGAAAAAGTTGCCATCCTCCCGGTTGCTGTAAAGCTGGTGCCATTTTTACTTTCACCTTTCAGAGTTCACCGAATTGACATGCTATCACATGGAATATGGACCTGTTACTAGAAGAAGAGGAACGGCAGACAGGAGGACAGTAGGAGCATCATCAGAAGAGCTGGTTGCTGCTTACAGCAGAGTTCCAAGTACTGGAGGGAATAGGACAGGGAAGGGGATGGAGTGCAAGTGCAGGTAAAGGAAGGCACTGGTACAGGGATAAAGGATGCAGTGCTAGTGGTAATGTTTACTTCAGACAATAACCTCCACCCCCCAACCAGTACCCACAAAGTAAAACTATAACAGTCATACTATAATGTGAGGAGCTATTACATCATCATCCTCTTAATGGAACTATTCTATATTCCCGTATACCTGGGTTTTAACCTGATGCAAAATGCAGTTCTTTCAAACTATATTTATAATATGTTGAAAATCAAGTTCCTACAGCTTCAACAAATTATTAGCACACCTCGTTCCACAGAGGTTTTGTGTTGGCCTTGCTTTAGCTGTGCTTTCCAACACCACTTCAGGAAATCAGTTCAGCAAGAATACGTTTAGGGTAGCACACAGCTCACACTGAGCAAATAAGTCTTCAGCCATGGTCATACTGCAGGATTGTAGCAGAAGCAGAAGCTACAGTTGATAACTAGGTAGTGGCCTCAGATGGCTGACAAGCACCTGGGCAGACTCATCATCATGGTGGTTCTCCCCCAGCATGCAAACCCCCACCCCAGTCCAGCACTAGCAAATGAGCCACAGAGGAGAGTGGCTCAGAGCGCTAATAATGCCAGGGGTACAAGCAGAAAGCACTACTGCTGGTAAGCAAGCTTGAATCTTATCCTTACATAAAAACAGGCTATGATATTTTCTGAGCACAAGTATAATATATTTTTAACTTGTTTTCTTAACAGTTTAAAATACAGAGTATTGAGAACTTGAAACATACAAAGTAAGTAGCATTTGGTGCAGCTGTTATCTGTGTCTATCAAAAAACAACAATGTAAATAAGCTATTTGGTCAGAACAGATAGATGGAGCAATTTTTAAAATGAAATCACAAAACGGAACAATTAATTTTTGACTTAGTAAGAGTAAAATCCCAAGGCAATGAAAAGTCTTTTACCGTGTCACCTAATATGATCACAGAGTGTGTCAGTGTGCATGGGGAAGCACTTCAGGTACAATACAATTTATATGTAACATTTATAGACTTTTAGGTCTGAGAGAAACCCCTTCCGTCCATCAGGCAAACCATCAGAACAGTCCTGTCATTAGGGTGCCACAAGGAGAAATTCACCATCCCCTCCCAGCGCCCCCCCTCCAGATTTAGAATAATTAGAAATGGGGGTGGGGGCATAGCACCCCACAAAAAGACGGGATGATGAAATTGGCACTTGGCACCCTAATGACCAGGCAGTATAGCATCAGAAAATATGGTTAAATCGTTGACAAGCAACCATAATAATCTTGATTTTTTTAAAAAAGCTGACATATTTATCCACCTTTTAGAAAGCCTCTGAATAAGCAAAAAATCCATAACTGACAGAAATAATATGTAATTAATAAAATGTAGGCACTGTATTCTTGTTTGGGGGGAATGTGAGACTAAAGAGCAATATTAATAAAAGTGAAATTTGTGTATATTAAATGGTTCAATATATACCACACTGTTTGCCTAAATGATGGACAGTGATTATAAAATGTGTAATGTAAATATCTGTTTATGTGTTCTGCATGATAGGTTGGCCATGTCCTTCTCTGATGAAGCGCTTTAAAGGAATGAAATGTTGGTCATGCCGGTACATGGTCAGCACCTGAGGTGATTAAATGTAATGAAGTACTGAAGTGTGGTTAAGAACTTTCATTTGGAGTACAGCTGATTTTTTTTCAAGGATTGTTACATGGATCTTTGAGTACTGTAATGCGCCCCAAATTAGGAGTGGATGACATGTAAGCCACCTAAAAGTACTCATGGAGTTCTTTTTGGCTGTTTGTGTTTTACAAGAGCCAGATCCAGCCCCTCCTGGAGAGGGACAGATGCTGCAGAATCCAAGACATCAAGAGACTATGTAACACTGACCCCCCTACTTGTTACTCAGACAAGGCAACAAACCACAAGTGGCAGAAAATAGGTATCACACCTGGCATTAGGGCAAACACCTGGCTTTGGCATCTCAGAGGTCGGGAGGTAAAGTTTCAAAACAGCATTTCTATTTTACCCAGGTCAGGGAGAGAGGTGCCAGAGCAATGGTGTATCTCCTATCTGTGGGGCCCCAAAAACATCACACAACTCATTCAAAATGGATTGTTTGCAACCATGAATTTGGATATTACTATATGACTTTTTATTCCTGACACAGTGTTAACATGAATATCATGGTGCCCCCAGGGCTTGTAACTTCAGACAGATGACACTTTTGGTAACAGGTAAAAACATTTCCAACCTCTTGCAGGAACTACTGACTTCTTCATGAACATTTTCCTCAGATGTCCAGCCCTATGCATGGAATCATGGACTATTATGAGCACCACATGGTGACTGAAGTTAATACCTAAAAATATCCCTCTGGGTAACCAGTTAGGTCTACATGAACACTTGAATGAGGGAATAGCTCACTCTGGGCAAGCTACACTCTCTCTGCCATTACTTTAGAAAACAGGATTCCCTAGCCACACAGGGGCTACAAGAGACATCCTACTGCACAAACTTTGTGCCAGGGTCCTGAGTACCTGTATCTGACAAGGCACCAGCCAACCCCATTTGAACTTTGTACTTTCTACATTTTGTACCCCTCAGGACACTTGTAAAGAACACTTGAAATCAGCAGAACTCAGACCAAATCCATATCTTCAAATTGTAAACACACAGTCTCAAAATTTTGGGCAGTGCTGATAGCTCTTGCAGTCTTTTGGGAGTTGCCCCAAAGTACTCACTGAAACTTCAGTCCCATTCCTCTTTTCTGTGAAAAATCTTCACTCCTTGGGGCTTCACAGGATCTGTTGGCTAAACCTATCAGGAAACCAGTTATTGGTTACTTTAATAAAGCAGAAAACAACAAATGAGGGTCTCTATCCCTCTGGCAAGTGAACTCTTGGCAGAGCACCACTTGCTGTAGTACTCTCAGCTTGAACTCTGACTTCAAACTACTGACTGTTCAAGAACAGCTGCTGGCACAGTGTGGCTTATGCTGCTGTGAGAATTCCGAACAACATTACATCATCCCCTGCCCAGTAGAGCAGAGTAGATGGTGATGTAATGTTTTACAGAGAGCTTTTAAATCCTTTGACACTGCTCAAGCTATCTCCCTGATCTAAACTGATGGGATTCTAGTAACCACAGGAACTGGTTGGTTACACTCACTACCTCCAGACAAACTTGCTGTCTGCAGCAAGGGCTTGGATTGCAACACAGGCTATCCAACCACTGGGCACCCTATGCGGAGGGGCAACCAGGCCCTCCACTACCTATGACTTAATGTAGGCAGGTTGCACCAGGAAACAAGGAGGCATGCTGAAGCAAACTGCAGCCTTACCTGACAGACCAGCTATGGAAACCCCACTGCATAGTGTCTCAAAGGAACATACTGAAGCACTCCTTGACAAGACAGGATTAGTCACCCATATCTAGATTAGGGTCACCAGTCTATCTACACCCTAGCCTACTAGGGAAAATTTATATATCACTACACTACCCAATACCTTCACACATTTCACATGGTTTTTAAACACACATACTGTATGACATTGCTATGCATTTCTCAAACCCAATACTGTAAACGTTATACCTGTAATTAAAACAATGTTTATACATTTCTAATTCACACTTTAAAACACTTTTAAAATACTAGGAAACACCAGGCTCTGGCTGAGCCCCACATTCTCTTTTTTTCTTATTTTCTTCTTCAAGCAGCACCTGTAAAAGAAAACCTACAAGAAAAACATCAGCAAGAAACCTCTCACTTGCAGATACAATACTATAACAAAAAGTTTTATTTATTTATTTTTTTATTTTAGTCTTTGTTGACTGGGTAAGGCCCACTAGGCACAACTGCCTGTTTTCAGGGGCGATCTGGGAGCACTGAGAGGTTAAGTGACTTGTTCAGAGTCACACAGTATGCAAGTGGAGGTTGTGAGAATCAAACTCAGGTCTGGTCTGCTGGATGTATCAAGCTTATTCACACCTCATTCCTCTAACCTCTAGGCTATACTGCCAGCCACAGTCAAAGGGTCATTCTACAAAAGGCAGTGTAAAAGTACAAAAATAATGCATACAAAACACTTTTGGGGGAAGGGGGATCCTAAAATGCACCTCTAAGGATGTATAGTCCTGAGCGAACAAGGCACGCCCACACAAGGAAAAGTCTCCTGAGGATAATGACTGAAGTCAGTCCCAAAACTGCTCCTGTAGTAGGCATGAGGCCTACTGGAAATGTCCAGACCAGATGTCCACTGGACCAAGGTGATAGGGCACTACACTTCAGAAGAAAGTACTACAAACAGAAAAATAAGAGAAACGTTGCCCTACCATGTCAGATGCACAGGCTGACTGTTCTGCATCACCTCTATCACATGTCTAGGACATCATCTCTCCTCAGGCTAAAGACAGGTTTTCAGATCAAACTCTTCCATGACATCTCTGGATCTGGTTTCTGCTGACCAAAGTTGAAACTGCAGCCACAAGCTCCCTATGTTGCTCCCAGGGGTAATGATGCACCTTGACATTCCAGACTTTCTTTCTTTGGCCAATTGCCTGCTGATTGTGTGGCCCTCTGACCACGGATCTTGCTCATAGCTGGCTCTTTCAGGTACTTTCTGTGGTAGTACCACCAGGGATGAGGACCATCAATGATTGTCCCATCTGGATGAACAATCTTTATGGAGTGCACTGTCTATTTGTCCTCACGATCAATCACTATTATTGAGTCCAAGTGGAGGGTGCAACCCACCTTCCAAGACTTTACTTTATCTTGGCAAACTTTTTCTCTACTTCATGGTTTAAGTCCATTCATCCAGCACCAGAACTCACTTGTAGATGCTCTGGCTTCTTCCACCATCCATTGCTCCATCTGGTCCTCAGTTTTCTCCCACATCCATCATAGCATAAATGGATGTTTGACTCCAAACTCTTTCTCAGCTCTCCTCTGGACCACTCATTCTTCTTTGCTGCTCTTTAGCAGAAGCAGGCCCTCGGCCTGGCTTGGGGGTGGCTTGGTCAGATGCAACCACTCATCTTTGTCCTACACAGGTAAAAGGCAATCCATACCTGTGTCCTCCTCCACCTTTTGCACACTAGAACCTCTCCCTTCTACTGAGGGCTCTAAAATCAACTGCTGCATCTGATGGTGCAGTCTCACCATCAGACACCTCCACCTCCTCCAATGCCTCCATATGGGCTGCCCAGGAGTTGGCTACTGTCTTGACCCCTGTGAGCACTCATTTGTCACTGCTGCAGGAGGCATGGGCCTCCCATGTGATGAGGTCCTCCAGCTTCTTATCTTCCCCAAGCACACTTGGACTCTGAACATCTGCCCACGGATCCACAGGTTCCAATTCTGCCACTGTCAAACCCCTCTCAGCCTCTTCCTATGCCAAGGGGCTACTCTTTGCTTGCACCTCATGCATGTTGGATTCAGCCATATTTACAAAAAGATTCCCACAGGAAATCCTCATCTTTCTCCTGCTCACATTCTGTGCCAGCCTGTCATCTACAGTTATTCTCTGCTCTGAGGGTCCACATAGGGGCCAAGTAGACACATGGTACTGTCTCTCTGAGAGGGCCACTAGCCATACTCATACCAAAATTCTTTCTGCAGTCTTGGCACTTGAGAACAGCTATTACATCACATATAACTTTTAAACACATCACACTCACAGTAATTGGACTTCCAGGGAGTGGTATGTTGAGGGGAGCTCCTACACTGCCATTCTCCTATTCGGATTTTCTCAATTCCTGTTCTTTCTGTGCTACGTGTGTCTTAACATGTAAATGACAGTATTTGCCTCCACTTGCCATGTTTAACTTTCTGCAAAATATTCTGAAAAATCACTGTTACAAAGTGCACAAATTGTCATTGTCTTTTATTGTTTTAAATGTCTTTCCTTAACCTGCCCACTTTTCTGAGTGACCTGCATTTTGCTTTGCTGCAGTGCTGTTACCTTTTTTCATTTGCCTCTACCCCAACATGGCTGCTACATTTTACACTGCTGCTGCAACATGGCTGCTGCATTTTCAACATCTTAGTGTCATAGAATACATGACTCAGTTATGCAAACACCTGGTGAGATGCATCAACTTGGCACACCAGAGTTTAGAAAATAAGCAGGACATGCACAAAGAAAGATATGACCAGGGTTTGAAGACTAAAACATTCAGTCAGGGGACAAGCTGTTATTACTTCTTCCCTCCACCTAGAACAAACTACTCATAAAAAGGCAGGACCCCTTCACCATTTTGAGGCAAATGGGAGCAGTAAATTATGAGGTTAGCATGCCAGGAAAGAGCACCCCCCAGAAAATTTACCATGTGAATCTCCTAAGGAAATGGCATGAGAAGCATAACCCTTCCCTTTATATCCATCCTGGAGTTAGGGAGTCAGAACTGGAGGTTGCCTATAAAAGGCTAGAGAAGTCAGGACAGTTAGGGGAGATCCAGATAAACCCTGAATTGGAGCCTCAGCAATAAAACAATTTGCAGGGGGCATTACAAGAATTTGAACTCATATTCACAAACATCCAAGGGAGGGCCAAAGGAATTGTGCACACCATAACTGCCACACAAGACAAGCCGATACACCAAAAGCCCTACAGACTGCCCATGAAGGTGAAGGATGAGGTTATTCAGGATGTCAAAAAAATGGAGCAGTTAGGCATAATTGTGCTCTTAAAGAGTGCATGGTCTTCACCCATGGTCACAGTGGACAAGAAAGAGGGTGGGATACATCTACTATATTTTGAAAGCTTAGCAACATGTCACTATTTGATGGCTACCCAATGCCTGAATAGATTACATCATTGACAGGCTAGGCAATGCAGAGTATATCTCCACCCCTGACCTTACTGAGGGATATTGGCAAATCCCCTTATCACCTGATTCACAAGATAAAACCACATTTAGCACATCAATTGGTTTATACCAGTCTGTCACAATGCCATTTGGACTACATGGGGCCCCAGCCACTTTTCAGCATTTTATGGAAAATATACTAAGAGTACACACTGAGTACTGTGCAGCTTATTTGGATGATGTGGTCATATTCAGCCCTGACTGGGAATCCTATGTTAGATACTTGTCCCATGTATTGCAAACAAAAAAGGAGTCAGGAGTGACTATTAACCCTGCTAAGTGTGCCCTAGCAAAGACCTAGACAAGATACCTAGGGTTCATTTTAGGCAACGGACAAGTGAAGCCCGAGGTAGAGAAGGTTACAGATGTAGGAAACAGCCCAATACCTACCACAAAAAAGCACATGAGCTCTTTCCTAGGCCTGGCTGGTTATTACCAGAAATTTATTTATAATTTCTTAACCATTGCCAGTCCTTTTACTGCTCTCAAAAGAAAGAGATGCCAGAATAAGGGTCAGTGGACCCCTATTTGTGATGATGCTTTTGGGAATATCAAGGCCATTCTATATACAGCTACAGTATTGAAAAGCCCTGGCTTCAACCAAGTGTTTGAGGTCCAGACTGATGCATCAGAGAATGGTATTGGGGCAGCCTTATCTCAGAAAATACATGGGGAAGAACATCTGATCATGTATATCAGCAGAAAGCTACAGGAGATGGAGAGAAGGTATGTTACCATGAAGAAAGATTGCTTAGTTCTGAAGTGAGCTATTGAGCCTCTCAAATATTACTGGAGGTGTTAATTTAAGGTTGTAATGATGATAGCCCCCTTTACTGGTTGCACCAAGTGAGAGAAAAAAATCTACATATAATACTGCTGTACTTAGCTTTTCAGCCCTATCAATTTACTGTGTTCCACAGGGCAGGGACAAAACATGTAAATTATGATTTCATGTCTAAATATGGTGCAGGAATTGATGTCAATGAAATGTGATGGACTTTCCAAGATAGTGCAGGGAAGGTATTGTTAGTCTTGTGTTAAGAAATGTGTTAATGTCTCAGGGTAAAGAAGGATGATATCCACTATGTTTATGATAGAATGTTTATCATTAGTAGGGACCCTGAGACAGATCTTCTGAAGATGGATGGGTGGAAGCTCCATCTCTTCCTGGGACAGAAATGTGGAAAGCAGTCTGAAATAACTGTTTCCCTCTTAAGGTGAGGGATATGTGACAGGGAGATCCTGCCACTTTTGAGGACTGACCTTTTCTTAAATCTGTTGCAACAGTTCTTCTATTTCTTAGCCTAATCTATCCTTTACGATTTCTAGTCCATAAGGTTGGCCACCTATGGGCACACCCTCTACTTTCTTGACTATGCTATAGTGTCCTCTTTAATTTTCCTTTTCCCTCTCAGATCCTCATACAAGGAAGTTATTGTGGTGACCTCCAAGCTGATGTAAAACATCAGGCTGTTCTTCGTTGTTGGATTTAGTATGCAATAGCACTACATCACAAAATACCTTGATGTATATTCTTTATGTGTATGAAACCAGTAAATGTTGAAAATACCACCGCACTAGGTGTTTTGATAATGGTAAAAAAGAATACTACTTGACTGTATTATAGAATTACCAAGGCAGAGATATCAGAAAACCCCCATTGTATTATTTAAAATGCATGTAAATTACAAATTGTTTGAGAGGCCCTTTGGCACCATGCATTCCTGCTTTAAGCTGAACCAGCCTAAAGTGTCATGGTGATTTACATATACATCCCATGATGCTTTGCATTATTGGGGTATGTGTGATGTGTTTCGTTGAAACTTGGCTTTATTGCAAATGCCCTTTTGGGTAACCCTTGCTTCAATGCTTCTGCACTGAGGTTTTTTGTCTTTAGCTTGTTTTTGAGTTTTTCCTTTTGAGCTCCCCATCAACTAAACACACAAGACCAACATAGGGAATGAAATAATTTTCATTAAAGAGATAGATCAATAGATCAGTAGATCAGTGGTGCTGAACAAGTGCAGTTGAAGGACATGCATAGCCTGTTGCTGCAAACAGATGTATTGAAGAAGGGATATGCCATTGCTTAAGGTTATTCCCTGTTTTAAATAAACATCGCACAGAGATTGTGTGTTGAACCTGAAGTTCTGTGCCTGGTCCATCTGTTATTCCACAACCCCTTCACAGGCAGCTAACAAACAGTGTGATACAGCTGTAAAAGGCTTTCACTATGCTGCACAAAGATAGACAGTGTAGCACTAGCTATGTCACAGTAATAAAATGACAGGGGCAAAGGGGCTCCCAACAAAATGTGTGATATAGCCATAAAAGGCTTTCGCTATGTTGCAGAGACATACAGTGTGGCTATGTCACAGTAATAAAATGACAGGGGCTCATAGGCACCTAACAAACTATGTGATACAGCCATAAAAGACTTTCACTATGCTGCAGAGACAGACGGTGTAGCACTAGCTATGTCACAGTAATAAAATGACAGGGTCTCAGGGGCATCTAACAAACAGCATGATACAGCTGTAATAGGCTTTCAGTATGCTGCATAGATAGACAGTGTAGCTATGTCACTGTGATACATGGGCTCAGGGGCACCCAACAAACAGAGCAATATACTCATAGAAGGCTTTCACTATGTGGCAGAGACATACAATGTGGCTATGTGACAGTAATAAAATGACAGGAGTTCAGGAGCACCTAACAAACAGTGTGATACAGCTGTAAAAGGCTTTCATTATGCAGCACAGACAGACAGTGTACAGAAGCTATTGTATGACACTATAATAAATTAGCTCAGGGGCACCTAACAAACAGTGTGACACAGCCATGAAAGGCTTTCACTATGCTTCGAAGACAGTAGTATGTCACAGTGATAAATGGGCTCAGGGGGCCTAACAAGCAGTGTGATACAGTCATAAAAGGCATTCATTATGCTGCAGAGACAGACAGTGGTTGCAATAATAAAATGACAGGGACAGAGGGGGAATCTAACAAACAGTGTATATTTTAATTTCATACCAGCTACCCAGTACCCAGTGGCTTCTGTGTCAATATTACTTCCCCCACCTTAATTCTCTGTTCTCCCCCTAGTCCACAGCACCACCTCCATGACTGAGGTTGGTCTAACCCCCCTTCCACTGGTTGAGATCATTTCTCAGTCCCCCACTATTTCTCCCTGTTCTTTTGCTCCTTGTAGTGTAGGTTAATTAACTAGTTAAAAACAAAACTTTTTGTTTTTGAACTTTCTTTGTCTTCATGTATTTCCCCCCACCTTCTTCCTCTGTTCTCTCCGCAGCCCCAACACCACCTCCATGACTTGAGGCTGGCCTGACCTCATCCCCCTGTCTGAGATCATTTCTCAGTCCCCCACTGTTTATCCCTGTCCCTGTGCTACACAACAAAATGCAGGTTAAGTAAAATAAAAAAAAAAACACATTTTTGTTCAACTTTTCTGATTGACAAGTTGGCAGTTTGTGCTGCAGAGCGAGCACCCAGACAGAGCTACTTCCACACACCACAACACATACAAACAGACTACTGCCAGCTGGATTCTGTGCAACAGATGGAACACAGACACAATTTTTAGTGACAGCTAAGTCTTTGGGACTGCCAAAAGCAGTGGGACAGGAGTGCTGCCACTGACTGTGCTACCTTCGTTTGCTTGTTACTTTAGTTTAATTAGTTTTTAGCTCTGTGTTTGAAGCCTTGTCTCCAAACGTCAACAGGAAGTGTTCTGGGTTTTGTAGTTCCTTACATGTAGTCAGGGAACTACACATTGAATCGACCTTAATGCCTTTGGGAACTAGGATCCAATATCACTGAGCCTGATTTCTAAAACCTTTCTAAAACTTTTAGAGAGTTATTTTTACACAAATAACTTTATTTGGAGACTTTGCAACTAGGATAGGCACACGCAACCCCCGAGTTACTTCCAGGTCATGGCACATAAAATTGGAGTCTATGTGATAATGGCGAATGCCTAAAGGCGATCTCCATTATCTCACAGTCAGAGTGCCAAAAAGCTTTTGGCACTCTGACAACTCCACGCGCCTGGGACAACAGTACCAGGAATTTTTTAATGCTTTCTGTGGTGGGCTGTGCCGCACACCACCCCCCACAGGGGCTTCACCCCCAGCACCCCCTACTTAAGGATTCTCAACTCCATGGGGGTGCATGTTGGGGGGGTGAAAGCATTAAAAAAATAAAGGTTCGGGCTGGGCACAATAAAATCACACCAGCACCTGGACCCAAACCTAGCACCTCACCCACCCCAGCCACTAGCTAACCCCCAACACCATGACCAAGCTCAGCCATCCATCACAGCACCACCCCCTACAGCTCCTCCACCTCCTCCCAGCCCACACTCACCATGCTTGCTCCCCCCCGCATGTGTGTACACATAGCGACATCCTGTCGCTAAGTTCAGCTGACCCCTCATCCAGTTGCCCATCGCTGTGAGGGATTACACTGGGAAGGAGTCGCCGTTATGGATGGCACCCTTACTCATGCACCCATCTCACGGGTTACATAAAATTGGAGCCCTGAGTGAGCGGCAGCATCTTTAATGACAGCTGAGCCTGTGGGACTGCCAAAAGCAGTGGGACAGGAGTGCTGCCACTGACTGTGCTGCCTTTGTTCGCTTGTTATTTTAGTTGAATTAATTTTAACTCTGTGTTAGAAGCCTTGCCTCCAAACCTCAACAGAAAGTGTTTTGGGTTATGTGGTTCCTTGGGTGTAGACAGTGAACCACACATTGAATTGACCTTAATGCTTTTGGGAACCAGGCTCCAATATCACAAAGCCTGACTTTGAAAACCTTTCAAAAAAATTTTGGAAGGTTATCTTCATATAAATACCTTTATTTAGAGATTTTGTAACTGGGATAGGTGCACATGAAGGATGGTGTACAGATGTTACTGTGTTAAAAAAATCATGTAGTCCTCACTTAGAGTCTATTTTTATTAATTGTAAACCGTTTTATTCATCGCGGGAATTTTCTTCATTTATCTTGGTTGGTGTTTACATTCCACCTCAGGCCTGTGTTAATGAAGCTTTGCAACACCTGGCTGGTTGGATAATTGAAACGGAGCACAAACACCCAGACTCCCTGCTTATTGTTTTAGGGGATTTTAACAGAGCAAATCTTAGTCAAGAATTACCAAGATACAGACAGCATATTAAGTGTCCTACCAGGGATAAAAGTATATTGGACCATTGTTACACCATTTTAAAGGATGCTTATCGCTCTGTTCCCCGTGCAGCATTGGGACTCTCTGATCATTGTTTGGTTCATCTTCTCCCAACCTATACGCAAAAATTAAAATCTGCAAAGCCTGTGGTCAAGACTGTGAAGAGATGGACCAATGAGGCAAAACTGGAATTACAGGCTTGCTTTGACTGTACTGATTGGAGTGTTTTTTGAGGCTGCAGCTACAGATTTGGACGATTTTACTGACATTGTGTCATCGTACGTCAGTTTTTGTGAGGATAAGTGTGTGCCAACTAAAACATTTTGTATGTATAGTAACAACAAGCCCTGGTTTACAGCAAAACTCAGGCAGTTTCGTCGGGCCAAGGAGGAGGCCTATAGAAGTGGGGATCGAATCCTGTATAACCAGGCCAGGAACACACTGACAAAGGAAATCAGAACAGCAAAAAGATGCTATACTGAAAAGCTGAAAAATAGGTTTTCAGCAAATGATCCTGTGTCAGTGTGGAGAGGCCTTCAGGATATTACTAACTATAGAAGATCATCTCCCCACACTGTAGAGAACCATCAATTGGCTGATGACCTGAATGCGTTTTACTGTAGGTTTGATAAGTTTAATTCTACATCTCTTACCCTTTCTGATCATTTTACACAACAAATTATATCCTCTGTTACTTCTTTATCTTCTTCTGTTGATACTCCACCTGCACTTAGGGTTTGTGAAGAGGAGGTGATTCAGCTCTTTAGGAGACAGAAGATTAGGAAGGCACCAGGTCCAGATGGTGTATCACCTTCCTGTTTGAAGGTCTGTGCTGATCAGCTGGCCCCTGTTTTCACACAGATCTTCAAAAGATCTCTGGAGCTGTGTGAAGTCCCTCCTGTTTTAAGCGCCTACACTCATCCCGTGCCCAAGAAATCTTCTATCACGGGATTAAATGACTACAGGCCGGTCGCATTGACGCCTGTGGTCATGAAATCCTTTGAGCGACTGGTGTTGACCCACCTGAAGGACATTACAGGCCCCTTGCTAGACCCCCTGCAGTTTGCTTATCGGGCAAATAGATCAGTAGATGATGTAGTCAATGTGGGACTGCATTACATCTTGAAACATCTTGATTTTTCAGGGACATATGCTAGGGTCCTGTTTGTGGACTTCAGTTCAGTGTTCAACACCATTGTCCCAGAACTTCTTTTTTCTAAACTTACTCAGCTCACTGTACCAGCCTCCACCTGTCATTGGATTGTAAATTTTTTGACGGATAGGAGGCAGAAGGTGAGGCTGGGGATGATTACATCCAGTACTCGGATAATTAGCACTGGTGCTCCTCAGGGATGTGTTCTCTCCCCTCTGCTTTTTTCTCTCTACACAAATGACTGCACCTCAGGAGATCCGTCTGTTAAACTCCTGAAGTTTGCAGATGATACAACGGTCATCAGCCTTATTAAGGATGGTGATGAGTCTGCATACAGACGGGAGGTTGAGCAGTTGACCCTTTGGTGCAGTCAGAATAATCTGGAGTTGAATACTCTTAAAACTGTGGAGATGATAGTGGATTTTAGGAGGAGTCCTCCAGTATTGCCTCCTCTTACTATATTTAACAGTATTGTGCCTGTTGTGGAAACCTTTAGGTTTCTGGGATCTACAATTTCCCAGGTCCTGAAATGGGCGTCCAACATAGGCACAATTGGTAAAAAGGCTCAGCAGAGGATGTACTTCCTGCGTCAGCTCAGGAAGTTCAATCTGCCTCAGGAGTTGCTGATTCAGTTTTATTTTGCAATAATTCAGTCGATTCTATGTACATCTATTACTGTCTGGTTTGGGTCGGCTACCAAACAGGACAGGAATAGACTACAACGGACAGTTAGGACTGCAGAAAAAATCATTGGTGCTGACCTGCCCTCTATTGAGGATTTGTATATGTCCAGAGTTAGGAAACGGGCAGGCAACATCATTGCAGATTTATCACATCCTGGACATAATTTGTTTCAACTTCTCCCTTCTGGAAGGCGTTATAGATCTTTGTACGCAAAAACAACTAGATATATGAATAGTTTTTTTCCACAGGCTATCACTTTGATGAACACTTGAGCCAGTTATACAGATGAACAAATTGTGAAATAATCTGTAACATTAAATGCTTACTGTAATTATAAATGAAATTTTTTGGATGTTATATATATGCATATGTACTGTATATATTTTGTTGTACATATGTATATATTGTTAAATTCATTTATTTTATGTATATAAGTATTAGCTAAATTATTGTATATTATTTTAGTTTTTGTATTTTGCATTATTGTATTATTGTTTTTATCGTTTTTTGTTGTTTTTATTGTATGTCTATTAAGTATATTGAGAGCAACAACCGGAGTTAAATTCCTTGTATGTGTACACATACTTGGCCCATAAAGTTGATTCTGATTCTGATTCTGATTCTGATTCTGACATGACCCCCGAGTTACTTCCAGTTCATGGCAAATAAAATTGGAGCCCCAAGTGAGCGGAGCAAGCTCAAGTGGGTGAGAGTGCAGTTCCGCACGTGGAGATGCACAGAGAGATACACATGTCTCAGTGCGTGTTTAGCATGGGAAGCAGGAAGCAGGCCATTTAATCCCTACATCTGAGGTAATTTACTAAAGTGCACTTTGAGATTCTTGACTGAGCAACTTACAATATCAGCCACACCCAGTTTATCTCTGTAGACCTGTTTTAATAAGCATTTCTTTTCTATTGGGTTAAATTGTTTAGCTTAAGCTCTAACCTATGGTGTAAAATGGCAATAACTATTATGACACTTGATGAAGAAGTAGGAATCAAATATTCCAGCTGTAACATGTACAAATTATGCCAAAACATTCCTAAAGAACCCTTATTTGTCTATGAAAAATGCATAAATAGCAGCATTCTGGAAGAAGATATTAAGATCTTCAATAATAAGTTGAACCATCTCGAAAAATCCCAATTAGAAATGGTACAAACCCTAAAAGGCATGAATACAAGTCAAAATCAAATGCTTGATTCTCAGAGAAATGAAGGCATTGTAACTCAGGAGACTGTTGGGAGTGGCCTTACATACTAACATACTAACATACTATTTGCCAGCAGATTAGGCCTTACGGTCTATCGAGTCTGCTTGAACCTAGATCGTTAATTGGGTGCCGAGACCCTCCCATCCCTTGTTCTCTAGAAACCCCTATCATTCATCCCCACCCCCTCGGGACAGGCCATCATCTGATATATCCACTTTCTGTGTCTGTCCCACCCTCTCTTGAAGTCCTCCACTGTGGATCTCTGAACCAGCTCACCAGGCAGTGCATTCCAAGGGTCCACCACCCTCTTGGTGAAAACCTCCTCCTTTTCCCCTCACCCTTCCACCTTCCAACTTCAAACCATGCCCTCTGGTGATACCTCCTGCTTTAGCCTAAAGATCCCTCCATGTTTACCCTATTTATTCCCTTGAGGTACTTGAAGACCTCAATCATGTCCCCTGTCTCTCCTCTCCTCCAATGAAAACAGGCAGAGCTCCTCAAGTCTGTCCTCATAAGTCAAATCCCCTAGCCCTCGATCATCTTTGTTGCCCTCCTCTGTACCCTCTCCAGGAGCTGTATGTCCTCTTCAAATGTGGTCTCCAGTACTGTACACAGTACTCAAGGTGTGGTCTAACCAGTCCATTGTACAGCGGCAGAATCACTTCCTTGCTCCTAGAGGTGATCCCCCTTACAATGCATCCCAACATCCTGTTTGCCTTGCTAGCTGCTCTCCTGCACTGCTCAGAGTTATTCATACATCTATCCACCATGACCCCTAGGTCTTTTTCCCCTATCAAGGCCTCCAGCACCTCCCCTCCCAGGGTGTACCTGTGTTTAGGGTTTCCCCGACCAAGATGCAACACCTTGCACTTGGTGATATTGAAATTTAATTCCATGTGTGAGCCCAGCTTTCCAGGGTGTCCAGGTCTCTTGCAGGGCCACCCTCCCTCTTCTCCCTCAACTACTGCTCCCATCTTGGAGTCATCCGCGAAGAGACTCATTTCACACCCTATACCCTCCCTGATGTCCGATATGTATGCATTAAACAGGATCGGACCCAGGACCGAGCCCTGTGGTACCCCACCACAACCTCTCTAGGGTTTGAGAGCTCCCCACAGACCACTACTCTGAGGCGTCCAGCTAGCCAGTTTTCAATCCATCTGACCATCAAAGGGCCTACTCCAACCCATCAGTTTCTCCACCAGACCATTGTGGGGACAGAGTCAAACGCCTTGCTGAAGTCCAAGAATAATACATCCACAGGCTTACCCCTGTCCAGTTCTGATGTTACCCATTCATAGAACTCCACAAGGTTGGTTTGACATGATCTACCTGGCACAAACCCATGTTGCCGACTATCCAGACCTCCCACCTCCTCCAAGTACACCCCCAATCGTTCCTTTAGTATACTCTCCATTAATTTTCCCACCACCGAGGTCAAACTGATGGGTCTATAGTTACCTGGTACTTCCTTGACCCCCTTTATGGATTGGTACCACATGTGCCTCTCGCCAATCACTAGGTACCCTCCTGTCTCAAGTGACCTGCTGAAAGCTCCGGCAGGGTGCAGCCAGTATGTCCGCCAATTCCCATAGTACTTGGGATGAATGCCATCCGCCCTGGAGATTTGTTTTTCTTTAGGGCCTTGAGGGCTAACTACACCCTTTGGTGGAGATAGCATCATCGTCCCTCCCTTACTGGTCTTTTTATCCTTATCCAGATGTGACACCTCTGGGGTACCTTTCCCTCCCTCTTGCTCCATTTCTGTTGCTCCCCTGATCCCACTCCCTGCCGCTTCTATCCCCTTCATGCCTTGCTTTGTAGATATCCCATCCCCCTCCCTAGCGAACACAGAGGCAAAGTACTCGTTAAATACCTCTGCCTGGTCCCTCGCCTCTTCCACCCACCCTCCTTCTGATCTCAATCTGCTGAGATGGCCCTTAGTTTTTCTCCGCTCCCCAATGTACCGGAAGAACCCCTTTTCCCCTCCATGTATACCCTGTGCCAGCTGCTGCTCTTTACTGGACTTTGCTCCCCTCACCATACGGGTGACTTTTCTAGATGCAAGCTGGTACATTTCCTTATCCCTATCCCCTCTTGTTGTTTTATATTTTTTGTAGGCCGCCTTCTTTTCTCTGACTGCTACCTGTATCTCACTGGACCACCAGCATGGTTTACGTGACCTTGCTCCCTTATGTTTCAACTTAGCGCAGATCCTGACTGCCTCATGAAGTCCCCTGCTTTATGACCTCCATCTCCTTTCCACACTTGTCGTTGAGGTAATCCCTTCAAGTGATCCTTGAGAATATTTCCCATGCCCATAAAGTCTGCCCCTGAAGTCCACTGCCAGTGTCCTAGATCTCACCCCATTCCCCCATGCTTATTTGAAACCAGACAGTATTGTGGTCACTCCCAGTCAGGGGGTCCTGTACAACTATGTCCCTTACCAGATCCCCATCTGCCAGAACCACATCCAGGACATGCCCTTCCCTTGTGGGCTCCATCACATGCTGTGTTAAGAACACATCCTGGAAGCCATCTAGCAGCCTGTGCTCCTTGGCCACCCTAGAGGACATGGTCCCCCAGTTTGTACCTGGCATATTAAGGTCCCCCATCAACACCACTCCTTCCCCTTTTGGACCACACTGGGCAATGATGTTGTCCAGAAAACCATCCTCTAGAACATCACTTATCCCGGGGGGCCTATATGCTACTCCCAGCTTGACCTTATCTCCTGCTGGGGATCGGGTGACCCATAAGGCCCAATGCTTCCTCTGCCTCTTCTACCATAGTAATTTCTATATCATCTCTAATGAACATAGCCACTCCACCCCTCTGACCTCCTTTCTATCCTTCCTAAGCATAGTGTACCCTGTACATTTAGGTCCCAGTCATGGTTTTGTTGGCCCACGCCTCCTGACCGCCGCCACATCCACCCCCAACAGCATGGTCTGAACTCCGCAACTTGTTTCCCAAGCTCCTGGCATTTACTAACACCAACCCCACCCCTTTCCCTGATCCTCTTTCTCAAACCCCACCCAGATTCCTTATACTTCCATCCTCCCTGCTCCTCCTGAAACCTCCACCTCCAGTCTGTTTCCCCTCCCTCTTGGGCTTGACGGCTACTCCCTCATCTGGAGGAGAGGGCTTGGTCAGCCCTCCCTCATCCCTTCCCCTTACAAGTTTAAACCCCACCTTTCTTGTATGTAGTCAGCATCCCTGTTTAAGGACTTCCTTCCCTAATGGGGCAAGATGAAACCTGTCCTTGGCATATAGTAACTTATCCTCCCAAACTCATTCCAGTTCCTAACCCCCAACCCATTCTCTTCACCCCACTTCCTGAGCCAGTCATTAACCTCTGTAAGCTTCTTTTTTTTGTCCACTGAGGCCTTTGGTACTGGCAATATCTCTGAAAAGGAAATGTTGCATCCATTATCCCGACAGACTCTGGCAAGTTCTTGGAACCTTGCTTGGATTTCCAAAATGCTATTTCCATCTAGATCATTAGTTCCCAAATGCACCAGGAAATCTGGTTTCCCTCCACAATCCCTAACCATTTCATACACCATGAACTTTGCTCTGTGCACTGTCAGCCCAGAGATACTCACTACCTTCACCTGGCTATGGCATCCACCCCCCTGTCCCTCCCAATGGATACCCCTAATCATCGAGTCTCCCAGTAACAGAACCTTAACACCTCCATCATCCTTATGGTTACCTCCACTATGCCCTCTCAGCCCCCTTCCCCCCCTTTATTCATGATCTGAATTTCATGGGAGTCTTCCTGCCTTATTAGAGACCCCCTTGTCACCCTCCCCTTTCTGCCTTCCTTGCTATTTTTCCCACTTAACTCAAACCCCCTCTGAATAGGTGTCCCCTTTAACCCTCTCATATCTGAACCATTTATCCTGGCCCTGATGGTTTCCCTTCCCACACCACCATCCTCCCCTTGTAATAGTACCCTGCTTCCAGAGGCTCTCTGAGGTCCCTTAGCTAGGCCCCATCCTTGGTACTGACCTCCCAGCTGAAGGGGCTTTCTCCCACCTCCTTGTCTCCCAGTTTCTCTCCAATCATGCTCTCCTCCCTCATGTCTGGAATATGTTGCATCTCCCCCATTTGCTTAACATATATGTTTCCCCTTCTCCCTCTGGGACTATGTCTATCCTTTCCATAGCTGGTCTGTGATGCCCTATGGGTATCCAACTCCCTCGCCCCGGCCTCTGTATAAGTTTCCTCATTTCCACCAACCCCTTCCTCCCCCTCTAGGTTGCTTAGTAGCTCAAATTTATTGTGACAGTCTATGTCAGCCTCCATCAAGTAACCCGAGTTTCCCCTGACTGCATCTCTAAACTGACCCTCTTCTTCCTTTCTTGCACTATTCACCTTAGGAGGTCCCTTCCCACAGTCTGCTGTTTTAGGCTTCCGCACAACAGCCCTTCCTGACTCTTTTTCCAGTCTCTTTGTATTCAGAATGTTCACCCCGTACGCTTTCCCCTTAGCATCAACTTCCCTATCTAAGGGTCCTCCGTCCCTAATATCCCCCCTCCTGCTTGCTGTAACATAACGTCCTGTAATTTCAGAGCATTGCCCCAGCCTCCACTCAGCCCCACCCTTCTGCTGCCCATATCCACACCCCTTATCCTTGGACACCCCCAGCTCCCACAGCTTACTCCTTAACCAATATACCTCACTCCTGATACAAGATAGCTGTCTACAGAGTGGGCAGCCTCCCTCTCTCAGGCCCAATTTAGAATTATTGCCATCCCACAGCCTGTGCAGCCTACAACCCTTCTGAAGATGCCTGCCATGGTGGAATATGGCCACCCTGATTATCTCTCTGTTTATAATAGCACACCCCTTTTCTCAGTCCTTTCCCTGAAGTGCAGTTTCTCTCTATACTGACTGTAGTTATTTACAAACCCACTTCAGCCCCACCAATAACGTTCCCAAGTCTCACAAACACATACAGTCCAGTGTGTGTTCGGTCACACTAACAGTGTATGTAAGCAGACATCAGGTACCATAAGATGTCACAGGCCCACCAGCTCCTGTTGCTTCGAATTTCAGTCCCAAACAGAAATACTCAGCCCTTCAATCCCAACCCCAGTGGCTTTTCAGTATTTAAGAAGGCATACAAAACAGGGCGGGTGGGAGGCTCTACCAAACACCAGGCAAACAACACTTTAAATTTCCTCTAAATATCCCTGCTAGACAACTATCCCCAAGCCACCAAAGTTACAATGTAACAATTCTAATTCAAGGTAATAATTTTACCACATAAAACTAATTTCACTTACAAACTATTCAAATATTTCAGTTAAAACAGATTATAACTCCAGCTCTCTTTCCTACCTGCCTGCTGCAAGCTCCCAAGTGAACAATGAAAGCCAAGTTAATTCCTGTTTAGAGACAAGGTAATTGCAGCTAATGTCCTTCCCCCAAACACCAGGCAAACAACACTTTTAAATTTCCTCTAAATATCCCTGCTAGACAACTATCCCCAAGCCACCAAAGTTACAATGTAACAATTCTAATTCAAGGTAATAATTTTACCACATAAAACTAATTTCACTTACAAACTATTCAAATATTTCAGTTAAAACAGATTATAACTCCAGCTCTCTTTCCTACCTGCCTGCTGCTTAAGCTCCCAAGTGAACAATGAAAGCCAAGTTAATTCCTGTTTAGAGACAAGGTAATTGCAGCTAATGTCCCTTCCCCCCAAACACCAGGCAAACAACACTTTTAAATTTCCCTCTAAATATCCCTGCTAGACAACTATCCCCAAGCCACCAAAGTTACAATGTAACAATTCTAATTCAAGGTAATAATTTTTACCACATAAAACTAATTTCACTTACAAACTATTCAAATATTTCAGTTAAAACAGATTATAACTCCAGCTCTCTTTCCTACCTGCCTGCTGCTTAAGCTCCCAAGGGCCTTGCCCCCATTATTTTAAAGATTAATACAGGCTCACAGACAAGGAAACAAGTAAGGAATGATGATGATGATGATGATTGACAGTATGAATTAGATCTTGACTCATGGGTAACAGTGAGGAGAACCAAGAAGTGTAAGAGGATTAAAACACAGAAGTGTGTTACTCAAACTTAAAATACATATGACTTACTGTCTAATCATAATGGAATCACCATTAATAGTTTCACTAACGAGATCCAAAGTATTACTGAATCTGACCCAAATATAGTTGTTCCTACAAAAGATTCAGCATCTAATTTTCATTTGGTAAATTTGAATTCCAAGGATGAGAATACACATATTCCAATTATCATTAACTTAACTCATTCAGCCCAAGACAGCCATTTTGAATAAGGTTAAACATAGAACTTTTCAACTCACATATGTGCTCCCCTGTTAAGTGAGTTAATTTAACAGGAAAACGCAAATGTATGAGCACCATAGATATAGGAGACAGTCCCTTAAATAGTGCACAGTTAAACCAGAACTCCATAATTTTGGTTTCCCAGATTAAGGAAAATCTAAGTACTAATTCTATTAACGTGCCAGTTTGCCAGTCTTTTGTACTTAGTGATTCCGTTGTTAAGTACTGTGATAAAATTGTTTGTAAATCAGATAAATTAAATAGAACCTGCGGTAGCTGTCATGGTGTCAAAATTAAAGATATTACATCTATGCTTCATATCATTTTACGTGATGCAGGGGAGAAACCTATAGTTATTACCCATGCAGGAACAAACAATATAAGAACCTGTACTATAGACGAAATAAAACAAGCATTTGTCAATGCCGAATGTTGTCTCACTGGCATTGGCATTGGTAGTGCAAAAGTTAGAGACGCATAATAGGAATGGCAGTGAAGTATTGAAGTGATGCCAACCCCATCCTCACCCTGCAGAGACTGACAAGCATTGGGGTGTGCCTTTGGGTCATCAGCTATAACGCTCATGCCATTTTACCTCACCCTACCCTGTAGATACTGACAAGTGTCGTGGTGTGCGTTGGGGTCTTTGGGCATTATACGTACCCCATTCCATCAGGAAATACTCTGAGGTGGGTGCAGTATAGGAGAATGGGGTGAACTTTGTGGCTGAACACTGCAAGGCACACCACGATGGCTGTCACTGGCTGCTGGGGAGGGGTAGGGGTGGAATGGCATGAGCATTACAGCTGATGATCTCAAGTCAAACCCCTGATGCCTGTCAGTCCCTACAGGGTGGGGTGCTACAGTTGGAAATTGTAACACCGTAGGGGTGTGTTGGTATTTTCACTCCAAATGTTCCACATGGGCTTTTTGTGAGCCCACCTCATGAAGAGCAGCGCTAGCAGTATGTTAGCTGAAAAGTGGTTTTGCACAGCAGCTATGCCATTTGGCAACACAGGGATGAAAACACATTTTGGGCAGTATGTGGAAAATGACAACTGTATTATTCATGAGGACCTGTAAAATAAGCATTTGTCAATACCGAATGTTTGCTTGCTGGCATTGGCATTGGTAGTGTAGGAGTTACAGAGCTGCATAATAGGAATGGCAGTGAAGTATTGAACCAAAACCAACTCCACTACCACCCTGCAGAGACTGACAGGTATTGGGGTGTACCTTTAGGTCTTCAGGCATAACGGCCATGCCATTTCACCACACCTTACCCTGCAGACACTGAAAAGTGTCACAGTGTGCCTTGGGGTCTTTCGCCCTTATGCGCACCCCATTCCGTCAGTAAATATGGTAAGATGGGTGCGATATAGGAGAATGGGGTGAACTTTGGGGCCGAAGAGTCCAAGGCACACCTCGATGCCTCTCACTGGCTGCAGGGTGTGGAATGGTATGAGCATTACAGGCGAGAATCCCAAGTCACACTCCTGATGCCTGTCATTCTCTACAGGGTGGGGCGTTATGGTCGGAAACCCTAACAGCTCAGGCATTCATTGGTATTTTCACTCCAAATTTTCAACATGTTTTTTTTGTGACCCTCACCTCATGAACAGTGGCAATATCAGTTTGTTAGCCAAAAGCTGCTTTTGCACAGCTACTACGGCATTTAGCACAACAGGTGCAAAAACACATTCCAAACAGGATGTGAAAAATGACAGCTGTACTGTTCATGGGGAGGTGTAAAAAATGGCAATGTTGAAAATCAGCAGTGAAAATAATAAAAAAACTGGTGAAGTTACGATCGTGCGTAGAAACTGTGCAATGCACAACCGTAATGTAATTAGTTTGGGGATTTTTTACAGCAGATTGTCAACACAGGCATTTTGGGACCTCTGATCATGAACAGTGTCACTGTGATTTTCTTTATCTGTCCTGAACAGTGATTTCCCACAGTGACCATGCATGTCTAAACTGAAAGTGTGAAAACACATTTTGGCCATGTTGTGAAAAATGACAGCTGTACTGTTCATAAGGAAGTATGGAAAAATGCCACTGGTGAAAATCTGGACTGAAAATATTACAAATTCATGAACTTATGAGGGTGCGTGGAAACTGCACAATGCTCACTCGTAACACAGTCATTTTATGGACTTTTGTCACCAAATTTTCAACATAGCCATTTTAAGACCTCTGCTCATGAACAGTGTCACTGTGATTTTCTTAATCTGTCCCAAACATTGCTTTTGCACACCATTGTGTGCTACATGTGCGGAAACACATTTTGGGCAAGATGTGAAAAATGGCAGCTGATCTGCTCATAAGGAAGTGTAATAAAATGGCAATGTTGAAAATCTGACGGGAAAAAATTAAAAATTCGCAAACAGGCGAGTGTAATTCTAAAACAGTCATTTTTGGAAATTTTTTTACCAAATTTTCAACATAGCCATTTTAAGACCTCTGCTCATGAACAATGTCACTATGATTTTCTTAATCTGTCCCAAATATTGATTGTGCACACTAACTGTGCCATTGAGCGCTACATGTGTGGAAACACATTTTGGGCGAGATATGAAAAATGACAGCTGTACTGCTCATAAGGAGGTGTGGTAAAATGGCAATGTTGAAAATCCAGAGTGCAAAAATTAAAAATTCGCAAACTTATGAGCATGTGTAGGAGCTGCAAAATGCACGCTTCTGAAACAATCATTTTTAAGAATTTGTTCACCAAATTTGCAACATAGGCTTTTTGAGAGCCCACCTTATGAACACTGGCACTGTCATTTTGTTAATCGATCCCAAAAGGTGATTTCACGCAGTGACTGCGAAATCACCCTTCGGGCCCTAGTAAAGCCATGATAGTTCAAGAATTAATGAGGAGGGGTCCCAAAAACCCCATGTTGAAAATTTGGTGCCAAAATTCAAAAAAATGCCTAAAATATGCATTAAAGTTGAAAAAACCTGATTTATTGCATTATACAGCTTACCGCCATTTCCTCAGTCCACGGTCAGTTTTGAAGAGTGCAGACGTGTTCCCTGTCCACTGAAGATCATCGCGCTAAGCTCCGGAGGTATGGGGTGAGGGGATGGGGAGGCAGGTGCACAGTGGGTGGGCATGGGTGGGCAGGAACTTTTTGTTTACAGGTTTTTTTTTTAGTTAGACGACGTGGGACGTTTGCCACACTGGGGTGGGCTCCCAGCATGGCAGCTGGAAGGCTGTTTGGGTGGCCTGGAGCTGACAGGGGATTGGGCACCCCCATCGGCCATATGGATTTGTGCCATGCTGGGGTGGGCTCCCAGCATGGCAGCTGGAAGGCTGTTTGGGGGGCCTGGAGCTGATGGGGAATTGGGCACCCCCATCGGTCATAACAATTTTCTGCCGTGCTGGGGTGGGCTCCCAATGTGGCACCTGGAAAGCTTTTTTTGGGGGGGTGTGGAGCCAATGGGGGATTGGGCACCCTGTTGGCAATACAGTATGTGCATGGGGGAAGCATGAACACGCTATATGCATGCATGCATGCGTAGGGAGGGGGGAGCGCTGCTCACTGAAGCAAAGCTCTCCCTTTCAACTGTATGGCACTGCATTTTCAACTGCTGTCATAGACAGCTGCAGCGTTCATTGGAGAACTGTGGCCGTGCCTGCAAACACACTGACTGAATTGGAAGATGGGTGGCACACCTCTGAAAACTCGGATGATGGCACTATGTTTCTTGCACATGCATGCAAGCAACATAAAAATGGCAATGTTGAAAATCTGAAGTGAAAATATGGAAAATAGGTGAAAACATAAGCATGCAGAGAAACTGTGCACACTTCCATAACCCAATTATTTTTGGGATTTTGCTAACCACATTTTTAGCATAGGCATTTTGGGACCTCCCCTCATGAACAGTGGCACTGTGATTTTGTTAATGTGTTCCAAACATTGATTTCCCACAATGACCATGCCATTGTGTGGCACAGGTGTGAAAACACATTTAGGGCAGGATGTGAAAAATGACAGCTGTATGGTTCATAAGGAGATGTGAAAAAATGCTAGAGTTGAAAATCTGTCATGAAAATATTACAAATTTGTGAAGTTACAAGGGTGCGTGGAAACTGCACAAAGCACACTTGTAACACAGTCATTTTATGGAATTTCATCACCAAATTTTCAACATAGGCATTTTAGAACCTCTGCTCATGAACAGTGTCAGTGTAATTTCCTCAAAGTGTCCCGAAAACTGATTTCACACAGCAACCGCGCTATTCTGAGCCAGATGTGAGAAAACACATTTCTGCCAGGATATGTATAATGACAGCTGTATTGTTCATAAGGAGGTGTGGAAAAATGCCAATGTTGAAACTCTGGAGTGAAAATATTACAAATTCATGAAGTTAAGAGTGTGCGTGGAAACTGTGCAATGCACGCTCATAAAGCAGTCATTTTTTGGATTTCTTTCACCAAATTTGCAACATAGGGTTTTTGAGAGCCTCCCTCATGAACAGTGGCACTGTCGTTTCGTTAATTGGTCCTGAAAGGTGATTCTGCGCAGTGACTGTGAAATCACCTTTTGGGATCAAATAAGGCCATGACAGTGCCTAAATTCATGAGGAGGGGTCCCAATAACCCCATGTTGAAAATTTGGAGCCCAAATTTCCAAAAATGGTTGAGATATGCACCAAAGTTGAAAAAAACCTATTTATGCTATTATACAGCTTACCAGCATTTCTTCAGTTTGAGGTCAGCTTTGAAGAGTGCAGACGTGTTCCCGGTCCACTGAAGATTGTCATGCCAGACTCCAGAGGTAAGTATGGGGTGAGGGGGGTGTGGGGAAGCAGGGTGTGCAGAGGGTGGGCACAGGTTTCAGGAGGTGGGCAGAGAGACAGTGAGGGACCATTTTCTTTTTTACAGGGTTTAAACAAAAAAAAAATTGTGGGACTTTTTTTCTTTCTAGGAGATTTGTCATGCTGGGGTGGGCTCCCAGCATGCCACCTAAGTGTTTTTTTGGAGGGGATGCTTTAGCCAATGGGGGATTGGGCACCCCCATCAGCACATACCGAAGGGGGGAACAAGAGCCGAGGAGGATTGGGCACCCCCCTTGGCACACAACAAAAGGGGGGGGACATTATGCTGATGGAGAGTGGCTCCCCATTGGCAAAATAAAGATGAAGGGGGATTAAAGCTGACGGGGATTGGGACCTCCACCAGCAAAGAAAGACTGTTGGGGAGGTGCGCATGATGCCAAGGGGGATTGGGCACCCCTTTGGCAAACATTTTAAATGGCAGGGGGGTCATTATGCCAGTGGGGAGTGGGATCACCCATCGGCATTGTTATAGGTGGCATCAGCGGTGGCAATCAGTGCCGCCATGTTGCATGCATGTTGGGAGGTGTGTTGTGGTCCTGCTGCATGAGAGCTTCGTTCTTCTTGCAGTGGACCTTTTGTTAGATTTGGTGGCCACATTAGGGATGCATGATGTCAGTGCCTGCTGCTGGCTTATTAGGGAATGAGGGATGCAGCTACTGATGCGTGCCCTGCATTCGCCCATCAGTGACCGCACCTCCAACTCTGCTACTACTGCAATATGTTGGCTGCATATGCGTGAGCAAACATAAAAATGAGTTTATTGACCTAAGCAAAAGCTTGGTTGAGTATGGCTATAAGATTCATTTCTCAGAAATTTTACTGGTTCCTCAGAATTCTTAATCAAAAGAACAGAAAATTAAAACCATAAAAGAATGGTTATGTAAATGGACATTAAAATATGGTTCCAACTGTGTTACATATTGGGAAACATTCGGTAATGATGGTCTATTCAGTTGGGATGGTTTTCATTTAAGTGGTAGAGGGTCTTATCAACTAGAAAAAGTTTTGAAAAAATTATCTCATCTTTAAACTGACAGGGCTTGGGAGAAGGGGAAACACTCATCACAAAAGCAGCTGGATGAATAACATGGGTAACAATTTATGCAAAGTCTTTGTAGCAAGCGCGCACAAGCCTAAATCAACTAAAAAATGCTGAACTTGAAGCTGTAATAGCAAAAAATAATTCTGACATTATAGCCATCATTGAGAATTGGTGGAATGAGTGTAATTCCTGGATGAGTCCCATTCCTGGATTTCAATTGTTTTTTTAAAAATAGGAAGGCATGTGGGGGGGGGGAGTTGTTATGTTAAAAATAATATAAATTTTTCTGAATTACAATTCCCTGATAATTTTCAAGTCACCACAAAATCAGTATGGTTAAAACTTCAATTTGGTTCCAGGGCAAAAATATTACTGGGAAATTGTTACCATTCTCCTTCTAGTAGCAAAAATTTCAACACAACACTGTTGCAAGAGATTAGTTTAGCATCATCTTTAGGTGACGCTGCAATTGTTGGTGATTTCAATACACCAGGTATTACATGGGAATATCTTTCAGGCTCATCAGACATTGAAGAAGTTTGTTTAGAAACTATTATATCCATGGAACTTGATCAACATGTATCTAAATCTACATGGGGAGTTAACATTTTGGACTTGGCCCTTACTAATATTTCAGAGGAAGTAAGCGACCACAAAGTTCTGTGTTCATTGGGCTCAAGTGACCATAATATGATATCCTTTAGTATCTCAATGTCCAGAATTAATAAAAAAAACTACAACCTTCAAAGATTACAATAAAGCAAATATCCCTGCAATAAGAGCAGTATTATCAAACATAAAATGGGATGAATCTATGTCTGACTGTGGGGTAGAAGACTTGGAGTATTATTAAAAGTATCATATTCATACTTGAAGATCAGTTTGTTCCTACCAGAATTAAGCACATTTCCAAGGCTAAAGTACCCATTTGGTTTACTAGGTCTATAAAAACACAAAATAAGAAGAAACAGAAAGTATGTAAGGCATTTAAAAGCAAGCAATCTGTTTCTAAAAGATTACAACATATATCAGAGCAAAAGAAACTTAAAACTGTGATTAAGAAGAAAAAGCAAAGTCTGGAATTTAGGCTAGCCCATATTTCAGGTAATAAAGTATTTTATTCATACATTAACAATAATAGAGCTGTTAATAGATTTGTTGGGCCATTAGTTATAAATGGAGAGACAATCACGGATGATCTCCAAATGGCAAATTCATTCAATGATTTTTTTCTTCCTTTTATAAATCTTCACCCTATTCTCATAAAAAACTTACTGATCCCAATGTACCTGACATAACTGTTGAAATGGTTACATCTGCATTAAATAAAATAAAACTAAACACTTCTCCGTGTCCAGAAGGTATTCATCCCAGGTTTTGAAAACAACTGGCTACTTCATTAGCATATCCATTTAAAATACTTTTTGATAAATCATTAAAATCTGGTATTGTTCCTATGGATTGGAAAGAGGTGATTGTGGTTCCAATCTTTAGAAAGAGAAACTGGTCTAACTGCTCTATCCTCTAGTCAGTTTGAATTTATTGTGTAGTAAAGTCATGGAAATAAATATTAAGGACTTTATTGAAGCAGAAATAAGGGGTCTGGGTATAAACGATATTACTCAGTATGGCTTCAAAAGGGGTAATTCGTGTGTATCAAACTTAATTTCATTTTATGAAATGGTCAACTCCAACCTAGATAATGGCCTTCCTGTGGATGTAATTTTTCTTGATTTAGGAAAGGCATTTGATACTGTTTCCTATAATCTTCTTGTAAAAAAAATTACTCAAGATGGGTTTTTCAAAATCCTTGCATAAATGGATAAATGCATGGTTATAAGGACGCCACCAAAGAGTGAAAGTTAATGGGGTGTTATCTGATAGTAATGAAGTAGGAAGTGGTGTACACCAGGGGTCAGTATTGGGACCCTTGTTATTTACAGTAATATCTTTATATCTGATATGCATCATGGAGTTTCCAATAAACTAAATTTGTACAATGGTTGCGTACTGAATATCATGAATATTTTAGGACTTATGACACAAATGACTTAAGTAGGGAATCATTATGGAATGCATATAAAGGCTACATAAGAGGTATGATTATAAGGCTTTCGACAAAACAAGAAAAGGAAAAAGAGTGAAGAAGTGAGACTGCTTAGAGACCAGTTAGAAAACTATTGAAAGAACAGAAGCAGCAAAAATCATTAAACTAGGATCTGGATGGATAGAGTTTGTCTTGAGCAAAACCAGGCAGAAAAACTGGGAATCAGGTGAAAAGTCCACAAAGCTATTATCTATCAGGTTTAGGGGCACATATAGAAAGGAGATGTGCAGCGCATACCTGGATGTACCATGCATCTCCTGATTTGCATGGGCCATCTGGGGTGTGGCTATATTCGAAGGACCCTGAAGCACCATGCAAGTCCATCCACGCACAATATTGTGATGCACCTATGCAAATGAGGGGTCCCCTATGCTGCGCAGCACAATATTGAATGGTGCCACGGTGAAGACACAACCATCTGCACCAGCACAAAGATAAGTTTTTGTAGACCTACTTTAACTGTGTGCAGGGCAGGTTGATGCCCTGTGCAGAGTTCAGGGCTGGGCACATGGCCCCACCCACCCAAGTTCCATTCACCGTAGGTCATTCCTTGTACAGCATCCCATGTTGCATAGTGTAGGGACCCCACACCCAGGCCCGGTCTACATACAATAACAAATATCACCACCCTTTTTCCATAGTGTAGTGTCCTCCCTCCCGATACTCAATAACCATTATGTCACAAAAAAAAAAAACACTTTTCCATAGTGTGATGTCCCCCCTCCCACTACATGATCCCCATTATGTCACAAAAAAACACACTTTTCATAGTGTAGAGTCCCCCCTCCCACTACCCTATCCCAGTTATGTCACAAAAAAACCCACACTTTTCCATATTCTATTGTCCCCCCTCCTCGAGCCCTGACACTGTGACATTATAGGAACATAGAAACATAGAATTTGATGGCAGATAAGAACTGCTTGGCCCACCTAGTCTGCCCATTTTCCTACCTAACAGATAAGCTGCAGATCCTAGTTAATTAGCAGCTTACTTCCTCTTTCCCACCCCTAGGACTGCCTTATGCCTGTCCCATGCATTCTTGAAGTCCCCCACTGTTTTTGACTCCACGACCTCCTCAGGGAGGCTGTTCCATGCATCCACAACCCTCTCAGTGAAAAAATACTTCCTCACATTACCCCTGAGCCATCCCCCCTCTATCTTCAAATTGTGCCCCCTTGTTCTTGCACATCTCTTTTTCTGGAAGATGCTACTGTCTTGGACTTTGTTAATTCCCTTGAGGTACTTGAAAGTTTCTATCATGTCCCCTCTCTGCCTTCTTTCCTCAAGAGTATACATATTAAGCTCCTTTAGTCTTTCTTCGTATGTCTGCTGGTGCAGACCCTGCACCATTTTGGTTGCCCTCCTTTGGACAGCCTCCACTCTGTCTATGTCTTTGTGGAGATGGGGTCTCCAGAACTGTATGCAGTACTCCAGATGGGGTCTCACCAACTGTCTGTACAGAGGGATAACAACTTCCTTGTTTTCTACTATTGATGCCTCTTCCTATGCATCCCAGTATCCCCAGCCTTCCTTACTGCCTTCTCACATTGCTTGCCCACCTTTAGGTCATCTGATATAATTACCCCCAGGTCCCTTTCTATTTTACTGTTGTCAGTATCTCACCCCCATTGTGTACGCCTCTGGGTTTTTGTTTCCATGTGCATTACCTTGCACTTCTTTGCATTGAATCTGAGCTGCCATACATTTGACCATTCCTACAACCTTGCCAAGTCCCTTCTCATCCTTTCCACTCCATCTTGTGTATCAACCCTGTTGCAGATCTTTGTGTCATCTGCAAAGAGACATACTTTTCCTTCCAGTTCCTCTGCAATGTCACTTATAAAGACATTAAAAGGGACCGGTCCCAGTACTGAACCCTGCGGTACCCCGCTAGTAACCCTCCTTTCTTCACTGTGTACTCCCTTTACTACTACCCTTTGCGTCCTGTTGTCTAGTCAATTTTTTATCCAGGCTACCACCTTGGGACCCATTCCAAGGTTGGCTATCTTGTGTATTAATCTTTTGTGTGGGACTGCATCAAATGCCTTGCTAAAATCTAGGTAGGCCATGTCCACAGCCCCTCCCTGGTCTACTACTTTGGTCACCCAGTCAAAGAAATCTATTAGATTCGTCTGACATGACCTTCCCATTGTGAATCCATGCTGCCTTGGGTCCTGTGCCCCACTGGCCTCTAGGTACTCAACAATTCTTTCCTTCAGAAGTGATTCCATCATTTTCCCTACCACTGAGGTCAAACTAACTGGTCTGTAGTTTCCTGCCTCTGTCCTGCTCCCACTTTTGTGAAGAGGAATCACATCTGCCCTCCTCCAGTCCTCGGGTACCACCCCATCCTCCCATGATTTGTTAAAGAGAGTAGTCAGTGATGTCACTAGTTCTACCCTTAATTCTTTTAGAATTCTTGGGTGAATCCCATCAGGCCCCATTGCTTTGTCCACCTTCAATTTTATTAGTTCTTTCAGAATCCTTTCTTCTGTAAATGGACTGGTATCGAACCCCGTCTTCAGAGTGTTTCTCTTGTTTGGTTTAGGCAACTCCCCCTCCTCTTCCTTTGTGAATACTGAGCAGAAATATTCGTTCAGTATCCCTGCTTTTTCACTGTCACCCTCTACCCACATTCCTTCCCCTTTATTAAGCTTCAGTATCCCTCTTTTGGTCTTTCTTCGCTCCCTAATGTACCTATAAAAGGTCTTATCCCCCTTCTTAACAGAATTGGCTATCCTTTCCTTGGTTTGGGCCTTTGCTATTCTGACTGCCTTCCCAGCCTCTTTCTGCTTTAACTGATAAAGTTCTCTGTCCTGCTCCATCTGTGTTTCCTTATATTTCCTGAATGCTGTCCTTTTCTCCTTGACCTTCCCTGCCACCTCTTTTCTGAACCATAGCGTTTTTTTTCCTTTGTTGTGTTTTATTGATTTGCTTTACACAAAGGCTTGTTGCCTCTGTGATGGCTGTTTTGATCACTCCCCATTGTTCCTCCACCCCTCCTTCTTGCCTGTTTGCTAGTGATTTTCTGAGGCACTCTCTCATTTTCCCAAAGTCAGCCCTCCTAAAGCCTAGTACTCTTGCTTTTGTATGGCTTGATTGTATGACTGTGTTTATTGTGAACCACACTGTTTGTTGGTCGCTTGTTCCCAGATGGCTACCCACTTCTAAATCTGAGATTCTTTCTCCGTCCCCATTTGAAAGTACCAGGTCTACGATTGCTCCCTCCCAACTGGGTTCCGATACTAGCTGTCTGAGGCATGCCCCCTGTAGGGCATCAAGAATGACCCTGCTCTTGGATGTGCCTGCAGCAAAGGTGCTCCAGTTAACATCTGGCATATTCAGGTCCCCCATCAACAATATCTCCCCTTTTTCTGCCATTCTAAGAAAGCCTTCTATCATTTCCTTGTCCATTCCCTCCCCCTGAGATGGGGGTCTGTATACAACCCCCATGTGGATTGTGGTGCCATTTCCTGTCTCCAGGGTGACCCAAAGTGCCTCATCTGCTCCCTGTTTACTCTTTAGTTCTGTTGCTTTGATCCCTTCCTTTACATAGAGAGCTACCTCCTCCTCTTTACCCTCCCTGTCCCTCCTGTAGATTGTGTATCCTGGTATGTTGACATCCCAGTCATAGTTCTCCATGTACCATGTTTCTCTGACTGCCACAATATCCAGGCAACCCTCTTCCATCAAGGCCACTAGTTCAGGGAGCTTGTTACACAGACTACGGGCATTGGTACTCATCACCCTCCACTTTTTGATAGCCTTACCCTTTTAGCCCCATTTCTGTCCTTACTGCCTTTGCCTTTTTTTACATTTAAATCTGTTCTGCTCCCTAATAACTTCTGTACCTTGGTGTTTACCTCACTAATCACCATGTTTTGTGGGGGGAGGCTCAGATTTCCCTGCTTCTTTTCAGTGCCTCCCCCCTTGGCTAGTTTAAATGCTTGCCAATGAAGCATTTAAACCTCTCACCTAGGATCCTGGTTCCCCCGACAGATGCAGACCATCGCACCAGTATAGGTCTGCATCCCTCCAGGTGGCTCCCCAGTCCCCAATGAAGCCAAAACCCTGAGCTCCACACCAGTTTTTCAACCACTCATTGAATTCCCTGGTGAGAAGTGCCCTAGCATCTCCCTTGCCATAGACAGGCAGCACCTCCGAGAAGGTTACCGTATGCACTACTTGTCTAAGGCCCCTTCCCAACTCTACAAACTCCTCTTGCACTGCTCTGATCCCATTCCTAGCCAGGTCATTTGTCCCTAGGTGGACAATGACATCCAGCTCCCTCCCTCATGCAGCTCCTCCCACGATCCTGAGGATTCACTTCCTGTCTCTCCAAGCCGTGGCACCAGGAAGGCACCTGACCTCCCTCTCCCCTTCCTCCCCCATTTCTACCCCCTAATGATTGAGTCCCCCACCAGGAGTTGTTTCCTTCCCCTGTGGGGTCCCATGCCACCCTCCTTTGGGTCTCCTTTGTGAAGGTTCCCAGCATCCTCCTTGGTCTCCACTGCAGGTGCCTCCATAGAGGAACCACTATCCACCAGAAGAGTGAATGAATTGTGGAGAAGTACAGCTGGAGGGATGCAACTCTGTTCCACCACCCTCTCCCTCCTTGAGCCCACCCTGGTCCAGCCTCTCCTCTTTCTTGGCAACCTCTGAGGTAGTGGCATTGGCCCTGGTGGTCCCTGAGTGGGTGAGGAGGTTTCACGAATCCTAGCCAGGTCAGCCTGGAGACAGGCAACCTCCTCTCTCAGACCAGAGAGGTGCCTGCAAATAGGGCAGCATCGTAGCCTCCATAATGTCTCCCGGAACACTGCCGCCCCACAGCCATTCACTGCACCACTCCTATCATGTCTTATTTTGTGTCCCCTCTACTGTTTCTCTGGATGCTTACTCTCTCCTCTCCTTGCAACTCTCACCCTTCCTGTTCTGGGACAGCAACTTCCTATCTTCTTCAGTAGCCTCCTTCTTCCTTGCTCAATATTAGACCACCAGCAGCTGGGGGAGAGTGAGCTACTTTTTCTACTTTAGGGTTGACAAAACCAATGTTTCTCTATGATCCTTTCCTTCCTACTGCCAAACAGGAAGTTCCTGTTGACTGTCAAATCCAGTGGCTATAAAAGTAGAACTGGCTTTGGGTGGAATGGAGGGCAATTAGTGAGAAAAAAGGCTAGCAACAGGAAGTTGTAATTTGACTCACCTGCTTTTATAGTGTCTAAACCACACCCCCAGGTAAGCTCTCTTTCCTCCTACTGGTTTAGCAAAGTCAGCTGATACAGTACCCTTCACTGCACAGAATACACACTGACCTTCTTTCTTTTCTTTCTTTTTTAACCCTAAATAAGTCCCCTTCTACTTCTAATAAAGTTATCTGTCTACTTAATCTTAACAGACACTGACTCCTGCTGAGATATTCATTTTAAATTAAGAAGAAAATGTAGCTTCTTTTAGTTAGCTGCTTTCTGCTCTACAAGCAAGGCTAGCAGCAGCTTGGAACACTCCCTCCTGAGCCCTGGACCATAGTACATCCATAGTACCCCACCGGCAGATGAAAGCCTCCCTATCCCCCACCCAGGTAGTCATTGTCCCACCACCACTGCTCCCTGCACTGCCCCACCAGAGCCAGTGGCTGGCACAGCAGCCTGCACCCTGTCGCTGCCAGCCACCAACTGATCATTACTGGAAAGTGCACAATATATAGGATGTGCCACTGGTTGACAACCAATGGGCATGTCCTATATAGTGTGTGTGCTCCGGTAATGATCAGTCAGTGGCTGAAAGTGGTAGGGTGCAGACTGCTCTGCCAGTCACCAGTTCCAGTGGGGTTGTGGGGGGAGTGGGGTGGTGGAACGATGGCTACCGGCTTGGGGGTCGGGGGCCTGTCATCTGCCGGTGGGGTACTATGGATGTAGTATGGTTTGGGGCTCATGTGGGGGTGTTCCTATAATGTCATGGTGTCAGGGTTCATGGAAGGGGGACACTACACTATGGAAATTTTTTTTTGTGACATACCAGGGATTGGGTAGTGGGAGGGGGGAACCACACTATGGAAAGGTGTGGGGTCATAAGTGACTTTAGGGGGATCAGATAGTGGAAGGGGGACACTACACTATGGAAATGTGTGGGGACATGTGTTTTTACGGGGTTCAGACAGTGGGTGGGGGGTCCCTGCAGTACAGCAATGTGTGGAGATATGTATTATTATACTGGGATCGGGGTCTGTGTGGATGGTCCCTACACTGTGGAACATGGGATGCTGTACAAGGTGTGCACTACAGCAACTGGTGCTTTGGGGATGGGGCTGCACCAGCACATTCTGCTGGCACAGCCATGCAAATGAGCTGATAATGGGCATACAAATTGCCCGTTTGTGCCTTGCATGCCCAATGGTCTCACTAGCATGCCTAGGCTGAATATCACCCATGGGGCTGCAGCACATACAGATATGCACCACACATTCCCCTATGGGCAGTCTTCAGCCTCGAACCATGGATGCTCCATGCCATACATGGCAGCTGCATGGTATGCATTGTGCATCCAGGGTCTGACATTAAAACAGAGTGTGCAGTCCATTCTGATTGAGAATTCTGTTTGAATATTGCAACAGAGCCAGCCTGTACATATTTTTTGCGCGACGCATCAGTATGCGCATGCATCTGGCCGGTTCTCAATCTGGGGCCCTTAAAAAATAAATCTAAAAGCATAATTCTTGCCTATAAAAAGCAACAGGGCAACTTGAAACATATTCAGGAAAAATAAACAGGGAGTTTTTAAAATTCTATAACAATTATACTCTAGGAAAACTGCATCAGATCAGCAGCAGTTTTAATCCTTCTTTAAAGAGTTAGAACTACTTCAGGTAGATGAAAAGATGGTGGCAGAACTAAATACGCCCTTAACAATTATTGAATTAGAGACGGCAATAACAAGCCTCCCTTTTGTTCAAGCTCCTGGATCAGATGATCTACACACTGAGATATGCAAAGAATTGTCTTCTATTATCACCTTACACTTGCTAGCAATGATAAATTTCAGTGTGGAGGGCAACTACCACCTTCATTGACAGAAGCAGTAATCATTTTTTTTTGCCTAAGAAACATAGAGATCTGGAAGAATGTCAGAACATTAGCCATATTTCATTACTCAGTAGTGACTATAAAATCATAGCAAAGGTTCTGAAAAATCATATCAAAAACATAATACACAAATGGATAGCAAAAGATCAAACTGGATCCATACAGGGGAGACAGTGAAGCAATAATGTGTGGAGACTAGTAAATATCATGGCCTGGATATTCAAAGGGGTTGCACCTGGTGCAACTGAGTTGCACTAGCACAGCCCCAGAACTGAACCCCTGGGCAATATTCAAAAGTAGGAATTGCACAGCGCAATTCCTGATGCACCAGGGCAGAAAGATAATGTATGTGGCACATCTCTAGGGGGCATGCAGACTTGTAGCTGTTGGCAATTTATCCCGTAACAGAAATGAAAGACAACCTCTGACTAAGCCATATTTAATTGTACTTGAATAAACACTGATGCGAAAAACCATGTTTTCAATTGATTTATTTTTATGGACCACATTCTGCACAGCACTTTCCATAGAACCAGTAATTTGGAGTTTTTGCTATGTCACGGTTTCTGTACAGAATGCTAAGCATGAGCTATTTTCCTATCAGAACCATGCTTAGAGTTCTGTGTTCAAACCGTGACATAGTTAAAATGGTCCACCAACAGTACAGTGAACCCCTCTGTGTGAAGACCACCACAGCAACAGGAATCGGCCGATAGCCACGCATCACTGTGATGGTCTCTGCTGGTGCTGGGACTGCCTTGCTGGTGTATCGGCCACTCCCACAAGACAACCCTGACCTTGAGTTAGTAATCCAGAGTCAGGGGTGTGTGGGGGGCAAAGCCTCCCACATGGGGGGTTCGTGGGGCACAGTCCCCCTCCCGATAAAACAAAGATGCATGCCCGACAGTGCAATGCTGACACCCGGCATTGCGGCTGTCGCTGTCGGGGATGTCAATGCTGTGGATGTTGCAGCATCATAGTAAAACCAGTTAAAACTCCAGATCACTAGTTCCATGAAGAGAACTGCAACAGAATGTTGCTCATAAAAGCAAAAGAATGCAAAATATGTTTTTTCTCATCACTTTGTATTCAGGTATATTTAAATATGGATCATTTAGGCTTATATATAGCATTTCTGTAAATGGTAACATTATAAACAGCTGCCAATAGAAAATAATTTCCTGTCCCCTTTAATTTTATAAAATTTTGTTGAAAACTGAGCAGGCTACCAAAGGTCCATATTGTGTTTTGTTTTGTGGTATCCTTTTGGGAGCACTGTGTGTTTTTCCAGCTCTGCTTTCATTACAGCTGGTCACGCGGACATTGTGCTCAATTGTGTAGAATGCTATTGTACCACAGAAGGGTACAACTGCATTCCATGACCTTTGCACTGGGGTACAACAGTGTTCTGCTTAGGATGAAAATCCATGAAGAACAAGCTTCCTCAATACACTGTAAACTGTTGGTATCTATGGAACCTAATCTAACTAGTAATTCTAGAATTACAGGGGGAAAACAAGCTAAACTTAATTGTACCTTCTGCTAAATGGAATAAACTATGGACTAATGCATGGCATGCCAGCAAAGAAATTAGAGGGTGCCTTATCCAGTTCAAGATATTACATAATATTTATTATAGCCTGGCAAAACTAGCAACAAGTAATACTTAAGATGATACATGCTGCAGATCTAAAAAACATCAAGCACAACTTTCAAACCCTTGGGAATGGTGCACGGTGCTTGCATTAACAAGGACTGTTGCAAGGGGTATCTTGCACCTTACCATGCAGCATTCCCAATTTTCAGATGCCCCTGTGGCAACGGGGGGGGGCTGCCAGCACTGATCAGGTCTGTACCATCCTTGCAACGGATATACCAGTGTGACAAGGCAAAGGGGGGCTTGTGCCAGGGCAGCACTGCAGTATCCCTTTAATTGAGTTTCTACAAATCCCTCCAACAGGTGCATGGGCTGCCAGAGTTAGACCAGCTGGGAGGTGGTCTAATGGCCTGTGCACCATTCCAAGTGCCTTGCTATGGTAGGAGGTGGTCCGTACCCCCCATTGTGGGCACTGTCAGTGGATATCTGCTGCCCTCCTGCACCAGGCAAAGTGTCCTGTCAGTGTTGCAGCTGCAGCTGGTTTCTTTCAGGGCAATCCCCTTCCCATCACAAGTCACAGTACTACCCTCCCCACACTCAGTTCCTGCCATCGAGGCGGCCATGCCATTGCCCTGTCTGGGGTCTGTCACCACCATCCACCCCACAACACACTTAAACTCCCATCCTTGGGCCCTGTCAGTCATTGGATGCATTGCCAGCAGGTGCCTGTCATGACTGCCACTGCTGCCTGAAACTGCTGCTGCTTGCAGCATTCACTGTCCATGCGCCAGTTGTGTGGTGCACAGGACAGCATGCAGCAAACTTGAGGGAGGGCGTGTTGGCACTGGGACCCTAATTTTTACAAACTTTGGTGCAGGGTCCCTGGTGCACCCAAGGTTGCTGCAGTCAGGACCTTAGCGCATGAAGCACCAATTGCAGGGGAGCTTCTAAAAATGGGCCCATGGTGCGAAATTGTCACATATTAATGCTCCCTGCATTAAGCCAATACGGAAAAAAATAATTTCCTCTTGCAAAGAAAGTGTTGTCTAATGTAGCTATGAATCCTACCCTAATAATATTGGGTGACTGCACAAGTATGCACACTATGCTGAAGTTCAAAAAAAATTGGATCTTGGCTGCAACATTAGGTCTGAAGCAGCTGATATGATCAAAATGGAGAGAATCAACAGTGCCCTCCATAAATGAATGGTTGTCCTATATGAGTAAACTGTCAGAGATCAATCCACTTAGCTGAAGGAAAGCTTGATCTCCTCATCTCGTTGAGCAAACATGGGACTGTTTCTTACGGAGTAACAAGCAAGAAAAAATCTAAATTTGAATTTTAAAGACAATTAGGATAATATATTATACTATGTAGAGAAATCATAGCACTATTTATTGAATTGCCTTACTGCATTTACAGTGTTAACGTATATATACTGTACTGCTGAAAAGTAGATATTTGCATGAAACTTGTATTTGATTATATTACCTGTATGATGTTTAAATTTGTAATTGTGAAAACAATAATAATAATAAAAAGAATAAAGAAAACAAATTCCCAATATGTCACATGTATGCCAGTGAACAGTATGCCACATTTATGTTACATTTCTACATTACATTTTTACACTTAAATTCTCAATTTATGCTAAAAATTCCTCCCATTCTCATTATGCAGTAAGTACAGTATGACTGGGACCCTTTCCCATCCTCCACTGTGAGTGAATGAGTGAGTGAGTGAGTGAGACCAGTCCCATCCAAAATTTCTTAATATTCCTTTGTTTCCCCTCCACTCATCTTCTTCTACTCTAGCAGTGCTGTATAACCCCTCCTCAGGGACAACACTGTGCACATTTGTTTCTGCACTTGGTCTCCTGCCTCTCTGAAGCATTTACTACTGATTGACATGTACACTCTGTTTTGCACCAAACAAGCTTATATTTAAATTTTCCTGTATAAACAGTCCTGCTACCATTAGCTTCCCTTGCCTGGGAAATTACATTTCTGCAACCATTGTTGCATTGTTTGTGGACATGCATCCCTGTGTAACAGCTGTACAAACAGTTTGCAGCTTGAATTTTTGTCTGCACTCATTTTTTAATGTTTTTGCTTTATTTTTTTTTCATCCTATTTATATGTAAATCTTTTTTGTCCCCTTCCCCCAGGGTGCCCCTGGAAATGAGCTGCTTACAGCACAGTGTGTGCTTTGGTAAAAATATTTAAACAAATAAATAGTATATATGACTGTGCATGGCTCAATGAATCCCTCTTGAACAGTATCTCTGTGATATGAATGAATGATGTCAGACTCGTAGATTTTCTGACAAGGTACTGTATAGAACAGTGAATCATTTGTCTGGGTACATGAGTTTCCAGTATATCTGTGGTGCAGCTGCCTTGATGTGGTACAGGAGTTTATTAATATGAAAGATTGCTACTCAGAGAAAGCCATGTTCTGCCTGCCTTGTGCTATAAGAAACTTTTTCCAATTTTTAACAGATGATTTACCCAGAATGGCCCACCTTAGATGCATCATCTAATTTTCATTGGGATTCTGCTTCTATCCAGTTTACAGGTACAGCAGGTGGACTGAAATATGTAGATGCTATGTGACTCCTTCTAGGTGACACAGATCATATGAGGCTTTAGAGAGATTTGAACTCGAGTCTGTTAGTGTTGTGCTCTAACCACTAAGCTACTCAGCTGTAAATTTGTAAACTGTATTAATGTTAAGAGTAATCACCAGTGGAAAACAATATAAGATTCATCTGTATGGGGCATTAAAGTTCACTTCATTTGTGTATATAGGCATATGACCTCTCCATACTGTATATAGCATAGATAAAGAAGTCATACACATGCCATGACTAAAGAAGTGATATTTCTTTGAGTACAGTACTGGGTGTCTTATTTATTTACTAATTACATTTTGCTCAGCAGGAAAGGAACAGTATCTTTTTTTTTTGTCTAACAGGTCCGTCTGGGGACAGTAACAGCAGCAACGGTCAAAATAATGTGAAGGATGCAAAGCACAATGAAAATGTTATATGTACCCTACCATCAGCTTTAACATCTTGAGTATGTAATACTTCATAAAGTGGTTACTGTGGTGTTTGCCTTATGTGCTATATGTTCTATAGTCAACATGGATTCTGTAGCAGTCATTGAAAGGTTCAGCTACAAATGAGTATGAACTAAAAAAAAATCAATATAGTGACAAGCAAGTACATATTTCTTCCATTCAGCCAAGGTGATTTTTTAATGACTTGTAAACCATTAATGGCATTTGCACAGCCCTACCTTTTAAAACACCCACATTCTTATTGTTTGGCTTCGTAATATATGAAAGTTATAAACGAGCCCCGTCACAACGGTCTGGCTGGCTCAGAGCATGGATTTGTCATTATCTTCTTATCTTTTACATCTTACTTATCTAACACCACCACAGCTCTCCCCAAGTGGAACGATTTGTAAACAGAGGCAATTAGACTTTGTTCTGCTCTGAGCTCAGAACTTGAGCAGGAAGATGGCATACTGAATTTCAAGTGCAGGCTCATAAATTATTTATGCTAGTCTCTAATAAAACCATTATCTAACAAAACTGCACAGGGAAGAATTGAGACTGATTACTTGGAAGGGCTAGCAGATCAAAACCACCAATGCCTTTTTAAATCAAGATAAAATTTCATGTTATTAAAATAATTATGCCTTTGGTTTTTAGGTTTTGAGCTGCTGCAATATTTAATTAGGATATTTTTTCTACCACATGAGTAGGGCAAAATCAATTCCATGTTAAATTTAGATATGTCTTTGTTTGCAATTGCTTGCTGAGCTGCCAGAGTGCTGTGGACAGCAAGGTATTAAAAGCATGTGGTTTATCATGAATAAGACTATGCCTCTCAACAATATGACTTTCAAATGAGGAACAAATTATCAAAATCAGGGACACCATCTTTATAAAATGCTTGTATCAACTTGAAAAGATTTTAGAATTCCTGACAGAGCAGAAAGCATGTTCTGAATAAAAAAAGGCTACGACTGTAATGTTGACATTATTTTATGCCTGCATTTCCTGCTCTCCAGTGATCAGACCCCCAGTTTAAGTGACATACTGCTGTAAGGGTATTTTAAGTGAAAATCAGAGACACACTGCACCTTAAAAACAGTAACAGCAGAGAGGCATGTTGAAGGCCATTCAACCTACATGCCAGTGATATGAAGAATAAGAAGGAATGGTGGCTGAAACTTTGCAGAAAACACTTAATTGCGACAGTTACCATTGTACAAACAGAGAAGTTACAGAGTGGATTATAAAACCAGTGTGTTGTACACCCAGCAAATCCAGAGTCTCCCAATGATTCCAGAAGCCCCACCCAACACCAACGGAGAAGCTTCCACTGCCTGATCCTACTGTCATTGCTGGAGTGTAGGGTAGGGTAGGAAGCATAGCTCTGCAGCATCCCAAAGTCCAGGTACTTTATACTTTGGGTGTGGAGAAGTCATGAAGAGTACATATGTTGAGTACCTTCTATTGCCCTTCTGGGCCTCACTGCCAAAGGCCCAAATTTGCCTTGGAGCTCCAAACAGGCCTCAAATCCTTGACCACTGGCCCTATTTAATGGCACAGAGGATTGTGAAACTGCTGCAAGCACTCTTTTTTTTAAATAATTATTGGCCATTGTAGAGGAGAAAATTTAGTCCAGGCAGACTGTCATATTATACAATCTCTTGCTCAGGTGAAGAAGGGGATACATTAAACAGCCCACCTTGGAAGCCACAAACTGGCTCAGGTCCAGCTTCCTTACTGCCTCTGTGTTTGTTGGTGATCCATGCTAATGGAAAGGGTTGACATGGGGCTATGGATGTCACTAGAGTGCTGGTCTTGCAGAGTGGCATCAGTGAGCAGAGTGTCATTTGCTGGTAACTCATGAATCAGAAATCAAGACGTTAATGGGAGGAAGCTAAGCAAGATAATTCAAGGAGAGGATCTTGATATCGTGTAGAAATTATTTACAGGCAAGAGCAGAGTGTGAACAAATAGCCTCAAAAGTAAATTAAACATTGAAACATAGAATGTGACTGCAGATAAGGACCTCTTGGCCCACATAGTCTGCCCATTTTCCTACCTAACAGATAATCTGCAGATCCTAGTTAACCAACAGCTTACTTCCTCCTACCCCCCACTAGGACTGCCTTATGTCTGTCCCATGCATTCTTGAATTCCCCCACTATAGAAACATAGAATGTGACAGCAGATAAGGACCAGGGTGTATTGGGAGAACTTAATATGCAAGACACAGAAGATGACTAGGGCTGCGTTGATTGTTGAAGTTCCAATGGAAAGACAAATTCTATAAAATTCCATTGGAAGATAATTGTGACATTTCCCATTCAAAATGGCTTTCATAAATTAATAATCTGCAGTTTATATAAACTGTGAATTCTGTCCTGCAGTCTGCAGAATATATGATTTGCAGAAAATTATTCTGCACTTTATATGATTTTTGAAATTCTGTGGATTTTAAAACAAGATACTGGAAAGCATTTTGGAAGTGGAATTGCTATTCTGCACCAATTTTGATGGTGGAATTCTACATTTCACATAGCCCTCAAGGTGATCATGCCAGTGTTCAGGCCACAGGTTTAACCATGCTTATATTGTTATAATAGAAACCTTCAAGTTCATAAAAGGAACAAACAAGGTGGACTGCAAGTACTGTACTATTCAGCAGAAACAATGAGTCAAAAACAAAGGGACATGAGAAGAAACTAACGGGGAGGGATACAGGAGGGGGTGAAAAGTTTTATTTTACAAGCATGACTCAGACAGAGTCATTAGCTGAGACACCGACTTGCAAGTGGCAGCAGCAGAGTGGAGCAGTTAAGTGGTTTATTTTTTCCTTTGACCATTGGTTGTGGGGCTGTATTGTTGGGCAGTTAAAATATTGTGTTGAATTTTTGAGGCTGTGTGGATTCAGGGAGGAGGGGGAAATCTGCAGAGTGTGGGCTGAGGGCTGGTGAGTGGGGACCAGTAAATGGCACCATAGGTGATCCCAGTGGACCACATGGCCATGGACAACCAGTTAGGAGGCTGTAGTTCATAGAACAAAAGGGGGAGGCTGCTGGTGTAGGTCACATTAGCTGAGTGACTGACTTGCGAGTGGCAGAAGCAGAGTAGAGAAGCTAAATCTTTTCTTTTTTCCTTTTACTGTTGGTTGTTGGGCTGTATTGCTGGGTAATTTAAATGCTGTGCTGAATTTTCAGGGTTTTGTGGATTCAGGGAGGAGGGGGATGCTGCAGAGGACGGGTGAGTGGCAACCACTAAACTGTATCATTGGTGGTCCCAGCAGACCATAAGACTGCGGCTGACCAATTGAGAGGCTGTAGTTCATAGAACAAAAAGGGGGAGGCTGCTGATGTAGGCCGCATTAGCTGAGATGCCAACTTGCAAGCGGCAGCAGCAGAGCAGAGCAGCTAAGTGTTTCTTTTTTCCTTTTACTGTTGGTTATGGGGCTGTATTGTTGGGCAATTCAAATGCTGTTTTGAATTTTCAGGACTCTGTTGATTGAGGGAAGGGGAAGCTGCAGAGGGTGGGCTGAGGGTGGGTGAGTGGTGACCCGTAAAAGGGGCCATTGGTGGTTCCAGTAGATCAAGTTATCACAGCTGACCAATCAGGAGGCTGTAATCCATATAACTTACCCAGGGGGCAAAGCAACCCTTCGTGTAAGGGACTCCGAAGCATGAGTGCCATGAAGCAGGAGTGTGGTGTCTGATTAAGTAACATCTGTGGTGGTGGTAGAGTGGCGGCAGGGAGGATTACAGGCCACAGGCCATGTTGCATAGGACAACTGAGATAGTGTGCTACAGGAAATGATATGTATCATGTAGGATAAAATAAAGCAATGGATATAGGGTAAGGGAACAAAAGGGTTTTAAAGACAAAAACATTGGGAGTAGGTGAAACACTTTTTATAGGGTAAGGGAACAAAGAGGTTTCAATAGGCAAAACAAAAACTGGCAGCATAGAAGGAAAAATGATGAGAGTGGGGCACTGCAGTGACTGTAGAGGTGGCAGTCTTTAGGGAGTCCTTCTGGAGGCTACATTGCTGCCTGATCTGCATGCACCTGTCTGGGCTGAGGAGGTTGCCAGATTTAGGGTCAAATTGGTATGGGTTCAGAGGACCTGCTCCCCAACCCAGGAACCACCTGGTCCACCTCCGCTACCTCAAAGGAGACCCAGAAGGAGGAGGAGCAGCTGGACAACATTGGGATCAGGGAGGGTTAGGGTGGGGGATCACAGGCACATCCCCCATTTGATACCACTGCAAAACTCCAATGTTACACTGGCTGGGTGGGAATGTCCAACAGAGGCACCCAAAGTAGTGACTGGGGTGAATGTGGAGATTCTCCATAATGGAGACCGGAGGGGGGGGATGGCAGAGGACCCTAGAGGAGGAGGAGGAAACAAATCCAGGTGAGGAACTCCAAAGTAAAAGGGATACAGTTAGGGGCAGGTAGGGATGAGGAGAGCGAGGTTAGGTGCCTTCCCGGTGCTATTGCTCAAATGGATCTAAAGAGTATCCAAAGGATCACTGGGGGAACAGGAAGGCAGGAAGAGCTGGATGACATTGTCCATCTGGGGACAATGACTTGGATAGGATGAGCCAGCAATAGTTAAGGAGGAGTTCAGGGACTTGGGGAGGGGTCTTAAGCAAGTAGCATGATCTGTGACCTTCTTGGAGTGCTACCTGTATATGACAGGGGAGGACAGGATTCTCTGTACCAGAAACTTCAACACATGGTTGAAGGAATGAAGTAGAGAGGAGGGATTCAAATCCATTGGGGAGTGGTGCTCAACTTGGAGGGATATAGCCTGTACAGGGCGATGGCCGGCATCCATCCAGGCTGTAATGCTCAGCGAACAGTTTAAATGCTGCATTGCTGAGCATTTAAACTAGCTGAGGTGAGAGGCAGAATGAGGCAGGGAGACAGAAACACCCCCCCCCCCACACAGGCTAACATGGTCAGCAGTGGGAATCCTGAGAAAGAGAGACACCCCAAACAGAACCAATTAATATAAGAATCCAGAGGGAGAAGAAAAGGGAGAAAGTAAGAAGAATAGTGGATGAAATAAGGGAGGACAAAGTATAAAAAGAGGGGGGGAAGGCAGTACAATTTGGAGAGACGTGTGCAAATGCTTGCCATCTGGGCAATAAAGTTATGGACCTAAATGCCACCATGACAGAAATGGATCTGGACATAGGAGCAAATACAAAGTCCTTGTGCAATGAAAACCAGGACTGGAATGTAGTCATACCAGGTTATGCTCTATTCAGAAGGGACAGGGTAGGTAAAAAGTGGGGAAGAGTTGCTCGTTATGTGAAGGAAAACATAAACGCTATGGAAATTCAGGGGGAGCAAGGAGGAGCAGAGGTACTGTGGGTTCCCCAGGAGACATGAAAGGGGGTCGCTGTTCACAAAGGAGTGATCTACCAACCTCCAGCACAGGGAGAAGAGGTGGATAAGGATATGTTGGCAGCAATCAAAAGGATGGTAAGCAAGAAAGAGGTATTGCTGGTGGGGGACTTCACTCTATCGGATGTGGATTGGAGCCTCCCATCTTCAGCATCAGCTAGAAGTAGGGACACCTTGAACTTCCTGCAGGGGGCATTCCTCAGGCAACTAGTTAAGGAATCCACTTGTGAGGGGCAATATTGGACCTGGTACTGAAAATTGGGGAGAGTGTAGCTGACTTCACTGTGGGTAGTCACCTGAGAACAATGATCATCATGTGGTGCGGTTCAATATAAGAACTGGGCCAGAATCAAACATAGATACATAGATACATAGACAGTGTCGGCAGATAAGGGCTTATGGCCCACCCAGTCTGCCCATTTGAGCTTGTAAGTTCAGTTTATGTTTTCCTAGAAGTCTGTTGCCCCTTACCCCTGACCTCCAGAATTCCTTTATGTCTATCCCATGCATTCTTAAATCCTGTGATTGTTTCAGCCCCCACCACTTCCTCTGGCAGGGTGTTCCACTTGTCTACCACCCATTCTGTGAAGAAATTATTCCTCACATTTCCTCTGAATCGTCCTCCCTCCAACTTCATCCCATGCCTTCTAGTCCTGGAATATCTTTTTCACTTAAAAATAGTGTATTCCTGCACCCTGTTCCTCCCTGTAAGATACATGTATGTCTCTATCACACCCCCTCTCTCCCTCCTTTCCTCCAGAGAGTACATATTCAGTTCCTTCAACCTGTCCTCATAGGACTTGTGATGCAATCCATGTACCATCTTAGTTGCCCTCCTCTGAACCTTCTCTACCCTGTCTATGTCCTTACGTAGGTAAGGTCTCCAGAACTGTACACTGTGCTCCAGGTGGGGCCTCACTAGTGTCTTGTATAGTGGAATTATGACCTCCCTTTTCTTGCTGGTGATGCCCCCCTATGCATCTCAGCATCCTATTTGCTTTACCTGCTGCCTTGTCGACTGTTTCCTACCTTGAGGTAATCAGAGATGATAACCCCAAGATCCCTTTCCTGCTTGTGGTATGCTATATCCCCACCCCCAACTGATATATTGTGCCAGGGTTTTGTGCCCCATATGCATTACCTTGCACTTCTTTGCATTGAATTTCAACTGCCAAACCCTGACCATTCTTCAAGTTTCTGCAGGTCCCTTCTCATTCTGTCTACACCTCTGTGTGTCTACTCTGTTACAGAGCTTTGTGTCATCAGCGAACAGTGAAATTCTGCCTTCTAGGTCCTGCTAATGTCACTGATGTACATGTTGAATAGAACCGTCCCAGCACTGATCATTGTGGTACCCCACTGGTCACTCTTCCCTCTGTGGAGGACAGCCATTTACCACCACCCTCTGTGTCCTGCCGCCCAGCCAGTTACATACCCACCACACTACTGTCCTGCCCACACCCATATTCCCCAGTTTGTGCAATAGTCTTCTATGTCAGTGTCAGTGGATCAGTAGGTAGCACACTTGCCTCTGAGGCTCGGAGATCAGAGGACTGTGAGTTCAGTTCCTAAATCTGGCACTTGGGTTAATATCCCAGTACTGACACTGTAGTGCAGCATGAGAGGGGTGCTGCACTTCTGAAGTGCCGCCTTTCGGATGAGATGTTAAACCGAGGTCCCATCTGCCTGGATTGGTGGTAGTTCAGGTGGATGTTAAAGATCCCATGGCACTTATCGAAAAGAGTAGGGGAATTTCCCCGGTGTCCTGGCCAAATTTCCCTCATTCACTAAAAATACCACCAACATCTTAATCTGGTTCAAGGTCAGTTGGCATTCATCTGTATCCCCCTCCCCCGGGTCGTGCTTGAAAATAGGCAGGATTTGTCTAGTGCACTTACCTGGTCAACAAAAACTAAATAAATAAAATAAAATAAATGTGGCACAGTGTCACAGGCCTTGCTGAAGTCCAGACAGGCCATGTCCACTGCCCTTCCCTGATCCACCTCCCTAGTCACCCAGTCAAAAAATTCAACAAGGTTGGTCTGACATGACCTCCCCCTGGTGAAACCATGCTGCCTTGGGTCCTGTAGTCCATTGACAACCAGATGTTCCACCAATCTCTCTTCAGTAGTGCTTCCATGATCTTCCCCACTACCGAGGTGAGGCTGACTGGTCTGTAGTTCCCTCGCCTCTTTTTTCCCACTTTTGTATAAGGGGACTACATCTGCTGTCCTCCAGTCTTTGGGTACTCCCTGTTTCCAGTGATTGGCTAAACAGGATAGCCAGAGGTTCAGCCACCACCTCTCTTAGTTCTTAAGGACCCTGGGTGCACCCATCTGGCCCCATTGCTTTATCAACTCTTATTACTTCCAGTTCCTTCAGGACCCTTTCTCGTGTAAAGGGACTTTTGTCCATTTCTGCACCATTCTCATCCCTTGCACTCCCTTCAGACCCATTACCCTCCTCTTCCTCAGTAAAGACTGAGCAGAAATACCTGTTCAATATGTCAGCTTTACTGTTGTCATCCTCCACGCGCCCCCATCCTCCCCCTTCAGTCTCACTATCCCTCCCTTTGCCTTTCTTTTTTCACTTATGTACCTGTAAAAGGTTTTGTCCCCTTTACCCACTGATTTTGCAATGTGTTCTTCTGTCTGAGCTTTGGCTTCCCTTACTGACCTCCCTACCTCCCTTTGCTTCTCCTGGTACTTCTCCCTATCCCCTTCTGCCTGTGTCTTTTTGTATTGCCTGAATGCAATCTTTTTGGCTTTCACTTTCTTTGCTACCTCTTTGGAAAACCATAATGGTCTCCTCTTCCTTTTCTTCTTGCTAACCTGCTTAATGCATAATTCTGTTGCTCTTGTAGTCCCCATATCACTAGATATGGGGGACAGTCTGGGGGACTGGAGGAGGGCAGATTTGGTCCCACTTCACAAAAATGGAAATAGAAAGGAGGTAGGAAATTATATAACCACACTAAAATGAAGGTCCTGTACTTCAGCAGGGCCAATTTTAAGAAAATAGGGGAATGCATGGGGGACATTCTAACAGGCATAGGGAACTGAGTGGAGTCAAGGAACAGTGGGCAAAAATAAAGTAGGGCATAAAGAAGGCCACAAACCTTTGCGTCAGGCAGGTTAAAAAGGGCAACAGAAAAAAGAAAAGCCAGAGTAGAGAGCACAAAAAATACCTTGAAGCACACAATAACAAATAATATAATGGCAAAGTGAAGACCCAAAGACCTAAATATTGTAGTAAGTGTTCACAGTAGAAACACACACTGGTTTTAATGAGGTCAACACAAATATAGCAACATGTACAAAGTGCTCGTGACTGCTGCAAAAAGGAAAAACAACCTTAGCGCCTTGACTCACACGAGTCTTCAGAGGGGGTACTAGAACCAATCATGGGCTTCTTTATAAATACTTAATTAATTAATAATTTATAGGCCCAATTTTAATTTAAAGTGATAAACACCAAAGAAAAAGAAACATATACCAATCAGTTATCACAGTAGAGAAATAAGACCTAACAAGTTTTTAAAAAAAAAAAATTTTTTTTTCCAAAGTCTTACACACATCTACAGATTTTTTAAAAATAGTTAGGTCTATATCCCATTAGTATCCTAAAATAAGAAAATGAGAAAAAACACAACAATATTTCTAACATTCCAATACAAAATGAATCATTTAAAGAACCAGGCTACTAAGGTAACAATTAAATACAATATTAGAAAAAGACTTCCTTCAGATCTTAAGAAATGGTTTAATATCCCACATATCATTAAGCCCATATGGTTTCATAGAATTCATCTTAAAGATCCATATACATTCTCTTTTTAAGAGTTCATTTGCTCTATTCCCTCCAAGTGGCAAGTTAGCAACATGTTCTAACCCCATAAATTTCAAATGACATGGGTCAGAGTTATGGCACAGGATAAAGTGCGACCCTATTGGAGTGTCCTGATGACCATTTAGAATGGATCTAACGTGCTCCTGGATTCTTAATTTTAAAGGTCTTATAGTTTTGCCGATATACAGCAGATCACAGGAGCACCATAGAACATATACCACATACGAAGTGTCGCATGTAATCAGGTCCCATATATCAACTGTAATACCTTGTTCTTTAGGGTGTTCAAAAATTTTACTTGTTACACTATATTTGCAGATGTTACACCTTTTACAAGAAAAAAATCCATTTAGTCTTTTTTGGTAACCAGGAACCTGTATCAGAAACACCACTCTTTCTTTCCCTACTATGTACCACCATATCTCTGATGTTCTTAGCCCTACAAAACAATACCCGTGGTTTAGGACCCACTGCCTGCCCCACCATTTCATCTCCAGTTAGTATAGGCCAGTATTTAAATACAATATTGCCTATTCTTCCTGCAACATGGTTAAATTCAGTGACAAAGCTGCAGATCTCAACATCAGAACTGTTTTTCCTTTTCATCAAAGTATCTTCCCTGTCCATCTCTCTAACCCTATCTAACGTTTTAGTAAGAAATCCTTTCTAATAACCTCTATCTAGAAATCTGGACAACAACTCACCCGATTGAATGTCAAAATCAATATTTGTACTGCAATTACGTTTTATGCGCATAAACTGACTAAAAGGGATAGATTCTTTCAGTTTCGGGGGATGGGCACTATCAGCATGGAGTAGAGAATTCGTAGCAGTTTCTTTCCTAAATGTCTTTGATTTGATGACATAGTTATTATCAATATTTTCACTTATCAAATTTAAGTCCAAGAAATTAAGATTCTTAGAATCAAAGACATAAGTAAATCTCAGGTTCAATTCATTATCATTCAGATAGTCGATAAACGAGTGAGCCTCACTCTCGTTCCCTCTCCAAATGCATATGATGTCATCTATAAAACGATACCATCTCACAATATGTTTCAAAAAAAGATTTCTACTCCCATTGAACACAAAATCCATCTCCCACCCTCCTAAAAACAAATTTGCATAACTTGGAGTCATAGAAGCTCCCATAGCTGTGCCACGTTGTTGCTGATAGAACGTCCCTTCAAATTCAAAAAAATTATGTGTCAAGATAAATGTAAGTGATTCTAAAATGAATTCTACTGGTATATCACTGTTTTGGGACTGATGTAGAAATCTCTCAACTGCCCGAATGCCGTCATGATGAATAATACTAGTATATAGTGACTCCACGTCAATCCCCAAACAAGAGAAATCATGTTCCCATTCAAGTGTTTGTAATTTTCTCAGTAAGTCTGAACTGTCCTGTATATGTGAGACAAGGTTAGAAACAAATGGCTGCAGAAAAAAGTCAACGAATTTTCCCAAATTCTGAGTTAAAGAATCAATGCCTGCAATTATAGGACATCCAGGAGGCATTTCCATGTTCTTATGCACTTTCGGCAGTGCATAAAAACATGGAATGACAGGAAACTCCTTCCATAAAAATCTGTATTCTGCTTCAGTGATTAAATTATCTGTTACTGCTTGTCTCAATAGTATATTCAAATGTTTCCTATATTCAGATGTTGGGTTACTAGAGAGCAGCTTGTAACTAGTTCTATCTGATAGCAATTTTAGTACCATTTCAGAGTACATGTCTTTGCTCATAACAACGATATTGCCCCCTTTATCAGTGGGTTTCAGCACTACACTTTTGTCCTGACAGAGATTAATCAAAGCTTTTTGTTCTTTATGATTAAGGTTAAATCTCCTCAGTATACTATTCATACGAAGTAAATCAAATACTTGCTTAACTACAATTTTCTCATAAACAAGAACTGAATTATTAAAAATTTTAGGACAAAATTGAGACACAGGACGAAAGAGTCTTTCTCTCAATTTCCTAAATTCATGTCCTGCATCAAGGACACTGTTACCTCTCAGTCTTAATACAGAGAAAGAGGTGGCATCCTGTTTCAAAAATAAATGCTCTAGGGCTTCAAGATCCTGGTCAAACTCAAACTTCGCCTTGGTGGGACTCGAACATGAAGGGTCCACAAAATCGGGTAACATTTCTGGCACAGTACCAAAATTAAGATCGAGGGAATTATCGTCTCTTGAAAAACAATTCATTTCTGATAGAAGTATATCCAAATCAGAATCATCCAAAATATTTGTGACCCTTATATTATTAAACTCCATGCAGGCTTCTTGCTTTTGTTTCTGAAAGTGTACTTTTAGATGCAGTTTCCTAAAAAACTTCTGCAGATCTACATATATCTGGAAAGGATTAACTTGGGGTGTGGGAACAAAACTGAGACCTTTCTTTAGTACCACCTCTTCGTAAACATCCAGGGTTTTGTTTGATAAATTCAATATCTGTAAACAATGTTCCACTTTCTCTCTCTCAAAATCCATTCTGTCCCACTGATTCCGCTTGTGCCCTCTCCCACGTTTTCCTCTCCTGGTCTTTCTTTTGTTAGTTCTTGTGGGGCAGGGCGTTTCTGAAAATTTGATTTTCTCTGCACTGGTTGTTTTAACTTATCTTCTTTTGTTCTTGTAGTTATCGTTTCAGGGCTTAATCTATTAGAAAATCTAACTTTTGATTTCGATCGACCCCTACTCTGAGATCGAATTTTGCCCCAATTCAATATATTACCACGTTCTTAATCATTTGCATCCTTTTTTAATTTGGTAATTTTCCTTTGAATAACTTCAGCTTCATGATCCCTGATTTTATTATTCAACTGTAAATTATAATCATGGAATTCGATGCAATCTTTATATTTCAACACAGTGTCTTGAATAGATTTTAAATATTTTTGTAGCTCTGCATGTTTAAGTAAATCATCTTTAATCAAAAGTTCCAAAAAGATCTTTGAGCAATTAGCCGCAGCTTGTAGCCACTCTTCTTTGAATGTAAAATTCTCAAGACCACCAGAAGGAGTTACAGAGACCCTTAAGCCTCTTGGAGCTTGTTCTCGGTTAATATACTCTTCAAGGGTGCTAATGTTAAATGCTAACTCTATGTCCTTGATCAATAGGGATTCCAACTTAATAAAGTAATTCCTGATATTGTCTTCAGTATTTGCAGAATTTATAGACGTACCTTGTGCCTTAATCAGTTTTTCTCTGAGTATTCGTCTCCTTTCCTCAAAAGTAGCAGGTTCTCTTCTTGCCTAGTCCAAATTGATCTCTTCGCTCGAATAATTACCTCCAGGTGTGGCATTCATTATAGCAATCCTTAGAGCGAGAGATATTTTCACTTAGGACAGGAATCAATTGCAGCAAATATATCACCCAAGGTTTAAGGTAATTCCAAAGGACAGAAGCTGCCCCCTCGCAGCACTCTCGTTCAGCAGTGAAATACTCAGGCAAAACATAAAAATCCAAACGAACACACTGCGAGCGATAGTCCAATTGTCAACCATGCAGCTCTCTGAAGGGCAGCCAGCCCATATCGAAACAGAAATGCCAGAGTAGAGAGCGCAAAAAAACCTTGAAGCACACAATAACAAATAATATAACGGCAAAGTGAAGACCCAAAGACCTAAATATTATAGTAAGTGTTCATAGTAGAAACACACACTGGTTTTAATGAGGTCAACACAAATATAGCAACATGTACAAAGTGCTCGTGACTGCTGCAAAAGAGAAAAACACCCCTAGCGCCTCGACTCACACGAGTCTTCAGAGGGGGTACTAGAACCAATCATGGACTTCTTTATAAATACTTAATTAATTAATAATTTATAGGCCCAATTTTAATTTAAAGTGATAAACACCAAAGAAAAAGAAACATATACCAATCAGTTATCACAGTAGAGAAATAAGACCTAACAAGTTTTAAAATTTTTTTTTTTTTTATCCCCTGCATATGCTGAATCTGAATCCCTTGAAGGGAAAGATAAAGAGGGGACCACCTATCTATATCCTGGTGAATCGTAGTGAGAAGGTCATTCAGGTTCAACTTCTTCATCTGGGCAGTAGTTGGAGCAAGAGATAGTCCCAAGTATTTAAGCTGAGTAGCCCAAGCTAAATTAAACGCTGCAATATCCGGTTTAAACACTGAGAATTTAGAAGCATCACCACTGTCTTGTTGAAATTCAACTTATAATTGGAGAATTTCCCAAACTCCCTAATTATAGATAATGCCACTGGAATAGAGTCCACTGGATCAGAGACATGGAACAGAATATCATCTGCATATGTGGAGAGGCTGAGGTCAATAGAGCCAATTGGGATACCCTTAAGCAAAGGAGAAATGTTAAGGTGATAAAGCAGGGGCTCTAGTTATAAATGAAATAATAACGGAGAAAGCAGGAAGCCCTGTCGAGTTCCAGAGGATAAAGGGAAGGTGGAAGAAAATACCCCGCTGCAGTAGACTTTTGCACTAGGCTTCGAATACAAAATCAGAATCTACCGAATTAAATCAGGGTGAAAACCAAATTTATCCAGTATCTCAAACATGAAAGTCCAATTAACCCTATCAAAGGCTTTCTCCGCATCCAGGGAGACCTATGCCATAGGCCAGGAGGCCTCCCTGGATACAGAGAAGATACGAGAACAGTTTCTTAGGTGATCTGATGAAGAACGGTCTCTCATAAACCCCACTTGTTTCTGACTAATTAGACCTTCCCAGATTTGTGCCACTCTTACGGCCAATATTTTGGCAAACAATTTGATATCATAATTCATAAGAGAGATAGGGCAATAATTGGTCAGCCTCTCTCAGGGTTTGCCTAGTTTTGGTAAAGATTAGTGCTTCTAATAGTGTGGGTGTCAGAGCCCAGATTCACAAAAATAAGTGTAAAGCTGATGCAGCAAGGGAATTAGGTCTTTAGTAAAAACCTTATAAAAGGTCAGCAGGAAACCATCAGGCCCTGGGGCTTTATCTAAGGGAAGGGATCCAATGTCATCTTGGAGTGTAATGGACCTTGAGAGAAAGGTCTGTTGGTCTGGTGTTAGGTGGGAGAGAGGAATATCAGAAAGGTAAGCTCGAGTCTCAGCAGCAGATGGCGCCTGTACAGGGGAACCGTAGAGTTCATAATAATAAGACTCAAATTCCCAGGCGAAGTCCCTAGGGGTAGTAATGATAGATCCATCTGTAAGGGAAGAAAGAGCTAACACCAGATGAGAGTCCTCCTGTTTCTTGAGCTTCAAGGTGAGAAAATTACTTGCTTTATCGTCCTGCTCTACATAACGGGCATGAGTCTTGAATAAAGCATGTTCAGCTTTCTCCCACTGGCTCTCTGCATATTGGTCCTTGAAGGCTTCCAGCGCCACTCAGTCCTCGTCCGGTGAGTTTGGGATGAGGGAAGCTTCCATTGCTTTTATACTGTTAAGAAGAGAGAGGGAAGCATCCTCCCATTTGCTTTTCCATGTGGAAGACAACCGGATGAATTCACCCCACAGGACACATTTCAATGAACACCAGATCTTGTCCACTTCTGGAATAGACCCATTGTTATTGTAGACAATCTGAGATATAACTTCTTTAATCCGTGTCAGGATTCCTTCTTCTTTAGGTATTTGGGTATTAAATTTCCAGGTGGTATCTCTTTGAACATTGGGTAATAACGAGTCTTCCAACCAGATAGGTGACTGATCCAAGAGGACTCTCGGTGCAATGCCACTACCCACAATACCAGATAGTACTGTATTAGTGACCAGAAAATAATCAGTATGAGAAAGGGACTTATGAAGTGGCGAGTAAATGGTATATTTCTGAACAGCGGGGTTCAGGAGCCGCCCAGGATCACTGAGGCCTACCGATTCTGCAAATTCATGAAGAGATTTTTGAGCAGGTGAAAGACCCCCACTTTGCTGGGTGGACTTATCTAAGGCAGGGGTATACATGAGATTCCAGTCAGCTGCCAAAATTGTGGGCAAATGAAGAAAAGGAGCCAGGGAAACAGATAAAGCAGTGAAGAACTCCAGGGTGTCCTTATTGTGCCCATAAATTGAACCCAAAAGAACCTCTGAGTGGTCCAACATCCACCATAAGAAGAGATAACACCCTTGTGTGTCTTCAATACATTGCAGTGCTTGAAATCGCACTACTTTGGCTACCAGAATTGCAACACCCCTTTGGGAAGTGGAGTTGCCAGCCACAAAGACCTGCCCCATAAACTGCCGTCGGAAGAGGGACCCCTCCGAGGCAAGCAAATGTGTCTCCTGAAGGAATTCAATATGGCAGTGCATCAAATTAAGATGCTTCAGGATCTGGTACCTCTTCACCCTTGAGCGTGCACCCTTAACATTCCAAGAGATATACCTCATAATTGTTAAGTAAATCAAGCCATAAATGCTGACACATTACCTCTAATGGAAGTGTAAACCCAGAAGGGTTAACAAATAAGGCTCTCCAACAAACACGCCCCCCTCTCAATTAACCATGGTGACCTCCCCAACCCCCATCCAAACAATGTAGTCAGAAATCAAGATAACATGGCAGAAGAGCATTTATGAACTCAAACAACAGAGAAACAACCCTGCCATTCATAGAATCCCTGGTTGGAGAGAGTATATAAATCACATACCCCTTCCCCTCTTTTGTGTCCCACAATAGGCAAGGTAGCAGCAAGTAGGTAAGGAAAGGGAGAATCTGGGACCATCCCCCCTCCACCCAATACCCATAAACCCTTCCCCCGTCCCCCACCACCCAAACCCGTCACATAATAACAGAACCATAACCCCCAGTCCTAACGAGTGACCTCCTGCCAGGCCTCTGGCCATGATGACATTTTTACTGCCCGCTATGTGTGCCCCCCCCGAGGTATGCATACCAAACAGATATAACACTCCCCAATTCTCAAAAACTAGAACCAGTAAATTGAAAAAGATATAGACGCTATGAGAAATATAGAACACTACCTAGGAAAAAACAGACATTGAGCCACACTGAGTAAATATAAAATGGATAAGGAAATAATAAAATACAACCAGCATATAAACAGTAATATTAAACAGTGGCCAGGGTCCCAAAAGAAGTCACTGTGTCAAACATCAAGTGTAGGCATTACTAACTATCAAGCAGAACGTAAAGTAAAGTAAAAAAAAAAAGGTGGGGTAACCATCAGTTATGGGTTACATTCACATATGGGGTCCAGTCATTAAAAACATGTGGTGGTCCAAGTCCAGTTAAGTGGATTTCTAGAAGGATACTCAGGTAGCGAATAGCAGAGTGAAATCAGTATAACACTTAGCTGCTGCAGTCTATAAAGTCGTAAGTGAGTATGCTTGCCATTAATGAGGTGCAGATGGGCTGCTCCTTCTATTACCAAAAAGTCACCAGTTTACCGATAGGAGAAGGAAATATGCAGTCCTTGGTTACTCTGAGCAATGAAAGTTAAATTAAGGGATCTCCAGGTAGCTGTCATCATCCGATATCTCACCTAGGTCAAAGCCCTTCCAAAAGTCCTACTTCCAGTTGCAAAGTTCAAAGAGAATACAAAAAGAACAAGGAGATTCAAGGGTGCAGCATCATTCCTCAACAGCAGAGCCGATACTGGAGTTGAGCAGGTAGGTAGCGGTGAGGGCAGCAAATCAGGGACCAACACGGGTACTCCTCCCAATAAAGCAATGGATCTGGAAGCATAAGTTCAGACCAAGATAGTGTCCCAAGCTATGAAAAGCATATTTATATCAGGCAGTGGAGCTAGGTATTTGGTAGTACCATATCCCAGTTCAAACACATTCACTTGACTAGGTCAGAATTACAGTCTCTTAAGTTCACTTGTATAGTAGCAGCTTCATAGTTTCAAAGGAGAGCCAGTGACCATCTCTATTAACTTGGAGCACAGCCAGGTAATGCACCCAATATCGGATCCCTGTAACTATTAATTTTGTTACTTGGAGATGTAGCGCTGTTTGTCTCTGTCGCTCAGTAAATGGGAGATCCTGCACCAGCCAATTTTTTTTCTGAAGCTCTGTAACATCCTGAAGTTTGTCCAGGACAAATTGCTTGTCCAAGTAATTTAGTAATCAAAAGATGAAGGGCCCTGGGGGAGATCCAGTCTGGGGTGCAGGGCATAGAGAGGGGTGCGCCCGCTCCACAATGCAGGTGCGCCCATTCAGAGAGGGTCCTGTAAGCTTTTTGCAGTTTCTGTGCAAAGGTGATAGATACTGGGCCCTCTTCTCCCTCCGGTAACCCCAAAACAACTAGATTATTGCATCAAGATCTCCTTTCAAGATCCTCAATATGGGCTTCCATCTTTTTTACATGCTGCCATAGAGTGACCACTTCAGGATCTGCTCGAGCTCTCCAATCATCCAAAGAGAAAATGCGCGGGCTTCATTATCACTGGTACACAGGGTCAGCATGTCCAGTGAAGTCCGCATTCCTTGTAAATCATTGACCAGTAGTTGCAGGGTTCCTTCAATGGAGTAAGCTCCTCCAAGAATTTAGCATCTTTAACAGCAGCCTGGGAGGCAGAGTTAGATGATGCCCTGGCTCCTTGCACCTTAGTGCGCTTCGAGAATTTCTCCCGCTATGGTATCAGCAGAAGGGTGTGCCTGGGGAGTGCTTACTTCATGTCCGCTTCCATCATAGAGAACAATTATTGGCACCAAATGACTCCATCAGCTGCAGTGATGCCTTAGGAGCCCACAAAATCCACCAGTAAAAGAGTTAGGAAGCTGAAAAAAGATAAATTCTCGTTGGGGAGAGAGGAGCTTCAGCAGGCACGTCCTATCAGACAGCTATCACGTGACCAACCTTCCAGGGGTATTAACTTAACAGTATTGTATCCTCCATTCCTAGCGTGCTGTTTTTGTTATGACTTGTGGTGTATGTTATAAGGTTCTAAGAATGTGTGTACAGTCAAATAAAGCTTGGCTTCAGTTACAAGCTATGTGCTGAGTATGCCTATTATTATCTGTACCATTGATAACACAGAGAGTTACATTCTGTTGTTTATGTGTTGAAAATTTTTATCAAGAATTTGAATTGTGGAGGGAGCACCTTCACAAGAACTACCGTGGGCACCACACCACCTACACAACAACCCTGACTCCCAATCACACTTTTCATGCTCTTCCCAGTGACCCTGCCTCTCACTTTCACCCTGTTCCTACCCCTGTTGAATCCATCCACCATCTCCAGAGAGACATCCTCCTCTGGGAGTTTGTTCTACCCCACCATTACTCCATCCATAAATAAGTACCTCTTGACCTCCATCTTGAATTTTCTCTCCAACCAGCTTATAGCAGTATCCCCCTGTGGTCTTGTTCACTCAAGACAAAATAGGTCTGCTGTATTCAGTCTCTTGACCCTTTTTGGTACTTGAAGGTTTCAACCAATTACTCCCTCCCCTTACTTTCCTTGAGCGAGTACGTGTTGAGATAATTTCATTTAGTCTGTCTTCATATGGCTTTCCTTACCACCCTGGGCCATTTTCATTGCCCTCCTCTGTAATGCCTCAACCAGGTTTACATCCTTTCTCAGGTAGGATCTCAAGTATTGCAGTCCATACTCCAGGAGCTGTCACACAAAGGAGCTTGTACAGCAGCAAAATAACCTCCTTCCTCCTGCATGTGATCTTCCTCACAATACAGCTGAGCATCTCATTTGCTTTGGGTGCTACCTTCCTGCATTGTATCAGTTGTTTTAGGTCACTGTTGATGGCTACCCCCAAGTCTTATTCTTCTTCTGATTTGAAGACCTGGACCCCGGAGGCAGTAATTAGCCTTCTGGTCCCTACTTCCTATGTGCATGACTTTGCACTTCTTTGCATTCAGTCCAAGTTTCCATATTCCAGATCACCTTTCTAGCCTGGCTGGGTATTCCATAAGGTCCTGTGTCCCCACAGAAATGTCTACTCTCCCACAGAGTTTATTATCCTCCACAAAGAGGCAGATCATGCCCTTTATGCCATCTCCAATATGACTTATAAGCACATTATTGAACACTGGGCCTTGCACCGAGCCCTGTGGTACTCCTCTGGGGTCTTGCCTCAGATTGAGGAGCCTCCTCCACTACTACCCTCTGCATCCTTCCTCTCAATCAATATGTCACCCACCTAGTTAGTTTAGCTCCTCCCCCTAGATAGTCCAACTTTCTGATCAACCTCTTATGGGGCACAGAGTCAAAGGCCTTGCAGAAGTCCTAGTATAGCATGCAAACCACTTGGTCCCTGTATGTTGTTCTTGTTATCCAGTGAAATAAGTCCATGAGATTAGTTTGACAGGATCTTCCTGCCATGAGCCCCTGTTGCCTCTGGCCCCAGAGTTCACCTCCAGAAATCCAACTAGTTTTTCCTTAAGGATGGTTTCCATACGCTTACCAACAATTGAGGTCAGACTGACTGGTCTGTAGTTGCCTAGATCATCTCTTGGCCCAGTTTGGTAAAGTGGCATCACATGTGCGGTTTTCTACTACTGTGGTACCACCACCCATATCCAATGAGCTGTTGAACTGATCTGCCATTGGACCTGCCAGGTATACTGCCAGCTCTTTCAACACTCTCAGTTGAATACCACCTGGACTGGGGGACATCAACTTTGAGGGTCATGAGCCCTTTTTTCACCCTTTCCTCTGGTATCTTGTCTTCTGCCCTGTCCTTTCCTGTCCCTCCCCTTGCAGCACTAGGCCATCTTTTTCTTTTATAAAGATAGAGCTGAAGTATTTGTTCAATACTTCTGCCTTCTCTGTACTACTTTCCACCCCCCCCTTTAGCTTCCCTATTCTATTCTTTTTGTCTACTTTTCCCTGGCATACTGGAAAAAGGCTTTTTTCACCTTCCTGATTAGCCCTGCCTGACTAACCTACCCACCTCTGTAGCCTTCTACAAGTATTCCTCCCTATCTTCATCCCTTTGGGTCTTCTTGAATATTCTGTATGCAGCCCTCTTCACCCTAACTCCATGGGCCTCGTTCCTATCAAACCAACTTGGTTTCTTGGCTTTGAGTGTTTTCCTTTCTGTCTGGCATATTCTTTAGTGGCAGCTGCTATTCCTTCTTTGATGAGGGACCACTTCTGACCCACTCCTGTACCATCTTTGAGGCTAGCTTGGTGACCCCTTAGTACCTCCCCCATCCTCTTAAAATCTGCCATTCTGAAATATGCCTTTCTGAAACCTAATACCTTCTTCCTAGTACTTGAAGGCTCCTTATCCATGTATATTCTGAACCAGTCTGTTTAGTGGTCACTGTCCCCCAGGGTTTCCTCCATCTTAATGTCCTGTACATGCTCCACATTCATTACTTCCTGATCCATGACAGACCCCTCTCTTGTGGTCCCAGTAACTCCCAAACCATGAACCCAATTTGGACCACATCAAGGATCAACTAGCTCCTGGCACAGGCCATGAATAGGACCCTACAATCTGCCTTGGACTGATTAAAATCCCTCACTATCATAATTTCAAAATTACTCACAGTCACCCAGATAAAGGTACCCAACTTCTGTACCTTTCTTCATCTTGTTTTGGTGACCTGTATACTACCCCTATTCTCACCTTCCTTCGCCTCTACTTTCCCTTCACCAGTCTCTTCCCTTGTGGTAGTAATGCCCTCACTTCCATAGATTTTGACTACCCCCTTTCCCTCTTTTCCTGTCCCTTCTGTAAATCTTATACTTTGGAATATAGAGGTCCCAGTTGTGGTTCAGAGTAGCCAAAGTCTTGGAGACCAACGTTATGTCCACTTTCCCTCCACGATTAGTGCCTGCAGGTTATCCATTTTGTTTCCTGAACTTCAAGCATTGATGGACACCACCCTCCATCATGACTCTGTGCCTCTCCTCTCTTCTGCTTGGTTTCCCTCCTCCTCCTTCCTCCTCCTTCCTCCTCGTGCTGTATTCCCAGCACCCCTAGCTCTTCTCTGATCCCTCCAATCTGTCCCCTATTTGATCCCCCTATGGCCTTTCCCTGATTGCCTTCTTCTTTAGTATGTCTGTCCCTCTGCCCCACCACTCTCTGTTCTCACCTCCCTCCTTCCCTGATTCTGCTGCCAATTCAACTTGGGGGCCTAGTTGCCTCATCCTCCATGAGACCCTAAATGCAATGACCCATTCTGCCCCCATCATCAGTTTAAATTCAGGCTCCGACTTATATAATCCCAAGTTTCTTCCATAAGCATGCTGGATCCCCCTCTATGTAGATGCAGCCGATCTTGTGTGTAGAGGGTTTTATCACTCCAGGTTCCCTCCCAGTTTCTTAGCACCCCAAACCCTCCTCCTTGCACCACTATTTCAGCCAGCTGTTAATGTCTTCTATTCTATTCTTCCTTACTGTGTTGGCCCTCAGCACTGGTAGCACTTCTGAGAACACTACTGATGTAGCTGCCCTCCTGCAACTCTGTCCTACTGCCCCAAACTTTCCCTGCACTGTCTCTACCTCACATCCTGTTAGGTCATATCCTGACAATGAAATTTTGCCCCCCCCCAGAGTTTGTTATATTAATTCCAGTGGGTGAGGGGGCAGAGCCCTCTGCATTGGGGGGTGCAGGGGGCAACCCCCCAGAAACACAGAAAAATGCTAAATCCTACTGTCAGGAATACGTATTTGGGATTATGGGCTCAGGCAATCGTGGGTCAGGGAAAGGAGTTTTTTTTTCCCAGTAGATCCCTCTTGTCAAGCTCTCAGAAAGCCCCCCCAACACAGTTCTCAAAAAGGCTTAAATGGAATAATATACACATGGCTCAGCACAAAATATAAATAAATCTAATTTGTTGCTCTGAAATGGGCTCTATTGTAGCTTATCCATTGGTGAAGCAAGGACATGCTATTTTATGAGCTTGATTAGCTGGTAAAAAATGAAATACATTAGGGCAGTGAGCGGTAGCGGTGACTCCAAGTTGAAGCAGGGATATGCTGTTTTGTATGATTGTGTGGCTTGTAGCTCTCATGCCTATGATGTCACCACACTACCTTGGTGTGAAATAATAGCTTGTACCTCACAGTTGGGGGTGCATTACTCTCTATGTAGCTATTCTCACTCTAAAGTTGATGCATCATCATCCAAAATATCACACTGATTTTCAGTGCAGCGACATCTACAGGTGTTGTATAAATATATTTAAATATATATTATAAGAAATATGCTATGCAAAACTTTTTTAATTCTTACTGCCTTCTGTGCTGTAAAGTAATAGGTAATTAATAAAGGGCATGGAGGGTGCTTTGAGTCTGACGAAGATGGATGCAACCCTTCAGAGCTCCACACATTGTGTCTGCAATATACACTTAAAACTGTTCCTTTTATGAAAGTCAGTGTTTTTTTTTTATGGACAAAGGTAGCTACCAGCAATGATGACATTACGGGTAAGCCCCAGTGCAGTGTGGCCTGGGGTTCAAGAGGTAAGGAGCCTTCAACCTTGGGAGCAAAGCAAGCTGTGAATGTCAATCGTGAGGCTGCTGCACTGCACGGAGACACACTCCAATCTTTAGGCAGCAAATTATACTAACTGATGTAGTCAGGTTTGTACATAACCACGAAACAGGACACTATAGCAACAGAATTAGTGACCTACTCTGAGGCCCTCCCATTCTGGGGCATCAGCAGTACAAGAGAGCTGAAGACTGGGGTATTAATTACAGAAGGGCTGGTGCAATGAAGAAATGCTTAGGTTTGTAGGGGCTGAGGCCACTTCTGTGATAATTTGCTTTTCAGAAGGGATTGTCTTTATGTAGAAGAAGAGGGGGCAAGCTCCCTAGAGCAGAAGATTTTTGCCTTCATGGATAAGCATTTAAACTAAGACTGTGGTAGGCTAAGGCTGGCTTTCCAAAACCAGGGTGGCTTTTACAGGGGAGTTAACTAGCATTCTCCCAACTGGAGTGACAGGTCAAGGTTGGAATAAGGGTGTCAGGGTGCAGACATCAAGAATGGAAGGTAACAGGGGCAGTACTGAGCAAGGGAAGTGGGTGGATTATAGAAAGGATAAAATATCTTGCAAGGTAATCAGCCTCAATGTCAGGAGTCTTAAAAATAAGATGAGCAACTTACAACCATTGGATGACAAGGCCAACGTAGATTTATTGTCTGTCACTGAGACATGACGTGCAACAAACCCCAACTGGGATCTGTCCATCTTCTGGATACTCTCTTCTGAAAGTACAGTGATACCAGAAAGCAGGGACAGAAGTAGCATTGTGTGTAGGAGATGGCATGAGCTGATTGAATCCATTGGGGAAAGGGTGGAGTTGTAATGCTGTGGATACAGCTAGTGGTGTAAAGGAGAAACTATTAGACTAGAAGTATTCTACAGGCCTTCTAACAAGTCAGAGACAGGCATCAGGCTTCAGGAGGAGATCAGGAAAACTTCTGGGATAGGGAATGTGATCCTGACTGGTGTAGATTGGGTCATACCTATGGCAAGAAGAGCATGTAGTCAGGCACTGGTGCACAATTTTTAGGACTGCTTCCTAGCACATTAGAGATAATACCAGACATAGTGTCAGTTTGGATTTGGTGTTCTCAAAAATGGACATAGCTGATGGTATATGGATTGAGGTCCCTCTAGGGAGCAGTGATTACAACATTGTGTGTTTTCCCTTTACCCTCATCTTCAAGACAACCTAAATACAACTCAGGTACTGCACTTCCATAGAATGGATTTCAGGAGGATGACAGAGTTTCTGCAGATGTAATTTAAGGGTGTGAGTAGCATGGAGGTGTAGAAACCAATTGTGGGTCTATAAAAGGTGCATTTTTGGATCTCTTTTAAAGCTAGTTGTAAATGGTAGGTAAAGCCAGGAAGTTCAACTAGTCTTTTATTTCACAAAAGAGGGTCAAGAAGCCATAGGAACAGTAGGAAGAGAGCAGCCTTCAGAGTATATAAAATGAAACAGATGGGGGAAACAGGTCAGTGATCCAGGGTAGACTGACAGACGCGAGAGCAGCAGTGAGAAGAGCAAAATTTCATTGGAAAGCAAAATAACAGAGGTACTCAAAGAAAATTACAAAACATTCAGGCAAGAAGGAAGCTAAAGAAATAAAACAGCTAGCTCTCGAGAAGCATTTAGGCACAAAAGTGATATGAGTCAGCTCTTGCAAAATAATTCATTTACTTTGCTGATGAACAACAAAAAAAAACAGACATGAATGCTGAACAACAGCCCTGGTGCTTCAACCAAAAATGGCCTTTGGCAGGGTGCATATCTCAGATCTCATATAAGCCAGCATTTATAGTGCAAACATTTAAGTGTAATTAGTGCAAAGTGTGCACTCACCACCTCCATCAGGAATGGACACTACTCTTATAATTTAATGTGTAAAATGTGCTCAGTTTATTCTTCAATAATGTACCAGACACAGGTGGCACAGAGATTAATGCTTGATGAATTTTAGATTGATTCCTGATCATTTATCAAACATACTTACTAAAGTGATCGAGGGGTTTAAATACAGGTAACCACTGATGACGTCATTGGTAATAGGTGGTTACACCTGCTCACCACAGATTAGATTAAAAATGCTATTGACTTCAATAGCAAATGCAAATTAAGCAAACAGTGATAAGTAAATTAATACATACTGTAAGTCTACTTATAATAAAAAGAAACTATTTATTTACAAGCCTCCATTGCAAGATTAAAAACCACAATCTTAAATCCATGGGCATGCAAGGCGAGGTAATTTTGTTTATATGGTGCCCATTCCCAAGGGATCTGGATGCATCTCAATTAATAAGATACATTTAAAACCAGAACAATAAAAAAATAAATTAAAAGTTATAAATTGAAAGCCGACCTGTTGGTATGGAGGGCTGAGGTGCTGGGCGGATCACCTCCTGCCATACCAGTGACCCGAGGTCAGGAATGGACTTGGGTTGCTCAGGGGCTGGCAGGGAGAAGAAGGATATAGCATCCCCAGACAGCTCTCCTTCCTCAGGGAGGAGGGTTAGAGTGGAGTGCTGCTTGCCACAGCTCATGCATGCCACCATGTTGGCAAGGGACCCCACCTTCAAGGTGCCAGGGCAGTCTCCCCAGAGGTGGAGCTCAGACATCGCACCCATTGCACATCTGTGGGCCCAGGGAGAAAAACCTGGACAAAAAACACCCAAGGTGGCACAATGACAACCAATCCTCTGCAGGCCTCACACCAGTGACCAGGCACAACCACAGGTCCTGTGGCAGAGGACAACAATGACGGTAAGTCCCAAAAGAGCTGGGTGACGTGGCTGGGGGGGTGGGTTGTCAGACAGATGCTGCTGGAGAGAATTAAGAGCATAAATAGACAATTAAAAAGAAGTTATAAAATGAGATCAGATCACTAATAAATTCAGTTAGGATCACTAGATCCAAAGCATATTTCAAGCAAATGTATTCTTAAGCACGTCTTGAACAAGGTCAGGGATGCAACACCTCTTACCTTGGAGGGGAGGGCTTTCCAGTGAAGAAGGGCATCTAGTCTGAGTGCCCTGTCCCCAGAAGATTTTTAAATGAGCTCAAGGAACAGATAAGAGGTCTGCACCCACTGAGTGAAGGTGGCAGCCAGGAGTGTATGGGTTCAGGAGGTCCTTTAAGTAGCCTAGACCCGGATCATGCAGGGCCTTGTCTGTTAACAAGCGCATTTTGAAGCTGATGCAATACTGAACTTGCAGCCGGTGCAGAACATTGAGAACTGGCATGATATGCTCAGGCTAGGAGGTCCCAGCCACCAATCAGGCTGCCTCATTCTGTACCAGCTGCAAGAGATGCAACAACTTTGTGGATAGCCCAAGGTACAGAGCATTACAGTAATCCAATCTTGATGAGACCAGGATGTGCACAAGCACTGCTAGATCAGTTGGTTCAAGAAAGGGCTTGATCTGGGAGACATTACAAAGATGAAAAAAGCCACTGTGGACAACAGCCGATGCCTGGTATTCTAATGTCAGCTTGAGTCCACAATGACACCTAGATTCCTCACCTTACAACTTGAAGCGCAATGCCATCTAAACAAGGCAGAACAGCCTTGATACTCATCAGTGATGAACCAAACTGACCCAGCTCCACCAGTAACACCTCCATTTTCAATGGGTTCACTCTAAGCCATCTGGCCACCATTCAATCCTATATTTCCCTAAGGCACTCACTCAGTTCCAAGACAACTGCTCTATCATCAGATGCAGAAGACATGTATAGCTGGGTATCATCAACATTGCAATAAAAACCCAAGCCTGAGCATGTGATGATCTCCCCTTAAAGTATCATATAGACAGCGAACAACATGGGAGCTAGAATACACCCATAAAGCACACCGCAACAATGTACAGCACTGTTTGAGATGAAACAGCCAAGTGCCACCTGCTGTACCTTGTCAGATAAGTTGGACTCAGACCACCATAACACCATCCCTGCAAGTCCTACATATTTCCTCAGATGAACCACCAATACCACATGGTCCACCATGTCAAAAGCCAAAGAAAGGGCAAGCAGAACACTGATGAAATAATGTCTGCTATCCCTTGCTAGGAGGAGGTCATGGTGCACCCAAACCAGAGCTGTTTCCTACTATGGCAAGGCCGTAAAGACTGAAATTGCTCATACATAATATGGGCTCAATTTTCAAAAAGCCCTTAGAGTGACGCAAGTTGCATCACTCTAGGGCTGCAATGAACTCATGGTGTGTTAGGAACCCTGTGTCTGATTTTATAAAAGGGGGGGGTTCCTGCACCAAAACACCAGAAATTGCTACAGATGCATGGTAGTGCCAAACATTTGGTGCACTTGCAGCAATTGCCACAGGGATCCAGCCCCCCTGCCTGGCATAGTACTAGAGGGGCCACAGCATTTGGGGGAATCTGCATGCCAGGAAAGGGCCAAGGCCAGAAGGGGCACAGGGATATCCTAGGGGGCTTTGAGGAGACAGCAGGCATGACAAAGAGTGATGTGGCACCCAGCAGAGGTGCAGTTTGCATAGCCCTACAGCTGATCAGATGGGACCACTTAGTGTGGGGTTGCCAGGACTGAACAGTGATATGGCCTCAGGTGGGCACAGCCCTGGCAGCTGCCCCAAAGGTGAATACAGGCAGGACCCTGTAGGCAGGAAGCAGCCTACCACATCCTGGGAGCATGGGTACTAGGGGACTGTAGTGGTGCCTGGAGAATGGTTCTCCTTCCCATCACCACTGGCAGCCCTCAGCTCGCAGCTCCAGCTTCCTGACTATGGAGTCCTGACTGTGTGCCCCTATGGGGCTGCTGCCAGGGCTGAGTCCACCTGGGGCCATGTTAATGTTTGGCCCTGGCAACACAAATGAAGCAGTCTCATCTGATCAGTTGTAGGGCTATGCAAATAGCACCCTCGCCAGGGGTCAAATCCCTCCTTCAACACAGTGTGCGGTGCTGGCACAAGTCCCTTAAACCATCTCCTGGCTGGTTTACATTGAGCCCCTTGTTGCATCCGCAGTAGGGCTTCCAAAATAGCATAAAAGGGGATGTTGCAGCACCAGCATGATGCAACCCCCCCCCCCCCGCGACCTGGCACACAGGAACTTTAGTGGCAAGGGTAGTGCAGGGTGGCTTGGCTGCAAGGAATTCTGATTTTGACACAACCTGCTTTAAGAAAAATTAGGACTGTCACAACATTTTACGCAAGGTGCCACTTGTGTCATACACCTTTGGTGCAGGCACCTTGCGTCAAACAGAACCTTTTGAAAATCAGGACCCACATTTCTCCAGATGATGTTCCAGCTGCACTGCTACCACATTCTCAATCAACTTTCTTAGAAAGAGATGGTTTGAGACAGATATGTAATTTGAGAGAACATCAGGGTCCAGAGATGTTTTTTAAGAAGGGGTGTCAGCACTGTCCTTTTCAAAGTGGAGGGAAAAATCCCCTCTCTAAGAGAACACCGAACATCCATAGATAAATGTTCATATTGGGCTGCTAAAATGCAGAGCTAAACACTTAAGCTCCTAATAAGTTTAATATCTCAGCATAATAGTGGCATAAAAATGAAGCAAAAAGTAGTGTTCACCGGGATTTTACAGTGCTGCAGCACAACTACACATAACCACAGCACTACATGTTAAGGAGTCCACCAACCCTGCCAAACACAAGTTTGGTTTTAAAGTGATTGAAAGCCTGTCTATATCCCAGTGGTGGGTGATTACAATAATCTTGAGGCTTGAGGTGTGAGGCTTTTAGGATTTATTGTGTCAATGCCAACACAGTCCCTGGTCTAAATGGGAGCACTTAACTAGCCCCATTTCTGAAGTGATTTCTGTAATGATCAAATGTTGCAAAGGAATGTTCAGTAAATATTTCTCTCTGTGTTTCTCTCTGTGTTTCCTCTGACAGCTTGGATACACACTAGGTCATGATCTGAAACCCAGTTACAAAACTACAGTTTTATTATACCCCATGAAAACCCTATGAATACTACTTTTTTGCTTCATTCTGAAGTCACTATTATTGCTGGATATTAAATTTAAAGCAAAGCAAACTTTATTTGTAAAAAGCATTTTTCTAACAACCATATTACAACATAATAAATAATTAAAGCACATAAATAACTTAACAGAAATACAACAATTTAAAATTGAATAAATTACAGCAGCGGCCTACAAATCAGGGTAGGCTAGGCTAAATAAATAAATTTTAAGTGCATTTTTAAAACTTTGGACGATCAGGCAATCTCACACCTGATGAGGCAGAGAATTCCATAGGGTCAGGGCTGCAAAACTGAATGACTGAGCCCCAGACGTCTTTAAACAGACCCTGGGAATCTATAGGAGCTTAAAGGGAAACCAGCAATAAAAGCCTCATACCCAAGTGTGTGACTGATTATAATTAGCCATTTGTGTGTAGAAACACTTTTTTTTACATACTGGTTACTGCAGTGTAATAAATTGTATCAGGCTGATTTCACTGACTTGTAAACTGACATTTCCTGAAACCAGAAATGCCAGTGTCCCCTGCCATTAACATTAGAGGAGGGCTGTAGCAGTGGGAGATTCAATAGCCTGCAGTGAATGTCAGAGTTTTTTATAAGCTGTAATCTTCTATTTGATGGTCTGCTGTTCTCCTGCAGCTAGGTACAGTCACAGAGGACTATACTAAGCCCCTTGAACACAGCAGGACCAGCAAACATCTGCTTTTAATTTACAAAATCTTTAACATGCATACTGCAGGCTACTGAAACCTATTGATTCTCCCAGCTCTGCAGCCCTCATCCGATGTCAGCTACAGGAGATTCTGAGATGTCTGGCTACACGAAATGGCATCTTAGAAGTCAGAAAAATTAGGCTAACACATTCTACTATGCAGCAGTAAACAGTAAGTAAAAAAAAAATGTTGACACAGTGTAAATTGGGATCAGCCTCACACTTGGGTGTGAGGCTCCAATTGCTGGCAATTCTCCTTTAAAGGAAAACAATGGAAAAGACACAGCTTTCCTCAGACACTACAGAAACTCTCATTTACTGCTATCAGACAGTAACAACTTTTTGAAATTATTTAGAACAGCTACCAACAACCAAGGGTGTAGACAGGCATACTCACTGTACACATTTGTGTACAGTTTTGTTGAGTGCCTGTCACAAACTATAAGCCACTCTGTTAATATTATCATTCTAATCTGTAGTATTTGGGTTAGTGTAGGCCACTGAGGAGTGTCTGATACATGTATAACCTCTTTAGAGAGTAGAGGAATCATCTGATAACAATCTGACTTGTTTGGAAGGGGGTGCCATTTGGAAAGGATGTGTACATTTTTTAATTGAGGGGGTGTAACTATTGGAGACTGTGTACAAAATGGAAATTTCTGGCTACACTCCTGCCAACAACTTCCACTTTCTGTTGCTGGCAGCAGCCATTTCATGAGCAGCAGTGAGCTTCCTGAGCTCACTGTATGCTAATATGCCTGTTTGACCTCTGCTATTGGTTGGCAGGTCATATTAGCATAAAGTGATCTCAGGAAGCTCTCTGCTACTCATGAAATGGTGGCTGCCAGAAATAGAAAGTGAAAGCTGAAGGTCACTGTTTAAATCACTAAACAAGCAATTAGAGGAATTAAAAAAAATAATGTTACTGTCTAAAAGCACTAATCAAGAATTTTTGGAGTGCCTGGGTAAAGCTGCACCTTTTCCATTGTTTCCCTTTAAGGGTTTAACTCTGCATTTTAGCAATTCAGCATAAACATCCATATATAATGTAAGATCATTGTTTTTAATCTTGGAGTGTAGGCTTGTAAGTAAATCTTTTTATTGTAGGTGGAATTATGAATTAGTTTACTTATCACTTTATGAACAGGTTGCATTTACTATTTAAATAAACTGTATTTTTAACATAGTTTGCAGTGAAGAGGATAACTGACCACTACCACTGATGTCATCAGTGATTACCTGTACTTAAAACTCTTTATCAGTTGAGTAAGCACCTTTGATAAAGGATTAGGAATCTAGCCAAAATGCATCAGGTGTTAATCTCTGTGGTGCCTGTACAACTTCCTGAAGCCACAGGGAAACTGATGTGAGTGCAGTTAAAGGGGCCAATCTACTACAGGAACAACAATTAAGAGTGGATACCTCTTCAATAGTGCGGTACCAAAGAAGCAGACTGTAAAGGAGAGGAGAGAGGAAAGGAAAAAAAAAAAAACAGTAGTAGGTCTCACTGAAGATGAAAAAGGTTTGGGGGGGGAATAGCAGAGCAGGAAAGGAAAATGCAGGGAGTGGTGCAATGTAGTGGATGCAGGGCTGCAGGCTTCAGGAAGATGTTCTGGGTACTGTTGTGCTGCCTCATACACAGGCACCTCTCTGGGTTGAGGGCAGAGGTTGCCAGTCTCTGGGTCAAGCTAGCAGGTGTACTGGTGGCCTTTGCCCCCACCGGGATGGCCACCGTGTCTGCAGATGCCCAGGCAGAGGGGTCTAGGACTAGGATCTGCAGCTTATCCATTAGGTAGGGAAATGGGCAGTCTAGGTGGGCCAAGTGGTCCTTATCTTCTGTCAGATTCTATGTTTCTATGTGGTGGGCTCAGGGAAGGTGAGGGAGGGGGGGTCAAAGGCACATCCCCCATCTGGTCCAACATACAAACACCTTTGCTGTCCTGGAGAAGCAGACAAGCCCCACAAGGGAACCTGAGGTTGAGACCAGAGAGGATGAGCAGGTCCTCCAGGAGGGAGACCCAGGGGCAGGAGGTAGAGGACCTGAGAGGAAGAGGAAGCTACTTCTGGTGGCAGATTCAATAGTCCAGGGAACTGATCTGGGTACAGGTAGCGGGGAGGAGAGGGAGGGAGGTCAAGCGCCTTCCAGGAGGCACAGCTCGGAGGGGGGTGTGAATCCAGAGAATCACCACAGTGTTAGCAAGGAGGACGGAAGTGGAGGTCATGGTCCATCTGGGGGAAGAGGAGGTGAGCATATAGCAGGTCCAGGAGGACTTCAGAAGGTTGGGAAGGCACCTTGTAGAGGAAGCAGGCTCTGTGACATTCTCAAAGATTCTGCAAGTCCATGGCAGAGGGGAGGCTCAAAATCTCTGCATCAGCAAGTTCAATACTCGGTTGAGGGACTGGTGCAGAGATAATAGTTTTGGCTTCATTGAGGACTGGGGTTCCACCTAGAGGGATGGGGACCTGTACAGAGGGGATGGCCTTCATCCATCCAGGGAGGGGACTGTGGTCCTCAATGAAGAGTTTAGATGCTTCCTTGCCAAGCATTTAAACTTGCCAAGGGGGGGGCATTCAGCAGCGGGGAGACTAAGGCAGCCCACTCCCACAGGTCAGAGTAGCTAGCAGCATGGATCAGGAGGAAATGTTGTGGACAGATGTTCCTGAGCTCATTACATGGGGTAAGGCAGAGGAAGGGAGGTAGCAAAAGGAAGAAACCAGGGTTGGAAAGGGGGAACTGGAAGGTAAGTGTAGATGTACAAGAGGAATAGGCTGTGAAACATGGACAGATATGACTGAGCTCGTTACAACAGATAAGACAAAGGAAAACAGGCAGCAGGAGAAAAAAAACAGGGCTGGAAGGAGGAAGCAAAGAAAAGGCAAAGGTAGAAATGCAGGGGGCACAGGCTGCGAGACATGAACAGTCATGTAGACAAATGCTCAAAGTCTGGGAAACAAAATCCCAGACCCGGCAGCCTTGATGGCAGAAGCAGACCTGCACATAGTAGCAATTATCGAGATATGGTATACTGGAAACTATGACTGGGATGGAAATGTACCAGGGTACACTCTGCACAGGAGGGATAGGGAAGATACAAAGGGGGGAGGATGGCCCTCTACATCAGAGAATGTATTAAAGTGACAGCAGTGCAGGGTAAGCAGGGAGAGGCCGAGGCACTGTGGGTCACACTTGAGCCAGAAAATGGAACAGCAGTTCACAGAGGTGTGCTCTACAGGCCTCTGGTACAGAGGGAGGAGGTAGATAGGGCAATAGAGGAGGAAATACATGGGATGGCAGCAAAGGGGAAGGTACTGCTGCTGGGCAATTTTAACATGCCAGATATGGGCTGGACCATCCCAGCAGCTGCCTCAGCCAGGAGCTGAGACATCATGGAATCCTTGCAGGGGGCAGGCCTCAGGCAGTTGGTTCAGGAGCTCACCATATGCAAGGCGATCTTAGACCTTATGCTGACCAATGTAGATAGGATAAAGGAAGTCAGGGTGAATGGTCACCTAGGGTCCAGTGACCACAATACAGAGTGGTTCAGCATTAGTACAGTGTCGCAGGAGAGCCACACAAAGACAAGGGTCCTGGATTTCAGGTGGGTGGACTTCACTTGGATGGGGAGGTGGATCAAAGAAGCCCTGGCAGGAAGGAATCCAGGTGAGGGGTTGAGGGGCAGTGGACAAACCTAAAAGAAGCCGTAGTGGAGGCAACAAATCAGTGCATTAGGCTGAGTAATAAGGGAAAAAGAAGAAACAACCCACTATGGTTCACAAAGGAGGTGGCAGGAAAAGTAAGGGACAAAAAGGCGGCTTTAAGAAAATACAAGGAGACTCAAAAGGATGAGGCTAAGGCAGTGTACCTAGAGAGACAGAGGGAAGCAGAGAAAGCAGTTAGGAGCGTAGAGACACAAACAGAGGAGAGATTAGCACAGACAGTAAAGAGGGAGGACAAGACATTTTATGGATACATTAGTGACAGAAGGAAAGGCAGGGGAGGGTTTGTAAGACTCAAAGGGGAGGAAGGGGTGTGAGTAGAGGGTGACCTAGAAAAGGCATCGATACTGAATGAATATTTTTGTTTAGTATTCACAGTAAAGAGGGAGAGACAGGGACCACAGCTAGGCAGCAGAAACAATGGGGTTAAAGAGGCAAACACCAGTCTTTTTACAGCAGGGAAGGTCCTGGAGTAACTCACAAAACTGAGGGTGGACAAAGCAATCTGACCAGATGATATATACCCCAGGATATTAAGGAATTACAGACAACGCTAGCTTCCCTGCTGGCAGCCCTGTTTAGTGAGTAGCTTGATACAGGGATGGTTGCAGAAGACTGTAAGTGGGGGAAAATGTAGTCCCTCTCCATAAGAATGGTAGCAGGGTGGAGGCAGGAAACTATAGGCCTGTCAGCCTCACCTCAGTAGTGGATAAGATTATGGAGGCACTTCTTAAGGAAAGGACTGTGGAACACTTGGAAAACATGAGATCACAGGATCCAAGGCAGCATGGTTTCACAGCAGGAAGGTCATGTCATACAAATCTGATTGACTTTTTTTTGTTTGGGTGACAAAGGAGGTGAATCAGGGAGGAGCGGTGGATATCACCTACCTTGATTTCAGTAAGGCCTTTGATACCGTACCCCACAGAAGACTGGTGAACAAGATAGGTGCCTGGGTGTGGGCCACAAAGTGGAAAAGTAAGTAAGTAAACCATTTTTAGACACCCAATCCCAGAGGCTCTGGGTGCCATACAGAATAGTTTACAGAGTCATTATAAATAAAATCTCAGAACAAGCAATAAAATTCAAAACTTCAGACAATATGATTCAAAACTTCAAAGCAGAGTTCAAATGCATCAGCAGGATAGGCTACCTTGAATAAATGAGTCTTCAGGTCCCTTCTGAATGCCTCTACCATTGGAGCCTCCCTCAAGGATCTTGGGTGCGAATTCCAAAGGACTGGGCCGGCCACCCTGAATGAGCAATCACCCAAGGTTTTCAGCCCAGTCCTCAGAACTGCTAGGAGGCCCTGGGTGGAGGAATGGAGGGAATGAAAACTGGGTTAAAAAACTGGTTGAGGAACAGGAAGCAGAGGGTGGTAGTAAATGGGATCAAATCCAAGGAAAAGAGGGTGACCAGTGGGGTACCTCAGGTAGGGTTACCAGACGTCCTCTTCAACCCAGACATGTCCCTTTTTCAACTGATTATTTTCATCTGGGCAGATTTTCTTTGTAGAGTTCTTTTGTCTGAGTTTTTTTTTCACTGACAGAGTCCTTGTTGTTTGTTGCCATGGCAACCAAGTCCGCCACGCCCCACGGGTGAAAAGAAAAAACCCTGAAATCTGTCTTGCGCTGTCCAGCCTGAATTATTCTGTGCATGACAGTCTGGTTTTCACCCTTGTGTGGGATTTGACAGTCTGTAGATTCTGTGCTGCTGAAGAGGTTGGTGAGCTGAGCACAGAACATGAGGGAACTTGCTTGCCATGGTGTTAGTTTAGCTGTATTGTTGCATTTTAGGTTTGACTTAGTTCAGCAGCATATTTTTCATTCATTTTAATCCACCTCACCATCCAATCTGCCTATCCGATAGTGCTATGGGATGTCACACCATAACTTAAGTGACTGTCAGCAGAGAGAGTGAGAGACAAGTGAGAGGAGACAGGAGAGAGACCTCCACCCACCTCGGCCCACCACCAGGAGGACCTGACTTCAACGAGTCTGACAACCAATCCCTGCTCAGGTAAACCAGCTGTGCACTGTTGTCAGTGTCATTGTGCTGCCTTCACCTGCCCTGTGCTGCACTGCCCTATAATAGTGGTCCAGTTGTCTGGAGGAGCAGATATTAGCGGCTGCAGCTTGCTTGCTTGTGGTATGCAGAAGAGCAGAGGAGGCGTGAGAGGTGGGAGTGAACTAAAGCCACCTGCCCTGGTCTGGAGGATGAACTAATGGACTGGTCCACCTTCCACAGCCACACACACTGAGTAATATAGTCCAGCTCCAGCACTGATTAATTGAACAATTAGTTTGCTTAGTTATTATTTTTCCTTGGCTTAACCAGAGTTGATCGGCTGATTGGAGATCCAGACGTTCACATGCTGCCAACCAAGTCCAATTATTAAATTCAATGCTGGCTGGGAAAATAAATGTAACAACACTGGGGGGGTGTGGTGATGTCAAGGTTATTGTTGTCTGCCCACAGTACAGCCCATAAGTGAAGTCAGACGCTCACATGCTGCCAAGCCCATGCCCAGTTCAATGCTGGCCCTCTGCGAAAATAATTGTAACATCGTTGGGGGGGGTGCTGGGTGATGTTAAGTTACTTGCCAGCTCACAGCCCATAAGTAAAGTCAGATACTCACATGCTGCCAAACCTAGTTCAATGCTGGTGAAATAAATGCAACAACGCTGGGGGGGGGGGGGCATTAAAGACAATTGTCAGCTCTTAAGTGAAGTTTTTTTTTTTTATTTAGTTGTTTAACCAGGTATAGCACACTAAGCTGAAAGCTTTTTTACAGGAGCAACCTGGGAGCACAAGGAGGTTAAGTGACTTGCTCAGGGTCATACAGTATGCAAGTAGAAGCTGTGGGATTCAAACCCCAGGTCTGGTCTGCTGGATGACACCAGATTTGCAGCTCAGAGCCTTAGACCACTGCACTATACCGCCTCCAAGTCACACAAAGTTGACCAGAGTGGGAGATCAAACCATGTGCAGCTGATTGTAACATCATGGCTGGGGGGGGGGATATAAAGTTGTTGATCTCTTCTAGTATTTTTTTTATTGTTCTGCTGATGTCCATGTGATGAGTGTCCTCTTTTTGGTGACCCACAATCTGATAACCCTAGCCTCAGGGATTGGTCCTGGGGCTAGTCCTTTTCAATATCTTCATCTGTGACATTGCTGATGGGCTGAAGGGGAAGGTTTGCCTATTTGCAGATGATACCAATATCTGCAAAAGAGTAGACTCTCCAGAGGGGGTCGAAAGAATGAGGAAGGATCTGGGAAAGCTGGAAGAAATGGTCAAAAGTGTCGCAGTTGAAATTTAATGCAAAAAAAGTGCAAAATCATGCACCTGTGGTGAAGAAACCACGTGGAGAGCTACATAATGGGGGCAGACTGTTTACAGTCACCAGAGAAGAGAAGGCTTTAAGGATAATCATCTCAGATGACCTAAGGGTGGTCAAACAGTGTAATAAGGCTGTGGGTAGGGCCAATGGGATGTTGGGGTGCATAGGAAGGGGTATTGTGTTATGTTTTCCATGGCACTCCAGTCATTATATCATGGGTTATAGCCCACCTGATAGGCTAAAGATGCATATCTGACCCAGGATCAAATTTTGCGGTATACATTGGTCCCAGTAGTCCCTGCTCTACAGGTTTTTTTTGTGCATATGAGAAGGCTACAGCACACCAGGAGTCCCTGTGTGTGCTTTGACTTATTCAACCTCAAGGTAGACCCTAGTGCCTTTTGAACCACAGCTTTATTTTCTTTCCTTTTGATTTTCTTAAACAATTGTGATTTCCTGTTTAACCTCATTGAATAATTCTTAACTAAGGGACATGTTTGATTGAGGAGGCCGACTCATCATTTAGAATCCTGTTTATAATTTTAATTGCTAGTTGAAGGGGCACCAGCTTCCTGGCTTATGTCCAGCAAGGCTTAGCCCTTAATCTTTTCTACTAATTATATTTGTTACTTTCAGTACTGCTGGTATTTCCTGAGAAATAAAGATAGTCTGGTTGAACTCCGTGCATTCAGGACATGAGTCCTCACTGTAGTCCTGAGTAAGCAGGTGCTTCTGGTCTTTTAAAGAATCATGTGCTCTGCCTGTATTTGCTCAGCAGTCTTTCCTCTGATCCTGATTCACCCTGCAGTATTGAGCCTAGCCACACACCAGTCCTCTCCCATACCTCGGCCTATGGGACCGCGTGGATCACATGGCAACGTCCTCCCCCCTCCTCTGCTCCATATCGCTAATGGAATGTGATGGCTTTAGGCCTATAAGCTTCTACTTGCCTGTTTTTTCCCCTCCCTAGTGGAGACAGTCTGGTGCACCCTACCTCTTAGGCATTCTTTTCATCCCCGCCCTCAATCCAGGCAGAAAAGGCCCCTTTGATTCCACAGCTCGGTGTCACCGCCATCATCTATGGTGAGGGCCATCCAGTGTACTGTAGCAATGCTTCACTGCTCATCTCAGCTGCCATCTCAAGTGGGGCCAGGTGTGCCCTAGTCTCCTAGTCGGACCACCCCTGTCAGCAGGATCCATGGCCCCTACTTATCTGCCACTAATTTCACAAATTGGGTGCATATTCCCCCCCTCTTCCAGGCAGCGGCTATATACAAATAAAAGAAAAAGGGGGAATCATTCTTCAGTGAACTTGCTGGCATGCCTATATCAGAGTGGTCCCTGTAAGCCCCTTACACAGCTGCTTACAGGGACGCGCATTTTCAGGGTACCTGCGAGGCTGGAAATTGGCCCTAAATCTAGGTGAGGCACAACAAAGAAATAAATATTAAAAGAGAGCAATAATAATTTAATTTAAGGAGGCACTCGGACCCTGGCATTCCTGGCAGCCTGTTGGATCCTCCCTTAGATCAGCACGGGATGGGGCTCTAGGCCTCGATTCCAGCCTGGCCCTCAGTTTTCCTCTGTGACTCGCATAACCAGTTGCCATACTTTCAGGGTGCCTATATCCCTGATAACAGCACATGTGCAAGGCTAGCAGTGACCATCCAGGCCTAGTCTCTGCACGTGCGCGTTATGACAAGGGTCGCTATATTTGTAGTCCATTTAGACTACTCTGCGCATGTGTGGATCAAAAGTGGCAGGAATGGCTGAAAGTCTGTTGCAAAATGTACCCCTGAAAGATAAACATGTATTCAGAGAAGGCCTTCAAGAATATTTGAAATAGAAGGAGGAAGGCAAGGATCTAAGCAAGAACAAGAATGAAACCACCTATCTAAGATCTGGTAGACATCACTTTCAGGGGGGCAATAAGTTCCAGCAAGGCCAGAGACAATCGAATTTTAACAACTCCAATTCATTTCAAGGCAGAGGGTACCGATATAATAATGGCCACCATGCCTTCTTCCAGTCCAGCAACCATTCCTCTTCATTCAGAGGAAGGAACTCAAAATTTGGAGGCAGAGAAGGAAGAGGCAAACAACAATGACTGCTTCAGCACATCTCTTCCCACAACCCCACAGGAGTGTCCATATCCTCCGGTGGGAAAAAGACTATCATTCCAAAATCAATGGCAACTCACAACCTCGGACAAGTGGGTTCTGGAGGTAGTGTCAAAGGGATAAACAATAGAACTAACACAAAGACCAGAAAGACACAGGTTCACTCAGTCCCTAGTAACAAAAAGAAAAGCATCCGCCCATCAGGTTCAACGAGTGGTGCAGGATCTGGTTCAAAACAAGGCCATACAGCCAGTCCCAGACAATGAACAAGGACTGTGAATTTACTCAGTCTTCTTTCTGGTACCCAGAAAGAATGGGTATCTCTGCCCCATCTTAGACCTGAAGTTTCTAAATAAATACGTCACTACCCACAGATTCAAAATGGAGACTCTGAGATCGACCCTAAGGAGCTTCCGGGTAGGTGACTACCTGACCTCTTTTGATCTAAAAAATACACATCTCCACATTCCAATCCGGCTGAGTCATTGGCAATTCCTAAGATTCCATGTGCTGGTAGAGCATTTTCGGTACCGGGCCCTACCCTTTGATCTAGCATCTGCACCAAGGGTTTTTACTAAAGTCTCTATCATCCTCGCAGCCCATCTGTAGGAGCAGGGTGTAGACATCATTACATACCTGGACGACTGGTTGATATGAGCTTGGTCCAGAACACAGTCACAGAAAAACACACATCTAGTCTTACAGGCTATAGTGGAACATGGTTGGGTGGTCAACCATGCCAAGAGTTCTCACCTGCTGTCCCAACATATGGAGCACCTGGAGGTGGAGATAAACACTTCTGAGGAAAAGGCAAGGCCATCTCCAAAGCATGTGGAAAACATGATGGGCCTAGTCTGGGCACTAAAGGCCTACAAACTCCCCTCAATTGGACAAATAGCTCAAGTCCTAGGTTGCCTGGCCTCATGCATCGATCTGGTACCGTGGGCCAGATGAAACATAGAAACATAGAAGTTGATGGCAGAAGGAGACCACTAGGTCCAACTAGTCTGCCCAATTGTTTTAGACCTATTTTGACACTCTAGTTACCCTTTGTAGTCAGGGCTCCCTTGTGTCTATCCAATACATTCTTGAATCCCCCCACAGTGCTGACCCCCACAACCTCTTGGGGCAGGCTGTTTCTGGTGTCCACCACTCTTTCTGTGAAGAAAAACTTCCTGTTGTTGGTAGAGAACCTCCCTTCTTGCAACTTGAGGTCATGTCCCCTGGTGCTGGAGCCCTTCTTTTTTTTTTTTTTTGTTTTATTTTATCTCATGGTACTCTCGGGGCATTCCTCTGGTGAACCCACTCAAGGACAGCACCTAACTCCCCGCCTGAAACCTCCCTGGACAAATATCCCACTCCAGCTCCCTGACCACAGCCAACCCCCAGAATCTGTACCCCCAGGGGCGGGGCCACCCTTCCACTTACCTGGCGTCCCCTTCTGGGATTTAGACAGCCAGGCCAGGAGCTGTGCAAGGCAGGGGGAAATTGTCCAGGAGAGAGAGTCCGGTGTTGGGGATGTGAGCTGAAGTCACTCGGCCTGCCGTCGCCTCCACTGAGAGCCAGGGTTTTTTCTAATTTGGTTCCCTCCCCTTGGCTCAGACGTGCCATGTGTTCAACATGGGCACACACGCACCCATATATGCCTACAGGATCGCCACTGCAGCCAGTCCCCCTTGGTTGCCGGATCTTGAGCTGCTGTGCTCCCCAGCCACCACTAGGATCCTTCAGAGCACTGGTTCAGAGTCCCCCATCCCTCCCAGAACAGGAGAGCAGTTCTCTGGAAGCCCAAGAATGGAACAGCAATACAAGGGAGTCAATGCACTGCCCAGGATTGGACTTGAAACCGAGCTTATGTGTTCCCTCCAATTCCCTTTATCCCTCATGTCCTGTCCAAGATTCAACAATCACAGAGACTCATCATTCTAGTGGCTGCCTACTGACCTTGGAGAGCATGGTTCTCAGTGGCAATGGACATGACAGTAGACAGATAGAGTCTATCACACAGATCTGACATGTTGATCCAGGGCCCGACTACCCATTCAGCCCGGAAACCCTGAAATTGTCAGCTTGGCTCCTGAGAGGTAGAGATTGCTGAAGGCAGGTTACCATGCTTTGGTCATCTTGACTATGCTGCAATCTAGGAGGCTATCTACCACCTCCACCTATGGACGGCAGTGGGGTATCTTCTCAGCCTGGTTTAGAGCAAGAGACACGAAGGCAGAAAAAGCCAGCATGTCAACTATCCTAGTGTACTTGCAACATGATTTAGACAAGGGCCTATATCCCTCTTCGCTCCGGGTGCAACTATAGGCCATAGAAGCGGCACTGGGTCCGATGAGGCAACACTACCCAGGTGCCCATCTAGATGGAGTGAGCTTCCTGAAAGCAACTGAGGTGATCAGACCCAGAACCCGATCCCCTATAGCTCCTTGGGACCTCACTCTAGATTTCGAGGCCATGAGTGTCCCCCCTTTCGAACCTTTCATTGAGATGCAATTGTACTGGGTGGGCCTTGAAACCTGTTTCCTTCTGGCCATCTGCTCAGCCCAAAGGTTAAGCGAACTAGGGACACGTTCCTACAAGGAGCCCTATACTATCTTCTCCTCATAGTGGGTATTACTCAAAACAGTGACCACATTCCAACCTAAGATTTCCTCCCGTTTCCACAGGGAGCAAACAATCAAGTTCCCAACTCTGTACGAGTCTACGGAGCAAGGAGATAGCCTGATTCCCCATCATTTAGATGTCAGAAGCACTCTGGCAGCATATATCACAAGAACTCAGACAATACACAAGTCAGAAAGATTGTTTGTCATTGCGCAAGGGCAGAAACAGGGCATGGTAACTTCCAAAACCATGATTACTGGGTGTCTGAAGAGAACTATTCAGGAGGCTTGCAAGGCAAAGAATCTCATCCCAAAGCTCACTCAATCAGGGCAGTGTCCTCCTCCTGGGCAGAAAGGGCAAATGCCTCCACTGAAGATATTTGCCTAGCGGCAACATGGACGTCCAGCCACAATTTTGCTAGACGTTACAGGCTCGAAACCTTATACAAGCAGAGAGCCTCATTTGTGAACAACGTTCTATCAGCAGCTAGTGCATCTAAGCCACTCTCTGATCACTCTGTCCTGCCCTGATGGGATCGGTACTGCTATTTTGATTAGCCCATGATGAATGACAGGAGTGCCATGCATATAAAACATAACACAATGGGTGTTTACTCACCTGGCAAAGATCATTGTGTTAATTTATATCCATGGCACTCCACAGCCCTCCCATTAGAGCAATCAGAGTGGCAATACAATTCCTAGTAAAAAAGTGGACATGATTTGCTTTACAGTGCTATTGATTATAGATTATAAGGGTGTTTATGAGTGGCAGTCACACACGTAGTCAAGTATGTTGGTTTATATTTAGGTATACAGTTATAGTGCTGAGTGAACTCCCATCAGTCAAATTAGGTGGCTGAGTTTTAGAACTGTATCAACAGGGAAATAAAATGGCATTTGGTTGGACCTCCAATTAAATCTCCCTAATCTTTCTTCGCAGTGTGGTTCAAAGAAGTATGTCTGTTGTAAGTAACCATTTATTTCAGTTACGGAAGAATTGAACTAGAGAGCAGGGGCTCCTGGGACCAAGGTATACTGCAAAATTTTATCCTGGGTCACATGTCCATCATTAGCCTAGCAGGTGGGCTATAACCATTGATGTAATGACCGGAGTGCTATGGACATAAACTAGCACAATCACCCTTACCAGGTGAGTAAACACCCATTACTAGCAGAAGAAGGAAGGTGGTGGTGCCATTGTACAAAATGCTGGTGAGGCCTCCTCTAGAATACTGTGTCAGTTCTAGAGGATTCATCTTCGCAAAAACATAGACAGGGTGGAGGCGGTCCAGAGAAGGGCTGCCAAGATGTGCATATCTTGCTTCAGAAAATACATGAGGACAGATTAAAAGACCATTGTATGTATAAACAAGAAGAGAGGAGAGAACGGAGGATATGATAGAGACCTTCAAGTAACTTAAAGGCTTGAACAAAGTGCAGGGGGGTGACATCTTTTAGTACAAGAGTTGTATAAGGATGAGGGGCCATGATATGAGTAGGAGGGGGGCAGGATAAGGGGAAATGTTATGACGTTTTTCTTCATAGAGAGGGTAGTGGATGCTTGCAATAGCCTACCCCTGGAAGTGGTGGGTGCTTACTCAGTGGGGGGATTCAACCATGCATGGGATAGATTATAAGGGAACCCTAGTTGTGGAGAAGAGAGGCAAAAGCCACTGACCAAGTAGGGTCAGTGGCCGCTGATGCAGGCAGAGAATATGGGCAGACTAGGTGGGTCTAGCGGGCCTTATCTGCCTTCAACTACTATGTTACTATGTCTGTGTCTGGCATGTTATTGCAGAATAAACTGAGCACGTTTTGCACACTAAATCATAAGAGTGGTGTCTGTTCTTGATGGAGGTGGTGTGTGCCTAATTTTCTAGTTTTTGACCTGTACATTTTTATTGTGAGCACCACCGACCCAGTGCAGTCTTTTGTTATTTTCATAAATGTATTTATTTATGTGTTCATTTTTGAGCATTACACCTTTGAGCTCAGGATCTCGTTTACAAAGGTTCCATGTCAGTCTTGGTAGTACACAGGGACAATATCAGACAAAGGAATATGAAAGGTACAGTAAATGTAATATATAACATGTCATAAAACAACAGGAAAACAAAGGGTAGAGTGTATGCCGGAGCTCCAGGGGAGCATTGTTGTGGTGACACAGTTACAGGCTGAGAAGTACAGTAAAATATCAGAGATGCAAGGTGCAAGCTGAGGGATACAGTAAGATATCTGTGAGTAGAGTACAGGATGCAGTACCAGTAGAGTATTGTCATGGAATCACATTACAGTATTATACCATTAGTTGAGTACATATGCACTAATGTTCATACAATGAATATCTATATGCAACTAGGAATCCGATGTGCAGACCAAATAGACAGGTAGCTGCTGGCTAGGATATCATATACATACTTACGTTAGAGGTGACCATAACAAGTGGACCCAAGTGCAAGTGCTTTTTTTAGTTCTCTTTTGAACTGACCCAGTTTGGCAAGGTTCAGCAGTGTTACAGGGAGCTCATTCAGCCATTGGGAAGCTCTGAAGGCCAAGGAATGCTGTTCCTGACTAGTTTTGCCGAAAGGCATGCAGAGTGCATTCCTTTCCATGCTCCTGGTTGAGTATAGGTTGTCCATGGGTAGTAGAAGGTTTTAAAGTCTGGGGAGGAGAGGCTTGTGAGTTTCTTTTTCTGTATTAAGCAGAGTTGGTACTTGATTCTGATTTCAGTGAAAGCCAGTTGGTTTGTGCATAGAGTGTGCAGGTGTCTGTAAACTTGTCTCTCCCTATCACAAATTGCAGACCTTGTTTGATACTAGCCTGACTCTATTGAAGGCTGTGTCAGTGGCTGCACTGTATACTGATAGTCCACAGTCAATTATTGGGAGAATAGAGATAGGTACTATCAGCGGCCAAATTCACAAAACTTTGCCCGGGGCAAACTGGGTTTTGTCAGGAGTTGGTATTCACAAAGCCCAGTTTGTCCCCACAAACTGGGTATTCACCCAGGCAAAGTTGGGAGGGGGACTGCAATGCAAATGAAGAGGAAAGGACCTGCATGGTACCTGGTTAGAACAGCGCTGCGAGAATAGTGCTGCACAACACAGCACTAGTCTATACAACGCTATCACTGACAGCGAGCAGGGATTTACAGTGCTTGCTAGAAGCGCTCCCTTGGTTGCTGTCCATGGTGCTGCCACAGGAAGAGGACAGCAGAATACCATGGTTTGATTGAATTGCTCCTGTGGTGTGGAGGGCTGCGGCATGGAACAGTTTTGCTAAAAGACAGTGGAGATCAGGTTTCTAATCCTGGTCTCCTGAAAGTTAGCCAGATTGGGACTTTTTCCTTTTTTTTTTTTACAAGGGGCCATGGAAACAGCATTCCACGGCCCCACAAATTTCATCTTGCCATGTTATCCAATCCCCCCCTCGAAGTTGGTATATATTAGTCTGGGGGGTGCAGGGGACAGAGCAAAAATCAAGTGATGGCATTTTTGCTGCAGGTTCTTGCCAACGGCATTGTGGTTGGCTATGTTCTGACTCAGTGCTGATCCGCATATCCCCACAGTCCAGTTCACAACGTTTTTGCTCCATGCAAAGGCCGTTTGCGGTGGCCCTTGCATGGATAAATTACCACCGACAAAAAACTAGCAGTAATTTGCAAAACCCTAGAGGTTGGCGGAGGTATTGCACCCCTCCTCGTCCTCGATCACCCACCCAGTATTGATAAAAAAGTGTTCATAGTATAATGATCCTTCCCCCCACACCGACTGCCCACCCGATATGTCTGAATATTTTTCCCATAGTGCGGTGTCCTTCCCTGGTCTCCAGTTGCCCAACTAATATATCTGAATATGTTTTCCATGATGCAGTGTCCCTCCCTGAGCCCCAGTTGCCACCTGATCTGTGTTAATGATTTTCCATAATGTACTTTCCATCCCCAGTCCCTGATCACCTACCCGATATGTCTGAATATTTTTTCCATCATGCGGTGTCCCTCCCCATTCCCCACTAGCCCACCCGATCTGTGTAAATAATTTTCCATAGTGTAGTGGTCCCTCCCCCCTCCCCATTCACCCACCCGATAAGTAAAATCCTGATTCCATAGTGTAGTGATCCTTCCCCCCTCCTCAGTCACCGATCCTCATCCCAGGGTTTTAAATAATTGATTAGCATTTTTTTTCTTGGGACTATACTAACTGTGCAGAAAGTATTTATATAGATTTTCTAGAAGTGCTGTGTTTGTTAAACACAGTGAGGCAAGAACTATGCATTTTCACAACTATTTAGCACTTTTATGGGCAAAACGCTAATCAATTTTTAGGGTTAAATAAATCCCTGTCATCCCCAAATGACAAAAAAAACAAAAAAACAATTCCCTGGTAGTCTAGTGTCCCTCTCTCCCTCCCTCCCCCAATGTCTGATCACAGTCCCCCTTATGACCAACATTCCCTGGTAGTTTAGTGGTCCCTCCTGGTTCCCGATCTCCATTTCTTGAAAACACCACACAATCCTTGGTGGTCTAATGGCTCTCCCACCCTTACCAGTCTCTCAGGTAATCACCCACCTCCCTGACCCCCCATCATGATTCCTGGTTGACAAGCAGCATAGCCCTCCTCTCACATCCATGGTTGCTTGCTGTGCTGACTTGTGGAGATTACAAATGTTTGAATGGTCTGTGATCCACATCACACTCCCCCCCAGCTCGGCTCTTGTGTCATTCACTCCAATAGTCTGTGGTGATCTATAAAACTAATACATGGAGGTGGCAACAATTAAATATAATAGCACTTCAAATGAAAAATTTTTATAAGCACACATATAAATAATTGCAAAGATGAATTGCAACTAACGGGTCTATGTGATAATGGCGAACGCCTAAAGACGATCGCTGTTATCGCCCAGGCAGAGTGCCGAACACATTTTCAATACTCTGACAACCCTGGCGCACCAGTACAATGGTGCCAGGACATATTTTTACTACATAAGGATTGTCAACTCCGGGGGGGTGCATGTCAGGAAGGTGAAAGTAGTAAAAATAAAAAGGTTCGGGCCGGGTGCAATAAATATCACACCAGTGCCTGAACCTGAACCCAGTACCTCAGCCACCACCCAATCCCTGATGCCATGCCGCAGCTCGATTGACGACTGCAGCGCCACCCCCTACAGCTTCTCCACCCCCTAGCCCATGCTCACCGTGCTCGCTCACACCCCGCCGCGAGTGTACATATAGCGACATCCTGTCACCTAGTTCGCCAACCCCCTCATCCGGTCGCCCTACCCGTCGGTCGCCGTGAGTGGATTGTGCTAGGAAGGTGTCGCCATAATGGACGACGCCCTTTCTCATGCACCCACTTCACGGGTTACCGCAACTAACATGGCAGCATAATCAAATGCTCACCCTCTATCTCAGGTGCCAATTCAGATTTCTTTCTAACCTTTCAGGTTGTAGCAATGTAACAAACAAGCCGACTCAATTTGTCAAGTTCAGTGTGATATGCAGTTATCAGTTATACCCCGTCTCACACACACACACACACACACACACACACACACACAAATACATCTACAGTCCTTATTGATTTTGGCTTTGTCCTTCCATAGATGTGGGCTTCAGAACTGCACAAGCTACTTCAGCTGTGGTTGAACCAGTGGTCTGTGCGGTGGCAGTATTATCTCTGTACAGTGGCTGTATTATCTCTGTTCTGCAATTGGTAAGTCCCTTCTCCTACACTGTAATATCCTGTGTACCTTTCCAAAAGCTATACTGCACTGGGAAGAGGTCTTTAGACTATTGCTAAGTAGTTATCTCTAGGTTCCTTTCCTCCTGTGAATTCACTGCCCTTTCCACATTGATGCAATAATCTGCATGTGGATTATTGCTACCATTGAGCATTACCATAGAAACTACCATTCGTTTCTGATAAAGTGGCATAAGTCAAGCCATGAAACGTCAACTTCTGTCGTACAACTGGGGAGTAAAAATGGGATTGAAAGCAACAGCATTGAAGCTGATCCCTTTTGTCTTCTCATACGCATTTAATTAACACCACTTCTCCAGCCTCTCTCAATACCTCTGCATGCTCCTAATGCCTTTCTCACTATCCTCGCTCCCACAGAGTTGTGTGTTGTCTGCAAACAGACACAATTTCCCTTGCAACCCCACCACAACTTCACTCATGTACATGTTAAAGAGCAGAGAAGTTTTGACTTTGCAGCTGACAGCAGTGTGCTGTTTGGTTGAACAACATGGGGTGTAAAAACACCAGTCAAACTGTGCCTTTCCTTCCAGAGAACTGGGAACCTCACTTCAGTGACATGGTCTGGCTGCACTTAGAGTACTGCATGCTGCTCTTGGCTCCTCAATACTGAAAGGTCACTGAGGCAGTCAAGAGGGTGCAACCCTGGGCCAGCAATCAGAGGTATGGAAGTGAAAAGCTATTAGGAGAGTCTGGTGGCCCATTTCATGTTTCACTTGTAGAAAAGGAGGTTGACAGGGTACATGATCTCACTTTTCACATTTTCAAGGGTATCAATAAGATTATTCAGCCAGAGGTCTTGAACTGGTGTCCTCAGCAGGGCATAGGGACAAGCCCGTAAAGTCAGAGGGGGTAACTTATAGAAGCACTTCTCCAAAAGGATGGTGATTCTGTGGAACAGCCTACCAGTGGAGTCAGTGGCTCGATTTTAAAAGAGCTCTTAGAACAATGCAAGTTGCATTGCTCCAGGGCTGCATTAAATTCTGAGTACACCAGGAACACTGCACCTGATTTTAGAAAAATCAGTGTCCCATCGCCAAACTTCTGGGTATGCTGCAAGTCAACAGCTGTTCCAAACAGTCAGCACACCTGTGGGAATTGCCACAGGGATCCGCCCCCCCCCCACTACTCGGAGCAACACAAGAGGGGGTAACTCTGCTGGACAGAAGGGGGATTAGGGCAGAAGGGGCATGGCAGGTGGCATGTGGAGGTCATGGAGACAGCTGCGTATTAATTGGAATGCTGTGGCACCTCGTGGGGGGCATTTGCTATTGTATATATTTGTGTATTGTAATGTACATATGCATTATACTATATTGGGGGTTTGGTCCAGGGACAGAATGTGCAGTTGCCAGGGCTGCCATGTGATGTTCTGTCCCCAGCCCCATACAGTAAAATGCATATGTACAGTAATGCTAACTATATACAATAGCAAATACCTAATCGATATACAACACTCCCCGTAAAAGCAGCAGTACTAGATAAAACAAATTGGATCTTTTGTTTCCCGTGCTCTGTTCAGCACTTATATGGTAATCTTTCTTGATTTTGCTCTACTGTCACTGCATAATTTGCTCTATTTTTCTTTGTTTTTGTTTACATTTCTCACACCCGCCATGCTGAATTGGAACCCTCGGCTGCCAATCACACAAGCGCATGACTTGCAGGGAAATTGGGAACCACAGCACAGGGTTCCATGGAAATAAACAAAAGATGTGATGTGATGTGAGGGGGGAGCTCAGCTGAAAATTAGGCACCAGACATATTTTCTGTGGATCCACAACTATGGAAATAAACTTTACATATCTAAAAAACTAAAGCTTGCTAGAAAAAAATCTTACAGATATGGAAACTGGAACTATGGCTGCATGTTTCCAGCCAAAAAGCAGAATTTTGATAATCACTTCCTGATTATCCAGTACTGCTGCTTTAATATCCAGCTGTCTTCCCCGACCCCCCATGCCACCTCTCCTGCCCCTTCAGTCCCCTGCAGCCAATTGTCTGACCCTGTCCCTCTGGCACAAGTCACTTAGACCACCTCCTTGCTGGTCTAAGTGGTGCCTCACACTGTGTCCATGGTGGGGCTTGCAAAATCCAAAAAAGGGGATATTGCAGCCCACTATGATGCAAGCTCCCTTGCGACCTGGTTCACTTGGTTGTTGGCCGCATCCATGGCACAAGGGGGCTTTGGAGCAACTGCATCAAGATTTGATGCAGCTGTGTTAGAAAATCACAATTGGTGCAAGTCACTTCTTGCGTCAATATCTTTTGATGCAAGTCCCTTGCATTGGTTTACCTCTTCTGAAAATCAGGCCCAGTGAACCAAAGCAAGTACAGTACAGGCCTTCAAAGTAAGCCTGGTAGCATTTCTGCATACAATACCATAAGAATCAATGGATACCCTGCCTAGTAAAGTGGGCATGGAATCCCTTTAAATTAGTAAATGTTTAAACAGCATACATATTCATACCTGCTTATAAAGTAGGAGGTGGACATGATGGACATAGGATCCCTTCCAACCTAACATTCCTAAGTACCTATAATACTATGTGGTCTGCTCCCAGCTGGATCAAAGTTGGAGTCAGGGGCTCATAAATGAACCCAAGTCTTCCAGGTGGCAGCAGGGTGCACTGCTGCCAAGCCACTGGTTTGGCTTATTTGGACTATTATACTGTAGGCAAAGGAAGTGCTCCTAACTAGTCAAAGCACTCCTTTCCTTGCATGTGAGACACTCGTATTATACAAAGACCAGGCCAGGCCACGGACCCCTCAATTTCTGGAACCTAAACAGTTTTTCAGAAATCCTCTGTACTGCAAGGGATCCAGCGTGCCTTGACCAGGCCACGGACCCCTCAATTTCTGAAACCTAAACAGTTTTTCAGAAATCCTCTGTACTGCAAGGGATCCAGCGTGCCTTGACCAGGCCACAGACCCCTCAATTTCTGGAACCTAAACAGTTTTTCAGAAATCCTCTGTACTGCAAGGTACTAGCCCTGACTTTTGGATTTGGTACCAGTGAAAGCTGATTTCCAAGTGGCCCTCACTATCTCCTGCTGAAAACACCTCTAACTACTGTATCTCCCTCTGTGTCTCTAGTTGAATTTATGTGCTAGGGTTTAATAATTTGTTTAATCCTTACAGTCATTTTAAGTTCTGAGTTGATATTAGAAGTGAATTTAGAGCTGTTGACTTTTCCATTAGCAGATTATATCCTCTCACCACTAGAGGGCTATATCTCTATCTCTTTATCTAGTATGTAAGCCATGTGAGCTCTCTCTGCCTTTCTCTTGCCTCTCCTCCTCCTCCTTGCCCTGGCCCCCCTCTTCTCTCTCCCCCTGGTCCTAGCCCACCCCACCCCACCCACCCCAGCCACCTCTGGTTTCCATTGCTACTCCAAGAACTCTCCACTTCCACTCGAGTCTTGTGCTTGGCGCACCAATTGGATATTCCTGGTTACTTAACCTGACCACTACTCTCAATATGTGTGGCCACCTCTCTACACTGTACCACCTTGCAGTCCATATGGGACACTGCCTGGAACCTTGCAACTTCTACTCCAGGAAACAACAACCAAAACTATCTCTCAAAGAGCTGCGACTCTGCTCCTTAAAACTCCTACTCCTCCTCCTTCTCATCTCAGGCAGCGTCCATCCCAATCCTGGCCCTAGAAGCTCAGGCCACAGACAAACTCCAGGTGCCCTTATCGTTGCAACTATTAATATCTGCAGCCTACTACCAAAGCTGGATGCACTCCAAGCCTTCATGTGCCAACACAACCCTGACATCCTTGCAGTGGTGGAAACTTGGCTGACACCTAAACTTCCTGACTCAGCAGTAACAAAACAGGGCTACAATGTCCACAGGTTGGACCGGATATACAAAAAAGGCGGTGGTCACGCAATCTATATCAAAGACTCCCTGTCTTGGCACCCTGTAGCAATTCCATCACTTTCTGCCTCAGCCCAGATTCTGCCAATAAAAATCGTCCTAGGTCCCAACCATAAAGCCCTGACTATTGTCTCCGTATACATCCCACCCAGGGACCCTAAACATGGATTCAATGACGTTCTAAACTTTATCAACTCTCATCCTTCTGAAGCTGAACTTATTCTGCTAGGGGATTTCAACATAAACTGGTTAGCATCGAGTGCCAGTGCCTTTAAAGACTCCATCTCAGCTGTAACCTCACGCAAATGGTGAACTCCCTTACTAGGATTAACTACAAGACTGGCACCAGTACCCTCTTGGATTGGGTCCTCACCACACACCCCACAAGGATCTCTCGTACGACCATTCTCCGAGACTCACTCAGTGACCACTCCCCAGTCATGTGTGCATGGTCTAACAAATTCCTTAAGCCCCCTCCCAAAATTATTGCTAGCAGAGTCCTTCCTCGTGGAAAACTTCCACATCTCAAACAACACCTGCTTCTACAAGACTGGCTACCAATCTATGAAGCAACAGATGTTAACTTGGCTCTTGATCACTTCATCTCAATTTTCAACAAAGCCTGCGACCTCTTTGCCCCTGCTAAAGGGCGCAAAACAAAATCTCTCTCTAACCCATGGGTCCCAGCGGCTCTTCTCTCACAGCTGAAACTAAGGGATCACCTCTGGGCAGTTGCCAGGGTCACTGGCAAACAACTGGACATCAAAGTTACAAACAAGCACGAAATGCCTTCACAAAGTCATCACGGCTAATGAAATCCACCTATTACAAGGCGGCTCTCACCAATAGGGGAAATGGTCAGTGCTTTCTGGGACAATATCAAGGATGTCACAGGAAGCAGCCAAAACCTCTCCGGCCATGTTAATGGTTGATGGATCCTCAACCCTTGACCCCAAGGTGATCGCAAACATCTTTAACACGGCTTTTTCAGACCTTAGTGCTGACCTACCCCATGACTTTTTCGAAAACAGGGCCTACTCCCCAAATACCTCAGCCCCTCAGTCTAACCATCCTCTCTTCTACTTCAGGACGGTAAGGCTGAATGAAGCTCACCGCTATATTACTGCAGCTATCTCTAAATCTAGATCTAGTAGCGACACCCTGGACCTTAAGCTTCTGTTTCTCACCCTTGATGTGGTAATTCATCCATTAACAAAAATCCTAAACCTCTCTCTCAGCTGTGGAAAATTCCCAGACCTATGGAAAACAGCTACCGTGACACCTGTCCATAAAAGTGGGGACAAGACGATTCACTCAAATTATCGCCCTATCTCCATACTGCCCCCACTCTCTAAGGCACTTGAGCGCATTGTGGCTGATCAACTTACCGACCACTTGGATAAATACAATATACCTTGTCCACAACAACATGGCTTCCGGAAAGGTCACAGCACCACCACAGCCCTTCTTGAGTTCACTGGAGCTTTGCACAAATCCCTTGACAATGGCCTTCTCACAGGGGCCGTTTTCATCAACCTCTCCAAGGCCTTTGATACAGTACACCATGGACTACTAATACACCAACTACTGAATGCCGGGCTATCACCTGACTCTTCTCTCTGGTTTAAAAGCTACTTAGAAAACCGGTCACAGTGAGTAAAAATTGTGGACGCTCTTTCTAACACCCTGCCTGTTCGCTCGGGTGTCCCACAGGGATCTATACTGGGACCCCTCCTTTTTAGCCTTTTCTTAAACTCCCTCCCTTACCACTGCTCTGAGCAGATCATACTATATGCCGATGATGCTGTTGTATTCTCCACTCACAAAGATCCTGCAACTCTTCAACACAACCTTCAACTTGGTTTCAGTTCTGTAGAGTCATGGTTTCTTAATCATAAACTGGTCCTCAATGACAAGAAAACCAAATCTATGCTCTTCTGCAGCTCTCATAACCCACACAAGCTACACCACTTGGCTATCTCCACCACCGGGGCAACACTCTAGATCAGGTGGTGTCCTTCAAATACTTAGGGATTCAAGCTGACCTAATCTCTCCTATGGACTTCATGTAGATAATGTAGCTAGAGCTGCTAATACACGGCTTGGTCTCCTCTACAAACACAGACACACCTCATGCCAGAAGCTTTGAAGGTTTGCAGTCCTGAGCTCTGTGATCTCTGTAATGGACTGTGGTCTCATTTATGGCTCGGCCACAACCACAACCCTTAGACGCCTCTCAACTGCCTTAAATAAATCATGTCAGCTCATCACTGGTGCTCACCGTCTCACCCACATGTGTGACCTGTACACTCAGACCGGCTGGCTCCAACTATCAAACCACATAAAGTTTCTCACCTGCTCCATGGTCAAAAAAATCTACCTTGGCCTTGCACCTTCTGGGGTCTCAACTCTGTTACAACACCGGATTAACAAACGGTGCCTTAGGAGATCCATGCTACAGCTACTGAAAGTCCCCCACTGTCACACTTCACAGGGACAAGCTCTTTTGCTTATCGAGCACCACTCTGGTTCAATGGCCTCAGCCCAACCATCCCCTCTGCCCCAACTATTGGTATGTTTAAAACTAGGCTCCGGGACTATCTCACTACCAACAGCTCCTGTGACTGCCCAACTTAACCTTGTTTCTCCACTTCCCTTTCTGCTCTAGTTGTCCCCCCTCCCTCCTCACTGGATTCTACCCTCACATCTTGGTATACCCAATGCTGCACTTTTCACCCTCTTGCCACCCTTCCTACATTCCTTCTCCCCACCCTCTTTCCTCTCCCTATGACTCTGGCACTTCTTATCTGTAGTCTGTTTTCTCTGACAAATGCCACTGGCTGCCATGTTACAATGCTACCCTTGAACTGTATTAATCTGTACTCTGTTTGCAATGTCCACATTGTTGTAATGCCTGTCTTGATGTTCCCCATAATTTGTATTTCTCTGACGTGGAACCTTTGTAAAAGAGCCATGGCTCAAAGGTATTTGTAATCCTAGACTTGATAAATAAATAAATAAACAAAGAGTGTCTCATACACAGTTGCCTTACAAACCAGGACATCCAGGAAAGGTTTTTTTAAAATTGTAATATATGACTGATTGCCCTGTATCAGTATTATTTTAGTACTGCTGCCAAGACCACTCTTATGGTTGTAAGTGTGGTCCCACTGACATTCTTAGAGTATCAGAACTGCTCACCTTTGGTTTGAGGTTCTCATATACTAGGAATGTACATGACACTACTCTTACTACCATAACAGTGGTTCCAGCTGTGGTAGTAACATGCAGAGATGTTCAGATCTAGCCTCCAAGCACCCTGCTGCTGGAATTCATAAAGGAATGCCATACTTTATATAATGACCTTTGTTATACCTTTTGTATACAATGACCTTTGGGACAAGACAAAAACTGACCAAACTCTTGACCCCTCCTGCATTCATCACCCCGGATGGCTTTCACCTCGATGCAGGCCCAGCTTTCAAATACCTCGGCATCTGGCTTGACGACAAACTGGACTTCTCCATTGATATAGTCTCCATGCACTCCAAACTCTGCTCCAAGATTGGAGTTATGTACCTTAACAATGATTGCCTCTCCCCTTATGTTTGCCAAGAGCTGGTAATCAAAACTATCCTCCCTGTGCTCAACTACACGGACACCATCCATGGCACTGCTCCTGCCTCCTCCTTGGACAAATTAAACACCCTCCTACATGCCTTCTGCCATTTCACCGTAAGTTCCCCCTTCTGCACACACCACTGCTGCCTCCTTTCCTCTCTGTCAATCCCTTCACTCTTCCACCATCACCAGACCCATTTCTTATCATTAATCACAAAGTACTGGTTTGGTTCCCTTCCATCTTATCTCGCCGCCCTCTTGTCCCCAACGTGTCCCTCCTCCTATCCACTTTGCTCCAGGGAATCCTGCTCTTTCTCCCTTCCCCATCCTTACTCATCCATGGGTCAATCTGCCTTCTTCTACCAACTCCCCTCCCTCTGGAATCAACCCTGGCCTACCCTTCAGCAAGCCACCTCTCTCCCTGCCTTCAGGCACCCACTAAGACTGTCTCCTGCTGCTCCTCGCACCTGTTTCAATGTTCCTTAACTCGACTGCTAGTCCAGCCTAACTGTATTGAGTCTTCTCTTCAGTAAGGTCTGCTGTATTTATGCCAACTAGTATAACTGCTCTCCGAAGCATTGTTAATGACTGTAATGTTATCCAGTTTCACCTGTATTGTTCCACCCCTCCCCCCCAGGTTCCACCTGGAAATGAGCCACGGCTCAGTGTGCCTTTCCTGGTTACCACATTTTTAAATAAATAAAATTAATAAATATAAAAGAGCATCTCTGCACTTCAGTCTGCACTTTCATAATCAGCAAATAAGAGGAAAAGAACAACTCAATAGACACTAGGTCAAATAAAGACCAAATTGTAGTCCTAGGATGATGTACAAAATGTTTATTTTTACCTCAGCAGCTTCTCTTCCTTAAATAGACCCGCAGTTTAAAGTGATAGTGTGCATAATTTGGTATTATGTCCTCTAATTGTCTTGTTCCCTTTATTTATTTAGTTTTTTGATATGATGGGTTTGTATTCTGTCACTAGTTACACATTGTTATTATTACTATTATTATATGCACTTTGTATGTACTTTGCACTTAATTACATGCACTAACGCTTTAAACTGTGGGTCTATTTAAGGATATAATGCTGCCAATGACGTGATACCTTTGAAGAGTGTGTGTGTGCTACTGTTTTAATTATTTAAAAATAAACATTTTTTACCTCATCCTACAACAACAGTTTGGTCTTCTTTTGAACCAGTGCCTGTTGAGCCAGTCTCCTTTTCCTTACCTTTGTAGACTATGTATTGCTCGGCGCCTAGTGGGGATCGCCTTCCAGCCACGTGTCCTGATTTTCCTTTGACTTTTGTCAACACAGTCTTTTAGCTATAACAAGTTACTACAAAAAAAGCATATTTTCAGGTTTTGTTTATTCATTTCCAGGGTTGAGAATCCATCTTAGTAATCTGCCCAGAAAACACCTTAGACAAAGCATTTGAATGTTCTCCGCTGACATCAAAGTGGCTTGGTTTATGATGACATCACAGTGATTATCATAACAACTGGCTGTGATGTCCCATACAGTCATTCTGAGGTCAGTTGATGACAGTCATAAACATTTTGAAAGACACAGGGACATAAGTACTTTATTATATAAGATATTTAGTAGCTCAATAATAGAAAAAAGGAAAAAAAAGAAAATACAAGGTTAAATATAATTGTGGTCATTATAGTTTTAAACTATTATTAGTTTGCTGTCTTTAATGGATCAGATATATTATGTTCACTGTATAATTACTGGGACTATTATTTTGACTGTCATAAAATTGTAACATTCTTGGCATCCTATGCTCCCCTTCCACCATAATACATTTGAAAACTAGCACTGAAACAAAGAAACATAGAATTTGTTGGCAGAAAAGGATCACTTGGCACACCCAGCCTGCCCAGATGTTGCCTACCTAATCTGTCTCCACAGACCCTAATTAGTTTCTGTTGATGCTCCACCCTACGTGCATATTTACAGTACCAGTATTTCCCTACATCTATCCCCTGCATGCCTGAAGCCCCGCTCCCCCCAACACACTGTTTCAACTTCTATCACTTCTGCTGGTAGACTGTTCCAGGTATCTATCACCATTTCAGTGAAGTAGTATTTTCTCACATCCCACTTAAACTCCCTCCCTCCAGTTTCATCATATGCCCCCAGGTCCTGGTGCTCCATTTAATTTGAAGGAGACTCTCCTACTGCACTCTGTTCACCTTTGTGAGTTATTTGTAGGTTTCTATCACATCACATCTTGGTCTAATCTCTTCCAGGGTGCACAGGCTGAGAATAGGTCTGGATGAAATTAGCAAATTCTGATTTCATGGAATTCTTATGAAATTCTGTGAATTTCATGACAGTTTCAAAATTTTGTGGACGTTTTCTGAAATTACTTAGTGGGTTATTACTCAGTGATCTTATAGCTAGAAATCTGGCATGCATATTGTTTATGAGGCCATAAAAGGTTTTCAAGTTTCATGACATTTGGATAAAGAGCTGGGAGGTTATAAGGGCTGAAGTTCAGGCAATTTATTATGCATGTGAAATTGTTTGAAAATAATTTTATGCTTACAACCTCGAGGCTAGACAACTGAAAATTTATATGCATGCTTTCTTAGAAGAGTCATAGAAACTGCTAAATAGCGAGGTAGATGGTTACATAAATTATAAGTTACAGTAGTTCAGAATTTCACAGTTTAACTTTTTGTTAAATTAAGTGACAGCTTTCAAAATATTTTGATGTTTGTAGTTCCACTGCTATTCCAGATATACGCTCACAACATGTCATACATACCAATGTAAATATGTACTGGAATCTAATTAAGCTGGATAAATGTAGTTTAGTAGGTTAACATTTATTGTGGATTCTTTAGAAATTACTAATTGGAAAAATGTGCTCAAAGATTTATGGATGCATAAAAGGTAACATCACTAGAATTCCACTTGTGAACTTCAACTTTCACAAAGCTGTTGTCACCACTGAATCACCTTACATCCACACGTATCATGGCCCTGCAGTACTTGCCCAACACTACTGAGACAGTGATGCCAAGCATCATGCTCCATCATGACTAAAGATATCCAGATACTCCTGTCACAATTGCCTAAGTCAGAACTAGTGTTAGTGTTTGTCGTCAGTTGGTGCCACTGTTTTTAAATGGTGAAAATGAATATTGTTATCTACAGGGTTGTTAAAAAGTCAGCAGGTGGCATTGTGCAGGAACAATACCGCACGTGGATGTGCTTCCACAAGTCATTACATTGGTGAGCTCTAGTGGTGAACTGGTATATTGCAAGAAGACATGCTAGTGTACAGTGACGTCCATGACTAAGCTTCATGGTTTGTCACTCAAGACCTGACACATGGCACCACTATACCTTTACTATGGAGCCTCCTATGAATGCTACCTCTTTACCCAGCCTTTTCCTTCTTCTACAATGGAAACTGAAGTATATGGCTGGGCAAAATGTGAGGACATGGCTTTGAAAAAAGTATCATAATATTCCACAATTTCAAAAATCTCATGAAATTCTACTTTAATTAATTATGTTATTTTGTAAAATGTATTTGCTTATAATCTGGCCAGCCATTGAGCAAGAAATTAAAGAGCTGACACACTCAGACCTCAGATTTTGTATTTTTTTTCTCCAGGATAGTAGCTCATCTCTCAGAAATATACCTTGTTCACAGGGATATACCTTAATCAGGCTGAACACGGATGTCATTCAGATGGCCACTGGGTTTCTCTCCCACATATTTCCCTCCCAAGTCTCCTGGTGGGAGTGATGCCTTTGTCAACCTTGCACAGGTACAGCCTGTGCTGTGGCAGGAGCAAGCTCCTTGGCTCAGTCAAAGGGTACTCTGTGTTGGTGGAACCCGCTGCCAACCCTACCAGACCAAGATGCACTGCTGAGTGGCAGCTGTCTCAGCCATGGCCTTCCTACCCCAATGTGACTCCTGTGATCACTTCCAAATCCTTGGCATCAGCATGCCAGTGCAATGCCCTGCTGCTGGGTCATGGGGTGGCCTCAAAGCCTAATATTTAGGGACAGTGAACCTGACAAAATTGATAATATTCCATTCTGTAGTTTTAAAGTTATAGCAGATTAAAATTCTGCAGTTTACAAAACTGCAAAGTGTAATTTTAACTGTGCAAATGTTTGGTGGCTTATAACTCAGTCACCTTTAATAACAGAGATTTGCAACTTGGTATACTTCTGTATGGGCCATGTCATAGTAGACATATTTGATGTAATGCAATGGGGACCAAAACAGTTTAAATTAGGTGTAAATAACTGAAATCACATTTCTGGCAAATATTGTGAAATAGTCACTGAAATTACACTAAAGGTTGTGAAAGTAAAGTGAGACTTTTGCCAGAATTTCACCAGCAGAAGATCATTTTACCCAGCCCTAGCTGAGATCCCTCAGTCTCTTCTCATACGGCTACTTGTGCAACCCCTGCATCATTGTAGTTGCCCTCCTCTGAACTGCCTCCACCTTGTCTATGTCCTTTCTGAGGTATGGAATCCAAAACTGAACATGGTACTCCAGGTGGGGTCTCACCATTGAGCAATACAGTGTCAGCACCATCTCCCTCCTTCTGTGGGAGATACCCATCCCTATGCACCCCAGCATCCCACTAGCCCTACCCATTGTTTTGTCACACTGCTTTGCCACTTTGAGGTCATCTTGTAGGATAACCCCAAGGTACCTTTCCTGCTAAGTGACTGTCAGTACCTCCTCCTATCCTACACTCCACTCCTGGGTTCCTATGCCCTATGAGCATGAATTTACTTTTTTGGCATTGAACCCCAATTGTCATCTATCCACCCCCTATTACAGATTTTGGCATCATCTGAAAAAAGCCATACCTTCCTTTCCAGTTCTTCTGCAATGTCACTTATGAAGACATAGGACTGATCCTAGTACTGAGCCATGTGGCACTGTGCAGGTCACTCTACCATCATTAGAATGAATGCCGTTACCCACAACCCTCTGTCACAATAAAGTGACCCAGTTTATAACACAGTTCACCACTTTCAAGCCCATCCCTAGGTTGCTCAAGTTCTTTGTCAGTTTCTTGTACAGTACAGTGGCAAAGGCATTGTTAAAGTCCAGGTACTACAGACCATATACATTTCTCTTCCCTGATCTATTCCCCTGGTCCCCCTATCAAAGAAATCAAACAGATTCTTCTGGCATAACCACCCCCATATACATACTGCCTGTGGTCCAACAGTTTCTTCTCAGCATTCTCTTCCTTTAGACAACATTCAAAAATTACACATTAGAGCCTTTTATTTTAGTAACTAGCTATATGCTCTTTAGACTACTGCACAAGTATGATATCAAGCCTGGCAGGTAGGCAATTTTATAAAAAATATTACAGTTTGCAGCACTTCTACCCAATTATGGCTGCTTGAAGATTTTTAAATCTAGAAAACTGATTAACTAGTCCTTTAGGGAGCTATTTTTAAAAACTAGAAAACCAATTAACCAACCCCTTTGGGAGCTATTTTAGAAAACCTAAAACAACTGATTAACCATCTCATTTGGGAGACATTTTAATAGATTGCACAGGAGGAACTAACTTACTTGATAATTAATAGCCAACTCTGGCAGAACTCTTGTTACAATATTTAGAAATAATGATTGTGCAAAATGCACATTTCTTTTGGTCCAAGGATATTAAGTTGGACTAATTGACATACTAACAGACAGAAGTGGCTCTTCTTCTTTTTATCTTTCTCCCACAGTTACAGTGAATTGATGGCCACGTGCAGTAGATGCTGTTCATCTATAAAATGATGGTAACACTTCCACTTTAGTTTGAGCTAGGGACACAGCTCTAGGAGAGTGCCTTGACATGATTGCAAGGCAAGAATGATGGATTCTGTTACCATACTAATTAACCAGACTCTTGGGGAGGGTATTTTTAAAAATGTGGGAGAGTGATTGACCACCAGCATACTGGGGAGATGTCTTAAAAATGTGCAACTTACTGGCAGCTTGAGGGTGAAATATTTCCTACAAATAGCTGCAGTGGGTGCAGGTGGTGGGAATGACACATATTGTATGTGTTCCTACTGGTAGCAAGGTAAAACAGCTTTAGCAACTGGATGTAAAATCTTACTTGGGTAGAGAAGGTCCCACAGATTTTTCCTGTCAGAAACTTGACTTGAATAGAACATTTCCTACCTGCACAAATTGATGTTCTCAAGTAAGTTTGTTTTCTGTAAAATGAAGTAGTCCAACTCCATGTCATCATCAGTCTCTAGTCTGGTGAGATTCCAACTGAAAACTAAAAGTGAAGAAATATACAAGTTCCTGTAAGGATTCAAACCTTGGTCTTTTGCTGAGAATATAAAAATGTTATGTTTCTAACTGGATTCAACACCCTGGTCATTTGTTTGTGAACCCAAGAGGCATCTGTAATGAAGTAATTGCAAGTCTTGTAGCGCAAAGTGTATGTCGCAACTTGAGAAGCAGACAGCTTGGGTTCTAATCTCATAAGCAGCTTTTATATTACAAGATATATAGGAACTGAATTATCCTGACAGGAACATTTTTTAGTACCTTCACTACCGGTGTGTTGCCCATCGACCTTTCTTGCAGCTAGTGGAGCATAAGATCTAATAAAATCAGATTCCAGCATACTCAGATAATGCCCTTTTTGAGATACAGGATAATTCAGACAATTTATTTCACTGGTTCAGCAGGCAATCTAAGTATACATTAGAATGGTTATAATGAACTGATTGAATGCTTATGCAGTGTAGATGTCCCTTCCTCTGTATCCCAGGAAGGGACTACCACCTTTTCAAAGTACCATTGAGCTTGGTCACATGGAAAAGGAACCCTTTTGAGGAGGGTTCCACCCCAAGAAGTGCTACAGGGATAAGGCCCCTTGCTCTACAGGTACCTTAGTGAGTATAGTAATATCCCCCAATAAGTAGTAGTAGTATTTATTTCTCAATCACCCATTCCCTGATGCTCAGAATGCTTTACAAATTTCAGAAATGAGTCAGGTAAAATTAAATTAAATAACTTAAATAGCACAAATAAATGATTTATGTATGTATTTATTTAGCTTTTATTGACCAGGTAAGGACACTAGACAAATATATGATTATTTTCAGGTATGACCAGGGAGGTTACATAGATAATGCATGTCAAATATAGGGATGGGACAGTTGGCTGTGATCTGGTTCTACTTCCAACTCTGATTTTTTCCAAAAGGTTCTGATTTACTCCGATTCACTCTGAATAACTCTGATGAATTGTAGACCTATTTTTAATCTATTTGAATGTGAAAATTGTGTCAGTATTTTTCTTTTAGATCCCTCTGTTAAAACAAAATAAAATATACTTTTCTTTAAAAAGAAATTGTGTCTGTATTTTCATGTCTTTTCAAGGTCAGGAAGCAGCCAACAGCAATAAAAAATAAATATATCACACTCACCAGTACTGCAGTAGTGAGTTGCTGAACAAGAAGGTCAGGGCAGGGTTCCAAACAATAAAAAAAAAAAAAAAATTAAAAAATAACCTTTTTTTTTCAATCTCTTACTGAATACTCCCTGGACCCTCATGACCAACAAATGAACAAACTGTATGAAAGGCAACACTTTGAGATTCTGGGGCACTGAAGGGAGCCAACCAATTAGGGTATTTTCTTATTTGATTCACTGTTGTTCTTGCCAATCTTGTGTGTTGTTTGCCACATTACATTCATAGGACACAGTGAACTAGATGCACAAAACTCTTGAAAATCCCACAGCTGCAGGAAAACCTCAGCAAAATTCAGTTGCCACTTGTGGAATCACGTTTTTTTCCTGCAGCTACAGCATTCTCAAAAGTTGGGATGGTTTATGATGACCAGCTCCATGAATTCTGACAGCTTGCAGGTGGTGTTGCCATGAAAATCCATGTAGCTGCAGAAAAATGTTACAGCAGGTGGGGCCAGCCGTAACATCTTCTGCAGCTGCTATGGATGTGAATAGCAATCTCCATAGCTGTGGAGATTTTGGTCCGCAACTGAAATTGCGGTGTGGGACTTAGTATTTAAAATGTTTGTGAATCCAACCCAGTGTATGCAGCACATTTGGAGCTTTGCAGTGAAAGGAGGCAGTATATCAAACAAGCATGGAGTCATTTCACCTAACACAAAAACAAACACGGCAATAGATGCCACAGGCAAAATGGCGTGTGCTGAAATAAGGTCGGGTAGAACACCAACCTACACAAACAGTGCATGCCATCCTCTACAATAAACAGGATATGTGATGGTGCTCCAGCCATCCCTCTTATCCTTTTGACTTGAGATGTTAATTTTTTTTATTTGCAATTATTTTGCTTGCCTACTTGGTGTTATAGCAAGTATTATGGGCTCCAAACCATCCCACACACTCCTGCTTGATTGGCCAATTATTTTATCCCTTGTGTTTTGTAACTTACTTTTTATCTGGTTAACCTTACTCCTCCCCCACCCCACACCCAGCATTGCAGTTTTTGAATATATCCTACAAGCTTCCACAACTAATAATTGCAGTCAACTATGGTCCCAGATGTCCAGACATTCACTGCCTGTTTGTATGTTTTAACTTGCTGAATAAACAACCTAAACTCCTGGGTTCCCAAATTGAATATGAAAACACATACAGCAATACATTTAATATACACCGTGATCTCACAAGGATTTTTTTACTTGATCTTTCTGTTATGGTTGGTGACCTATGTCCTCTAAATTCAAGATATAAATCATTAAATTAAATATCATCACCGTCATCTTCAAACACCACCAAGGAAGCACCCTTATTATGCGACACCTGTTGCAACTGTTCGTCATCGCTTGTATATTCCTGCCACTGTTCATGGAACTGGTAAGAGAATTTGTTGATACTAACTTTTAGGAAGGTAAGGCACTGTACATTTTCAGGAGTAATCCTTGTGTGGCTATCAGACACAACATTTCCAGCCATGCTAAATATATGCTCACAGTAAAAACGAATGAGAGGGCAACTAATAAGCTTTATAGCAAAGGCGGATAGTGCAGGCCAGAGCTTTTCTTTTCAAGCCAGTACTCAAATGGACATCAGTAATATTAATAAGTAGTTCTCATAAATAGGCATCCATAATTCCAGACAAAGACAAGGAAGGGAGATCCACAGCATACATATCTGAATTATCAGTTTCCATGAGTTTTGACCAAAAAAGTGAGAGTCAACATCTGTGTGCTTTTGAGAATGACATGTCTTTTTCAAGCACCATGAAACTTTGTGCAGGACTACCCAATATTTATGAAGCAGTACAAGGTGGCAAAATGTGGAAATTATTGTTGTCAGTACCAACAGATGTTGCATCATCAGATGCGGCATCCACATCACATAATTCACTTGTATTTTTTCAAATACAGTTCCTTCCTTTTCCTGTCAATTGCTGAAATCAGCATGTTTTTGTATTCAAGATAATAGTCACTGAGATCTGAAGAAGACAGCTGTTGCAACTAAACTGAGGGTTAAGAAGAGTGAAAGTGGAGCATTTTGCCTGTCATGGTATTGTTAAGTCTTCTGCGGTTTTGGAATTGCTGTATCAGTCGGTCCATTAGGGATACACGGTTGTCTCCTTTTGTTCAAAACCTCTCGTAGCCTCCTGAGTTCCTTGTTCATTAAATTTATGATGGGAATAAAATGCCTTAGAGTAGAATTCTCTTTGCTAATCTGTCAAGCTGCTTCCTCAAAGGTCAAAACAATGTAGATGCTCCATAGGTACGAAATAGTTCAGCACCATCTGCCGTTGTGCTCCATGGTATATTCATGGACTGCATTCTTTTGTAAGAGAAGTCTCTCACACACATAAAACATTGAGTTTCATCTTGTTCTAGTTGCTGTATTGGCAAGCCTTTTTTTTCTGGAGGTCAGCCAAGATACCACGTGATTTTTACAGAGTGATTAAAATGGCCACAGATTTTCTTTACAGCTCCCACTGGTGTTACTATATTATTGTCACTAGAAAGGAACTCTCATACTAACAGATTTAATGAGTGTGCAAAGCATCAAATGTGAGTAAAACCACCACATTTCAATGCACTAACAATATTGGTGCCATTGTCTGAAACCACAAATTCAGTATTGAGTCACTGGGGCTCTAACCACTCAGAAATGTTGTCACACAACTCTTCCAAAATATTACCAGTGGTGTGATGCTTACCAAACATGCTATCACAAACAGCTGCCATTCTTGGTCTTCCTTCCTGTACTCTGCTGCTTATGGTGGTGTTTGAAGACAGTTGTGACAACCAATGTGCAGTGATGCACACATAGTCAGTGGTTTGAGAACTCGTCCACATGTCTGTGGTCAGGGGCACAGCATCACATTCACTCTCTTTAAGAGCCAATTTTATTTCACCTTGCATACATTTGTATATTTTGGGAACAGTGACAATTGCAAAATATTTATGGCTTGATAAGTGGTAATGTAGAACACAATATTTTAAAAGGGCTCTAAAATGTTCATTCTCAAACACAAAAGAATGTTGCAGGTTCTTTGCAATATAAATAATAATGGATCGGTAGGTGGTTACAATGGGATTTTATACACATCCTAGGTGTGGGATGCCACATAAACTCTGAGAGTGAAGCTAGAAGGGTTTATTAAAGAGACTGTGTGAGATGACATTGTGGGCTTCATAGCTCACTACCTTGGGGTGGTGATAGGCCCTCTGTGTAAAAATTAAAAATTTTACTTACTCTGTAAAGTTTGGGAAGGGATCATAATGTTGTCTGGACTGTGAGCTGGCTGATCCCTTCCCACTTATTGGTCTGCCTGCTTCTCCCCCATGCTCCCCCATTTTGTGACATAGAACCAGGGAGAGTGCAGGGTCAAACCCTAAACAAACCTATGGGGCATATTTTCAGAATCATTTATCTGTACTTTAAACTCCCTTTTTATATAAATGAAAGCCAGCACTCAACTAATAGGTACCCTATTGGTTAGTGCTAACTTCATTATATCAAAAGGAGTTTAAAATGAAATAATTCTGATAATAAGACCCATAGAAGTGTAAGGGCACATTCACGAGCTCTCCTCGTTCCATGTCACAAAATGTGGGGAACCCGGAGATGGAGCAGGCAGATTAGGAAGTAGGAAGGGATCAAGGCTAGCTTGCAGTTTGGATAACATTGTAGATCCCTTCCCAAACTGTGAGTAAAAATTTTAATTTTACACGGGGGCTATCACTTCCCCAAGGTAGCTGGCTATAAGCCCACAATGTGTTTTATGAACATCACACATTTATTTTATGGCATCCCACATCAAAGGGGTGTGCAAAATCCAGGCTTTGACTACCTACCCATCCTTTAGTTTATATAATTGCTGCACCACAGCAATTATATAAAATAAATGGATATCTCTATGGAGTCGAGCATAGAGCATTGGGGTTTCAGTGCAGTTCATAGCAGCTCCTGAACAAAAGCAGTGTTTACTTTTTTTAAATTTCACACCCAAAATAAACATTTTTAATGGCCAGTGATATATTTGTTTAAAAAAAAGAATTTAATGATGATTCATAGTACAGTTGAACTGTACAGCACTGAGGAGCAGGGCTGTTGGGGGACGGCACAGAGAAGAGGATTATCATGCCTGGTGCATACGCTGAGCTAGTGAAACTAGGCTCGTGTTCAGCATTATAACCAGCTGGTTATAACAGTGAAATTACAACACAGTTTCCCTATGGGAGAAACAAGACCCTGTATTTATAAATTTAGCCATTAACTGATTAAATTTTAACGTGACTTGATGTGATCTCTTGTAGGCAGTTTTCCGTTCAGGCTTCACAGTAATGGTCTGCTGTTTAGTTCATGCAGGGGCAAAAACACCGGATTGCATGTAAATCTGTAGCTTGTCCAAATAATTCTGCCAGTGAAGTCAAACATATTTTTTTCTGCCCTGTCTTTTGGTCTCTTTACAATCACTGTTGTCTATAAGATTATTTTCATCACAGATATTTCCCCTTGCTCAGGACTGCTGTCCAGCTGCCCAGCTGAATGGTTGGATGTGCTCTTTGCAAATACCCTTTTACTGATGTTGTCCTGAACTGGCCCATGACTTCCCCCTGCTAACTTCCTGATGACAAAAGATGCAGACAGCAAGACCTTCATTTTTGGGACTTGAAAATAGCTCCACACAACTGAGGTGGAATGTTTTGTCATCATGCCAGGAACTACAGCAATTTGGGTGGCTGGTGTTTCTGACCCTGATTCATTCACACTGTGACTGTCCCCAGAATAGTTACTATGATTTGTATTGACTTTTTTCCATTACAAGCTATGACTAGTGGTGGTGTTTGCTGTATGTGTTTTGTTTTCGTTTTGGCTTGGAACCCAGGCGGCATCCTCTAGCTCATCATGTATCATATTCTGGTTCATCACCTTTGGAAGAGCATAACCATGATACATCATGATCATTATCTTATTCTTGTTTATTTACATCTTCATCAGAGGCACTGCTTTGGAGGCAGTATAGCACATTGGTTAAGGGCATGGAGTTGCAAACCTGGAAACCTGTGTTTGAATCCCATCAGCTCCCACATGCATACTGTGTGACCCTGAGCAAGTCACTTAACTTTCCTCCTATGTCGCACCTGGAAAAAAACTCTGGCTTAGTGAGCCTTTCTTGGTTAAACAATTTCCCCTTTCCCTTTCTGATGAAGGAGCCAGATATGCATGAGTGCCATATCAATGAGTGCCACATTTAGTGGTACTAGACAGATCCTTTTCCGTAATCATTGACTTTCTAGGTCTAACTGTTTTGACTACCTGTTTTTGTGTTTGATCTGATTTTTCTAGCAATGCCGACGGTGCTACATTACTTTGATCAGGGGATTCACTAACATTCTTTTCATTTTCTGGTTGCGATGATTCATTTTCATCAGTTGTATTAAATATATCTGCAGCAGTGAATTTCCTTTTTTTTCTGAATTTCTTTTCAGGAATTATTTTTATTGTTACGTGTACCAATTTCAGCTATATTGCTAGTGTTGGCCACATGTTCCATAACAGATTCTGATTCTGAATCCTTTTTTTGGGGTCCAACTTAATTAATTAATTAGTCGCATTAGTTCAGACACAAAGATGGGCAACACAAAGTCTGAGACATGACAACTCCCCTCTCAAAATATGTGAAGCACTGTGACCTATTAGTAGTTCAAGCACAGAGATGGGCAACACAGAATCTGAGACATGAGTGACACCCCATTTCAAAATCTGTACAGCCCTATGACCTAGTAGTAGTTCAGTCACAGAGATGGGTAACACAGAGTCTATGGCAGTATGACCTAGTAGTAGTTTCGGCACACAGATGGGTAACACAAAGTCTGAGATGTGGGAGACACTCCCTGTAACCATATAAGTGTACCTATGTCATCATCCACTGGCTCCAAACTGCCTAACTGCACACAGTGGGTCAACTTGACTTTGGGTTAACAATGAGTTTCACTCACACCATAGCAACATACAACAGCATAAGCCTGCATGTCCTTATATGGGTCTAGCAGAAACCAATGTGTAAATACAATACCCAAGCATGCCCATGCTTGTCCAGACAAGTTCTGCCTAGATGTTAATAACAAAATGATTTTATTGGTGCATGGATGATTTTATGCTGAAGGGGAGAGATGATATGTGTGTATATATATATATATATATATATATATATATATATATATATATATATATGTATATTATGGTAGCACGGTAGTGCTACCATAGTTAGGGTTGAGGAGCCATTTCTATGTTAAACCCCAAAACTTTGCACCTTAATAACTTTGCAACCGTTTGACGGATTTGGCTGAAGTTTGGAATACATGATCAAGAACCATAGGCCTTGGGATCTGCCATGTTTTATAGTGGTTGGATATACGGCTGTGGAGTTATCAAGCATGATCTGTGTGCGCATTTATGCTTTTTCTGGAATTCTACGGTCACACCTACAGATTAAAATTACGGTTTTCTTGCGGCCGGTCCAAAATCTTCAAGAGAACATGCGGCCGGGGTCCCCGATGTGCCTTTCGAAGATTTCGTGAAAAAATATTAAACGGTTCAAAAGTTATTCAAAAAACAGTTTCCCATTATAAGTCAATGGGAAAAGTTAACAAAAAGTTCAACACTTTCGCAAATGCATTTTTACTTTTGCAAATGGGCCTGTTACTTTCACAAATCGGCCATTTTGTTTTCAGTTGGTGATCAGGAAAATGGTTGGCATTTAAATTTGGGACCCTCTAGCAACCTAATTCTTTTTGTATTCACCTAGTCGGACCCTGAGGATGCTTGCCATGTCTTTATTTTGTGGTAAAACACCCCAGAAATATGTTTTTCAAATTTCTGGAAAAAGTACTTTCGCAAATTACTTACGTGCTCACGAAAGTGTCGAACTTTTGTGCGAAAGCTTTTGCAAGTGGACAGTAGTTTTCCATCTGTGGGACAGTGACAGTGATTCTTTGGCACTGCGCTGCAAAAGAACCATTGGGAGTTTTGGGCTGAAATATGGAGGGAACGGGGCCGACATCTCCCAGATGTGCCTTTCAGTGCTGTATTAAAAAAATATTACACGGCGGCAAAGTTACGGCACTCCAAAGTTGACAGTTTTTCCCATAGGATAACATTACGGTGCCCAACGCATTACAGAAATCCTTTGGATCCCTGCTGCAAAATAATGGTTTGGTCTTTTTTCCTGAAATTTGGAGGGAAGACAGCCAACAGCCCACAGATGTGCCTTTCAGTGGTTTGGTGAAAAAACATTACAGGGAGGCAAAGTTATGGCACTCCGAACTTTTCTTTTTTTCCCATAGGATAACATTATGGCGTTCACCGCGTCTTTCAGGGCCCGTATCTTGGAAACGGTGTGAGATATGGACTTTTCGTCAGAAAATTTCTTAGCCCCCTAAAGGGGTTAAGTTTCAAATTAGCCAGGACAGTTGTAAATAATATGACTTTTAAATTTTTTTTCTACGTCGTACGGTTCCTGAGATATAATGTATTTAGTATTCCAAGATCTCATTTTCTGCGCCGATACTCATTATTATGCATACATTATTTGTACTCACTGTCTTTCTCTATGCAGGTTTTGGGGAAAACCAGCCTGTGCGCTTACATTACTGTTACTGTTGCCCTTTCTGCTTGCGGTTCCGTATCCGTTTCACTTACCGTTGACGTCTGCGCCACCATGTGCGTTATCCTTTGAGTTTTCATTTGCGCTTGCGTTTCTGTTATTTTTTGCCATTTCTGTCTACAGTACTGTTTATCTTTCTGTTTCACTTTACATCACCATGCCCATTGACATTTCTGTTTGCAGGCACCATGTTACTATGTGACAACACATCACATGGCAGACCATTCCCGTCTACGCCACCATGTGCGTTACCCTTTCTGTTCTCATTCGTGCTTGTGTTACCATGTGCGCCACTGTTAGCATTTCTGTTTGCGTTGCTGTCCCTGTTAGTATGCCACAACACATCATGTGGGGAGGGCGCGGGGCCTGCCATGGCGCGCATTATGCGGTGGGCCAAGCTCCTGCCCTCGCATTACATTCACTATTTCTCATTATCATTCTCAAAAAGAAGGGAAATTAGAGGCAAAAAACTCTGTTTAATGCATTAGTTAGGGTTGTTCCACAGCGACAAAAGTGAGGAAATTCGCTGTTAGGGTTGAAAACCCCCTTGCACCCCACCCACCCCCAACCGGCATTGGGGTGTGCATTGGGATCATGGGTCCTAACTCTCACCCCATTCTCCTATACTTCTGCTGCTTTACACATGTCATGGGGTGAGAGTTAGGGCTGATGATACCAATGCACACCCCAATGCCACCACGTGCATCATCCTTTGCATTTTCATTTGCGCTTGCGTTTCTGTTACTTTTTTGCCATTTGTGTGTACCGTACTGTTTCTCTTTCTGTTTCACTTTGCGTCACCATGCCCATTGACATTTCCATTTACAGGCACCATGTTACTATGTGACAAGACATCACGTGGCACACCGTTCCCGTCTACGCCACCGTGTGCGTTACCCTTTCTGTTCTCATTCGCGCTTGTGTTACCATGTGTGCCACTGTTAGCATTTCTGTTTGCGTTGCTGCTCCTGTTACTATGCCACAAGACGTCATGTGGTGGGAGCACAGGGCTCTTTAGGCCCTGATCCCGCCACCGCATTACTTACTATTTCTCAATATCATTCTCAAAGAAGGGAAATTAGAGGCAAGAACTCTGTTTAATGCATTAGTTAGGGTTGTTCCACAGTGACAAGGTGAGGAAATTCACTGTTAGAGTTGAAAACCCTAACTAATTCACCCACACCACCACACACACACATTCAAGTATGGGGGAGGACCAAGTTTGGGGCATCGGTAGATAAGGCCATGCAACTACTAAGTGTGGTACGTTGTGTGCAGCTGCAATCAGGGATGTGTACGTTTGGTGTACATGGCCTCAGTTTTGCTGTTGATCTCCACTGAGCATGCAGTACCTGGTCAGGTGGGTGGGGATGTCTTGTAGTACATTTAGACAATTGTTTGTTATTTCTGTCACCTGCTGCTGGATCTCTGTCATTGGTTGTGTTGACTTGGTCCTCCCCCATACTTGAATGTGTGTGTGTGTCTGTGTGTGTGTGGTGCTGGGGGGGTGAATTCGGAGTTAGGGTTTTCAACCCTAACAGCGAATTTCCTCACTTTTGTCGCTGTGGAACAACCCTAACTAATGCATTAAACGGAGTTTTTTCCTCTAATATATATATATATATATATATATATATATATATATATATATATATATTTATATATGCTTGCTTGCTTTTCCTAGGAGAAGAGAAAATGTAACATCAACGGCTGTATAGCACCATGCTGAAGTAAAAGTATCTTTTACTCTTCCGACTGTGTCTGTGTCATCTGTATCATAATGTACAACTAGGTCCCAAGGTAATACCTAGCCTGGAGGACCCCCAGCTATAATTCCTCTGCTACAATTGGTGCCATGACTTGGATCACTTTTAAATGGGGGAACACTGACTCAGGACCTCGACTTGGTCTGTCCACACCATAAGAAATTTCCCTGAGAGCGTTTAATCCTTGGAAGTTCAGTGCCACAGGAGAGACTGATCACCTCAACCAACCACGGGCTCCACAAGGTAAACATATGCTCAGAGATTAAATAAGTAGAAAAATGTTAACTAGAGTTACTGTTTGAACTCATGAGGCAGAACTCTAGGGAACAAGATATATGCTAGAGACCACTGTTACTTACAAGACAGGGCTCTAGGGGTCATAAGACTAGCCCGTACAGGGTCACCACTGGTGCACAAGGGGTGATACTTTGTCAGAATTAGCAGACGGATAAGTATCGAACTGCGGGATAGTACCCCACAGAATTAATCTGTAAACACAACGCAATATAGTTAGCAATGGAGTAGAGATACACAAGTATCTGGGAAAAAGATGCAAGTTAGGGCATACGATGCCCCTCCAGAGACAAGTCAGTCTGAGAATATTTTAACAGGCTAGTGCTGGATCGTAATTCAGCAACCAAAAACGAAAAAGAGAAGCTGTAAATGCAAGTACAAGGTCTGTGGCAATACAGCCATGAGGTAACTCGTCAACACTTGAGACTTTTAAAGAAGCTGCATTAGCAGCAAGATATAATAACCCAACTAGAGTCAGTAATAGATGGTTTAAAAATGCAAATAAATCAAGAGGCAGAGCAGCAAGATGTAGTAACCCAGCTAAAGTCAGAAATAGATAGTCTAAAGATGCAAATAAATCAAGGGTCAGAATCACTGCAAGAGGAGAGCCAGCAACTAAAGTCACAGTTAGTAAAGGTACAGGGAGACCTTTGTCTTTTAGTTAGGGATAATTCTCTTCTAAAAATAAAGGTAGACCAGCAGTCGCAGGAACACGCTGCTGAAGAGCGTAGATTAAGTTGTGAAAATAATAAGTTATGAGAGGAAGTAGAAGCATTATCGGAATTGTTAGTAGAGGGTCAGAGTAAGTTAAAAGAGCAAGAGAGGGAGGAGCAACAGAACAAAGCAGGGGCTGTTGTAAAGATGGTGCCAGTCTCCACGAGGGGCAAGGCCACGAAGTGGTACAATGTCTCGAGCAACTAGACAAAAACAGGAAGAGTTTTAACTTTCATTAGAAGGAAAAAGGGACAAATATAAATTAAACTGTAAACATGCTGAAGAAAGGGGTTATGCAAGTGAGTTAGCCAGGCTCACGCAGGAAGGAGAGAACCTTAAAAGAAAATAAGACGGATACAGGAACAACTTGACGTGGATGATCAGGAGAGAAACAGCCTGCCAGGTGAAGGTGCACTGGGAGGAGATGATAAGAAGGTAATAAATGGTAGATGGGCTACCCTGGAGGGACAAGACGAAATGACAGAAGAGGCAGTGAGTTAGAGGAAGATCAGAAGGACACCTAAAACCCTCAGGAAAGAGTGTCCGAACAAAAGAATAGTAAATAGGCATATCATAGATAAACCAGATCCAGGACCAAATCAGGGATCTAACTATTAAGGAGTTAACACAATTGAGTCAAGAAATAGGGCCCATTGATTATATGACAAATTTGGTAGAGTTAGGAAGGAAGTTAAAAAACATTCAAACTACTATGGGGTTGACTAGCAAAGATGTCTGCCGCATCGTAATGTTTAAACTTAGTCCGTGTTTGGCAGAGGCAATGCCAGATGAGGTTCAAGGCACGCACAAGGATGCATCCAAAAACCCCAACTCGCAGTCAGATTACAATGAAATAGTAGATGCCATAAAACAGGCGAGGGGAGAGTCGGCACAACAGGAAGTCAACTGGGACAAAATATTACAAACCAAGCCGACAACAGGGGAAGGGCCACGGGCATTTATCCCAAGGCTCTTTGAAGCTCACCAGTGACACGGGGGGCAGGAGTGCCCCACCGAGGAGGATCCAACCTTTAAGGACCTGTGGATATGGGCGTACAACCTGGAACCCACCCTAAGGACTGTGTTAAAGTTATTAAAATCACATGATGAGAGGTTAGAGTTACTAGAGACGTACCTCAATGAAAAGCAAAAACATAGTAAAGTTGCCACAGTCACCTGGGTAAATGAGGGTCCCAGCTAAAACCCAGCTGCAGCAAATCAAACTTAACATGCTTTAATTGCAAGCAAACAGGGCATATCAAAAGTGAATGTTGGGCCCGAGGGGAGGACAGGAAGGAAAGGGCCTGAGGCAGATGCAAGCTGGGGGAAGGGGTCAAGCGAGAGATCTGCCAACAGGCAGACAGAGTAATGAGGGAGACACTGTAGTGGACCTGATTGATCACCTACTAGTGGTTTTGAAGGCATCCCAGAGAGAGGGACGGGAGTCATCCTTGGATGAGGATAATGTCATAAGGAAGCTTAGTGCCATACATGAAATAGACGAGCAATAGGGAGGCGGAGGCTCTGGTAACCCTGATGCTAAATGGGTATGCGCTTTACATGCTGATAGTCAGGGGAGGCCTACAGGTAAGGTTACCATCAACGGTCACACTGTAGAAGCACTCATAGACACCGGAGCAGCCATATCAGTTACAAATATCACCATACCCTTAGACCTCGAAAGACCACCAATGTATATAGAGGGATGTACAGGACATACCACAGAAGGGTATTGGTCCCAACCACAACACATAAAGCTGGGAGGTACAATTGCATGCCTTCACATAAGGGAGGGGGCTCAGGAAGGCAATATTATTGGTAGTGATTGCCTGACAAAACACCAGCTTGTTGTAGATCTTAGTAATCAATGTTTATGGAAAGTCAATGTTAAAAGTTTTAAACCAATTATTGTTGTGGAATGTTTTGTTTAGCCTCTGTAAAATCAAATGCTGCAACAAGTGTTAAAGTTTAGAGACACGATTAAAGCACCCCAAATTTAAGCAAGTTATACAGAATCATGAGATGATATGGGCACAAACTGGCACAGATTGTGGACAGGTAGCGACATAAAATAGGTGTAGAAGGTCCATGTCGGGGCACACTAAACAGTACCGATACCAAAGGAGCAGCAGAGGGAATCAAACCAGTCATACAACAGCTGTTACAACAAGGAGTCATTAGGCCCGTGTGCTCAACAGCTAATAGTCCCATCTGGCCAGTGTTAAAACCAAATGGAAAATACCGCTGACCATTGATTACCGTAATTTAAATAAAGTAACCCCTCAGGTTAGCCTTGTTACTAGCTCCAATACTGAGATTTTTAACAGACTATGGCCAGAGAGCAAATTCTTTTCTGTCCTAGATTTGGCTAATGGATTCTGGTCCCTGCCATGAAGGCAAAGGACCAGTATAAATATGCATTTACTTTTGAGTGAAAACAGTACACATTTTACTCAATTGCTGCAGGGCTTTCACTCAGCACCAATCTTGTTCCACAGAGACATAAAACAAATCCTGGAGGAAGAAGGGTTGGGAGACTCAGTAGTTCAATATGTAGATTACCTCCTGCTGCAAAGTTCAACAAAGGAGGACCACCTAGTGCTGCTGGATAGGGTAATAGGCTTATTGTAAAGGAAAGGATTGAAGGTAAATCCAGATAAAGCACAAATTGGTGACCAAAAGGTCACCTTTTTGGGAACCATTATTTCTCCCAAGGGGAGGTGAATAGACCCTGCCAAAACAGCACTAATCCAGGCCCTACCATTACCAACTACCATTACTGGCTTAAGAAAATTATTGGGCATAACAAATTTCTGCAGGGATTATATCGAAGGATACTCAGAAATCACAAAGCCATTGTACAATATGCTACAAGGTGACCCAAAGGGCCAGTATAAACTCATTTAGGAGGGAGAAGAGTTATACTGTTTTAATAAATTAAAAAAGGTATTGCAGACAGCGCCAGCCTTAATGATAGCTGACTATTCAAAACCTTTTATCTTACAAGCCAGTGCAACTGATGACACCATCGTTGCGGTGCTGTTACAGAAACAAAATGGAAAACCAGTATCAGTCACCTACCTAAACAGACAACTATCAGAGGTAGAGAGAGGCTTAACATATGCAAAAGAGTAGTCCTAGCCATTGCCTGGGCTATACAAGCAGGCGAGGACTACTAGGTTTAACCCATCATAATACAGACTACACACACCCCTTTAAAATTGTTGCTAGAAACAAAGTCCAGGGGTTAGGCTAACCAGACAAGCAAAATGGCTATAGGTTCTGCAGGATAAAAGGATTACTGTCGAGAAACAACAGCACCACACATGTTGAAATACTAAGGCTACAGAGAGAGCCACATGATTGTGGGGAGGTTCAGCAAATAGCAACCAGAGAGTCACCATTTGTTGATGGGCATGGTGCAAATGGCTATAACAAACACTTCGTGGACGGGTCAAGGTATTGGGAACAAGAAGTCCCATACGAGGTGCAGCAGTGTATCATGATACCGGATGTTACCATCTAGAGGGTAAAAGGCCCATACACAAACAGGGAATACTCATAAAGCTGTCAACAGGGGACTCCTCCCAGTTCGCAGAAATAGCAGCAGTTTATGAGGCTATCCTGGCAAACCCCAAAGGTAGGTTAGGCATACATACAGACTCACAGTTTGCAGTAGGATCACTTACTACCTGGTTACCCATATGGGCTAACAGAGGTATGAAAATAGCAACTGGGAGCATGTCAGACACAGAGAACTTTACAGGCCATATTAAGAGGGGATGCCACGGCAGTAAGAATAGCCATCATAAAGGTTAAGGCCCATGTTGACCTAAATACGCCACTCCAGCAGAATTAGGAAATGATAGGGCAGATAAGCTCACCAAAATGGCTGCAAAATTGGGAGACTCCTGGAAAGGGATCCAACCAAAAGCTCCCATTCACTCTGTGCAAACTAAACCAGCCATCAAAGTGCTACTGCCAACTCACAAACTGTTACCCAAAGCAAATTTTGGAGGTTTGCAAAGCCAGGACCCCTGGATTGTAAATAAATGTGCACAAACAAAGGAGGACCCCAAAATAATTATAAATTTAAAATCAGAGACAACATCCTGTTTAGACAGGGAGGAGGATAAAACACTAAAATGGATACCTCCAAGTCAATTATATCATGATAGTGTCATGAAAAACCACCGCTAGTGGGCCATAGGGGTCCAACAAAACAACGCAGATTGTCAAATCTAAATACTGGTGGCCTAACATGAACAATACCATTGAAGACAGACTACGTCACTGTCTTATATGTTTACAACAAGACCCCAAGAGGGCAAACAAAATTACAACCATTGCCACTGGGAGATGGCCCCTGGATGCATTACAAATTGACTGGCTGCCTCCATAGGTACAAGGGGGGATTGTAACCATATAAGTGTACCTATGTCATCATCCACTGGCTCCAAACTGCCTAACTGCACACAGTGGGTCAACTTGACCTAGGGGAAACAATGAGTTTCACTCACACCATAGCAACATAGAACAGCATGAGCCTGCATGTCCTTATATGGGTCTAGCAGAAACCAATGTGTAAAATGCAATACCCAAGCATGCCCATGCTTGTCCAGACAAGTTCTACCTAGATGCTAATAACAAAATGATTTTATTGGTGCATGGGTGATTTTATACTGAAGGGTGGAGAGATGATACGTGTGTGTGTATATATATATATATATATATATATATATATACATATATAGATATATTATGGTAGCACGGTAGTGCTACCATAGTTAGATTGAGAGCCATTTCCATGTTAAACCCAAAATTTTGCACCTTAATAACTTTGCAACTGTTTGATGGATTTGCCTGAAATTTGGAATGTATGATCAAGACCCATAGGCCTTGGGATCTGCCAAGTTTCGTACTGATCGGATATCGGTTGTGGAGTTATAAGCGTGATCTTCTTGACGTTTAAGCTTTTCTGCGAATTCTAGTGGTCGCAGCGTACAGGTCGTACGGTTTGCATGACCGCGCCCGAAATCTTCAGGGAACGTGCAGCGGGGTCCCAATGTGCCTTTCAAAGATTTGGTGAAAAATATTACGGTTAAAAGTTATTCAAAACAGTTTCCCATTATAAGTCAATGGGAAAAAGTTAACAAAAAGTTCGACAGTGTCGCAAATGCATTTTTACTTTCGCAAATGGGCCTGTTACTTTCGCAAATCCGCCATTTTGTTTTCAGTTGGTGATCAGAAAAATGGTTGGCATTTAAATTTGAGACCCTCTAGCAACGTAATTCTTTTTGTATTTAGCTATTCGGGCCCTGAGGATACTTGCCATGTCTTTATTTTGTGGTAAAACACCCCAGAAATATGTTTTTCAAATTTCTGGAAAAAGTACTTAGATTACTTTCGTTACTCACGAAAGTGTCAAACTTTGCGAAGCTTTATGAAGTGCGACAGTAATTTTCTAGTCTGTGGAAAATGACAGCAATTCTTTGGCACTGCACTGCAAAATTACGTTGGGAGTTTTGGGCTGAAATTTGGAGGAACGCAGCCGACATCTCACAGATGTGCCTTTCAGTGTTGTATTGAAAAATATTACACAGCGGCAAAGTTATGGCACTCCAAAGTTGACAGTTTTCCCATAGGATAACATTACGGCCAAAGCATTACAGGAATCCTTTGGCACCCTGCTGCAAAATAACAGTTTGGTCTTTTTCCTGAAATTTGGAGGAAGACAGCCAACAGTACACAGATGTGCCTTTCAGTAGTTTGGTGAAAAAATATCACATGGCGGCAAAGTTACGGCACTCCAAAATTGACAGTTTTCCCAGAGGATAACATTCTAGGCGCCCGACACTTAACAGAAATCATTTGGAGCCCTGCTGCAAAATAACGGTTTGTCTTTTTCCTGAAATTTGGAGGAGAGACAGCCAACAGCCCACAGATGTGCCTTTCAGTAGTTTGGTGAAAAACATTACAGAAGGCAAAGTTATGGCCCTCCAAACTTTTCTTTTTTTCCCATAGGATAACATTTCGGCGTTCGCCGCGCCTTTCAGGGCCCGTATCTCGGAAACGGTGTGAGATACAGACTTTTCATCAGAAAACTTCTTAGCCCCCTCCTGGGGCTAAGATTCAAATTAGCCAGGACAGTTGTAAATAATATGACTTTTAAATTTTTTCTACATCATCGGTTCCCAAGATATAATGTATTTAGTATTCCAAGATCTCATTTTCTTGCCGATACTCATTATTTTGCATACATTATTTGTACTCACTGTCTTTCTCAATGCAGGTTTTGGGAAAACCAGCCTGTGTGCACATTACTGTTACTGTTTGCCCTTTCTGCTTGCGGATCGTACCCGTTCATTTACCATTGACGTCTACGCCACCATATGCGTTATCCTTTCGTTTTCATTTGCACTTGCGTTTCTGTTATTTTGCCATTTCTGTCTACAGTACTGTTTATCTTATTGTTTCACTTTACATCACCATGCCCATTGACATTTCTGTTTGCAGACACCATGTTACTATGTGACAACGCCATCGCATTGGCAGACCATTCCCGTCTACGCCACCATGTGCGTTACCCTTTCTGTTCTCATTCGTGCTTGTGTTACCATGTGCGCCACTGTTAGCATTTCTGTTTGCGTTGCTGTCCCTGTTAGTATGCCACAACACATCATGTGGCGGGAGCGTGGGGCTTCTCGTTATCATTCTCAAAAAGAAGGGAAATTAGAGGCAAAAAACTCCGTTTAATGCATTAGTTAGGGTTGTTCCACAGCGACAAAAGTGAGGAAATTCGCTGTTAGGGTTGAAAACCCCCTTGGACCCCGCCCACCCCCAACCAGCATTGGGGTGCGCATTGGGATCGTGGGTCCTAACTCTCACCCATTCTCCTATACTTCTGCTGCTTTACACATGTCATGGGGTGAGAGTTGGGGCACAAACGATCTCATACTGCTCTGAAGTGAAGCGTGCAATCAAGGGGATTTTCAACCCAACAGCAATTTTCTGAACAACTACATTAAATAGATTTCCTCTATATATATATATATATATATATATATATATATATATACTCTTACTTTTCCTAGGAGAAGAAAATGTAACATCAACGCTGTATAGCACCACACTGAAGTAAACGATATTTTACTCTTCTGACTGCATCTGTGTCATCCGTTATCATAATGTACAACTAGGTCCCGAGGTAATATGTAGCCTGGAGGACCCCCAGGTATAATTCCTCCACTACACCCCCCTTCAAAATCTGTATGGCATAATGACATAGTAGTAGTTCAGGCACAGAGATGGGTAACACAGAGTCAATGGCAGTATGACCTAGTAGTAAGTAACCCTCATTATAATGAACATTTTGGGAGCTGTAACCAGAGTTCATTTTAGTAGGACATTTGTTATAGTGAGGTTCAATGTAATCTATAGACTTCCACACAGTTTACCCCTCCACTAGCTGTAGTGCACAAACTAACATAAAATAACTACTAAATAACAACTAAATACTGTATCACATAAAGCTTTATTCATAATTAATTGGCAGTTTAAAAAAGAACAAAACAAGAACAAGAAAGAAAAAATGTTAACTTCACACTCAGCAATGCAGTGCTTGTATGAATACATAAGCCCAATATAGTGCAGTACTCACAGCTCACTGCCGGCAGCAGGAGCCTTAAAGAAGGCAGTTATCTTGCACTGTGTAGTGCTGTGTCTTATTGCAAGGTCCCAGGCATAAGAAACTGAATTCCGAAAATGCAATTCATTCATAGGGTTTGCATCTTGTGACTGCAGCCAATGCAACCCTTCTTCTAATCCAGCTATCGCCTCTTCATAACTTGGAACAGGCACACTCTCCCCCTCATCCTCCAATTTGGATTCTGATTCACCTTTCTGCTCTGTTGGTCGCATGTTAGCACTCATGATAGCAGAGAGGATGTCCGTGTCTGTCATTTGGTAATGTGTGAGTACTCCGTCACCCCCGCACAGTTATTCATCAATATTGTCAGCTGCTGATTTATCATTTGGCAGTAGGTTCAATTGCTTTGCTAAGCCTACAATTTTGTTGGTGTCATCTGTATCTGCATCATTCTCTGCAGCTTCACACTCCTGTAAAGCATCACCAAAGGTTGGCCCCAAAGTATTGATCCAGCAGTGGGAAATTGACACCACTGACACCTTGCCCCATGCCTCCCTGCACAGAAGCACAGCATCCTTCAGGGAAAGTTTTTATTTTCAGAAAGTCTGTGACAAGAGAACCTTCTGTGGTAACAAGGTCAGAAAGTAAGCACTTCCTGTAGTTCTTTTTAAAAGTTGCTATGACTCCCCCATCGAGGGGTTGTATGCTGGAGGTGGTGTTTTTTGAGAGGAACAAGATTTTAATTTTCCCATCTCTAGAATAGAGTTCTGTCTCACTGGGGTGTGCAGGACATAGATCTAGAAGGAGCAATGCTTTTACAGGCAACTTGTTTTTGCAGAGGTGTAACTGCGCTGAAGGAACAAATTCGGAAAAGAACCAGTTTTGAAAAATGTCACAGGTCATCCAAGCGTTACGGCTATGGTTATAAGTTATGGGTAAGGAAGCAATGCTTGTATGGTGGTAAAATCTGGGCTTGGCAAATTTGCCAATCATTAATGGAGTGATTTTATGTGTGCCCATAGTGTTGCAGCAGAATAGGAGAGTCACCCTGCATTTGCTAGCTTTAAACCCTTTGCTAGCGTTGTCCTCATTACGCCCAGCTAGGGTCACATCTGGGAGACCCCTCCAAAATAAGTCAGTTTTGACTGCATTATACACTTGTTCAGGAGTGTACCCATGCTCAATGATTTCCTTAAGCTTTGGCAGGACCTCCACTGCAGCTGCATCATCACAAGAACACCGGCGCGTTAATGCACACATGGCGAATGCCATGCCGGGACTGAAAGTGCCACAACCATCCCGATGAAGACTTAAATTTTTATTCTGTCCCAAGTATCTGCTTGGCAAAATGCTCAGCCTTTTGTTGAACTATGGGCCCAGAGACAGGCATCCCATTGATCCTTTGCTATGTGAATCACAGCTGCGTTGCCTTTGTCCACCTCATTGTCATCTGGCCGCCTCATTTTTTTTCTCTGGAGACCATCTGTCTCATTGCATTTACTGGCAAACTCCCAGAGTGCCTGCACCTGCTTCCTCCAAGTGCAGATTATGGATTTCTAGTAGCCATTTTCCTGCGACAATTTAGCCAGACTATCTCCATTTTTTAGTCAGTCCAGCACTGACAGTTTGTTGCAACAGAGTACCTGAATGTTCATGTTTGATGTTAGGATGTGGATCGGCTGGCAGCAACTTATAAGTGGTGCTCATTAGGGATACAATTGGGGATACAGTAATTGGGGCAAATTAGGTAGTACAGTACTTTGACATTAGATTAAATTCCAAGGAGGCACTAGTGAAGCAGGTGAATGCTGTTAAATCCAGCCATTTAAAAAAAATGCAAGTGTAACTAGCAAGTAAAAAATGACTGTAAATGTGGGAGCCATCTAACCCGTCCATTATTGCCGAGCATTCGCAATAGTGGGGTTCTCTATAACAAGGGGTTACTGTGGCTCAGGCACAGAGATGGGTAACACAGAGTCTATGGCAGTATGGCTTAGCAGTAGTTCAGGCATAGAGATGGGTAACACAGAGTCTGAGGCATGGGTGACTCCCTCCCTTTCAAAATCTGTACGGCACTATGACCTAGTAATAGTTCAGACACAGAGATGGACAACACAGAATTTGAGGCAGTGAGCTCCCTCAAATTAATGAGTCACTATAACCTTCAGACAGAGTCCTCCTGTCCTGTCTGCTCACCTTATTAGTTCTTACTTTCTTAATAATTTTATTAAAATGATTTTCAAAGAAGAAAATAATTAAGTTGTTGAATCATGCTAGTAATAGCTATAAACTATTTTTCAAATTGTGTTGATTTTGCAAGAAAATAGACTGAAACTAAGACCTAACTTAAGCTATCACTACTATAATGTTTTGTTGCTGGATGATTTTATGTGAACTGCACCTGCCTCATGGCACTGCAGACTGCAGACCATGCTTTTTGTAGTACCCAAGTCCCTTCCTATATCCTGTACTTTCTGTAAAACTAAGAAAATGTCTATACTCTGCTGTGTCTGCTGTTGAACTAGTTTCTCTCTGTCTCTCTCTCTCTCTCTCTGAATAATGAAAAACACTTTTTTTTACTGTCTCCTTTCAATGCAAAGCCCCAAATGAGCTGCATACACTATTTCCTATGGATGTCCTATGGTGGCTGATACACAGGACTGGCTAGAACTCAAGTCAATCACAGAAAAAAGACGTTAATTGGTTGGCTCCCTTCAGTGCCCCAATATTATGAGTGTTTGCCTTTGTTGGTCATGTGTGGGTCCAGGTACTTGGGAGTATTTTGGTAGAGACTGAAAAAAATGTTTTATTTTTTTATTTTCGTACCCTGCCCTGACCTTGTTCAATGACTTGCATTGTTGTACTGGTGGCGAGAATTATTATTATTATTTTTTCTGCCTGTAAGCTGTTGCTGATTGCTGACCTGTAGTTTCTTCAGGTTCCGGTACCCTCCATACCCCCAAGGTATGTCCCTGTCCCTTTACTTGCCACATAGACATCTGTAGAACAGGCTGCTGCTTGTAGTCCAGCATCCCCATACCACCTCATAGAGTACCAGACTGGATCAGAATTTTGAACCGGGCCAACTCATCAACTCAGGTCAAGCCATGAAAGGCTCAGTATTCTCAAGCAGTGTTGAGTCAGCCTGGTCTGGGAAGGTTTGAAGTGAGGCAGATCTGTTCCGACCATCCCTATTCAAATATGTCTAAAAATCCCATTAAGAGCAGTAAAAGTAGAACAAATTAGTTGCATCCAAACCCCATAGCTGTGCCCTTTTTCTGCCAATAAAAAGTGTTTTTGAATCTTGAAATGATTTTTAGTTAACATTGTTTCTGTGAGTTTAAGCAAATAGTGATTTGGTGTTTTTCCCTAGTATCTCCTTTCTTTAAGTTTTTCACTTAATGCTACTAGACCTTCTTCATGAGGAATACTGGTATAGAGGTTTTAAATGTCCAAAGTAACTAGTATACTATTCTCCTCGATTATATGTTCTTCATTTACTTATTCATTAGTTTTATAGTGTCTCTTGTATCTTTTTTTATTCAAAGTTTATTATTTTTGCACACATACAACAAAGGTCATACATAATATACCGTAGTAATGTATACAGGATATCCTATCTCTGTATCTTTTAAAAACCTGTAATATTGGTAACCAGGGGTTGAAGGTGGTAGTCAATATAAACATAAAGGGCCTCTACTAGAGTTGATCATATGCCTGTTATGATTGGTCTCCCTGGAGGACAAGTTAAATCTCAAATTATCAGTACCTCACATAAGTACGTAAAATGTGATACAGTGTTAAAAAAAATGTAGGTGCACAGGTGTAGGGGCTTTGCATGCTTTTGTAAATTTCTATGACAACCAAAATCTTATTTAGGAGAGTAAGGAGTAGCAGCCAGTGTCCACACCTTACAGGAATAAGACAGCACACAGAGGTGAGATGCTACGGCTAGGGACCACTATGCATATTTAAAATGTAATTATTTAAAGTGGATAAGCTACAGTAGTTATAAAAGTTTAACATGAAAATGCAAGAAGTATTCTTACCAAGTTTAAACTGCTTCGTTTAAGAAATTGCACTAACGCATGGAACTTGTGTTCTTTTGGTCACCATAGTAACTGGTTTATGACTGAAGTGAGAGGAAAGCAGCAACTTGTGTCTTAATAGTAAAAGTAAATGTATAATTAAAAGAGAACTGTGTAAAACTCAGTATGTTACAGTAGATTTATTTATTTATTTAGTTAGTTTTTGTTGACTGGGTAAGTGCGCTAGACAAATCCTGCCTATTTTCAGGCATGACCCGGGGAAGGGGGATACAGATGAATGCCAACTGACCTTGAACTAGATTAAGCTGTTGGTGGTATTTGTTAGTGAATGAGAAATTTGTGGGACACAGGAAATTCCCCTACTCTTCGGAGGGGAACCTTTAGGGATGACGCAAGATGGCTACTTGGAGAGTATGGAGGTGGCTGAGACAGGAGTGGGCCTCTCCCTGCTCCTGTGGAATTAGAGGCTGAGAGTTTGGTTGCAGTTCTTCAGGATGCTTCTTTGCCTATGGAGTTTTGATTTGAATGAGGAGAGTACGAACTGATGTATCTGGCAATCCTGAATTGTGGTACAACTGGAATCGAATAAGTGCTTACTCAAAAGGAACGCCTACTCTGAAGTGCTTTCTGAAGCTGAACAATGCACGTGGTGTGAAGAACTACTGGTGAAGGAAATTACTGCATTGCATTTAGCTTCTCCAGGTTTGGCCGTTCAGCTTCCCATACTTCCTGGTCGCAGTCTAGTGGCGTTGACTCTGGGAATCCACCATGCCTTCCTACACCTCAGATGCAGTCCATGTCAAATTTGAAGCCTCAGTTAAATCCTACTTGTTTTCAGCTCCAGCTTCAGGAATTGGAGGTCGGAATGAGGAAGATGGATCCCGAGGTCTGGTTCCTTCTGCAGCTACGCTCACGTAGAAACGGTTGGTATGACTAATGTGGTATTACAGAGTGAGTAATGCAATCTGCTACAACGGATTTGGATGCGAGGGAAGGGCAGAATGTATGGGTGAGGGAAATGTTATACAGGCCAATGGGACACCTTCTGAAGCACCTGTCTCACCATGTGTCCCCTGCTCTTGAGCTTTCACCAACTGTTCAGAGTACTAGACCCTCGAGGGCTAATACTGATTCTACAGGTTGGTCACCTGAAACTGCAATAGCTGCTGCAGGATGGCTGCTACACCCTAATGGTAGCTGGGTGCCTGATCCAGCAGATGCTACAGTGCAGCATTATCATTCACCTGTTAGTGCCTCAGTGGCTTCTTGTTCCTCAAATAATTCTGCCTCTGTACTGGTACCTATACAACAGTCACCTTCTACAGCACCTGTTATTCCAGTTTCTGTTCCGGTTGATCACTCCGCTGATATGAGTATAAATTCCAAAATGAAGGTTTCAGACCCTGTGCAGACTGATGAGGCCCCCAATTTAAACTTTCAGACTTGTTCTCTAATAAGGGTGAACCTGCTCCCATAGAAATGCTGTACGGTTAATTTATAAAGGTGGCTTAGAAGATCTGCCTGATAGACTCTACATTGCAAAAGTTTTGCTAAAAGGCTCAATTAAATTTTTGTCTACAGATATCTATGCACTGATTCATTTGGGTAAATCTAATTATGATATTAGCTTCAAATCCCCTTCAGGTTTAGAACGTTTTTGGACAATTTTCCAGGTTGTTAAGAATTCTCCTCTCTGGATACCTTTTTTTGCGGTGCCCCTTACTAAACCATCTGTTAAGTTGATTACCATTTTGTTTCGTAATGAGGGGGTACATATTGAGGACATTCTTTTTTGGTTGCGTAGAAGATGTGAAGTTCTGGATAAACCTGTACTGATTCTAGATAGTGAGCAAATTTGAATGGGGTTGGAAATTAAGGGTTAAATTGTTTGCTTCAATAATGGTCCTCAGCATTTACCCAATAGTTTCTTCTTGGGTAGGGATAGGGAAGTTTGTTTTATGTTGGTCAGCCAAAGTCGGTGTTTTAAATGTGGTTCAAGAACTCATCTCAATACAGCCTACGATACCCTCGTTGTTCCCATTGTTTTGAATTTGGGCATTTGGCTATTAAGTGTCTGAATTTATTTAAATGTAATTTATGTGAACAGACCGGCCATGGATATGCCAAATGTCCTTGGGCATCCCATAATAGGGATGATTGTCCTTCACATGAGAAATTGATTGTGGTTGCTCAGCAAGCTGACTCTGTTCCAACACAACCCCCTTCTACTGGATATTCACTCCCTCGGTCACCATTCCCTAGTGTATCATCTCATTCAGTTGAAAACGCAGGGCTCAGTGATTCTGTACCGGTTGATATGCCAGTTGCCAAGACCCAGCCTTCCTCGGTGGTAGTTCCCACTGTAGTCTCCTTGCCCACTATGTCTGGCCTACCTTTAAATGAAAAGTTTGATGATACAGAGATGCCTCCTCCTTCATCTCAAGCACTACCTTTTAAAAAGGTTACAGCAAAAAAAGTCACAGATCAGGGAAGCCTGTTCCTGCTCAGCAGGTACCCAAGGCCACTACCGGTGGTGTTTCTTCTGAGTCGTGGAAACTAGGCAACAGCTTTGCTGTTTTGGGGTCTAAGGAAGACTCTGATGGTGAAGAATCAGATCTTTCTTACAGAGCTTCTGTGGTTACTGACAATTTTTCTGAGGGTGATGAAGGTGAAATGGTACAGGTTGAAGGTCTTCCTAGACGCTCTCAGCGTAGACAGGTTTCTAAAGTCACTTGATTATTTGTTTATTTGAATGGGTACCGGTTTTCATCTTATTTCTCTCTGTCTCAACCTTATTATGGCTTCTTTGACGTTTACCACTATTAATGTTAATAGCATAAAAAGTCACAAAAAGATGGTCATTACTATGTCCTGTTTACAACAATTATGCAGTGATGTTATTTGTCTCCAGGATACGAGGTTAAAAACTATTTGTGAAGTGCAACGTGCTCATACCAGGGCCACTGGAAAATTGCGGGCTCAATTTTTCCGCAATTTCTGCATTTTCACCCTTCTCCACACAAAATCTGCAATTTCTTACATTTATGGAATTTTTGACTGAAATTGTATAAAAATATTTAAATTCTGAAGGAAATCTACTCAAATATGCTAACAGTTTAGTACACAAACTTGGATTTGACCAAACAGTACAGTATGAGGTGAGAAGGGGTCAAATGTGACTCTGCTTTCTTGTGATTCCCTTCCCTGCTTTGGTTTCAGAATCCTCTGGTCATGCATATGTAGACTTGAACACTTAAAATCTGTGTTAAAGCAGACTATCAGAGAACTTTTGCTGACACAGAGACTGAAACAATAGGTGTGAGAATAGGTGCAAAGTGCCCCATTCACCTAAATGAAGCATTGACCACAATGCTTGTTTTGAATAGTAGGGTAGATTTTCCTTGTACAAATACTTTCAATCTGAAAGGATTTTGATTCAAATGTGTCAGGAGTTTGGGTGGCCCTGCTGATTATAAACTTGAATGTGCTTCTGAGTGGGGTTGGTGATAATGATTCCTTACATGTCAATCTGCCACAACTGCATACTCACATACAAAGTCTACAAAAAGCAAACATTTCTAAAAACATGCTGAACAGGTTAAGTATAGTTAAACAGTTACCATCAAATAGACAAAATAATTGCAACCCAAGTAAAATCACTGCAACCCAAGTAGAACAAAAGTACAGTGTATTGAAAACTATTGTATGATGTAATGAAAAGCTACTGGTATGATTTAATATTTTTATCATGTGATTTTAAAATGTACTTACAGTGCTAAGAACAGTAATTATTTTAACAACATAAACAGTTTTCTTACTAGACTTTCATTAGGCACCCTGGTTATCTGTTTATTTTTTCTTGCACCAAAACAAGTAGTTTAAACAGGCTTTATTATTTAATATCTAGATACTGGCAAAATATGCTGTTTCACAATGTATTCAGTAGAGACTAACTGTAAATTACTGAATAAAATCTAGTGACTTAGATGTCTTGATTTTTAGAAGATACAGTATGTTACATAATGATTAATTTGCAGTGCATTTCAAAAACACACATTTCTTGATATTAAAAGCATTTACAAGTGGCAATAAATTTATCTAACAATTTACGTGATCAATACATGCTGCAGCAAACAATAAAAGATTTATTAAGGGGCAGTGGGGATGTATAGTAAAGCCCTGCGATTTTCCCGCAATTTCTACAAAAACGTCCCCGCATTTTTGGGTAAAATTTTCCACAATTTTCCAGTGGCCCTACTCATAACCTATGGTCTTCAGGAATGTCATTTTGGTCGAATGGGGAATCCCCTTGTGAAGGGGTTGGGGTTTTATTTACTAATTCGGCATTAAAGGTTTCTAGGATGGTGGACATTTGCCCGGGACGAGCATTACTACTCAATCTTAATTTTGGGGGTGAAAGATTTCGCTTAATCAATATTTATGCTCCGCAAACTAAAGCACTCCAAGTTGCAATTCTAAATGACATTCAACCCTATTTGTATACTTCTCGTTTAATAGTTTGGGCTGGTGACTTTAATTGTGCTGTTAGTGTTGAGGATAGAGGTATGAAGACGTCTAAATTGTTTTGTTATTTAGTTGTTTAACCAGGTATAGCACACTAAGCTGAAAGCTTTTTTACAGGAGCGACCTGGGAGCACAAGGAGGTTAAGTGACTTGCTCAGGGTCACACAGTATGCAAGTGGAAGCTGTGGGATTCAAACCCAGGTCTGGTCTGCTGGATGCCACCAGATTTGCAGCTCAGAGCCTTAGACCACTGCAATATACTGCCTCATTTGTGACTCACAAAGTTGATACAAATATTGGATACTGCTCAACTAAGGATGCATATCACAGTATCCATTCTAAGGGTGGTAGGATGTTTTTTAAAATACGTTCTCTACCAGGAGATATTTCATTTCCTTTCTGGTCCTTTGCAAGTAACCCTGGTTGATTTAAAGGTATAGGAATTCTCTGATCACAAGTCACTAACAGTCAGCTTGACATAGGAGGGTACTCCTCGATGTAAAAAGAATTTGTGGAGGCTGAATTCCTCCCTATTGACTGATGACTCTCTTAAACTAGCTTGGAAGTCAGAATTGTATGCAAGGCTCTCGGTTCTTGATTTTTATGATGATGCAGCTTCTTGGTGGGAAGATACTAAGAAGGATTGGAAAACCTTTTTTCAGACTTATTCTCATTTGAAGATTAATTCTCAGTATTTAGAATATTTAAGTCTCAGGGCACAGTTACAAAAATTAATTTCTTTAACTGAAACTGAAGGGTTAGATTATAGTGTTCAAATTAGTAACGTAAAAAAACGAATGTTGGAATATAGATATGATAGAGCAAAGTCTTTAGATCATGAACACAGGTTTGGTTTGAAACTACACAAGGGTGCATTGGATCCCTTTCAAGACTGTAAAGAAAAGGTAGGTAAACGTGTTATTACAGAATTAACAGATGACTCGGGCGACTTAGTAAAGACTCCTTGACTTTACTTGAAGTCGTTGGACGTTATTTAAGTAATTTATATCAGAAAGATGAAGATGTACAGAGTGGATTAATAGACTTTGATGGTTTACAAATACCTCAATTAAATGTAGTAGAAAGCCAACAGCTGTTGCGAGATATTTCTGAATCAGAATTAAAAGATGCCATTTTTTTCATTGAATGTTGATTCTACACCAGGTATGGATGGCTTTGGAGTGACCTTTTACCGGACTTGTCAGGAAGATTTGGTCCCGCTTTTATCTAAGTTGTTTAACCTTATGTTGTGATCGGCACGGTTAGCCCCATCAATGAATCAAGCATTGGTTGTATTGCTTTATAAAAAAGGTTTGAAAACTGATTTGTGTAATTGGAGGACATTGAGTTTATTGAATACGGACTTAAAAATCTTAAGTAAAATTTTATTGTATAGACTAACTATTGTATTGGATACCGTGATAAGCCCTTATCAATCTTGTTCCATACCGGGTAGGACACAATATGATAATTTATTGTTAATACGTGAACTTTTTTCTGCTTCACAGTCAGGTTTCTTGAAAGGTTATTTGCTTAGTCTTGATCAGGAAAAAGCGTTTGATCGTGTTTCTCATAAATTCTGTTCTCTGTGTTGCAAGCTTATGGTTACCACAGGGTTTTATTGATTGGATACATTTTTATATCACTCAGCTTATCTTCTTCCAAACATGAATGGATGGCTTGGTACTCAGTGGCTGTACGGAGAGGGTTCGGCAAGGCTGTCCATTGAGTTCGGTGTTGTATGTATGTTTTCATTGATGTATTTATTACGTATGGTTAGTGTTCATAATGGTCTGGCAGGAGTAAGTCTTGCTGATAATGTCTTACCAATGAAAATTCTTGCAAACGCAGATGACTTGGTTGTTTGTCTTTCTGAGGTTACGGAAGGGCCCACGATTAGTACTGTGCTAGAATTGTTTTCCAATGTTTCTGGTTCTAAGATTAATTATGAGAAAAGTAGAGGTTTCCCTTTTGGTTCCTCTCCTGTTCCTGACTATGGTACCCTTGCTGGTGTACTCATTTCTAAAGATCCAATAACTATTTTGGGAATCGAATTTAGTGAGGGAGATATGATGTATGCAAATTGGTTTCATAAATTAAGTACAGCTCAGTCGCTAATAGCAAGATGGAAAGGTAAACAAATAGCCAAAAGGAAACGTATATTGCTCATTAAAACCTTGTTGTTGCCGATTTTTTTGTATGTTAGTTATGTGTTTCCTCCACCAATGTCTCTTTTTATGCCCTTATATAGTATATTTTTTCAGGCCTTTTGGGGGAGCAGATTGAATCCTATTAAAAGGGGTTTCACATATAGGAGTATACGACAGGGTGGGGGTTGGTATGATCCACCCAGTGGCTTTTTTTTCTGAGTATTTTTCTTTCATACAATTTCAGTCCTCTTCTCGACCTGGTATGAAGGTTTGGTTTCCTTTGTATAAGACTATGGTTTTTGTTAGGTTTACGTTATGGAAGCAAGGCAAGTCATCCTATTTTGCTAGACTTCCTCGGTTTCCTAAGTATGGTATAGAGACCTTTCGTCTTTTGTTGAAATGGAAACTTACAGTTTCTCATTTGGAAACAATGACTAGGAAGCAAGTGTATAGTTCTATTGTTTTAGCGGATTTTTCAGATACTTTACTTTTTCCTGATTGTCCTCCGCAGTCCCAAGAAAGGGTTCTAATGTTGCTGTCACATAAACGCTTACCTGCTTTTATATGGGATAGTGTTTGGTTGAGTTCTTATGGTAGATTACTGGTAGGTAATACTCACAAACATAAACAACTTTGCGATAGATGGTGTACTCGAGAGACATGTGTCTCTTTGTTAGAAACACAGAAACATCTTTTTCTAGACTGTCCATATATTAGATCCTTTTGGGTTCGGTTGGCAACTAGATGGAAAGAGCCTTTATTTTCATCGATTTCCTATGGGACTCTAATGTACGGTAGAAATAGGGGTGAATGGTCTATGTATCCTGTGGACACTTTATTATTAATTTTTTTTGTTATTCGTTTTTATATTTGGCAATCCAGATGTTTTTGGTCTACTCAACAGCGTATAGTTTCATTTGATGAACTCTTTTTTTTTATAATTAAGATTTTATTAGTTTTTACACACAACAATATCCATTAAACAAATAATGAAGTGTTAAACTGAAAGCGCAAAGTCACAACCATTAGATCCAATATTACATTCAATGCACTTTCTGATGATATATATAAAACATAGACCAAACTACTGCCCTCCCCATCCCCAGCCCCAAGGTTACGAGAAGAAAAAGAAGGAGTAAAGATTAAATCAATCTATTCATATAGTGATTAGGTTCTCGGCTTCCAAGTCATAAGAAAGGAATCTAGGGGCCCCAAAGATGTATAGTATTTTGTTTACCCCGCATATAAGCAATGTGTTTCTCCAGCTGCAACGCTAGGGTACATTCCCGATGCCACTCTAATAGGGATGGAGAATTGTCAGACGACCAGTGTCTTAAAATTAACAGCTTCATAACTGCTGAGACCAGAGATACTCGTGCTCTGCAAGCCCTAGAAGTGGCCGCAGGGAAAGAATATAATAAACAGATCTCGTGGGAGTCCATGCTAATTGAGCCAAGGATAGGGTCCAAGAGTCTGCTAATGGCACTCAAAGAACCCGGATCACCGGCATGACCATAACATGTGATACAAAGTGCCTTCCTCCTTATTGCAATTCAAGCAAAGGGTGAACTGTATGCCCCACGTCTGTAAAGATGAGTAGGCATTGAATAGAGGTGATGCATGATATTGAAGTGAACCATCCTAAGTTTATCTTGTTTGATGTACGTATACATAGTATTCCAGAGTTTTTTCAAACATCCGAGTGTCCGGAAATTCAACTCTCTAACCCAATAATAACAAATACCGAGGAAGCCTGTGATCCCATTCCTGGAGCAGCTTATAAACTTTAGAGACTGCATGTGATTGAACAGCAACCCTCAATAGGAGTCGATACTTTTCGGGCCATGCCGGTAGGAGACTGAGGAAAACACCTGAACTAAGGCTTACTAAGCTGTAACCACTTAAAAGGTGACAGTCAGCAAAACCATAACGTCTCTTTAGGAAATCGAATGAGTGTGGGTTACCCTGTTCCCAAATGTCCGCTACAGAGAAATGGCTTATCTGCGGCCAAAAGGCTGAAGGTACCGCAGTACCTCCCACTTTAATTTGCAAGTTTTCAAAAATGGGCTGGGTATCCGAGAGCCACCACTTAACTCCAAAATAACATTGCAGTTGATGATAAGCTTTGAGAGACCAACCCATAGTATTGTTCATTAGGAGCCTGGGGATAATAGACAGGGGACAAATAAAAGGGCATATAGAGAGCTCTTCATCTTCTTCACCAAATCATGTTTCTTGTCAAGCCACAAGGGTAGATAGTCAAATGCCTGTGCACGTTATTCCACAAGCTCAGCTTACAGACATGTTGTGCAACATAATACAGAAATAAAGATGGGGCAGCTAGCCCGCCCTTGAATTTTAGGGCTGTCAAATTAAAGTAGGATCTACGGTTCCTTTCCCTGCCACAGAAAGGAATTAAAAATCCTGTGCAGATTTGTAAACCATTTCCTTGAGAGGTAGGCCCCAAGCATCCCCAGAAGATATAATAGCCTAGGGAGAACATTCATTTTTAGGAGGTTCAACTTACCCCACAAAGACAGGGAAATCAGGCGCCATCTATTTAGGTCTCCCAAAATATTTTGAACTAGAGTACCTGAGTTATCTTTTATCATCAAGGAGAGACTTGTGCTAATACCAATACCCAAATATGTTAAAGATTTGGATTCCCAGCCAAGACCCAAAGCCTGTAAATCTGTTTTCTGACATAATGGTTTAAGGGAAAATTTTAGTCTTAGAATGATTTAATTTATAATGGGATACCTTGAGAAACAATTTATTTCCTCCAGGATGGCCGGTATGGAGATCCCTGGATTCTCAATATGTAATAACACATCATCTGCGTAAGCTGAGCATATATAACTAGATTCCCCTACCTGTATACCTTTAATTAGCGGTTCCCCATTAATCTTTGCAGAAAAGGCTCTAAATACAGATTAAATAACAATGGGGACAGGGGCAACCTTGCCTGGTACCTCGCTCTAACTTAATGACGGTGATAATACTCCGTTACTTTTGCTCTAGCAAAGGGAGAAATACAGAATTCTAACCCATCTTAAAATTCCTCAGGTAAGCCAAAGGCCGACAGGGTGGCAAACAGAAATCCCAGGACACCCGGTCAAAGGCCTTTTGGCATCAGAGAGAGGAGTACTGCTGGGATTTTAGATTCCTTGGCCTCTGCAATGAGGTGTAGCAATTTCCTTAGATGATCTTGACGCAATCTCCCCTTCATAAAACCACTTGTTCCTCGCTAACCAGCCTATCCATAACTTTGGACAATCTGTTAGCAAAAATTTTTGCCAAGATTTTAATATCTGTATTAAGGAGAGATATAGGGCGATAACTATCCATACTGGAGGATCCTTACCCGGTTTTAAGATTAAAAAATTGTTGCCTCAAGAAATTTGGGTCAGAGATACCATAATTAAACCAATATTTAAAGACATCTAATAAGATTGGGGATATGTTTGGGAGAAACGCCTTATAGAAATTACTAGGAAACCCATCAGGTCCAGGGACTTGTGGGGCATCTGTTGAATGGCGTGTGTATCTCAAGGACCGAAATTGGGGCACTTAAGCCCTCGGAGTCAGCTTCTGTTAGTTTTGGGAGAGTAATTGAGTTCAGATATGAAGTAACCTCTGCCACTAGGGTTTGGATTCAGGAGCCTCTGCATATAGTTTCTGAAAGTATGCCCCAAATGCCTTAGACATTTCCCCGGATCCGTGCAAACCTGATCGCTCTGACCAATACGGACACCCTCAATATAATGGGCGAATCGAGCTGCCGTGATCGCATGAGGCTTCCAGCTTTCTCCCCAATATCCAAGTATTGGAGCCTCGCCCGAGAAAGTGCTAGCTCAGCTTGGTGTAAAACTAATCCCGAGTACTGCACCTGCAATTGATGTAACCTAACCCACTCGGAATCGGGTGAACTCCGGGATAAGCCGGACTCAATTTGTTTAATCGAGGCTAAAAGAGAGTCTAGCTTGTCCCTCTGAACCCGTTTCTTCCTGGAAGCGATCTTAATTAACTCTTCCCTTAAGGAACACTTTAGGGCGGCCCAAATCAGGTCTCTTTGGTCTATTGAATCCTGATTGTCCGCTAAAAAGTGCTTAATAAAGTCCCTTAGGACCATCAAAGAGGACTCCTCTTTTAAAATTTGGCAATTTAGTCTCCATTGTGGTGAGCGTCTAATCTCTGGGATGGCCTATATGTCACACTCACGGGGCATGGTCCGATATTACTCTGGTGGAGATGTCCACCTGTATCATGTTGGAAACCGCTAATGAGCTGACTAAAATATAGTCAATTCTTGAGTGAGAATTATGTACTGGTGAATAGAAGGAATATTGTCGTATCCCAGGGTTAAATATCGCAGACATCGACTAAAGCTGCCTTATTAATAAAATCTTTCAGGGCCCTTTGCACAGGGGATAGACCCCGTCTCCCATTATGTGACCTGTCCAAATAATTTTGGAGCACCAAATTCCAATCACCTCCGATAATCATAATTTTATAGGTATCAGACACTACCTGATGTAATAGGCTCATAAAGAAGGAAGGGGAATCACTGTTAGGACCATAAATAGAGCCTAATAAAATTGGCTGTGATGCGAATAGGGCATGTACAAATACATAGCGACCTTCGGGGTCCCAACACTCATTCATTAGTTTAAAAGGGACACCTCTGGCGACAAGTATGGCAACCCCTGCTCTCTTGGTCGAGGCCCCAGCCGCAAAGACCTGGGCCACCCATGCTCTTCTAAAAAAGTGAAGGTCACTTCTTTTTAGATGGGTCTCCTGGAGAAAACAATTTGTGCTCCCAAATGGTGAAGGTGTCTTAGGACCACTTGTCTCTTGACCCTATCCTAGCTCCCTAATATTCCAACTAACAATCTTATAAATATGACTCATAGTAGTTAACTGCGTTGTTAGAGGGACCTATGTAGAAAGTATCTTGGAGTACTTGTGAAAAGAGTCAAGAATGTTGTTACAGACTCTCTGAAGCCGGATATATACATACATTCCAATTATCTACGTAACCTTGATTATCCCTTCCGATTAACTCTTTTTTAATATAACCACTACTATGCAGAACATTTATGACTCTGATATGAAGATCTATGGCCAAGTGAAATGTTCTTCTTTATGGGTGAATTGTGACAAATGGTTGAGTTGATTGTGTTATTTTATGTTTCTATTGTTTATGGTATGATGTTTTCTGATCCATTTTTGTATGCATTTTTTTTTTGTAATTGTTTTGTTGCTTGTTTGGAGTCCTCTTTTCAATAAAAGTTCCCCTACTCTTTTCAATAAGTGCCATGGGATCTTTAATATCCACCTGAACTATCACCAATCCAGGCAGATGGGACCTCGGTTTTAACGTCTCATCCAAAAGACAGCACCTCAGAAGTGCAGCACTCCTCTCATGCTGCACTAAAGTGTCAGTATTGGGATATTAATCCAAGTGCCAGATGTGGGAACTGAACCCACAGCCCTCTGATCTCCTGGCCTCAGAGGTGAGTGTGCTACCTACTGAGCCACTGACACAGCTATATATATATATATATATATATATATATATATATATATATAGAGATATAGATGTTCAACATTAAAATGCTAAAAGCATTCTAAGTAATTTAAACTGCTGGGTTTGAGAAACTGCACAAATGCATGGAACTTGCATTATTTTGATTACCATAGCAACCAGTTTTATGTTCACTGTATGCGCTGCAACAAGTTGATCATTTGCTATGTACAGGATTTTGAGAGATGTGTCATGGTGGTCCAATCCAGGCAAGAGTACAAGGGCTTGACCAATAATCAACAAGTCTCACCATGACTCTTTTCAGGCATGAATATGCTCGGACTTCAAAACACTGTGCCAACAGACACATTCATAAATCAACTCTTTCAGCAAGCACAGCTGATAACATGTGCTCTCAACCTGCCTGCTCTCCCTCCAGCATTTTACACACACACACACACACACACACACACACACACACACACACACACACACACACAATCTGGTTATACAGGTCAAGCAGTAGTCTCCAGGTACCGAGATCATCCATAGATTATATTTTCCTTGGAGTCAGGGTGTGGTGAGACATAACATAACTTTGCTTATCTTTATGTAACATTCCAGGGATTGAAACTGAAACCTGAAACTGCTCACTTTGCTAATGTGTGTCTCTCTCCCTGGCTACACACACACACACACACACGATTACATATGCTTTAGAGAGAAGAAGAAGAATCAGCATTTATATAGTGCTTTTCATACATTCCAAAGTGCTTTACAAGCAATACTAGACTGGTAGTGAAGTGACTGAAGGTGTGGTGGTGGCCATATCGCACATCATCACCCACATACAGCCTGGATAATTGCATGAAACAGTTTATGGGAAGGGAAATGTTGGCCAGGACACCGGGAATGTTCCCTACTCTTTGCAAAGAGTGCCCTGGGTTCTTTTACTTCCACCTGGACACCCACCAGGAGAACACCAGGATGGGCAGAAGGGACCTCAGTTTAATGTCTCATCTGAAGGACAGCACACCATAGCAGTACAGCACCCCCCAATACTGCACTTGGATGCCAGCGATTTTTAGGTGCAAGTCCAATCCCGGTGTGGGACGATAACCCATGACCTTCTGGTCCAGAGGTGGATGTGCTACCAACTGAGCCACACTGACACCTAGTAGGCTGCTGATAGAGTGGAAAATGAAACATTTATGTACATTAATGGTCACTCCGCTACTAGGGTAGTAAGTAAATAAGTGACCAGTTCACACTAATATGGGGTAGCTCAAACTATGAAATAAACTGTGGCTGGCATTGATTTTTAAATACTGGTTGTCTATAAAACTGGAGTTTAGTTTACCCTTCAAAGTGCAACAACTTGCAAATTTGAACACTTACAATTTAAACAATTTCTTTGGGAGGGCTCACATATTGTCTGTTCAAGAAAGAAAAAAACAATAGATCCCCAGGTAAAATCATGGAAATGGTCCTGCTCTCAGCCAGGCCCAGCTGCAGTCTCTAGGTATCTGAGACCAGCCATAGAATTATATTTTTCCTTGGAGTCAGGGGTTGGGGAGACCTAACAGAACTTTGCTTTATCTTCCATATAAGTCTTAAAATGCACTACAGAGCATCTAAAACCCCAGAGCTTCTGGGGTCTGCTCATAACTACTGACACTGGGGTGCCCAATCCCCCAGTATCTCCCTGAAATAAAGAAAACCCACACTTGTAGTTTAATTTTTTAAATAAATGTTGGAAAAGAAAAATGTTCATAGGTGTTTGTTGCTGCCATTCTGTAATTGCCCTCCCCAAGCCCGTCCATATTAGTCTTCCAGCACAGGGATCTGCACCTTAGATCCAGTGCAACAGCAATACTCAGCGGTGAAAATCTGGCATTGACAAATGCTTGTTTTACTGAAGTGAGAAAGCAGCAGCTGGTGTCATAACAATATAAGTAAAACATTTTAAGTGAGACAATATGCTTTTGACTAGCAATAGTGGCTATGGAGTAAAATGTAAAACATTTATCCATTGTAAACGGAGGAAAGGCTACAAAAGACATTATGGAGAAACATTAAAGATAAACTGTTTAGTTTCACCAGAATGGACACACTACTGAGCATTTTAAATCTAGAACATTAGAAACTAATAAAAACTAAAATATTAACTAAAAGAAAAAGAGTGACAGGCAAAATTTTATAAACTGCAAGCAGTAAGACTGTGAATATAGGAATAAGATAGTATTACATATATATTTTTTAAAAAGAATGTTTTATTTTGACTATTAGGTGTGGGCCATGAAGAAATCAGAGGCTTCTCTTGGTAAGTGGTACTTATTGAATGTAACAGAATTTCCAAATAGGTATTTTACAAAGTGTAATAATTATAATTGATTGATTGCTTGATTGATAAAATTTAAATTTATCTAGGTACAATATTTAGGGATGAAATCCCTGTTTTAAATAAGAATGCCCTGTACAATATAACAAAACCGACATACATTATTGTACAACAGACAACAAACAATGCAATACAATATTATAGTATATGGTTTGGGCTTATTATGTATGGAACTCGGTGACTACCCAAATGTTGTTGTGCACATTCTAAAAGTTGTTGTGCATGTTCCAAAAATTATTGTACACATTCTATAAGTTATTGTACATTTCTATAATCAATAATCATAATCCCCTAATTAATGTTCATTATCCCTCCACTATATGCCACAGTGCCACCTCATTGATCAAAATAGAGCCCTTCATCCAAAAATCAAAACAAATATGGTGGCGCCACTGATGGCTCACCGAGATGCCCAGACATGGAATGTAATAGCTCACTCCGCTCTTCCAAATCATAACAATTTGACAGTTTTTTTTTATTTTATAAATAAATGTCAGCAGTGAAGGACTGCAGGTTCAGCAGCAGCAGAAAAGGACCATACTGTTGGGACTCCACGTCACACTGAGCTGCCAACAACAATGGGACTGGGAGAGCTCAAACATAAGGTATGAAATTTGCTGAAGTGAAACTTTGAGGAAAAAATGAAAAAAAACCTCTGGGAATCATATGAATGAAGTATGGGCAGAGATACACAACTCACCCTGTGTTTCCATCTCATAGAAACATAGACTTTGACAGCAGATAAGGACGCTTGGCCCACCTAGTCTGCCCATTTCCTACCTAGAGGATAAGCTGCAGATCTTATTTAACCAACAGCCTATTTCTTCCTACCCCCCACAAAAATTGCCTTATGTCTGTCCCATGCATTCTTGAATTCTCCCATAGTTTTAGACCAAACAACTGCCTCAGGAAGGCTGTTCCATGCGTCCACCACCCTCTCTGTGAAAAAATACTTCATCACATTGCCCCTGAGCCGTCCCCCCTCTATTTTCAAATTGTGTCCCCTTGTTCTTGCACATCTCTTTTTCTGAAAGATGCTACCCTCTTGGACTTTGTTGATTCTATTGAGGTACTTAAACATTTCTATCACGTCCCCCCTCTCCCTCCTTTCCTCAAGAGTATACATATTAAGATCCTTTAGCCTCTCCTCGTATGACTTCTCTTGCAGACCCTGCACCATTTCAGTTGCCCTCCTCTGAACTGCCTCCATCCTGTCTATGTCCTTGTGGAGATGGGGTCTCCAGAACTGGACACAGTACTCCAGATGGGGTCTCACCAACTGTCTGTACAGGGGGATAACAACTTCCTGTTTTCTGCTGGTGATGCCTCTCCCTATACATCCCAGTATCCCCCCAGCACTCCCTATTGCCTTCTCACATTGCTTGCCAATCTTAAGATCATCTGATATGATTACCCCCAGGTCCCATTTCATTTTTATGTTGCTTGCACACATGTGCAAGAAACATAGTGCCATCATTGGAGATTTCAGAGGTGTGTCACCCCCTCCTCCAATTCAGTCAGTGTGTTGGCAGGTGCAGCCCCTGTAAGCCAATGCATTCTGGAACTGTCTATGACACGCTCCAAAATGCAGTGGCATACAGTTGAATGGGGGAGCTACGCTTGAGTGAGCAGTGATAAGATAAGGCTGCTCACGCACAGCTCCCCCCCCACAGACAGAAGCCCACACAGGCGTGCGTGCCTCCGCATGCACGCACTGTATAGCCGACGGGGTGCCCAATCCCCGTCGGCTGTGCTGCGTTCCCCCCGCCTCCCCCCAAACCCTTCTGAAATGCTATGCTGGGAGCCCACCCCAGTGTGGCAAGCAATCATAGGCCGACGGGGTGCCCAATCCCCCTCGCGTTAGGGCACCCCAACCGTCCTTGTGCCATGCTGGGGCCCACCCCAGCATGGCAAGCGTCCACGTCGTCCGTTTCTTTTTCCTGTAAAGAAAAATGGTCCGCATAGTCTCCCGCCCCATCCCACAACCCGCACTCCCACCCCCACTGCGCACCCAGCCTCCCCACACCCCTCACCCCCATACTTACCTCCGGAGCGCGCCGACGATCTTGATGGACTGGGAACATGTCTGCACTCTTCAAAGCTGACTGCGAACTGAGGAAATGCCGGTAAGCTATATAATGGGCTAGATAGGGGGGTTTCAACTTTGTTGCATATCTCTGGCATTTTTGGGAATTTTTGCACCAAATTTTCAACATGGGGTTTTTGGGACCCCTTCTCATGGTTGATGTTACTGTCATGGTGTTATTCAGGCCCGAAGGGTGATTTCGCAGTCACTGTGCAGTCACTGTGTGAAATCACCCTTCTGGCTGGATAAGCCATGACAGTGACATCATTCATGAAGGGGTCCCAAACCATGTTAATTTATGCCAAAATCAAAAATGACTGTTTCTAGAGCGTACATTGTGCATTTCCTATGCAGGCTCGTAAGTTTGCGAATTTTCAATATTTTCACTCCAGATTTTCAACATTGCCATTTTACTACACCTTCTTATGAGTAGTACAGTTGTCATTTTTACATCTCACCCAAATGTGTTTCGCCCATGTGGCGCACAATGGCGCAGTCTGTGTGCGAGATCAATGTACGGGACAAATTAAGAAAATCACAGTGACACTGCTCATGAGGTGAGGTGTTAAAATGGCTATGTTGAAAATTTGGTGGAAAAATCCCAAAAAATGACTGTTTTATGAGCGTGCATTGTACAGTTCCTATGCACACTTGTAAGTTCGCGAATTTTCAATATTTTCACTCCAGATTCCCAACATTGCCATTTTACCATACCTTCTTATGAGTAGTACAGCTGTCATTTTTCACATCTCACCCAGAACGTGTTTCTGCCCATGTAGCGCACAATGGCGCAGTCGGTGTGCGAAATCAATGTGCGGGACAAATTAAAAAATCCACAGTGACACTGTTCATGAGGCAAAGGTCTTAAAAGGCTATGTTGAAAATTTGGTAAAATTCCAAAAAATGACTGTTTCTGACGTCACGATGTACAGTTCAACGCACACTGGTAAGTTCGCGAATTTTCAATATTTTCACTCCAGATTTTCAACATTGCATTTTACCACACCTTCTTATGAGTAGTACAGCTGTCATTTTTCAAATCTCACCCAAAATGTGTTTCCACCCATGTAGCACACAATGGCGCAGTCGGTGTGCGAAATCAAAGTATGGGACAAATTAAGAAAATCACAGTGACACTGTTCATGAGCAGAGGTCTTAAAATGGCTATGTTGAAAATTTGGTGAAGAAATTCCACAAAATGACTGTTTTACGAGCGTGCACTACGCAGTTCCTCACTGCCTTTCTCGTAGTTCTCGAATTTTCAATATTTTCACTCCAGATTTTCAACATTGCATTTTTACCACACCTTCTTATGAGTAGTACAGCTGTCATTTTCACATCTCACCCAAAACATAGCCTCACTTATGAAGCATAATGGCGCATTCGGTTTGCAAAATCAATGTAATGGACAAATTAAGAAAATCACAGTGACACTGTTCATGAGCAGAGGTCTTAAAATGGCCATGTTGAAAATTTGGTGAAAAAATTCCCTTCAGATGTTCTGCAATATTACTAATGAAGACATTGAACAGAACTGGCCCCAGGACCGATCCCTGCAGCACCCCACTGGTCGCCCCCTCTCCCTAGACTGCATACCATTTACCACCACTCTCTGCATCCTGTCTGTTAGCCAGTTTCTAACCCAGTTTACCACCCTTTCCCCCATGTCCAGCCTACCCAGCTAGTTTATCAGCCTCCTATATGGGATGGTGTCAAAGGCTTTGCTGAAATCAAGGTAAGCATTGTCCACCGCCCCACCCTGATTTACTTCCTTTGTCACCCAGTCAAATAAATCAGCCAGATTTATCTGACATGATGTCCCCACTGTGAATCCATGTTGTCTATGGTCCTGGGTTCCGATGGCATCTAGATGCCCCACTATCCTTTCTTTAAGCAATGTCTCCATGATCTTCCCCTCTACTGAGGTGAGGCTGAATGGCCTATTGTTCCCTGCCTCCTCCCTGCTGCCGAACTTGTGTAGAGGGACCACATGTGCCCTCCTCCAATTCACTCATGTTGAATGACTCAGTGAACATGGCTGCCAGAGGTGCTGCTATCTCCCTCCAGATTCTGTTAATATCCTGGCGTATTCCATCTGGTTCCATCGCTTTGTCTACCTTCAATTTAGTGAGCTCCTGCAGACTCTTTTGCCTTTGAATGGACTATTGTCCACCTCTTCACCCCCTTGGCAACTGCTGTACTGCTGTGGCCCTTGCCCCTCCCACTCTTCTGTGAATACTGAATGGAAAGACACAGTGGATGTCTTGGGAGGAAGGCATGAAACTGTCACTTCCAAATACCTAAACAGCACATACAAGCTAGCAACATTCGGCATTGACAAATGCGTGTTGTTGTTGTTACTACCTCCCCCCCACTGTGTAATCTTCCCCTGGGTTTTTGTTTGCCAGGTGCATCACCTTGCACTTCTTTGCATTGAATCCAAGCTGCCATACTTCTGACCATTCCTCCAACCTTGCCAAGTCCCTTCTCATCCTTTCCACACATTCTTGTGTATCAACCCTGTTGCAGATCTTTGTGTCATCTGCAAAGAGGCATACTTTTCCTTCCAGTCCCTCTGCAATGTCACCTATGAAGACATTAAAATGACAAGACCCAGTACTGAACCCTGTGGTACCCCACTAGTAACCCCTGTTTCTTCAGAGTGGATTCCATTTACAATTATCTTGTGTGTCATGTTGTTCAGCCAATGTTTTACCCAGGCTACCACCCTGGGACCCACTCCAAGGCTGGTTAATTTGACTACTAATCTTTTGTGTGGGAGTGTGTCATATGCCTTGCTAAAGTCTAGGTAGGCCATGTCCAGGGCTGATAGACCAGCATGGACCTCTCGAGCTTTGCTCTTGAGGTCGATAAGCTGGTATCTCAACCCCTCGATGGAAACACAGGCTCATTGTGTATCCATGATCATTCATTACTCTTTATATTTGGCATATGAAACTATTGCACATAATAAACAATTACAATACACACAAGTACACAGGTACAATATTATTTAACATTCAGAAACTGTTGCACATAATAAAGAATTAAAAGCAAGTGTCTGTTTGTTAGTTTGTCGAATTGTGTTGAACGGGTATGCCCACTGAGACTAGAAGTCCAATTTTCAGGGACGAACTGGGGGGAGGGATACAGATTGTAACCAACTGAAATTGAACCAGGTTAAGCTGTTGATGATGTTTTTTACTGAATGGGTGAAATTTGGCCAGAACACTGGGGAAATTCCCCTACTCTTCCTGGTAGGGGGTGCTGTGTTTGGAGTTGTGATAACCAGTTTTTCTGAGTAGTGAGTTGCAGCAGGATGTTCAGGTGGCTGGGGAGTGGGTCTTCACCTCAGCCTTCCCCTTGTAAGACACCACAATGGATTTAGAGAAGCCACTGGAGGAAGCATTTGTTTGGCAACTGAATTGATGGAGCCTAGGCATGAGGCACCAAGACCTGAGGAGATGGAGGTGGAATCTCTAGAGCCAGCTACAGTGAGCGAGATGTCAGCAGATGCTATCCATGGGAGGATTAAGAAGAGGAACTGAGGTTCCACGATCTCAAGAATCATTTGGAAGTGGAACTATGGCAGCAGGAGTTTGAACCATGAGCACAGGGGCCAGAAGCACCATGGAAACAGGATGACGCAGTGCAAGAAGCAGGGGCACAAACTAGTGCGAAAAGCGATGGCATATTGGCAGTTTCTGGATCAGAGAAAGATAGCACAGGCTCTCCAATGATGCAGGTAACCACTGTTATGGTGGTAGGATACTCAGATGGGAATGGGGTGATCTCACAATGGGAATCAGTACAAAAGTAAATATTACTATGGGACTGGGAACAGGAGAATGTGTTGGCTGGTAATGGCACAGAGACAATCGATGTGGGGAATATGTCTATCTTTCAGGCTAAGCGGGTTACCTTCAATAGACAGGTTTCCACAGGAGAGAGTGGAAAAAAAAGTACAGTAAAAGAGTCTGTTGGGAAGAGCAAAAAAAAGACATGCTTTAAGTGTTGAAGGAGGGAACATGTCTTCCTGTACAGAGAAATGTGGGGACACTGTGCAAAGTGCTGGACCCTCTACTATGCCAGCTAGCTGGGTAATGTCAGCACTCAAGATTGCTGGCTGAGTAAAGAATTTATCAGGCGCTGGCTGGGATGCAAACCTCCCTGACCATTCTAATGAAACCCTGATTTCAGGCTTAATTCCAGGTGCTGTGTCGCAGCAGATACAGGCTCACGAAGGCGGCCCTGAGTCCTTCTGATACCAGGACCAAAATCCCTATAAAAAGTTCAAAATGATCTGGATTCTGCCTCAAACACTGCTTTAAAAATTATCAGAGAACTTGAGGAGAAGAACCCTTGAATAGTGTGAGGTGACCCCCCATTCCCCAGTGGTAACAGAGACTGCAGTTTCCACTTGAACAGGCTACTCTTGGGGACCCTCAGAATCAGGCGGGCAGAGCTACCTAACCAGGCTCCCCCAAATGTGTGGCATACAAATGTTCAAGATCAGTTATTTCCAGACAATAGAAGACATGCTTCCAAACCTGCAACCAGGAGGAACGCAGTCCACCTCAAGTTCCTGGGAGACATGTCAGAAGTCCCAGACGGGTTGTTTGTTGGACTAGGTCTTGCTCAAAGACAGCATGAAATATTACAGATCTAGATGTATGCATTGATACATGTGCCAGAGTTCAGTATTTGACATCACCTTTAAGCATCCTGCTAGGCTGGATAGGTTCTGGAAGCAGTACCAGATGCTGATGCACACTCCATTATGGAAGCCTTTTCTGGAGATTCCGCTAACAAAGCCCATGTTTAAGAAAATAACAGTACTATTCAGGAATGAGGAGGTGAACATTGCAGACATTACATACTGGCTCCAACAATATTGTACCATTAATATATATCCAGAACCAATTCTGGATGAGGAGCATTGTGAACTGGAGGATGGTGATACAAGATTACGTTGAAATTGGAACAGGGGCAGTCTAAACATCTCCCTAACTGTTTTTTGGGGGATGGGATGGGGGGTGATGTTTTACCTAGGACAGCCCACGGTCTGCCATAAGTGTGGGGAAGTGAAGCATTTAAGCAATGTCTGCGAGAAGCAAAAATGTGGGTTATGTGGGGAAGTGGGTCATGTTAGTGTACAGTGTCAGCAGCCATTGTGCTCCGATCTCTGCGAGGAGCATGGATATACTTTCTGCAATTGCTCCTGGGCCTCACATAACAGCATAGATCTAGTCTTACTGACTGAGCAAGATGTCTATGTGGCCACAGCACAAAAAAAAATGCGAATGCATGACCTGATGATGAACATGACCCTGACAGACCCGAAATCTCAGAGAGAGGCTAGGCCCAGGAAAGAGTCCTAGGCAGTTGATATTATGGTAGAGCAAACTCCCGTACCCCTCCACCTAGGTCACAGGATTTGGGTGTGGAAGAAGTGGATGAAGAACTTCCAACAGTAGAACCCTCAGATGAACCCCCCACCTTGGAGGAGATATAGTTGGGAAGGTCTCCTGAGGGAGCAGGACTTGGGTTAGCAGGCCCTGCCAATACGAGTTGCATGCTGCCCCCAGAAACTCTACAGGACCCATTTTGTAAGAGGGTAATATGATCTAAGGCTGGGAAAAAAGTTATGGAGGCCCAAAAAGTACGTTCAGATGTGGACCCAGTTATTTTGAAAAACACAAATGAGGTTTTATTGGAGCAAGAGGAAGAAGAGGAAGGGATGGAGTTGGATGGTTCTTCTGTCTCCACATCACAACCTGAGGCAGTCTTAGACATTGGCATAGGTGATAAACCTAAGCCCAAAAAAAGGAAAAAGCAAAAGTGACTTATTGCTTTTTGTTTAGTTTCATAAGTGTCTTGCTAACTTTTTTTTTCCTTATGGATGAGGATCTTACTGTCATCACGCTAAATGTAAATAGTATCAAGACCCAGGAGAAAAGAAGGGTTACTTATGCAAGCTTAGTGGAGGGAAGGAACATATTAATTTTCTACAGGATATTAGATTACACATTACCAGAGATTGGAGAGGCACAAAGGGATTGGAGGTGGGGTCCTCCCTGTGGTCAATAGGGAAGAACAGTGCTCTGGTCTAGGTATTCCATTTACTGGTATTCAAGTAAAACTATTACAAGTAATTGATGTAAGTCCAGGTGGAGCATTAGTGGTGGATGTTATTTTGCATGGGACTGCATATCAGTTGATTAATCTCTATTCCCCACAAACGAAGGCAGAGATCTTCTTTATTTAGAAGTATTGCACCTTATTTGCATACCATGAAGTTAGTGTTGTGAGGGGGGGTTGATTTCAATTGCCGGTTTGCTCACAGGGATGGTGGACAAATTATTTAAAATTATTAACTTAGATGAGAGCGACAGTGAATAATTTATCAGAACAAATACAAGAGATAAAAAAAAAATGTATTGTTACCATAAGGAAAAAGAGGATAGGGTAGCTATTCAACAAAAATTTGTAACTAAGGGAATGAAGAAGCAAGTAAATCCATATAATCTAGGGTTGCATGGAGCCCAGAAAGTAGCGTTTACAGCTTTAAGGTATGGCTCGTGAAAGATCGACAATAGATGGAGAATGCAACATGTTATTCAGACTCACATATGAAATACTTTCCAGAAAGAGTAATTAGACAGAACTCCTTTTTTAAGCATTTAGACATTCCTCAGTTATCACAGGAGGACATACGTGGGTTGGAAGCACCCATCTCCTTACTGAAAATTAGAGCGGCAGTGGCTAATTTGACCTCCTGTGCTACTCCAGGAAGGGATGGAATTCCTAAGATTTTTATAAAGAATTTGTTGAAATATTGGTACCATGGTTACAGATGCTATCTAGATGGAAAATAGGGTGGTGCCCAGTATGAAGGATGGGCTAATGATATTTCTTTACAAAAAGGGAGAGCCACAAAACATTAAGAATTGGAGGCCTTTGAGTCTATTGTCTTCAGATTACAAAATTCTGACTCAAATATTGATGATGAGGTTAGCAAAGATGGCTCAAAAGTTAATCATTCCAGCTCAAACTTGTGCAATCCCAGGCAGAAATATCATACAAAACCTAATACAGTATATATCAGGAGATTATGGAACAAGGCTTACAGATGAAGTTGAATGGTTATTTGATGTCTGTTGACTGGAAACAGCTTTGATGCGGTCAGACAGGAACACATTTGGGCAGTATTACAGCATTATGGGATCCCAGAATGGATGATAAAATGATTGCAAATGTTATATATTGAAGTGCAGGTTGCCCGTTAATTAATGGATACCTAGGCATCCCTGTGTATGTGAAAAATGGAGTACAGCAGGGATGTCCGATGAGTCCACTGTTATATGTGTTTGGATTGGACCCAGTTTTACACATAATAAAAGCAGCAGAGGATATTATACCAATAAAACACAACATGAGAATTTATTTAGGAAAGTCACATCGTATACTGATGACTGCATATTTACTATGGCTGACTTAAATTCTTGTAGGAAAATACTTCAAGTAGTGAGGGAGCTGCAAGAAGTCACGGGAATCTATATACAGTAAATACGGAAAAAGTAAGGTGTTGGTTTTGGGTACAGCACCTGAGGCAGTGTTTTTTCAATTCCGGTGTTAAAAGGAAATGTGAAAAAAGTTTTAACTGGGAAAAAGCATATGAGGTAGCTCATCAGAAAGTAATGCCTAGGAGGTCATGGAAAATTACAAGGAAAAAGAGGGTGTTTCTGAATAGGGCATATTTAGTTCTGATTTTTCTTTGTTTTCCATGTTTTTCCATTGTCATATGCTATGCATACTAAAGTGATGGGTCTTTTCTTTCTTCTACTTTGGGGAAGCAGGCTGAAGCCAGTAAAATGTGTGCATACATATAGGGCCTAGAAGGCAGGTGGATTGAACATGTTGCAGCCTTTAGTGTATTTGTTTAGTAATTTTTATGTTGCTTGCACGCATGTGCAAGAAACATAGTGCCATCATCGGAGATTTCGGAGGTGTGTCACCTCCTCCAATTCAGTCAGTGTGCTGGCAGTGACCCCTGTAAGCCGATGCATTTTGGAGCAGTCTGACATGCTCCAAAATGCAGTGGCATACAGTTGAAAGGGAGAGCTACGCTTGAGTGAGCACCGATAAGATCTCAGGCATTTTTGGGAATTATTACACCAAATTTTCAACATGGGGTTTTTGGGACCCCTTCTCATGAATGATGTCACTGTCATGGCGTTATTCGGGCCCGAAGGGTGATTTCGCGCAGTGACTGCACAGTGATGTGAAATCACCCCTCGGGCCTGAATACCGCCATGACAGTGACATCATTCATGAGAAGGGGTCCCAAAAACCCATATTGAAAATTTGGTGCCAAAATTCCAAAAATGACTGTTTACAAAGCGTCGCGTTGTGCAGTTCCTTGAACTGTAAGTTACGTGAAATTTCAATATTTTCACTCCAGATTTTCAACATTGCCATTTTACCATACCTTCTTATGAGTAGTACAGCTGTCATTTTCCACATCTCACCCAAAATGTGTTTCTTCCCATGTAGCGCAGAATGGCGCAATTGGTGTCTGAAAATCAATGTATGGGACAAATTAAGAAAATCACAGTGACACTGTTCATGAGCAGAGGTCTTAAAATGGCTATGTTAAATTTGATGAAAAAAATTCTAAAAATGACTGTTTCTGATGCGTTGAGCAGTTCCATGCATTTCGTAGGTTTGCGAATTTTCAATATTTCCACTACAGATTTTCAACATTGCCATTTTACCACCTCCTTATGAGCAGTACAGCTGTCATTTTTCACATCCTGCCCAAAACGTGTTTCCACCCATGTAGCGCACAATGGCGCAGTTGGTGTGCAAACTCAATGTATAGGGACACATTAACAAAATCACAGTTCCTATGCACGCTCGTAAGTTCGCAAATTTTCAATATTTGCACTCAATGACTTCAAATACCTAAATAGCACATAGAAGCAAGCAACATTCGGCACTGACAAATGCTTGTTTCTATAGCTCTATACACCCTAGTGTTGGAAAAAGATGTGATGGCGAGAATTAGGTATGGAATTATGGGGAATCTTTTACAGGCTTTGGGTAGAGGAAATGCAATGTTTTGGACAAGGACTCCCAACATATACAAACCAGTTAAAATATATTAGATTCTGGAAAATTGAGCTCAGCAGGTTTTAAATCAGGACAAAAAATATTTTATAGGATAATTGTGGAGCGTTGTTATTTTGAATTATTATATTATTTATGGTTTCATCTAACATTAATACTGAACAGCTTTTGGCCAGCATGATAGAACCCAGGATACCATTGAAGATGCAGGCTGTATTATGGCTCAGTGGACATCAAAAGCTAAATGTTAAAGGCAATTAAATGCAGAAGCAGACGGCGAGAGGGAAGTAGTCAACAGCAATGCTTAGGACAAATAGAAACAATTAGACATTTGTTTTGAGTGTGTTCATGTACAGGGTTTCTGGACAGCTTTAAGCGGCATTATGGGATGAAGAACTGTTTGATCAGCTGACATATAACATACTAAAATTAGGACAAATCCTGAAGGAGCGGAAGAAATGGAAGGTGAGCATGTTACATGTCATCCTGGCCTGTATAAAATGGTCCCTGTGGCAGATCTGGTGCCAAAGATTCCTGCAGAATGAAGATATACAACAACAGGATGTTTATGTAAAATCCAAGATGAGATAGATAGCGTATACTGTTATGAAAAACAATCACTAGGACAGAAGGTGTGTACAATGTTATGGAGCAATTTGATTGGGTGGGTTCGATGATTATCCCTGGATGACTGCAGGTAAGATTGCTTTGACTGACATTTCGATTTGATAAATTAGAAAATGGCTAAGATATGTACATAGTGGCCCAGATATTCAAACTGCGCCAGGCTGTGGTGCAAGCATGGCGCAGCTCAACTTAGCTGCGTAGGGGTGTGGCATGGGCGATATTGAAAGGAGCTGCCCATGGCTCAGCAGCTTTGAATATCACACCCTGGCCACCCCCAGTGTGCATGGCACAGTGGCACTGTGCCAGCGCAAGTGGCCAGAGTGGAGCATGGAGATGCGCTAGCACAAGTGCCATTGCGCCATTCACAGCACCAGCGATATTCAAAAGTGACATGCAAATAGGGCCATAATTTATGCAAGGCACACATGGGGCCATTTGCATGTCATTATGGCCCCATTTGCATGCAGGTGCACCAATCCCCGACGACTTGCGCCTGTCGCCCTGCCAGGCAGCAGCCATCAGGGACCGATGCCCCTGCAGCCTGATCACGGGCCTTTGTTTAAAACATAGATCCCTGTCCTATATCCATGGTGGTCCAGTGGACCGCTCTCTGCCCGACTGTGGGCATATGTTTAAAAAGAAATTCCACGTCCAATATCCCTGGTGGTCCAGTGGACCTCAATGTGCCCGATCGCAGGCATGTGTAAAAAAATACTTCCTCGTCCAATAGCCCTGGTGGTCCAGTGGACTGATTGCTGCCAATCACGGGCATCTGTTTAAATAAACCCCCCCCGGCCAATATCCCTGGTGGTCCAGTGGATCACACTCTGCCCAATCGCGGGCATCTGTAAAACATAAAACGTCCTATTACCTGGTGGTCTAGGGTACTCGCCTCCCCACCCACCCACTGAACCCCACTGCCCCACTCCCCGGTCAGCGGCGGCGGCAGCACCCACCAGCCTGCCACCCGCGCCTGACAGCTGGTGAGGGCTGCACCCATTGGTTCTGGCGTGAGCCAATGGGCGATGCAACCCATATACTATTCACATATATGGAATGTGGTATAGTATGGGCTGCGCCCATGGCTCGCTGTGAACCAGACGGTGCAGCCCTACTGGTGTCGATGACGGTGGTGGCATGGCGGGTGGTGGGGTGCTGCAGCCTGCTGGCGAGGAAACGCAGGGGCAGTGGGGCTTAATGGTGGGTGGAAAGAAGCCTGAACCACCAGGGTAATAAGACATTTTATGTTTACGAGATGCCCGTGATCGGCGAAGTGCGTCCACTGGACCACCAAGACAATGGAGGGGTTAACAGATGCCCCAATCGGCAGCAATCGGTCCACTGGAGAACCAGGATATTGGACGGGGGGGTATTTAAACAGATGCCTGCAATCGGGCATTGGGGATGGGTGCCACCAGGTGCAGCCAGAACTCGGGTGGCCACCCACAAGTGGCAGCTGCCGTGTTGCACCCTGCAATGTGGCAGCTCACCTGTGGGTGGCCATCAGTTGTTCCTTTTTGGCTTAAGTTTGTGCTGGCGCAGGTAGGGGTTGCGCATGCATGGCTCTGCACATACCATGCTGAATATCGGGCTGTGCAGGTTATGCATGGGCACGCCCCCCCACCTGTGCCTGCATACATTACTGATGCGCTTCGGCACATCGGGATTTGTGCAGCACACTTTTCCCTTTTGAATATCGTGCCGGGGCGCATCAGTGGTTTGTGCATGGTGCAACACTGTTGCGCCATGCGCAACCCTTTTGAATATCTGGGCCAGTATGTTTTGTGTTTTTCATTGATGATGGGGATGCACAAATAGTGTAATGGAAGAGGCTGAGGTAGGTTATAGACATGGATTATTTTTCACATACTTATTCTTCTTATTTTTTTTTGCATATAGTTTTATATAAGTTGTTCATCTTGTAAGATTATTTGATTAAGAAATAAGAGTTAGGAGGTAAAGTTTCTTTTTTTGATTTATTCACAGAAAGTTTATGTTTCATTTGTATCTTGTTTTTGAATGTTAAAAAAAATTCTCCTACTTGTCCGGAGGGGGAACCTCTGTCTGTCTGCTGAGATGGCCAGTTCTGCAGGTGAGCTGTCAAGGATGGATGTGGATGAGGCTAGGGGACAGGTCTTAACTCTGGCCTCAGAAATCGAGACCAAACTCTTTTTTTATGCTGCAGGACCTGTGGAGGTCAATGATGTTTCAATGGAAATGAATGTATAGACCAATGTTGACAGTACACACCCGAATACTTTTCTGGAGAAATCTGCATCTGAATTGCAACTGCATATGGCTATGGAAGAAAAGCATCTTTTGGATACAAAAAAAACTTCAGGAGACTGAACAAACTAAAAGAGAAAGAGACTGCATCTTCTATGGGCCTCCTTGGCAATGGAAACAGCCATGGTAGTTTGAACATAGCAACCCCAGCCCCATGTGACACCACTCAAACAAGGTAACCAGTGATACAATTACTTTTCAAACCTCTCCAACTGATCAAAGCAATGCCACTGTATTTATGTTTTCAGCTGGGGCTAAACAGCATAGCACGAAAGACAGTCTGAGGGAAATGCCCCCATTCATTAAACAACTTGGGGTCTTGTTCCCATCTCAGATCTGGCCAGTAAAGAATGTCCCAGTTTCGGCTATGGTTGATCTTTCCCAGACAAATGCTTTTATAGGTGGCTCTTCACCTATTGCAAACAGTAACACTATATCAAGTGCTCCAGAGTTGTATGCAGAGATAAATGTGACAAAAATACCTGTTCTGATAGCACAGTCAGAGTCTGTTTCAGCTCCACAGTGTACAGTCAAGGATCAGGTGGCTGAAACACTTAAGAGGACACAGTCAGAAATGACACACATGGGGAACACTATCCATAGCTGAAGACTCCCGGAAGACTTAAACGATTTAGCAAGCAGCACAGTGGCTGCAACACTACAGCTCCTTCACGGGACATCAACTGTTTTGGAGTAAGAGCTCATTTAGCAAAAAATTGGCTCCACTGAAAATTCTTGTGGAAGATGAAATTTACAGTAAAAGGAAAAAGAGGAAATCTGGAGGAAAAGGAACAGTGTCGCCTTATCGATCAGAAATATCTCCTCAGATACCAGTTATTTGTTGGACACAGGAGAGAGGGCAGAAGTCCCTTCACTCACAGTGCCTTCTCAAATTCTGAAGCCCCAAACCCCAGAATATGTAGCAGCTGCAATGCAACTGGCATTTTGGTTGCCACAATATACCTCTACTACTAAACCTTGGACGGACTTTGCCCTTAAAGGGGCCAGTTAGATTCAAATTGAAGACAGTCATTGGATTCCTGACTCGACCTAGGACATGAGCTCTTCCATAGTGGTTATGTCTTCTCAGGAGTGGTGCCCCTAAGTGGAAGCTAATGATCACACTTTAACTAAGGTACTGCCAGACGAAATTTCTGATAAAAATGGGGATGCTTTACATCCTACTGTCACATCTGATACTACTACTGAGAATGATAATGAATGTACTTCACAGGCACAGGGGCTTACTGGACAAGCCTCACATACTCCAGCTATGGCCCTCCACTCTGGTTTGGTAGCTACAAGGGCACCTATCGAAAATATTAATGAAGATACATCCCCCCCTCCCAAACGTCACATCTACCCCAGGATCAGCCCTGACAGAGCTTTCAGCATCAGCAGCAAATGGGTCACATACATCCAGAAATATCCCTCAGTCTGAACCTCCTCTTAGACCCCTAGTCTTCGACTTGTTCAAAACAACTAAACAGAACCACTACCCACACTGCATGTTGTCAGACTTAAGTACAAGATGACTAGGCAGACTAGATAGGCCAAGCGGTACTTATCTGCCATCAAAGTCTATGTTTCTATGTTTCTAAGGGTGGTCTTGACCACAGAACAGACAGACAATATGTTGGAAAAACATTGATCAAGGACTTTCTACACTTCTCCCCCACAGATGTGTTTGCTTTTATTCACATCTCGGGGGAAGAAACCTTTGATATAAGTTTCCAGACTCCACAACTCCTGGAAACCTTTTGATATAAATACAATCAGCTTAAACTTTCTCCCTTTTGGACAGCATTTATTGCAATCCAGCTCGCCAAACCTCTAGTCAAAATGGTCGCCATCATGTTCCGAAATGAAAGCATCCCTGTAGGAGATATATACCACTGGTTGCAACAAAAATGCAAGGTTCTTAGTGTCCATGAAGCAGTTCTGGACACAGAACACTTTTGTACTGGGGGGTGGAAATTTAAAGTGAAGCTTTAGCAAACAGTGGAGTGCATATCTCACATCCCAAATTGTTTTTTCCTTGGATGGGATCAGGGAGTCTGTTTCTATGCTGGGCAGCCAAAGGCATGTTATCGCAGCTAATATTTTTCCTAGTCAAACTATCTCTTGTTGGGAGCTGCAATACTGAACATAGGATTTGCAAGAAAGCGAGTTGTGCTCACAACAGAGGGAGGGGAACCTTTTAATTGTCCTTGGTTTGTAGCAGATATACTGCAGGTGGAGGCTACTTCTAACTGAAAGGTGAAATAAGGAATTTACAATTATCAGGAAAAGACAGTCTTGTTAGAATTCTTAAGATTTTCAGTGCAGGAAGAGTTCAAAGCACAGCTGACTTATTTTGGGGCTGACTGCTTTCAGAGCACAAATCACCAGGCTGTTTTGGGGCTGGGGAGGTTTACCTGTGTCTGACTTGAATGTCTGGATTTTTCTCTGTTTGATTAGCAGGGGATTTCCTCTGTCTAATTGTTGTGTATAGTATCTTGCAGACAGGAAGGTACTCATCGCAGCGGTGGGTCAGAGCTCTTAGCTGATTGTTTTGTGAGGGCACAGTTTAGGCCCAACCCCTTCCCACCCTCACCCACCCACCCCTGGAAATAGTTCCTTTATACCTGGGGTTCTGACATCATTTCCTCAAGAGTGCAAGGTGGATATCAATGTCATATCCTCTCTAGCACACAGCACTGAAAATATACGCATACACATTGTATAATATATATATATATATTTCTATATAACAAACCAATCATACACACAAGCACTCACACACACAAAAAAAACATAGTCATGTGGGAAGTAGTGCAATGTAATGGCTGTGGGGCAGCAGTCTTCCGGGAGTCTTTCTGGAGGCTGATATGCTGCCCTATTTGCAGACAACTCCCTGCCCTGAGGGAGGAAGTTGCCCGTCTTCAGGCCACACTGGACAGCAGTAAGAGAACCTTCCCCAGGCCAGACTGGATGGTAGGAAGGAACCCCCCCATCCAGGAGCACCAGAGCCACCACTACCTCAGAGGTTGCAAAGAAAGCACAGCAGTTGGACCACAGTGGGCTCAGGGAGGGTGAGAAGGGTGGAACAGAGGCACACCCAGTCAGTTGTTCCACTCCACAATCCATACACCATTCTGGGGGAGCACAGCTCCCCTATGGATGCACCCACGGAGGAGATTAAGGAGGCTGAGGACACCTGTCACAAGGGAGGCCCACAGGAAGGAGGCAGAGGATGCCACAAGGAAAGGAAGCAGCTCCTGGTGGGGGACTCAATTATTAGGGGGATAGAACTGGGGGGAGCAGGGAAAACTGAAGTAAAGTGCCTGCCTGGTGCCATGGGCTTGTAGGGACAGGAAGCGATCCTCAGGATCACGAGAACAGCTGCACGGGAGTTCGAGCTGGATGTCATTGTCCACCTAGGGACAAATGACTTGGCTCAACATGAGATTAGAGCAGTGCAGAAGGACTTTGTAGAACTGGGGAGGGGCCTAAGACAAGTAGCACACACAGTATCCTTCTCAGAAGTGCTGCCTGTAAATGGCATGAGTGAGGCAAGGGTACTTTGCACCATGCAGATAAATGAGTGGTTGAAAAAATGGTGTGGAGCACAGGGGTTTGGTTTCATTGGGGACTGGGGTTCCACCTGGAGAGACACCAGCCTATACTGGCAGGATGGTCTGCATCTGTCCAGGAAGGGAACAAGTCTTTTGAGCAATTGGTTTAAATGCTTCATTGGCAAGCTTTAAACTAGTCAAGGAGAGGCACTGATAAGCAGCAGGAAAATCCCAGCCTCCCCTACAAAACAGGGTACTAAATGGGAAAAAGACTGAGGTAGAAAAGGTCAGTGGGGATGCTGCAATAGAAAGAAGCCATCAAAAATGGAAAGCAATGAGTACCAATGCACGTAGTCCTGAGTAACAAGCTTCCTGAATTAGTGGCCTTGATGGAGGAGGAACATCTGGATATCGTGGCAGTCACAGAAACATGGTTCGCACAAAACCATGACTGGGATGTAAACATACCAGGATACACTATCTACAGGAGAGACAGAGAGGATAAAAGGAGGAGGAGTAGCTCTTTACATAAGGGAAGGAATCAAAGTAACAGAACAAAAGAAAACAGGGAGGAGAAGAAGCATGGTGGGTAAATTGGAGACCCGGCAATGGCACCACAATCAACACAGGGTTGATACAGACCCCTCTCAGGGGAGGAAATGGACAAGGAAATGATAGAAAGTATACTTAGTATGGCAAAAAGGGAGATATTGCTGATGGGTGATCTGAATATGCCAGATGTTAACTGGAGTGCAGTTGCACGCAGCCACTTAAGAGTGAGGTTATTCTAGATGCCCTACAGGGGCATGCCTTAGACAACTAGTATTGTAGCCCACTCGAGAGGGAGCAATCTTAGACCTGGTTCTCTCAAATGGAGATGAAGAGGATCACAGATGTAGAAGTGGGTAGCCATCTGGGAACTAGCGCACACATCCAACAGTATGGTTCACAATAAACACAGCAATAGAGTGTCACAAGCAAAGGCAAAAGGTACTGGACTTTAGGAGGGCTGACTTTGCTAAAATGGGTAAGTGCCTAAGGAATGCACTAGCAAATGGGCAGGAAGGAGGGGCAGAACAATGGGGAATAATAAAACTGCCATCACAGAGGCAACAAGCCTTTGTGTGAAGCAAATAAACAAAACTAAATGGTGTAAGAAACCACTATGGTTCTCAAAGGAAGTGGCAGTGAAGGTTCAAGAGAAAAGGAAAGCTTTCAGGAAGTACAAGGAATCACAGAAGGAGCAGGATAGAGAACTGTATCAGTTAAAGCAAAGAAAGCTGGGAAGGCAGTCAGAACAGCAAAGGCCCAAACCGAGGAAAAGATAGCCAACTCAGTTAAGAGGATAAAACCTTTATAGGTACATCAAGGAGTGAAGGAAGACCAAGGAGGGATAGTGAGGACTTAATAAAGGGGGTGGTGGGCAGGGAGACTGTGAAAAGGCAGAGACACTAAACAAATATTTTGCTCGGTATTTACAAAGGAAGGGGTACCTAGAAAAAACAGTAGAAACACACTGGATACAGAAGTTGATACCAGCTCATTTACAGAAGAAAGGGTTCTGAAAGAACTCTTAAAACTGAAGGTGGACAAAGCAATGGGGCCTGATGGGATTCATCCCAGAATTCTATAAGAACTAAGGGTAGAATTAGTGACACCACTGACTACCCTGTTTAACAAATCATGGGAGGATGGGGTGGTACCCGAGGACTGGAGGAGGGCAGATGTGATTCCCTTTCACAAAAGTGGGAGCAAGACAGAAGCAGGAAACTACAGACCTGTTAGTTTAACCTCAGTGGTAGGGAAAATGATGGAATCACTTCTGAAGGAAAGAATTGTCGAGTATCTAGAGGCCAGAGGGGCACAGGACCCAAGGCAGCATGGATTCACAGCAGGAAGGTCATGCCAGACAAATCTGATAGATGTCTTTGACTGGGTGACCAAAGTAGTTGATCAGGAAGGGGCTGTGGACATGGTCTACCTAGACTTTAGCAAGGCATTTGACACAGTCCCACACAAAAGATTAATATACAAGTTAGTTAGCCTGGGAGTGGGTCCCAAGATGACAGCCTGGGTAAAAATTGGCTGGAAAATAGGACACAGAGGTAATAGTAAATGAGTCCACTCTGATGAAAGGGGGTTACTAGTGGGTACTGCAGGGTTCAGAGTTAGGACTAGTCTCTTCAATGTCTTTATAAGCGACATTGCAGAGGGACTGGAAGGAAAGATGTCTCTTTGCAGATGACACAAAGATCTGCAACAGAGCTGATGCACAAGGTGGGGTGGAAAGGATGAGAAGGGACTTGGCAAGGTTAGAGGAATGGTCAAATGTATGGCAGCTTAGATTCAATGCTAAGAAGTGCAAGGTAATGCACCTGGGAAACAAAAACCCAGGGGAAGAGTACACAATGGGGGGTTGAGATACTAACGACAACAAAAATGTAAAGGGACCTGGGGTAGTCATATCAGATGACCTAAAGGTGGGCAAGCAATGTGAGAGGGCAGCAAGGAGGGCTGGGGGGGATATTGGAATGCATAGGGAGAGGCATCACCAGTAGAAAACAGGAAGTTATTATCCCTCTGTACAGACAGTTGGTCAGACCCCATCTGGAGTACTGCGTGCAGTTCTGGAGACCCAGTCTTCACAAACACATAGACAGGATGGAAGCTGTCCAGAGGAGGGCAACTAAAATGGTGCAAGGTCTGCACCGGAAGACATCTGAAGAGAGACTAAAGGAGCTTAATATGTACATCCTCGAGGAAAGGAAGGAGAGGGGGGACATGATAGAAACTTTCAAGTACCTCAAGGGAATCAACAAAGTCCAAGAGGGTAGCATCTTTCAAAAAAAGAGGTGTGCAAGAACAAGGGGGCACAATTTGAAGATAGAGGGGAGGCGGCTCAGAGGTAATTTAAGGAACTATTTTTTCACAGAGAGGGTTGTGGATGCATGGAACGGCCTTCCAGAGGAGGTTGTGGAGTCAAAAACAGTGGTGGAATTCAAGCATGCATGGGACAGTCATAAGGCAATTCTAGGGGATGGGGGTAGGAAGAAGTAGGCTGCTGGTTAACTAGGCTCTGCAGCTTATCCAGTAGGCAGGGAAATGGGCAGACTGGGTTTGCCAAGCAGTCCTTATCTGCCGTCAAATTCTATGTTTCTATGTTAATATCGGTGTGGATCACGGATCCATTTGTCCAGTGTCTGTGACAAGCTGCACTGCAGTCTTTATAATGAAGTGGGACACATCAGCTCACAATGTGCAAACCACACTAAATGCAACCTGTGTGAAGAATTTGGTCATCTTTATCAAGAATGCCCATGGGCTTCTTCTAATAAAACTCATGACTTGGACCCTAAAGACCTTATAAATAAAGCTCAGGCAAACATGACAACATCCTTTGATGTACTAAAAACATGTATTCCTTACAGCTAGAACTTAAGAATTAAGAGAAATAGTGGAAGTGAAGAAAGAATACAGAAAAATATGGGGGGGATTAAAATGAGAATTTTGGCATGGGGCTACAACAGACATATGTTGGAAAAGGCAGAAAACTGAATTAAACAGCAACCAAGATCAGATTTATTACGAGATAAGAAGAAAGACATTACTTTGGGGAAACTATCCTTTTCAACACAATATTCAAAACACTTTAGTAAAATAAAAAAGTTTTACTGGATAGCTGGAACATTTTACAAGCAACAAATAAGTGGGAAGAAGTCTTTTGAGAAAAAACACGGATCACTGCTAAAAAACAAAAACAATCAAAAACAAATTAGTAAAGACACAACATTGGAAACCAGTGAAACCATTTAGCACTTGGCTTAACAGAGATGTAAAGGGATTTTAAACTTGTGGAAATTGTGTACATTGCAATAATGCCATCAAAGGCAAAGAAATTAAAAGCATGTGTCAAGATCGAAATTTTGAAATAAAGGATTTTATAACGGGCAGTACAGACCATGTCAAATACTGTATAATCTGCCCATGCTCTCTTTCTTATATAGAAAAACAATGAGACTCCTAAAAGTGAGGAAATCAGAACATAACAGTAATATAAGAAGAGGTAATGAGAGATCTACACTGGCATGACATTTTCTGTAATGAAATCAAGTTTTGAGTTTAAAATTCTTTGGGAATAGAGAAAGTGTCTAGACCAGTAGGAGGTGGAAACTGGGAGATGCAGCTGTTGAAAAGAGAAGCATGGTGGGTATGTACACTGGGGCCAGTACATATGCAGCTATCCCTGTGTGTATATGTCATACAGTGTGAATAAGTATGTTTGGCTAGAGAAGTGCAGGCCCCTGTGGGCCTGCCCTTCTGCAGACAGAAGGTCCCATGGGGAATGGACCTCTGCAACCAGATGTACTCATGCACTCTGTACAAAATACCTCACTAGATAGCATGATACAGTAGTGCATGGTTTTCTATATGCAGCTGTCTAACTGTCTAACTGACAAATCACTACCTTCTTGAAAAATGTCTAACACCCACATTGCAACAGCACTTCAGGCTGTGTAACTGCTGGCCTGACAGATGTCTGCCGCTCTGGAGACAGAATTTGGTGTGGATGTCTTACACCTCTGGCTGAAGGGGTGCAGGTCGCTATGGGGCCTGTGCTTCTGCACACAGAACTGTTGAAATTTTGGTGTCTTAGACTTTGCAGTACATGCACAGCTACAGCCAGAGGTCAGTGTGTATGTCTTGCACCTGCAGCTGCAGAAGTGAAGGCCTGTCATGTGTGTATATGTCTTAAGTGTTCTTGAGTACCTAAGGCTACAGAAGTAAAGACCCCATACAGTCCTGTACGTCTGCAGACAAAATAACTCTTGTAATTTGGATATCATGGATTTCTATCATGCTGTGGGACCTGTGTTTCTTTACACAGAAGCTCTGTTCTGATTTGGGCCTGTGCTTCTGTACACTGAAGAAGTGTTGTGATTTGAATATTGTAGATATCTATCTGGAGTGACAAGTGAGTGTGTATATCCTGCTGTGCGCATGGTGCTGGTAAAAATCCATGATGCTAGTGTGTCATCTAGAAACAACTGTATGTTGTTTGTCTTACCTGCTGATGGCTGTCTGTGGTTGCTTGTGTTGTCTTGTCCTTTTACTGCATGGCGGTGGGTGTGGGGAGTTAGGATTGGATACCCTAAAGCCACATTTCTGTTCTTTTGTGGCATTCAATTGAACCCAAACAGATGCATTAACACAGTTTTTTGAAAATAATTTCCTTTCTTTTTGTTATAGTGGAACTGTATCTTCATTAGCACAGGTCCCTCTGGTCCCCGTGCCAAGGGAATACGGTCTGCCTATGGAAGTACAGGGCCCTGTGGCAATAGATCTAATAAATCAATGGGACTGTCTGCTGGGCTGTGGAAGCACAGGGCCACCTGGGCCCTGTGCTTCCATGTGGCAATAGATACAGATGCACTGGGAAAGCAGTCAGTCTGTCAGCTGAAATGCAAGGCCTTCTACAGTTATTTATCCAAGACAGCCCACTTGAGAATCCTCATGAAATGTTTTAGTGTGTCCTGGAGCGATCCAGTTGCATGGCTGGTTCAAGCTAAACACTGTGATGTTAAGCAAAGAAAATTAGTTAGAGCAATGAGATGTTAGCAGGAAAATGAGATACCCACAATTTTGGGCAACTGTGTATTTTTAATAATTTAAATACATGTGTGCAATAAAATAGTGACCGTTACAGTAACAGGAGTAGTTCCTATTTGGCTTATGAGTGAAATGGAACAGATTTGCCAGTGGAAACAGACCTAGCATGACACCAGCCATGCAAGAGTACAACAGTAAACAAAGCATGTCACTTGAACCTTGCAATGTCTGTGTGTTTTTTAAGATTTAATTTATTATATTGCATGCTTTTGTAGTGAAAACAAGTTGGGTAAAGTTATTACTGGGCAAAAGCTCTGCCTTTCATTTTCACTTTTGGTTTGTACTGCGAACATCTATAATGCCCACGTCTTATTATATTCAAAATGAAATTAATGCATGTGTGTGTGTGTGTGTGTGTGTGTGTGTGTGTGTTATTTTTCACCTTTTGAGAAGATCGTTTTTCAGCTGCATTTATTTGACATATGAGACTATGTCCAGCTTTCTCCACCCCCAAGGCTCTCACTTGACGTAGTATGCAGTTTTAAATACCCAGGGGTCTGGTTAGATAGTCACCTAGATTTCAACACCCACATGGATGCCATCTATTCCAAATTCCTCCCAAGCTTGAAATCTTCTTCCAGAGCAAAGTCTGTCTCTCGCTCCCCACCCAACGTAAATTAATCACTAAAATGATACTGCCAGTTTTTGACTATGCTGATATAGTCAATGGCACCACCCATTCTGCACTCCTTGCCAGGTCTGGCACTCTCCTTAATGCCTTCTGCTGGTTTGCCACCAACTCCCCCTAAAGCAATCACCATTGCACACTGTACTCTTTTTTATCCACCCCTCCACTTCCTCACTGGCTTCTGACCCACTGTCTAGATATTACTGCCCACTTCTGGTTTGAGACCCTTCCATCCCATCTCTCCTCCTGTCTATCCCCTGCAGTCCCTTCCTCATACCCCCTGTTCCAGGGACTGCAGGACGTTCTCACTACCTCATCCCCATACTATCTCTGGGCAAACAGCTCTCTCATACCACTTCCCTTTCCACTGGAATAAGCTCTCCTGTCTCATCTGCTCATCCCAATCCCTCCCTGCCTTCCTGTGCCTGCTATGACTCTTTCTGGTCCCACCTTGCTCCTGATGTCCCAAATTCTAAATCCCCCCCATGTCTACCTACTTACCTAGTCCCACCTGGATTGGGGCAAACCCTGAGTCTCTTTAGCTCCTTAGTGATTCATCTAGTGACAACCCCTACCCCTCGTCAGTACCCATGCAATGTCCCTACTGCAGCTCCACCTCCCACCCACCTAAAAAAACAGCATTCCTTCCCTTCCCTGATTCCCTCCCTTCAGATCTTCCATTGTTCTCTTACTGTGATTTCTCAATCATCCAAAGTTGTACCAAGGGCCTGTCATTACCCTATCCTTACACCATTAACCCAACTCTTCCCTCCACTTCTCCACATCCTGAAGGGCTGATATTTTGCTTCTCTCCTTTCTCACCTTCACCCTCTCTTCTGTTCTTCCAAAGTCTATTCCCCCTCACTGCCTACAACCTGTTTCCCTCCTATTGTACTCTACCTCTCACTGCCACAACTTGCTCCCTTCCTGTCATGCTTGACCCCTGCCTTGTGCAGGCAGGGTCCTCAGCATACTGGAGGGGTCAGGCTCCGGCAGGCATTTTTCCTCCTACCTCTTCCTTCGCCTCCTCCTTCCATCCCCTTCCACCCCCCCTTTTCTGTCTACTGACATACCTACCTCTCATCTTCCCTTCTCCCCCTTATGTAGCCCTAGCTATGGCTGACTCTTAATCTCTAATGCACTTGTAGTTAACTTGCACTTCTTATGTGGCTGAACCCTAATCTCTACTGCACTTGTAGTTAACTTGCACTTCTGTTATACTTTAGCCAACTTGTTCTGCCTGTGTTTACTCCTCACTAACTTCCCTAGATCAAACTACAGCAATTCTATTCAGCCATTTTCTAGCTACATACTTGTGTCATTTAGTGTATGCCTAAATGTTATTTTGTGTTGTTGTATCTATCTACTTCAAAACTGTTAGCATCCCACTATTTCTTTACTCCTGTACAGTCTGCTCAAATTATTTTAATGTAATCTACTGTAAATTTATATTGTGTACCAAATCTCTGTAAACTATCATCATGTTTTCCTACCCCCCAGGTCGCACCAGGAGATGAGCAACTTGTTGTGTAGCTTGCCTTCCTGGTGAAACATTTCAATAAATAAATAAAAATATGGTGTTATAAAAAGTTCATTTATTGGCCTAAGGTCATTGCCTCCTGATAAATACTTACCACCGATGTTTGCACACCCTTGAAATTTTATACTTCAATTGTGTATTATGTACTTGATTTGTATTTTCTACATTCTGTTTTATTTGTAACTTCCCTCCTCCATGGGTCACACCTGGAAATGAGCTTTGGCTCATTGTACCTTTCCTGCTTCACAAATTTTGAATAAATAAATGCTTATGAGGACAGAGAAATAACAGAACAGTAGAAACATAGCAACTATTAAAATGGAGTTGGGGGACATACTCCAGTTGGGGCCTTTTGTAACTGATGACTCCTTGTTAGGTCTTTTTCATCTATGATACTAAGGCCTACGTATTGACATATCCCAGGTGAAAGTCACTGTACTCATTGGAACATACATTTATGAACTTATTTACATGTGAATCAGTGAGAATTGTTCACTGAGACTATATTACATCAAATCCATTGGTCACCGAGGTTACATTACCGAAAAAATGATCAGGTGTTTTGGGAACAAGAACTGTGGAGAGGCTGTCACACATAACATGTTCACATTACAGAAAAGGGGGATTTAAAGAGCCATGACCCTTGTCTTTTGCATACTGAGGTGTTTGATATAGTATCCCATGTACCAGGCAGGGAAACTCGGGGTGGCAAATTCAGAGGTAACATAATGAGGCCCCTTTACTTCCAGAAGCAGTGAAGTTTCCTTAAATGGACTGTACAGTTGATTTTCTAAATTAATTGTAAGTTGAACAGTGTTTACATTGCATATTAGATTATTGATGGCAATTTCTGCACTATTATTTTAAAGTTTAATACTGATTCTGCATTTCTAATCGGTCTGGTTACTAGACCTCCCCCTGATTCTGGCACCAAACGATCAGGTCAGATATATGCCTCCATTTAACACCCTTTGTATTAGCTCCCTGTTGCAGCCTTCTGCTGGCACCTTGCCAGAGTCTGTAATAGAGCCCCCCCTTTCATCCCAAGCCTTTTCAACTGTTAATTGTTTCTCGCCCCTCTCTGCTCTGAAACCTCCCCGTGACCACCACTGAGGCTTATAACTGCCCTCTTTTCTGTTCCTCTCTCTCAGGCTGATCAGAGCCCATCAGGCTGGTACCATGGACGCAGACCATTTCACAAGCAACCCGCCTGCCCAGCAAAGGGCGAGAAGGTGCCTGCTGCCCGCTCTCCTTCTTGACTCACAAGGTGATGGCTGGTCCCTGACCCAGCCCAAGGGAAAAGTAATTTTGGAGCGTTCCTTCTTTTTCTAATTGAATACCTGGCACCCATCACTGTGGGACCTGAATGGTTCCAGACAGCCCCTGAGTGCTGACATTGGTTTCTTGCCCAACGCTGCAGCCAGTGCTGAAATCACTGGATTAGGGTATAAGACTGCAGAGAAACACTGACCTTACTTTTCTTCTTCTAGCAGCTGTGTAGTGAAGCCCTGTTTTTTTTCTTCACAGTTCATTTAGTTGCACAGTTCTGTGAGCTGTACAGTGCAGATTTGCTACTTGCTTGTTTTTCTTGTCAGCTGCTCAGTCCGCAGGGCTGCACAGCCTGACTTGTTGCTGAACTGATTAATCCTTCACTGCACTGTTTTTAGCATTTGCCTAACCTGAACTGGTTTCTTAGTGATTTTTGGCCCCCCCTCACCTCCTTCCTTTATTAAATACAATATCAGAGCTGAGAGACCCGCCCACCTCCTATTTGGTTACTCTTCACTTTCACTCTTAAAGGGGAAGCACCTAAGAGCTGCAGCAAAGCGCTTAAAGGGGTAATACCTAGATCTACAATATCAGGATTTCTTTATCGCTCCGTTACAATAAACTCCACTATTAGCCCTTCCCTTCAGACACAAAGACTACAGTTATTGTTACAGCGCTGTTTATGTTGTGTTAAATTCTTGAATTAATCTCTGTAAATTGTTGAAACTGAATCACAGTGCTGCACAAACTGCACTCAGCTCACAGCTCCCTCATTAACTTGTTTTGGCCACTTCTCTGTCTATTTCTATCCAGTTCCCATCCAGTTCCCCCTTACGTTCTCCAAACTAACTGTATACAACATTTCAAATGATGATGCACTCACTCTGCTCATTAATGCAGCAACTTCTTCTCCTACCAGTACTTCTAAGTCTTGGGTTCATTTGTACTGCACGCCTGCCACATACCCAGCAAATTAAAATTGTTTGGAACCTACACTATGGCCGTGGATTCGTCTCTGGGAATTTCTTCCATATGACAAAAGTTACATGGTCGCCACTCTGGCTTCCACCATGATGATTTGAGTGGGGCTGGGGTTGCAGGTCACTTCAATCATGCCAACTCTACTACCCCAACTGGATATCCTCTCCTGATTATTGATAAAAGGGTGAGATGGGCAAAAAAGTGCTCTTTAAAACTGCTTAAAAAACTCAAGCAAAGATACCTACTCTGGCTCATCCTATTGCTACTACTTCTTTCTGGCAATATCCACTCTAACCCTGGCTCCTCCAGAAATGAACACACCATCACCCTGAGAAATCAGGAGACTATCTCTATGGCATTAGTAAATATATTCAGCCTTTGCTTGAAAATGGACAGCCTGCTGGCCTGGATAACTCAGCATAAACCTGACATACTGTCTGTCATAGAGGCCTGGCTATCCCTGTCAGTTCCTAACTTGGCCATAACCCTGCTGGGCTACAACATCTTCAGGCTTGACAGGCAGTCTAAGAGTGACAGTGGGTGTGTTATCTACCTGAAGGACACGGTCTTGGGGCATGCTCTTCCTGTTCCAAATCTTGATTGCTTGTTCAGGAACTTGCTGTTAAAATACTTCTTGGGGCTCATAACAAAGCAGTGTATTCAATATACATGCCTCCAAGAAATCCTGAAATTGGCCTACACAGACTCCTGGAGTATATCTGTAATAACCCACTCACTTCTGAGACCATATTTCTGGGTGATTTTAATCTAATCTGGCTTTCGCCAGCCAATGGCTCAGCCAAAGACTCTCTATCTACTCTACACTTATCACAACTTGTTAACTCTCATACTAGGTGCAACTATAGAACCGAGACTTGCACCCTTCTTAACTGGATCCTCACCAACCATCCAGATCACATCTCAAATGTTGTTGTACACCCTGACTCTCTAAGTGACCACTCCCTGGTCTCTTGCTCCTGGACATATAAATTCACTAAACCACCCCCTCAAACAGTTTACAGCTGAGTTCTCAAACATGGGCACCTTGAACCTCTAAAATTACATCTGAGCAATACCAACTGGTCTGAACTTGACTCCATCACTGATGCTAACACAGCGCTCAAGCTTTTCATCTCTCACTTCAATGCCACATGTGACATCCACGCTCCATTAAGGGTAAGGAAAGTCCATGGTACGGTTAACTCCTGGATCACATCTGAACTATTAACCAAGATGAAACTAAGGGACAACCTCTGTCACCGGGCAAAAACCACTGGGAAACCTGCTGATGTCCAATCCTACAAAGCTACTTGGAATTTATGCATTCGGATCATCCGGCAGGAGAAAAGCAACTACCATAGAGAAATGCTTGCCATCTCCTGGAGCAATAGTAGAAATTTCTGGTCAAACATTAAGGATGTCACAGGCAAGGTACCAAAGGTGGCACCATCAATGTTCAACACTGATGGAGTACTAACCATGGACCCTCTCAGTACTGCAAATATCTTCAACAATGCTTTTTTCTGATCTGAGTAGTGTCCTCACACCAGACTTCTTTAATGAATCACATTCCTCTACATCCACAATGCAGCAAGAAGGCTCTCTTCATGTGTCTCCCAGTAGTTGTAGCACTAACCTTCCCTTCTACTTTAAAAAAGTATTAATTTCCTTGGTTAAAAGACACCTACGCAATGTCCTGGATAAGTCACGGCACAGTAGCAACTCACTTGACCTAAAGCTAATTACACTTATCCTTGATGAAGTATTAGCTCCTATCACTAAGATTTTCAACCTATCACTAAGCCAATCTCAATTCCCTCTTAGATGAAAAGCTGCTCTGATAACCTCAGTACACAAATATGGGGACTATACCCTACACACCAATTACAGACCCATCTCAATCCTCCCCCCTCTGTTGAAAGTCCTAGAGCATATAGTTGTGTACCTATTAATTGACCACCTTAAAAATACTCCATCCAGTGCCCACAGCAGTATGGCTTCAGGAAAGGGCACAGCATGACAACTGCCCTCCTGGAATTCACTGGGTTCATTCATCAATCGCTCAACCAAGGGAGTCTTGTTGGTGCAGCCATCATAGATTTAATGAAGGCATTTGATACAGTGAGCCATGCATTGCTGCTTAAATAATTAACCTCAGCAGGGCTCTCGATTGACTCTCTGTACTGGTTTAAAAGCTAGATGGAGGATCACTATCAAATGGTAAAAATCTCCAATGTCATCTCCAACTGGTGGAATGTACGCTTAGTCGTGCCTCAAGGATCCATCCTTGACCCACTCTTCTTCAGTATTTTCGTAAATATCCTGCTGCATTGTTGCCATCAACAAATAATTTTGTATACAGATGATACTGTATTATTCTCAAGCCAACTTAACCCTGCTCTTCTCAAATATTACCTTCAACTTGATTTTGCAGAAGTCAAAAAATGGTTCTGTGATCAGAAACTGGTATTAAACTACAAAACAAGAAGGTTATGATCTTCAGCACCTCACACAGTAAGTTTAAAGTACATGCCCTCAATATTAAAAGCCAACTTGGTGTTCCACTTGATTTGGAGGAGCATTTCAAATATCTGGGGGTTACCTTGGATAGCCATCTCACCTTTGCCCAGCACATCGAGACTATATGTAAGGCCATATATATAAAAATTGGGATTCTCTTTCGGCATAAGTGTAATCTAACTCCTGAAGCCCTCAAACTGGCTATCCAAAGCTCCATTCTCTCTATCATAGACTATGGCCTCATTATTTATGGCTCTGCCCCTGCTCCCCTCACTTCAAAGGATAACTGTTGCACTTAATAAAGGCATGCAGGCTTCTTACAGGCTTCAACCACCTGATGCATATATGTGAACGTTACACACAGACTGGCTGGCTACAGGTTAGTAGTAGGATTAAATATCAAGCCTGCTTACATTCCAAAAAAGCGCTCCTTGGCCTACTTCCTCCTGGGTCTGCAGCACTACTGACACCTTCATGCAGTTCCAAGCACACTCATTCATCTGTCAACCAACTACCCCATTTCCCCAGATGCTGGACTACCCAAGGTCAGCGATCCTTCTCCTACAGAACTCCCCTTTGGTTCAATTCCTTGCATTTTGATGGATCTTCTTTACCTAAACTTGGCCAGTTCAAGCGCCTGCTAAAACAGTACCTGGTATCTAACAGTTCCTGTGACTGCTTCATCCAGTGACTCCTCTTATCATGCATATGTCACTGCCTCCATTGACAAAATCTTACCCTGTGTCAAATGCCCCCCCTAGACTCACACCTTCCTCCCCTCCTGTCTGTTTTCTCTCCTGCCTCAACCTCTCTTCATATTCCTCTGGTTCCTCTTCCTCTTCCTCCATCCTCACCCTCCCAGTCCCTTCCCAACTTTTTCCTGTGCCCCATTTCAGGTCCCCCATTGGTCTAACTTTTCCACTCCCCCCCCCTTTTTGCCTATTGCTTACCTCGATAAGGCCCAGGGCTGCTACTCCCTTTCAAAACTGTTATTTAACTCACCTCTCTTTAATTGCTGGTATAATTACAGTGTTTACCTATTATTTTCCTTGATTTGAATTGTTATTGTGTCATTTAGACTACCACAGTTAGTTCTCCCGGATTTTAACTGTTCGTTTGTCATTTTAGATTACCTCTGTTTAGTATTCCTTTGTCTGTTTGTTACCCTCACCTACTGACGTGGAACCTTTGTAAAAGAGCACCTTGCACTCAAAGGTGTTATAATACTAGATGGAAATAAATAAATAAATAAATAAAAATAAATCCTGTCAGAGGAGACAGTGGATATGAAAATATGAAAATAGTACTAGGCATTGAAGGGAAGACAACAGAAATTGTTGCATACCTGGATAAACACAGGGTACCCAGGTAGCAAAGTGGGTAGGGAAATCTCAATACTTTAAGGTTAGCACAACATATTTATTCATGGCATATTTATACTTTTTGTTGGGGGGGGACTTGATGAACCTAGAGTACCTACCTTACATTATCAATACTAGGTAACAAATACCTTTAACTGTATAAACATGCAACAACATATACAGTACTAGTTGCAGAAATAGAAGGAATAAGCTACCAGCACTCCCCTATGGAGTAATTCAGCACCAACCATTGTATATCAGAGGTGCTCTATATATATACAATGCTCAGCTCTGCAGCAGAACGGGGCTACAAAAAGGCTCAGGATATGAAATATTTTAGCCACAAATGTACAAGCTACAGATAGGGTGCCCTTGTCAAAGTATATAAGGAGAGATATAGTGCTGAGCTCTGCATGCTGATTATCAATACCAGTGGCAACCCCACATATTGTTTAGCAAATATAAACTATAGCATCTCTATGCCTACTAATAAACTATGTACAGTATATAACTTTTCATGTCAGGAAGAAACTCACCGGCTAAGGGGAGGAGAGCAAACAGCTAACATTTGTGGAAGGCAGCAACTCCCCACAACAGGGCTGCAAGCAGAAAATAAATAATTAATAATATTAAAGCAATCCCCAGTCTGAGCTTGCAAGCACCATTAGCAGATTGAATAATTAGCAACAAAACCCAATATTAAGTATTGGTGGGGGCAGAGACTCAGTGGTCGCACACTGATCCCGGAGCCCAAGGGCATTGCAGAACAGAATAAAGGGTGTTGAAAAATATTTGAGCAGTGAGAGAGTGCAAAGGAACAAAATGCCAACATCACTTACCTCCTTGAGAAGGTAGACAACCTGGAGAAAAGGTCCAAAAGAAACAATATAAGGCTTGTGGGACTCCTAGAGAGGGTCAAATTGCCGGACATGGTCAGATTCCTGCAAGCCACTATACCAGTGCTCTTTAACGCCCTGGACAGCCGCCAATCGAAATAGAGCAGGCGCATCGTAGTTTGGCTCTGAGGCCTCAACCATGCCAACCCCCAAGGCCCATCATAGTGAAACTGCTCCGGTTCCCTGTCTATGACAATTTCCTATGCCTGTCGATCGATTGTGGCCCACTGTCTTGGCAGGGCCATACAATAAAGTTTTTTTCAAGATTTTTCTGTGGAAGTGTCAAACCATCATCAAGCTTTTACTACAGCCCCAAAATCGCCGGCGCAGCTGGGTCTCCAATTTACCATGTGGTATCCAGCCACACTTCATGTTACGGTGAATGGGGTACAGCAAGCCTTCCTATCCTAAGAAGTGGCTGAGCAATTCATAAATCAGCATTCTCAAGCACTGTATGGGGAGGCACCAATGGATACTTACCCCCTCATCAGACCTCTGATGACACTCTCCTCACAGTGAGCTGCACAAACCAGGGACAACCCAAAAAGCTTCTATGGACCCCTCCTGGCAGCAGATGAAGAAATCAAGAGGGAAACAACAGTACAGGGGAAACCCTAAAAAGGACCCTCCATCTGATAATCATTGCTTCTGCAGTTGGAACCATAGCTCTGAATCCCCAGAACCATCCCACAGTGTGCAGATGTTTACCAGCGATAACAGATTTGCAGCTGTGGAATCATATACTGTGTCCCACATTAGCCAGGGAGAAGAGTCTCTGTGCTGCAAGAATTCTAGGATTCAAGCAGATGGAAATGCTTCCTGAGTGGTCTGAGTGGCAGAAACCCCCTCAATCACTCCTCACTTCATTGGGAACCAAAGACCCCAGCTCCCCTAAGAAGAAGGGTTCTAATCGCTGAGGTAATTTGCTTCTTTTTGCTGTTGGTATATTGTTATTAGGGGATAGTCTCCAAGCTTGATTGTGTACTGGGTCTGTTATCCCCCTTCCCCATTTCTATACTGGCAATGCCAACCATCCTAAGCTGATTATAGACTAAATACTCGGCTCCAGATTATTGATGAGCCTGTTTCTTTTTTAGGAGGTCTCCTTAAATCAGTTAACTTAGTTGCTAACATGCTGTGAATGCGACCTGCCAGTTTTGCTATGGGGATCATTGTCCACAATAGCGCCCTGTAAACAGAGCTCCATCCTGAGATGCATGGCTCGAGTAGTCTCCTACGCAGCTGATTTTTGGACCGTTGTGCACTATACTAGTAGGTCCTGAAAATCGGGCTCAGGTGTACACTCTGGTTCAACCATCAGCATCGAGCCCATCCTCAGGCGTTTAATTCTGACTTTCAAGCTGCACACTGTACAGCAGCCTAAGCAAGTTTTTTGCACCTTCTGTTAGTTTTTCTTATGAGAATTATTTCAAGTTACTGTGTTTTATGACTTTTTCTGCAGTTCACACAAGTTCCTCTCTCCCCTATGCCGGGAGGCATTTATAAAGTTCTGGCTACCATTAGGCCACATATGGCAAAAGGTCTGCTTTCAGGTAGCCCCAACAGGTCTGCTTTCAGGTAGCCCCAACACTTAATGTTTAATGAAACTTACAAGCCTACATAGGGAGTTATCTCCTTATATTAATATCTAGCAACTTTAGAATTAATGGGATGGTAGTTTTAGGCGTCTCCTCCCCCCCCCCATATCCAGGGAACCAATACACCACTATGGGCCACAGTTAGCTGGCATAAGGATTATCATGGGACCACTGTGTTGTCCCACCATAGGGCTCTGAGGAAGAACCTGCCATGTCCATGTCCCTACCTCCTACACCTGCATTCTGACACTTAAAATGGGGTTTGGTGGTTGCCTGTCAGTATTGATGGTACATGGATGTAATTGAGCGGGGTCTTACTGTTCTCTTATTGGCACCCCTACCTCCTAGACCCACTTTCAGCCTCTCATCTGTAACTCTATCTTCTTGGTCCATGATTAAAGGATACCGTTACAGAAGGGTATTTCTGGGGTTTTAACATAGAGCTACATCTGGCTGACCTTGGAGGAGGGGACAGAGCCCATCGCCCCTAATTGCACTAACTCTCAGGGCATTCCTTCATACCCAAACAGGATTTGGCAAGTAGTGTGATGCCATATCTTTCTAGGTGTTTACAACTGGCTCCTTTATCTACTATTTTCTCCCCAGGCACGACAATTAAGCCTATTGGCAAACTATGGCTTGCCAGCCTTACATAGTTCACAGACTAAGTTTTAGAGTGTCTCCTTCAGCATGGGGTCAAAACACTGCATGAAACAACAGCGCGGTCAAATATTGCTCATAAAAAACAGCAAAGGGGAAAAAACGTGGTGAATGATAGCGTCCGGGGGAAAAAAATGAGCGTTATCATCAATGAATACAAAAAAAAAAAAAACTAAACTGACTTTTTGCAGGGTGTTCTTCCCCCAAACCCTCAAAATTAAAATAATTACCTCGGTGGGGGGACTGTTCAGAAAGGGATAGGGAACCAGAGAGCTAAAAAAAAGAGTAAGAAAAGAACAACAATAAGTGTTCCAAGACCGGGAATAGAGATGCAGCAAAATTTAATTTCACAGGCAAAATTATTTTTCAATCACAAATTTCGCTGTGCAAAACATTTTGAGAAATTCGCACATTCTGTGAAATATTTCATGGGTGCGAAATGCAGAATTTCACCCATGAATGGTGGAATTTCACCCGCAAACTGTTGAAACTCCACCATTCGTGGGCGAAATTCTGCATTTCGCCAGTGGAATTTCACATTTTGCACCTGCAAAATATTTTGCAAAATGCACGAATTTTACGTAATGAAGTTTGCAGATTTCACCCATCTCTAACCAGGAACCAAACACCGGTCCACCAATGCTCTGCTGCCCTCCACTCCCTGTGACTCTACCCACTGAGCCATGGCAGCTGCTCAACAGAATGCCCCCCAGGAGAGCCTTTATCTTCTGCTTACAGCTGTTTTGTACCATGCTGTTCTTATAGCACAATTATACTGTAGCTATAGGGATAGTGCTAAACCATATCTGTGGTATAGTATCCCTGTAGCTGTTTTTTGCCACGTTATTTTTATGACATGATTTTTGCTGCCTATTCCTACCATGCATATGTTGACCCGGTACCTCTCCTTTAAACACTCCTCCTTTATTGGTTACAAATGACTGCTAGTCAGTCTTATGTTGTTCAAATGCTTATTAATATTGTTCTTGCGTTTGGAAACAACTTTAACTTAGAATGCAGATGTACTTGTTTATATGACATCACATCTTCAGTTGAACCAATTACAGTGACTTCCCAATCTCTTAGATGGGATTCATATGCATACTTGGCTGCATGTACCCCAACATCATTCTCCTGACTTTGTTTTCCTCCTTTTGGTTTCTAGCACAAACCTCTTTCATACCTACTCAGATAAAGGTCTAAGAGTATATGTTTTCCCTCATGGCTGACCTCAAATGTGTCACATGGAATGTGCATGGCCTTAACTCTCCTATCAAAAGGAAGCTGGTTCTCTCACATGTGGAGAAAATGCGAACAAACATAGCTTTCCTTCAGGAGACCAAACCGGTATCCTCTGAAGCTAGTAAACTCTGAAGGGAGTGGGTGGGCCTGGAGGCATACAGTTGTGCTCCCTCATCTAAAAGCTGGATGTCCATATTAGTACATAAATCCCAACCATGGAAAATACAGAAGCAAGAGAGTGATGTTGAAGGTCACTGGTTACTTTTACATCTCAATACCCCACAAGGAACATTTATCCTGGGTTCAGTTTATGGTCCTAATTCTGACTCCCCAAGCTTTTATAATTTTTTCAGCCAACAACTCCAAGAATGTCTCCCCCCATGATACCTTGCTTAATTGGTGATGACTTCAACATAACAGTACTCCCAGATATCGATAGATCCCTCTGCACTGTGGAGCCATACCCCAAGGCTGCTAAGGCCCTATCCCATATGATGGAGGATCACTCCCTCTCAGACCTATGGAGGTCCTTTAACCCAACAGGCAAGGACTTTAATTATTGTTCCTCAATGCATGGCTCTGCCATCAGGCTAGATTTGCTACTGGGCTCCACTCCTGTCACTCAGAAAGCTATTACTTGTGGCATTGAACCCCTGGCTATATTGGATAATGCTCAAGTCTCTTCCTTGGTGATTTGGGGACCAGACACACTTCGTTCCTCGCAATGGAGATTAGATCCATTATTTATGAAGGATATATCCTTCTGCAAATGGGTTACAGAAGAAGTCACGGATTTTTTTCTAGAAAAATGTCACAGGGGAGGTTACTGCATCCACATTATGGGAGGCTTTTAAGGTGTCAATCTGGGGAGGAATCATGGGCTTTGCAGCCAGACGTAGGAGAGAAAGAGAGAGAGGCAACCCTTTAAAAATTGGAGGACTCCCTGGCCCTAAAAGACTAAGAATATAAACGAGACAAAAATTCTAAGCAAACGGAATCCCTGCTGGCTGAATTGACGATTATCCTGCTCCCGATTAACTCAATATTGGCCGGTAAAGCAGAAATAGCTTTGCTCATCATCAGACATAAATATTGGGATGCAGGAGAAAAAAAACAGGGTTTTTGTTGTCCTACCGGCTGAGGAAACAACAGGCAGAACACCATATATCATATGAACATACAAAATTACCAGCAGATAAAGGCCTTATGGTGTATCAAGTCTCCTCGATTGTGCATCTAGCAGCCCTTATACTGCAGCTGCCCCTCCCTCCACTCCACCATCTCATAACCCTCCCCTTACCCTGTCCCATCTCCTTTTGAAGCAGCTCATTGTTCTACAGGATATCACTTCCTCTGGCAATGTGTTCCACCCAGACACCACCCTCTCCATAAATAGTGTCTCCTCATTTCCCTCCTGAACCTTCCCCCTTCCAATCTCAGATCATGTCCTCAAGTGTCCCCCCCCTTAATTTGAAAAGCCCATCCCATTTATTCCTTTCATGTACTTGAAGGTTTCAATCATACCCCCATCTCTCCTCTCCTCCAGAGAGTATATGTTCAGCTCTCTCAGCCTGCTCTCGTAGGGTATGTCCCCTAGCCCCTGGATCATCTTCATTGCCCCACCCTGCACCCCCTCCAGTAATCTAATGTCCTTCTTCAAGTACAGTTGCCAGTACTACACACAGTACTCCAGGTGTGGTCTAACCAGTGACCTATATAGCGGCAGGATCTCCTCCCCCATCTTGGAGGATATGCCCCAGGCAATAGAACCCAGCATTGTGTTGACCTTTGCAGCTGCCTTTGTACACTGTGCTGAATTATTCACCTGTTATGATCACCCTCAGATCCTTCTCCTCTGTCTTGGCTAGTTGAATCCCCTGTAGCTGGTAGCTCCTCCTTGTTTTTTTTGCACTGAAATGTAGCACCTTGCACTTCTTGGCATTGAACCCCAGCTGCAGTGTGTCTGACCAGGCCTCCAATTTTGTCAGATCATCTTATAACCTCTGCCACCCTCTTACATCATCCACTACTGCTTCCATCTATGTGTGTCATCTGCAAACAGACTGATCTTGTCCTTGATGCCTATTGAGATGTCTGCTATGAAGATCCCAAACAACACCTGCCCGGGTCTATGTGATAACAGCAAATGCCTAAAGGCAATCACCGCTATCGCTCAGTCAGAGTGGCAAACACATTTTCTACACTCTGACAACCCTGGCGCACCAGCACAATGGCACCAGGACATATTTTTACTGCTTTCTGTGGGGGGTGCTGTGCCCCCCACACCAGCCCCATCGAGGGAGGCTTGCCCCCCCCCCTACTTAGGATTTTCAACTCCGGGTGGGTGCATGTCGGGAGAGGTGAAAGTAGTAAAAATAAAAGTTTGGGCTGGGCTAGTCAAAACTGCACCAGCCTGTGATCCGAACCTGGTACCTCAGCCACCAGCCATCCCCACACCACGACACAGCTTGACCGACAACTGCAGCACCACCCTCTACAGCCTCTCCACCTTCCCAGCCCATGCTAGCCATGCTCTCCCCCACCCCCTGCGGCGTACATATGGCGACATCCTGTTGCCTAGTTAGCCCACCCCCTCATCCGGTCACCCTACCTTTCTGTCACTATGAGTGGATTGCGCCGGAAAGGTGTTGCAATAAAGGATGGCGCCCTTCCTCATGCACCCACTTCACAGGTTACCCACCGTCCCCAGTACAGAACCCTGTGGTACCCCACTTGTCACTGCCCTTGGAGATGACAGTTCCCTTCCCACTACCAATGTCTGCTGTCACCCCTGTAGCCAGTTCACTACCCATCCCACCATCTTCACCCCCATCCCTCTGCCTTCTAGCTTATTTTCTAGCCTCCCATGTGGCACTGAATTGAATTCCTTATGAAGTCCAGGTACAGGGCATCCGCTGCATGGCCCCTGTTTAATTGCATGGTTATCCAGTCATAGTACTCCACCAGGTTAGTATGACAGGATCTGCTTGAAACAAACCCATGCTGTCTACCATCCTGAATTAGCCTCTAGGAGGGAAACCAGACTCTTCTTCAGAATTATCTCCATTAGCTTCCCCACGATGGATGTGAGGCTTACCAGTCTGTAGTTCCCTGGCTCATCCTTGGGACTGCTCTTGAGGAGGGGTACCACGTGCGCCATCCTACAGTCCTGAGGTACCCTCCCTGAGTCCAGGGAGGCATTGAACAGATCTGCCAAGGGTTCTGTCAGAACTTCTGCTAGCTCCTTCGGCACCCTTGGGTGTATGCCATCTGGCCCAGGTGCCTTGTCCACCCTCAGTGACCTCAAACCCACCAGTACTCTGCCCACTGGGATTTCCCAATCTGTCACCTCCCCCCCATGCCTACCCTCCCACCCCCCATGGGTACAGCACCCCCATACTCTTTAGTAAATACTGAGAAGAAGTATTCATTTAATGCATCTGCCTGTTCTGCTTCTGTTTCCACCCACCCCCATCTCTTTTAATCCTTATGATTTGGTCCTCACAACTACTTTTCTCCCTCATATACCTGAATAAATCATTCTCCCCCTCCTTAAAGCCCTGGGCCAGCCTGAGTTCCCTTGTCACCTCCTTCTACTCCTTCAGGTACTCCTGCTCAAGGTCCCCTGCGCACACTAATCCAAAAGGGACACCACAGTATTTGTGTGCAAATTAAAGTTTATTACATTGAAAAACAAACAATGTGGACTGACAAACGCTGACATGTTTCGAACCTGCAATGGTTCTTCTTCAAAGGCATAAAATCTTGAATGACAAACCACCAGTTATATAGGTCACAAATAACATGTGACCACATAAAACACCCATCTGTGTTACCCACAATAATTGGTTGAGATTCTATACATTGAAAAGGATGGTAATTCAGGATCACAACTTCATACACATGACCCTACTAAACGAATTATTAAATATATTCAAAGTAACGCCGTATCAAAGTCTAATAAAGAAATAAGGTAGAGTATACAAATACTGTGTCATCCCTTTTGGATTAGTGTGTGCAGGGAACCTTGAGCAGTTGCATCTGGTGAGCTTCCTAGCACCACACCCTGGTGCATACTCTATGGAGAAATCCTTCAGATACTCCTCTCTGCGCCCCACATTTTTTTTTGTACCTCCTAAAGGCGGTTCTTTTCTTCCTTACTTTTTCCATGACCTCTCTGCTCAGCCAGCTAGGTTTCTTGGCCCTAGCCCTCTTACTCTGGACCCTTGTATATGTTTTGGTTGCCTCCTCAGTTCCCAGTTAGTGACCTCCCACTTCTGGTTAGTGTCCCTATTTGAATGGATTCTGGCCAGATACCCCTGTACTCTTTCCTCCATCCTCCCAACGTCTCTCCAGTTTCCCCCAGCATAATCCTGTTGCAGTAAATAAAATCATGGTTCATTTTTATGAGAATCTATACAATTCCTCAGTAACAGATCAAGTCCCCCAAATTGACAACTTCCTGTCCAAACTAAATATTCACCAGCTGACCCCCCCAATGAAGGGCATCCCTGGATACCCCTCTCTCCCTGGTGGAGATTAAAACAGCTATCCATACGTTAAATAAGAACAAATCTGCTGATGGAAATGGTATTCTGGCATACTTACAGTGGCGTCCTCCAGGGTGAAACCCAATTCTGCAGCATTTTGCAGCACTCTGCAGAATGCTGCAGCAGACCTACTATATAAAGCAATGTAATTTCAATGGCAATTAGTCCCTATTGTTGTTCAGGAAAATGTGACATTGCCAGGATGAAGTGACTGTCACAGTTTCCTGCATGACAAAGGGACTAAGTGCCATTGGAATGACATTGCTTTATTCAGTAGGTCTGCTGCAGCATACTGCAGAGTGCTTTAAAAATGGATTTCATCCTGTGGGATGCCACTGTATATGCTCACCTTGCTCCTATATTTAATCTCTACCTTTACAACTTGTTTTTGGAATCCAGTCTTTCCAAAACGCTCGCTCCATCCCTAAGGGAAGCATTAATAATGGTGCTTCCCAAAAAAAGGGAAAGACATGCACCTCCCAGACAGTTACTGCCCTATTTCATTAATAAATGTGGAAACTAAGATCCTGGCAAAGGCTCTAGCTCTGTGATTAGACAATATTCTTCCCTTAATTATACACCCAGCCTAAGCAGGCTTCGCAAAACGTAGGCTAGCCTCTGACCATCTCTGATCCTCGATATCAATTATTGAAACTGCTAACAAATTTCCCTCTCCAGCTGCTGCAGTAGTCATTGACTTTGAGAAGACCTTAGATTTGGTTGAATGGGAGTACCTTTTCAGGGTCCCACATCATATGGGTTTTGGACCATACATTTCCATATAGGAACAAACTTTGTATCAAGCCCTGATGGCATGGGTCCGGATGAATTCCACTCTGTCATCCCCTTTCTTACTCCATAAAGACACCCATTAGGGTTGTCATTTATCCCCAGTGTTGTTCATCTTAGCCATTTAGCCACTGGTGATTGTGATTTGGAATCACCTGGATATACAAGGTATTTCTGTCAAGGGGGTGGACATCCACACTAGTTTGTATGTGGATGATCTGTTAGTTTTCCTCTCAGAGGTCTTGGACAGCTTGCCCCATCTTCAATCTTTCTCTCTCTCTCTCTCTCTCTCTCTCTCTCTCTCTCTCTCTCTCTACTTAAGACACTCTCTCTGATCGCAGGCCTTAAAATCAACCAGGAAAAAAACAACATCCTACTCCTGAATAAGGTCTATACACCAGATCCATTTGTAAAAGCTGGCCTAAAATGGTCTCTGATCTCCATAAAATACTTAGGTATTCACCTTTCGGGTGACATTACCAAAATCCCCACTCTCAATACCTCCCCATTAGTGCAGAACCTAAGTGCAGATTTTGACCACTGGAAGAAGTTACATTGCTCCCTAGCAGGAAAGATAGCTGCAATCAAGATGATGGCTACCCCCAAAATATTTCATTGTTTATTTCACCACCCCATTAATTTACCTCTGGCTTGGTTTGCAAAATTGGATACATTAATAGGATCATTCTTGTGGGAGGGTGTGGCCCTGAGGTTTAGTTGAATCAAGCTTCAGTCTCATTGGAAAAAAGGGTGGTAGAACCTTCCATGGTTCCAAGGATACCATAAATCCTTTATAGTTGTGCAAATGTCCCAGTTGTTCATACCCTAATCAGACCCACTCCTGGTTTTGATTACTACTGAGTCTCTCCTTTGTTCTCCAGTCCACCACTGGCTTACCTATATGACCCCATCCCCCCAACACTTGCAGTAATACAGTATCATAACTGCTTCCATTCAGACCTGGCACTGACTAGCAAAAAATATTAAACAGGCCATCACTAGTGCTGTGCAGAATTTTCTAATTCTGGCAGAATAAAATTTCATGAAAGTTTTCAAATTCCACTGAAATTCCACAAAATTTTGATGGGCACAGAATGGTGGAATTCCACTGCAGAAAATGGTTCTGGAATGATTTTCTACAGAAAATATTCTCTTCCACTGAATATTGTTTCGCAGATCTCAATATTTTCCACAGAAATGGTTGCAAAATAATTTTCCACGGAAAATGCTGTTCCACGGAATATTATTTCGTGGATCACAGCAGGTGGAATTCCACAGAAGAACCAGCAAAATACAGGTGGAAATTCCAATGGCAGAATGGTCATTCCACACTAATTTCGATGGTGGAATTCCACATTCCCCACAGCATTAGCCATTACTCCTCTTAAATGGGTCCCTATACGGAATAACCCGCTGATCTGCATTGATGGCTAGACACTAAACTGGTCCACCTAGGCACAAAAGGGTATCCTCCAACTAAAGGACCTCTTGATCCCTGGCATGACAACTCTGGACACCTTCAATAACTTATGCACAGCCTTTTCTTTGGCTAAGTCAGACTTTTGGAGGTTTCTCCAACTACGAAGTGCACTGGCACCTCTCTTAAAAAAAACTCCAAATTTAACTAAGGAGGAAACTGATCTTGAAATACAACCATGGCTTTCCAAAGGGAAAGGGAAGGCAAGTCTAATCTATGCACAAATCCGTAAGGCAATCCAGGACTAGATCCACTAGGTGAAGGCCTTCTTGGAATCTGCCATGGATATTACAATTATTACAAAAATATGGGAAAATTCCCGAAAAGTGGCCTATACCACCTGCCTGGATAATAGAAGCCTCCTTATTCAGAACAAGATTCTTCACAGAGCATACAGAACACCAGTGCATTTGAAAAAGAATAATGTGCTCAGGGATAGCCCAGGTTCCAATTTTTTCAGTGGAGCAACTGGTTAGCACAATCAGAATGGTATTCCAGGCAGCCTGGGTTTAAGTCCCAGCTGAAGCACTTACTTCTTTCTCACCTCTGTTTGTATGAACACCAGTTAAGTTTCATGCAATGGGCCTTCTACCCCATGATTCCTGCTAGCACTGTAATTCTCCAAGGGGTGATAGCCATCATATCCTGTGGAGTTGTCCTGCCATACAAACCTACTGGAAGGAAATATTGACTGCATGTAAGTTAGTGGTGGGAAACTCATTTCCATTACCCCCCATCTATTGATACTGGGTATCCTTCCCCCTCCACCTTATCACTCTGATCCCTGGATCAGCTGAAGTATCCAAGCAGGAGTGGAAGCAAAGCACCCAGTCCTTCGGAATTGGCACATCACTAATGCCCCACATATACAGTAATGGTATCATGCAATCCAACAAATGACTATCCTCTCTTGCATGTCTCACATTGCAAAAAAGGTATAAACACCAATAACTTCAGATGTGGATACCTTACTTCTCCTCTGCATTCTGCTGAGTTGAGCCAAAATGGGCCTTTCTTTAAATGGAATATTCTATTACTCCTGGGTCACTCACTTAGAAAGTGAAATACCTTAATAGCAGCCTATGTGTAGTAAATATGAATAACACTGTGTTACTGTCTGTTTCTGTAACTGCTAATGTAACCAAGTTTGGGTCATGCTGATGTGTTGTATTAATGTGTATATTGTTTATATGGTATCTGCAATAAGAATTATTAACTGCAAAAAAAAAAAAGCATGGGATAAATCAGGCGGGAATTTGCAGTTAAAGGATACAGTGCCTGTACACAATTAAGAGTGGATAGAAGCAAGTAAAGAGGATGTGCACACAGTGGCAATGCTAAGAAGTACCTTGTTTATTTAATAGTCATAAGAAGCCGCATTTCTAGTGCCACAGTGAAAGTAAAGAGTGTCATAACAGTATGCAAGCCATGTAAGTAAAGCATAGAAACTGGAGATCAAACACATGGTGAGCACAGTATCTCCCCTTAACAGGGTAACAACCAGATAAGGGGTGAGCAGCAAAGTAGAGAGCAAACAGCTACCATTTGTAGAATGTTGAAACTCCCCACATCAGGGCTGCAACCAGATAAGAAATAATAAATAATATTAAAGTGATCCCCAGTAAGAGATTGCAAGCACCTTTAGTAGATTGAAAAGCTAGCAGCAAAACCAGATATTAAGTATTGGTGAGTTCAGAGATTCAGTAGTCACAGACTGACCCCAGAACCCAATGGCACTGGAGAACAAATTGAGGGCTGCTGAAATTCAGAATATTAGAGCAGTGAGAGAGCTCAAATAATCTAGGTCAGTAATACAGTAGCAGGAGTAAACAGCACTCCCCTATAAAATCATGTAGCACCAAACATTGTAGATCACAGGTGTTCTATACTGAAAATGCTCTATGTGTTACCTGAATGGGGCTGCATTAAAAAAACAAATAAAACAGAGCGAGAGATATTTGCAGAATGAGTGCATATTTAAAAGATACAATGCTGGTATAGCAGTAAGAATGGAGGGAAACAATTAGAGGTTGTATACACAGTGGCGATAGTAGAGGGTATATTGCTTTTTATTTAATAGTCATAACAAGGGCATCTCTAGTTCCACAGCCAAAATAAAAAATGTTATAGCATTATACAAGTCATGTATTTAAAGCATGGAAATCAAACATCTGGTGAATATAATGTATCTCCCCTTAACAGGGCAACAATCAAATAGGGGGTAAGCTGCAAAATGAAGTTGATCATCTACAAAGGGTTTCATGTGCCATTAGCAGGTTGATAAACTTGTACCAATTTCTGAAGATCCTTAGTAGTGGCTGTTATGCACATATGCCAGGTGTGCTGAACTAATTCCCATAAGTCCAGTCCTCGAAGTGTTTGGTTCACAGAAGCCAAGGTGCAGGGTGGCTTGAGGAGAGACATCAAGTCTGTTTTAGGCATATCATGACTACTGGGGGTTACTTAGATGTTAAAGTAGTCTTTCTGAAAAGTCACATGTCAGTACAGGACTGTTTTGCCCTTTATGCATCCTACAGTGTGAAAACTTGACCCTCATGCCACACTTTCACCACAGCTGGATATTGGAATCAAAAATTCACTTTGTGTAGTCACAACTCATTCAACATAGGGCTAAATACTTTCTAGTTATTTTGCACAATGCGTAAAATGTCTTAGATAAAGATTCTATTGGGGTACTGAAAGGGATGGCGGAGGGAGTGCTACTAGATACCAGGGAAATGGAGGCTCAAATATCACACTGCAGCCCACATCATGAGTTCCAGCTATGGCTGCAGAAGTCAAGAAAGTCCCACTGTTCTCCTACAGAGAACATGGGTGAAGGGCTCCTCTCGCTAACCTGGGCACCCTGGATTTTGTGTGCTTAGATTATGTTTTTCTGGCAACTGTAAATAAAAAAAAAAAAAAAAAAAAAACACCAGAATCTAACTAAATGGGTTCTGTTTAGCTAAGTTCAGGTGATTGTTTTTGTATAATTACATAATATGATTGTACTTTTGACGGCCATCTTGAGTGTTTATTTCTCCCCACGGCAAGTAAATCATGCAAGTAATGACTAGTGATGTGTTTTTTAACATTTTGTGTTCGGTATTTCTCTGCACACGAACAGTAAATCCTGATCTGTTAACTCTTTTAAATGTTTTTTAATCCATCAAACTTTTTTTTATTGTTTGAACATGCATATTATTGTAAAAATCATTATAATTCAAAAACTACATAGTATTTTTTCACCAAACCATCCAAAGGCACTCCCTTGACACAGGACCTATGATCACTAAAGATTTCTCAATGAAATGCCATACCGTCTGGGCTGTAGGTGAGAGCAAAAATACCCAATGATAAATATAGGGAAAAACGTAGGATTTTTCACTTTATAGACACTCCGTATTTCAAAAATCGTACAAGATGTTGTCACAAAGATGTTCACATCTTGAGACTCTGAAAACCAGACTGCATATGCTAAATTTTGTACAACTTCATTAATGGATGGTAAAGTTACTAAGGTACATAAAATTGGATTTAACATTGAACAGTGGAGCTAACCCTAACTATAGGGGTGCTACTACACCCCTATAATATGTATTATTTGCAAAAAAAAAAATACATTAATGCATCAGTTAGGGTTGAGGATAAAAAACAAACATAGGAAAATATGATGTTAGGGTTTCCAACCCTAAAATCCCTGCCCCACCCCTGATGCAAATGAGGGATGGAGTCTTCCTTGGGGTTGTCAACCCTAACACTCACCTCATTGCAGTAACAGAAAAGTTAAGATGTGATGGAGACAGATGTGCATGTTTCTTGAGTGCATACAATGGGGTGAGCATTAGAGTAGACAACCCTAAGGAATACTTCACCCCTAATTCACTTCAGGGGTGGGGCAGGGGTTTTAGGGTTGGAAATCCTAAAGTATTTCCCTACGTTTGTCACTTTATTCTCAAACCTAACTCATATTATTAACTTAGTTTTTTGCAAAGAATTTCCATACTATTTGAGATACTGTAATCATAGCCTTATTTCCCATGGGAGCTCAGGGTTCCTCCATAGATGCATATATGTATGTAGCTGTGGGAGGGACATGCAATTCCATTTACAGGACAACAGTGACCAAATTGCCTGAGTAGCCATCTTATTACCCCACCTCATGCACCTGATACAGAAACTTTTTGACTCCCCACCAAAAAGTAATTCCACATAACAGCGATGCTGTTCTGTGCCACAGGTGCAAAAACACATTTTGGACAAGATTTGAAAAATAACAGCTGTGACATACATGAGATGGGGTACTAAGAAGGCTAGGTTGAAAATTTGGGGTCAAAATATTTACAATTTCCAAAGTTATGAGCATGTGTAGCAAAACTGCAATGAATGGGCATAACTTTGAAATTTTTTCATATTTTGAACCCAGATTTTCAACATAGCCTTCTTATGACTCCACCTCATGAACAAGGGCAGGGACATTTTTCAAATCCTATCCAAAAGGTGACTGATTGTGAAATCACCATTCAGGAAGGAGTAGCATAATGTCAGCCATATCATTCATGACATGGGGACCCCAAAAGGCCATGTTGAAAATTTGGTGTCAAAATGTTAAAATATGGCTGAGTTATGCATAAAAGTTGAAACCCCTATTGAAATACATTAAATTAGATTTACCTTAGTTTCAGCCACCAGTTCTAGCAGCAAGACATGTCTTTGATTGGAGGGTGGCTCTTAAACCTGGGACCTGTTCAGAGAAGTGAAGGTGTGTAGAGGTGTACTGGGGTGTGTGGGGTGGTGGATGGTGGATGGTGGGGTTGAGGTGGCTGATCGGTGAGGGACCATTTTTTGTTTTTTGCAGGATTAAAAAAAACATTGGGGATGGCAATCGCAGTACAGGGAAGGGGGAATGGACCACTGAACTACTGGGGAATATCATTTTTACATGGGGATGGTGGTCAGAGAACATGGGGGAGGGACCACTGGACTACCAGTGAATATAGTGTTTACACGGGGATGGCGATTGGAGAACGGGGGGGGGTGGGAACACTGAACTTCCAGGGATTATAATTTTTACATGGGGACAGCAAATGGAGAATGGGAGCAGGACCACTGGACTACCAGGAAATATCATTTTTACGTGGGGATGGTGATTGGGGAATGGAAGACGGACCAATGGACCACCAGGAAATATAATTTTTACATGGGAATGGCAATCAGAGAACAGGAAATGGTGGAAGGACCACTGAACTACCAGGGAATATTGTTTTTACATGGGTCCATGATCAGAGAACAGGGGAGGTAGGAGAGATCACTGGACTACAAGGGAATATAATTTTTACAAGTGGACAGTAATCAGAGAATGGCAGAGGGGCAGGGACCACTGGACTACCAGGTAATCTAATGTTTTCTATGGACACAGTGATCAGAGAACAGGGGAGTGGGGAGAGACCACTAGAATACTGGGGACACATTATTTTATCTTCAGGGGATGTAAATCGGCAGGTGGGTGGTACCACTATACACCAGGGAGCAATGACAATTCAAACTGTCATGGACCTTTACTGTTCATAGTCTTAGCAGCTCAAACAGTAAAGTCTGAACTGTAAAGAACTGTGAATGGTTATTTTCAGATTGAGCTGTCCTTACCTAAGCAAATGATGGGCGAAATTATTCTCACCACAGTAAATGATATTTGCCGTGTTCATTTTAAAATACTAATAAAAGAATCTGACAAAGTATTTGAAGGAGACCTAAATACACATCTTGTTTATTAGTTATCTGGCAGTACTTGGGTAGAAAATGTTTGTTAAAACAAGGAAAAGAAAACAAGATGGCTGACATCACAAACAGTATTTCTCTGAGCAAGAAGAGTAAATCCTTAACAATTAAGAGTTGGCTGTCTGGGGGCTATCACAAAAATAGTTACAATTCAAAAATGGTGAGATTTCTTCTCACCAAAGGCACACCCTTGGCACAGACTTCATCATCCCTGAAAATTTCAGGAACAAATTTCATTTCGTCTTGGCTGTGGATGAGGGCAAAAAATCCCATGTTAACCAATGAGAAAAAAAGGGCATTTTTTTCAGTTATTTTACCACTCCATATCTCAAAAACCATAGCAGATGCTGTCACAAAACTTTCCACATCTTGAGACACTGGCAGAATGACTGCACATGCCAAATGTTTGGCTATTTCATCAAGAAAATGCAAAAGTTATTAAGGTACAACAATTCTGAATTTCACACAAATGTGATGGTACAACTCTAGCTATAGGGGCACTATTGCACCTCTATAATATATATATATATATTAGTTGCAAAAATCACTGTTAATGCATCAGTTAGGGTTGCAGTGACAAAAATAGGGAAATGTGGTGTTAGGGTTTCCAACTCTAACACCCCACTCCCACCCTGCACACACCAACAGTCATCGGGGGGGTGCCTTTGGGTTGTCATCCTAACACTCACCTTATTCCATAAGTAAATAAGCTGAGATAAATGTAGTATAGGAGAATGGGGTGACGTTGGGGCTGTTGACCCCAGGCACACCCCAATGCTGGTGTGTGTGTAGGTGGGGTGGGGTGTTAGGGTTGGAAATCCTAACATCACATTTCCCTGCTTTTGTCACTGCATCTCTAACTGATGTATTAACAGAATTTTTAGTAACCAATTTCCTTACTTTTTCAGATAGTATAATCAAATCCTTATTTTTCTCTGGGAGCACATTGCTCTTGGAGCCCTGCACTTACATTCCTCCATAGATAGTATTCTGCAAAATTGAAATATTTAGCATAATTCTGCAATTACGAGAAATTTTTCACCTATGAAAAACAAAATTTCACCTGTTTTCTTGATTTCGCATAACGGTGAAATTTCGTTTATCATAACAATTTTGCCCATTGATGATCCAAATTTCGCCTTGTGGTGGAATTTTGTCAGCATGACTTTTGATTTCACTGGTGAAATTTTGGTACAAAGGCGAAAATCACAATGCATTGTGGGTAAATAAGTCAAAACTCACGTGTAACTTGGTTCCAGCTCATTCTGCTATGTGATGAGTCAGATGTTGGGAGACACTGCAGACTGGGCAGAGGAACGATGGTGGTGTTGGGGGGGACTTAAACATGCCAGGAACAGACTGGGAGACTATGAGATCCTCTGTGACCAGGGAACACGGGTTGTTGGATGTATTTCAGGATGCGTTCCTAACTCAGCAGGTGGGGGAACCGACCAGGGAAGCGCGGGTACTGGATGTGGTCCTGGCAGACAGTGACCAGATTGGGGGCCTGGAGGTAAGGGACCCATTGCCGGGGAGTGACCATGCCACGGTCTGGTTCTGCCTGGACCTAGGAGGGATAGAAGGCTGCACAAAGACGGAGGTAACTGACTTCAGGGGGACAGATTTTAAGGAAATGGGAAGGATCCTTAAGGAGCATTTGGGATGTGATTGGGTCAGACATGGATGCTGATAGTAGGTGGGAAATCATCAGGAGAGGGGTGCAGGATGCTACCAGCACCTGTGCAAGAGTAAGACAAAAATGCGGTAGGGTCCGAAAACACTGCTGGTGGACCGGGGGGGTCCAGGAGGTGGTGCAGGGAAAGAAGGCAGCCTATAGGCAATTCAAGTGCTCAAGGAGTGAAAGGGATCGAGGGGAGTATGAGCTGATAGCTAGAAGGGCCACTAGGGTGGTGAGGGCGACTAAGGCAAGGAAGGAGCAGAACCTGGCCAGGGAAATTAGGAGAGGGAACAAGGGGTTCTTCAGATACAGTGGGGAAAAATGAAGGGTGAAGGGGCAGATTAGCGGATTAAATCAGGGGAGATGGGCACAAGACCCAGGGAGCAGGCTGAGGTACTAATGGTACTTCACCTCAGTTTTCACCAAGGAAGATGGGGATGCTGCATCATACATGGGAGGAGACAGAGATACTGAGGAGGGGGGGACCCTTACCGATCGGCGGGTCTGGGGAGAGGGGGAGGCATCACTGGCAGGAGAGGGGAGGGCTAAGCAGGGAGAAGAGGTACCGGAAGTGGAAATCACAGCAGAGAGAGTGAGGGAAACCCTCAGCTCCCTTAAGACAGAGAAAGCACCGGGGCTAGATAAATTACATCCCAGAGTGCTGAAGGAACTTACTTGCAGATGTCCTGGCGAAACCCCTGGCGGAGCTCTTCACCATCTCTCTGAGGACAGGGTGAGTGCCCCAGGACTGAAAGGTGGTGAATATAGTGCCTATCCACAAGGGGGGATCAAGGGAGGTGGCAGGGAACTACAGGCCAGTCAGCCTGACATCAGTGGTGGGCAAGGTGATGGAGGGCATTGTCAAGGAGAGACTGGGGGGGACCTGGAAAAGTCAGGGTGCCTGGATGATAGACAGCATGGATTCATCCCAGGGAAATCATGTCAGACAAACCTTGTGGAGTTCTATGACTGGGTGACGAGTGCCTTGGACCTGGGTAGACCAGTGGACGTTCTCTTTCTAGACTTCAGCAAGGCATTTGACTCTGTTCCTCACATGGGCCTGCTGGATAAGCTTGGAGAACTGGGGGTGGGGAACCAGATAATCAGATGGATAGGCAATTGGCTCCAGGACCGGACCCAGAGGGTCGAAGTTGGCGGGATAGTCTCATCCCCAAGGAGGGTCATTAGTGGGGTCCCACAGGGATCAGTCCTTGGGCCCCTCCTCTTCAATGCCTACATCCCTGACATAAGGACAGGAATCAGGATTGAGATGAGTCTCTTTGCGGATGACTCAAAACTGGGGGTGGAAGTGGATGGGGAGGATGGGAGGGTGGCCCTACAGGGGGACCTGGAGGCTCTGGAAAGATGGTCTAGAAAGTGGAAGCTGAGGTTCAATGCAGGGAAATGCAAGGTACTCCACCTGGGGGCCAGAAACCCAGGCCAAGTGTACACCCTGGGGTGGGGATGCTACAAGTCTCGATGGCTGAGAAGGACCTGGGGGTGGTGGTGGATATCAAGATGAACAACTCGGAGACTTGTAGGAGGGCAGCAGCCAAGGCCAACAGGATGCTGGGATGCATCGCTAGGGGGATCACCTCCAGAAGGAGGGAAGTGATACTCCCTCTGTATAACTGCTTGGTGAGGCCGCACCTTGAGTACTGCGTGCAGTTTTGGAGGCCACACTTAAAGAGGGACATTAACCTCCTGGAGAGGGTCCAGAGGAGGGCAACCAAAATGATTTGGGGCTTGGGGGACAGGACCTATGAGGAAAGGCTCGAAGAGCTAAATATGTACACATTGGAAGAGAGAAGGGACCGGGGGGACATGATAGAGGTCTTCAAGTACATGAAGAGGGTAAACAGGGGAGGAACAGTCAGGGTGCTTCGAAGGAAGGAGGAGGGGGCCACAAGAGGGCATGGGTGGAAGCTGGAGGGGGGAAGATTCAGGGGAGAAAGGAGGAGGTGCTACTTCACTGAGAGGGTGGTGGTGCCATGGAATGCGCTGCCTAGGGGGCTGGTGGAGGTAGAGACAGTGGAGGGGTTCAAGAGGGGGTGGGACAGGTACAGTGGAAGGGTTCTGGAAGCAAAATCCAATGCAGCAAGAATATCCGGAACTGGGAAGGGAGAAGCCAGAGGAGGCAAGGGGGGGCAGCAAGGTCAGCACCCAGGGTCGAGGCTGACCAAACGAGCAGACATGAAAGACAGTTAGGCCTATTCTGCTGGCATTTTAGTATGTTAGTATGTAGTATGAGTCAGAGAGCAGTCTGTTGTGGTGCATCAGAGCCAATAAAGCCTTAGAAAACATATTTAAACTTGTTCTTGAGTGCTAATTGCTGCAGAATATAAAGTTTTTTCCTAGTGCTACTGTGCTGGTACTAGAGAACATTTTCTAATTTTGTGAATTTTTATATAATATGTAGTTTAAATTAGGTTTGCTTTTCTCTCTGTCTTTGAAGAGTTGTGGGGGGTAGGGTAGGAGTGTAAAACAGTGCAGGCTATTTCTAGCCAGGCAGATTGGTATTTACTCACACACAATTGTGAGTTATTTATTTACTGTTATTTCTTATTAATTTTGTTATATCTTACAATTTATTTTCTCTGAAAAGTTTCTCTGTCCTGCTTGAGAGAGTTCCTGCCAATGTTAGCTGTGTTATATATTCCATTCTTCAGCTTTTAGTTGTGAAATGATTGTGAACTCTAAAGTTTTAAACACACAGAGCTGATCCTTTGTTTTATTTGTTTTGTGGTTAGTTCTGTTAGCTGGAGTATTAACTTGTATTACTAAAATTTTGAAAATCAAAAGTTGTATTAAGTACTTTTACTTGATCACTTGAGCTTGTCCATTTACAGTCGCACTGCATTGTTGAATTGTTCCCCTGTATGTTATTGATGGAGCTTAACTCCCCACACTATGCAGTGTTCCTGTTTTAGTTAACTTACATTACCCTTTCTTTGTTATAGCATTTTTTGTGTATCACCTGATGTGCACATTATAAACAGTGCATATTAAAATTTTCATTTTCAAGAGATTTCTTGTTGATCCCTCCAATCCAGACCACTAACATATTGTGTGGTACTAATTTCCTTTGTTGCGGTTTTATGGTTGTCTCTGACTGCATATAAAAAACAAATTGTGGTACAGAGTAATAACACATTGCAGTACATTATTTGTCCAGAGACACACGTGATCTCTATTTAAAGTTGGCCAAATGTGCCCTTTTTCCTTGTGTGTTTTTCTTTAGTTCCTTCCTGTTTGGGGAAATAGGTTACCTTTTTGTTTTTTACTAGATAAGGCTGCCTACCACATATTTTATTATTTCTACACTAAGTGCTGGAACCTGTCCTGATTGTGTTTGGACTTTTAAGGAAGCCAATATTGTAGGTGTGTAACATTATCATTCACGTGTGAGGTGTTATTCACACAGTTAGTAGTAATATATCCTTTCTTCAAATGCTCCCAAAGAAAGACAAAGCTTTGAAGCAGCAGTCAGCAAAAATGCCTGGTAAGAAGCAACCAAGTACAGGGGGGAAACATGTCAGGAGGGATGATGGAGCTAAGAAGTCTGCTGAAAAAAGTACAATTTCAGTTCCATTTCCCATAGCAGTGAAAGCACAGGTATGTCTGCATCACTGTCTTCAAGTTCTGATGTGGGCCCTGGTAGTGTGGCAGGAACCAGCAAAGGAGTTGGTGGCCGAACTAGGTCAGGCATACCTGTGTCTTACTTTTTTTAAAGCTCAAACTGTTACAGTTATGCTAGTGGGGGATTTTGACAGTGAGAAGAAGGGAGGCACTGACACCAGCACAGGAACAGTGATCCAGGACTTGAAGGAGGGTGATAAGAAGTCTGTCAGTGTGACTGTCCATGTTTCTGAAAGAGTTGGTGATGATAGTGTTCAACAAGAGTCTGATAGTCCTGGAGATAAGGATAGTCAGTCCCCTGAGATAGTTGTAGAGAAAGAAAAACGTGCCATCCTCCAAGTGGACAGTGATAGAGGGGAGGAGGAGGAAGACAAGGACATCATCACTATTGGTGGTGATGATGATGATGTCTGGGATGATACCACATGGGAGCCTGAGTTAAACAAGGTCAAAGGTGCTGTAGACCATTTACATGTACAGCCCATGTGGGTCAGTCTGTCACCAAGCCTATAAGCAAACCTCCAAGCAGTCAAGTAACTCCCTCTCCAAAAAACAGTCTTATGGAAGTCACTCATGGTAGCACCTCAAAAAATACACACTTCCACACCTTTTTCTGATTATCCCAGTCCCAGAAGCATCTGAAGTCCAGAGGTCAAAAGTCCCTAGTTTGGAACTTTTATGTGCTAGATCCTGCAGATGAGACCACGGCAATATGCCAACTTTGTCAAGCCCATGTTAGTCGGGTTAAAAAGGGACGCCACATAACCACTGGTGGCCAAGACGTCCACCTGAAAAACCAAGCACCCACTGAGATGGCAGCAACATCAGAAGGATGCCAGAGCTGTTGGTAGCAAGTTACATGTAGTAGAGCAAGACCATGAGGAGGGTGGGCAAGGTGGGTTGGTGATGGTGGAGGAGGAGAGTGAGCAATCCTTTGCTTTCTCTAGTAATGGACATAGCAGTGGTGGGGGTGTGAGTCCCAGTCCCATGAGTCTTAAAAGTACACCACACCGACAAGCAACCAAAATAACTGGTTTCATGTGATCTACACCACCCAGCCAAGAGTCAATTGTTACTCCTAAAAGAAAATCATTGCTGCTAGAAGTGCAGTGTTCTGGTCGGACAGCCCAAAAGATGCAGCCCACTCTGAAGACCGTCCTTGAGCGACAGACAAAGTACCCCCTGCAATCATGCTGCTGCATGAGAGTGAAATGCTGCCACTGCTGAAATGCTGGCCATCGATCTGTTGCTATTTTCATTTGTAGAGAATGCTGGTTTCTGCAGATTGATGGCCTGTGCCTGTCCCAAATAACAAGTTCCATTGCAAACCTGTTTTAATAAGAGTGCCATGCCAGAGCTGAACAGTAGAGTTTCTGATTTATTTATTTATTTATTTATTTAAGAATCAGTTTACAACCTTTGAGCCAGAGGCTCGTTTACAAAGGTACTTCATCACATAAAGACATACATTGCGTTTCAGTTACATAGCAAAGATTTGCCAAAAATCAGTAGGCATTCACCAGAGGTGCCACGTCACATTGTGGTCAGACAGATACAATTGGGTACAGGGTACATGTAATCGATAGAGTATTAAACAAGTTGGTATCAAGTGAGCAATTCTGGTAGATAAACATTGAAACAGCTGGCACTGACCAGGTTAAACCTAGGCATAGTGGACATGGAAGTGGTGGAGGGGATGGTTGGGTGGAGAGCTGCCGGGGGCATTGTCAGGAGAAATAAAGAGGTGGAGGCTATGTTCAGAGACAGGGAGCAATTCGAGTGCTGAAGATGTAGTTCGGAAGTGCGGTTTTGAATGTGGATGGTGATGGCATTGGTGATGGTGGCAGGAGAGAGTTAAACCAGGTTGGGGCTCTAGCTGAAGGACCTCCTGTACCACGGCTGGTTCTTGTTCTGGGGACCTTTAGAGTGGTCTTGTGGGAAGACCGTGTTGCAATGGTGGGAGGGCTCTGGTGGATGGATGCTGTTACACCGGGTGGGGAGAGCCAGTAGGGTTTTTGGTGAGAGACAGGTCTGGTATCGGAGCCCGTTCATCCAGGGTAAGCAGGTTAGCATCGACATATAGCTGACAGTGTGTGTGAGTCTGGGGCACCAGTAATTAATCTGCACGCTTTATTCAGGTTAGGTGAATTTTGTTTAGTGCAGTGGTGTCGGCAGCACCGTATACTGGTAGACCATAGTCTACAAGGGACAGAACGGACGATGTAACACCGCTAGCCGGAGAGCATTTGGGGAAGGCAGCTTTTATGGCGGAATAGGATGCCAACCCGTGTGTTGGTGGCGGATGTTAGGGTGTCGATGTGGGTGTGAAATGTGAGGGCTGAATCATAGGTAACCCCAAAGGTATTTGTAGAACAGACTTGTTCCAGTGGTTGGTTGGTGCTTGGAAGGATATAGGTGGTGGTTGCTAGCTTTGTTTTGGGGTGTGAAAAGAGCAATAGTTTTGGTTTTCTTAAGATTGATGATGAGTCTGAGCTCCTTAAACCAAGCCTCGGCACTGTTGAAAGACTGCTGTAGGGAGTCCTGTAGGGAGATGGGATTATGGTGGGTGGCAAACAGGACAGCTGTCTGCATACAGCAGAATTTTTTCCAGAGCATGCACTAGGCAGGGTGTTCAGATACAGTGAGAGAAGGGGCCAGGATGGAGCCTTGGGGGACCCCAGAGAGAATGGGAGCCGGAGTATCGGAGAGTGTGCTATTAATCTTGACACACTGGGATCAAGTGTCAAGATAGCTAGCACACCATGCCAGGGGGCCAGCCGAGAACCAGTGAGGCAGAGTGCATTCCAGCAGCAGTGGATGGGAGACAGTGTGAAAGCCTTTGAGAGGTCAATGAACACTGCACCAGCTAGGGAGCTGGTATCAGGGAGGAGTGTGAGTTGGAGAATTCAATAAGGGCAGTGCTGGTACTGTGACCCGCATGGAAGCCATGTTGCTCTGGGCATAAGATGTTATGCTTAGCCAGATAATCAGTGATTTGAATAGCCACCACTTTCTCAGGGCTTTAGAGAGGGAGGAGGATGGAGATTGGCGGTAGTTGTTGGCCGACGACCTGTCGCCTCCTTTATGAATAGGTGTGATAATGGCTGTTTTCCAAGCTGTGGGAATTGTCCCAGGCAGGTGACTGGTTAATTAGGCGCGTGAGAGGTGCAAGGACTCTTCATCTAGCACCAGCCTGGGGATGCTGGGGTCCAGTGAGTCACTGCCGGATTGTTGCCATTGAGAGCTTTGGTTAGATGGGTCTGGCTTCCCGGGTGGAAATCTTCGCAGGAGGAAGCTGGGGTGCTGGAGGACAGGGAGTTTGGCTGGGGGAGGTCAAAGAAATTACTAGGGAGGACTGAGCTAAGGTCAGTGAAAGTGGTGTTGAACCAGTTAGCTATGGTGGCAGGCTCGTGGAGGTTGTGCCATTTCTAGTGAGCTGGGATGGGGCAGGGAGCAAGCTTTACCATTGAGTTGTAATATTATCCCAGAAGGTCGGGCTGAGCCCAGGAGGAGGTAAGGAGGCCTGGTAATGGTGTGCCTTGGCTTTCCTGATGGCCCATGAGCATTTATTTGGGCTGCATTGTATGCTTGCCTATCAGACAGGCGACCTGTTTCAGTGGCAAAGGTGCCAGAGGTTATCCCGGTTTCTAAGTAATTGTGGAGGGCGGGCTAACCCAGGGTATTCTGTTTTTGGACCGGGTTTTGGTTAAGGGTGCAAAGAGATCACAGGCCATGTTGAAGTTGTGAGTGAAAAAGGCGAGGGCAGTATCAATGTTGGTTGCCTGCTGAATGGGGGACTAGTCTATCTGGGTGAGGAGTGCCTTAAGTTTCTTCAGCCCACCAGGGTGGAGGCACCTGCGGAGGGTGGTCTGGGCTTTGGGTTTGGGATTGGGGGTTACCCAGTGGAATAGGATAGGGGAGTGGTCACTCAGGGAGTCTGGGAGGACCTGGATGTTTTGGATTTTGTAAATTCGGTTAGTTATAATAACATCCAGCAGGGTGCTGGTACCCTCTTAGGGTTAAGTCTCGTGGGCTGGGTGACGAGTTGTGTCAGATCTTGGCGCAAATGAGTCTCTGGTGGTGGATGAGGAGGTGCTGAGCCAATTTACGTTAAGGTCCCCCACTAGGATTTGTTCTGCCTTATGGTGGAGGTGGCCAGGTAGTCCGTTAAAGATATTAGGGCTGGGTGCTGGTTCTTTGGGGAACATAGGCTGGTGAGATAGAGAGGCTCCTAGAGGGGTCTGGGGTGAGTCTGAGGTAGGGCCTGGGCCCCATTTGGCGAGCAGGGTGGGGAGTGCGTGTCCAGGTATTGTGTCCCTGGTAGATTGCACAGCCACCCTCGCTTGTTTTACTCGGTCCTCCCGGTATAAGGTATAGCCTGGGAGGGAGACAAATGAGTCTGGAGTTGATTTGGACAGCCAGGTTTCAACCAGGGCTATGATGTCTGGTTGGTGAGCCAAGGCCCAGCACTGTAGGGCGTCAAATTTCTTCAGCAGGCTGCATATGTTCATGGAGGCTACTCGAAGACCAGTGGGCTGAGTGGGTGGATGGGAGGGGGCAGGGCCTGGGTTGGGGTGTATGTTCCCCGTTAGGAGTAGAAGGAGGAGAAGTGCTCTGGTCAGAGGGAGGCTGATGGAGAGTTTACGCCGGGAGCGATATAATAAGGAATGGGGTTTGGTTGCACAAGGGGTGGGTAGGGTAGCACAGGCAGAGAAGGCCTGAGTGATCAGAAGTGCAAGGGGGCTGTGGGGGGAGGACAGGTGATGTCTGGAAGGGGGGTGAGGTGGAGAGGAGCAAATGGGATGTGTGGAGGAGGAGGGAGGGGTAGGAGCAGTGGTAAAGGAGGAGGGGAGGACAGGAGGGTAGGTAGGAACACTGGAGTAGTGAGGCTGAGGGTTCATAGGGACAGTAGGGTATGTGGAAGGCAAAGGGAGGAGGAGGAGAAGAGAAGACTGGTGAGCAGGGGATGCATGTGCATAGTTGGGGAGGTTGGTAGAGCTGAGTGAGGAAAGAATGGGGACTAGGATGAAGAGGGAGATAGTAGTGAGAGATCACCTCAGAGTCTAGTTGCTGCTATGGTGTGGTGGCAGCGCATGTGCCTGAAGTGCACAGAGTACTGGGTTCAAGCCCTGATCAGGGCAATAGGAAAGAGCCAGACCAGTGGCTGCAGCAGCAGGGAGCTGGGCTCAGGTTTGTAGAAGCACCAGACAACACTTTAGTTGTGTCACAGAGAGTTAGTGTATTATTATAATAAAAATCCTGCAGTAAAATATGCAGGTGTTCTAGGTGAGTGGTGGAGCTGTGGACTTTGGAAATAAGGGTGCAGGGTTCAAAGGCAGCAGGAAGAAGAAGTAAACTTATATTTTGGCAGATTGGGTAGCTAAGTGATTAAGAGGCTTAGAAAGTAGTAATAAAGTAGGTAGGCACTGTGGTGCAGAGGCAGAGCAGCAGACTCTGACTACAAGGGTACTGGGTTTGAACACAACTCAGGGACAGAGGGTAGAGAGGGCCAATTTTTTAAATCTGGGCAGGAGGGAGTGAGGTATGGTTAAGAGCATAGAAATACAGGAAGTTGTTGGCCTGGTTCATTGGCTGAGATGATAGTCAGTAGAATGTAAAGAGAAGAGTACCAGGTTTGATACTAGCAGTTGCTTAAAGATAGGATGAGTGCAGAAAGTAGGTAGTCAAAGGAATCCAAGGGAACTGCAGTGACCTCTAGTGGGACACCTGTGCAGCAGTAGCTAGGAGGATATAGAGGCAGAGGAGGCTAGGTGGAAAGTGCAGTGACCCCTAGTGGTTGGTGCCTATAACCCCCAAATGGGAAAGTGGACACTTAGTAAAAAGGAGGGTGGGTCACGTGTCACGTCACGTGACCTGCCAGCAGCAATATATAGAGCGCCGACCCTGGGTGGGAGGGCAGGTGGGTGGGAAGTGCCTCACAACAGTCAGGCTGTAGTGCAGGACACTTTACCTCTTCCAAGCTCTGGCAATCCCCGATTTCAGTCTCTGCTGCTGGGCTGAGTTCTGAGGGGAGCGGGCTTCAGGGCCTATATAGGGAGGACAAAGGAATCCCATTAGTATGCAGCAGGCTAGTACAGGACCCTACATTACATTAGACATGCATTGAAACATAGTGCATCACACTATATCCATCTCAGCATGGATATGTGGACCAGTGGACAAATAGTAGCAAGCTCGTATCTGTGCATTAACAGCACACTGGGCACAGTTGTCTGGTGCTGTACTTGATTTTGGGCCTGACAAAACATGCATGAAGCAAAATTGTGCTGGTAGCAACACACCTGGTATTTGGCAGCATGCAACCCTGTCTATGACAAGTGTCACAAGTTCGCACATGGCTGCAAAAATACTTACTGTTCTGCTGGATAAGATTGATGGGTGGCTACACACACAGTCACTCAGAGCAAGATTCATCGCAAGTGATAATGGCTCCAATGCAGTGAAGTGCATTAGCGATGGTGGTATTTTCAGAGTGCCCTGCCTAGCACACTGCCTTAATCTTGTTGTTCAGCAGTTTCTCAACCGTGCAGATATTAAGGAAATGGTTACTGTAGCCTGTCACAACTGTGCCCACTTTACCCATTCTACAAAGGCCCGTGACAATCTACATGAGCTACAGCACAATAACCATCTGCCTCAGCACCAGATGAAGCTTGATGTTGTCACCAGATGGAACTCCACACTGTACATGCTTGATCGGCTGTATGAACAGTATAAGGCTGTGTCAGAATACCTGCTGCAGCACACCACCCATGACAGTGCTGGAGTATCCATCACTCTAATAACAGAGCAGTGGCATCACATTGATGGGCTAATACGCATTCTCCATCCGTTTGAGCATGCTACACAGGCAGTGAGTGGCGACACTGCTTGCATAAGTCAGTCCATACCCCCATAGATGTGCTGAGGCAGACACTAGTGAATGTGCGACACCAGATAGAGGCTAGTGGTGATCATGGCACTTGTGATCTAATGGATCACATGCTTATTGTGCTGGAAACAAATACCCATGTATCTGGTATTTTACAGTCAGCTGACTTTGCAATCGCCACCATGCTGGATCCACACTACAAAACATGGCCTGTCCTCTATAATTGAAGGAGGTCATCAGTGGGTACAACAGTTGACAGAGAACCTCATTAGATTGGTACATGCTGCATAAATGAAAAATGCACACACTGCATCAAAGACGAGTGTTGTTACCACCACCAGTGGCTCACAGGGAACCCAATCAGAGAAAATGGGCAAGGCAGAGAAGAAAACAGCAAGCAGTCCCATTTGGGATGTTCTCTTTCAGGTGGGAGTGGAAGATATGGAGGAAGAGGAGGAGGAGACAGATGAGGCAGCTGGACTCCGTGTAGCAGAACAAATGGTGGAGGCCTACATGGAGGACCCAAAGCACCTTGCCATTAATGATGTGCCACTGCTGTACTGGAGCAGTAAAATGACTGAATGGCCAGCACTAACTTCGGTTGCTGTGAAATGCCTGAGCTGCCCACCATCCAGTGTCACTTTGGAACAAGTGTCTAGTGTTGCTGGGGCAATTGTGAGTGACCGTAGGACCAATTTGTCACCCAAGAATGTGTCCATGCTAACATTCATCAAAATGAATGAAAGTCACTTTCCACACAACACAGTGATGTCAGCGGTGTTGCCACAGGAACTGTGTCTCAGTGACAGGGATGATGACAACCCCTTGACTAAGGCATCCACCGGCAGCGAGGTGGATGAGGCAGCAATGTTGAGAGAATTCCCACCTGATGAGAACTCCAGTCTTGAAGACTGTGAGGGGTGCCTCTAGGATGATGTGGAATTGGTAGTTGAAAAGTACTGAGTTTACTCCAAGGCCCCCCCCCCACAACAGCAACTTTAAACTCATTATGGTTGTTGGGGTGTTTATGTTTTACCTTATTTGTAGCTATGTACCACCGGATTGGTTATGGAAATATGTTGTTATGTGCTGCAGTGTGTACAAGTTTCATTTCAACTCCCTTTGCCATAACCCATTAATTGGTCACCTCACCACCAGTCCCCCAAGGCCCAAGCCTATATAAAGCAGCGGCAATGTAATTACCATGACCGTAAATATTTTGCAATCACATGATTACAGTTATAATGTTTTTCTTCCAAAAATATCTTACTTTTCATGTTGACTATATCAACACACCATCTTACAGCAAGAGTTGTTGTCTTGATGTCCTTAAAAGTGCCGAGGATGGCAAATTGCACACTGCCCCACTGCTTCCTCTCATCACCTGATCTGACCTGACACACCCATGCACTCCATGCAACTCAAAAAATTTTTTTCTGCCACTTAGTATTGGTAACACGTACAAGAACCCTGGCTCCTAGACAAGTACAAGTAGAAGTAGCATATGAATGTAACATGCTAATTCAACAGTTAACAACAGAAGTTGAACACATTTTGAAAAATGGTAAATGGTGGCCATCTTTAATGATGTGAGTCATTAACTACAAAAGTAATCAGGGTGAATCTCCTGCTGTCCTCACTTTTGAATGGATTCAAAATGTTCATGATTATTGCTGCTATGCAATCCCTATTGATTAGACAAGACATTAACCTCCTCCACCTAATTATTTACTAAACACCATATCAACTATCTGTTTTCGCATATAGCTCCTCCCTGTATGTGGCTGGCAGTGGTGATTACTCATTAATGGTAATGGTATGCACACCAGTCCAGTGGCCAGCATCGCAGTTCAAGCAACACCCCTGTCTTTCACAGACACAACACAGCTCCTGCATAGCCTGGATTGATCATGTAGTCATTAAGATACGACATACGATGAAACCTCAACATTTGAAAATGACTTAAGCAAGACCAAAGACAAGAAATAATGTTGGATACTAATCAATCTGCAAACCTGCTTTTACCTAGCAAGTTGGAAGAAGAAGCAGAGAAAAAAATGTATACTTGCCATACCTCGTAATGTGATGTCATTCAACTGAGGACATTCCCCACAGGAACATGCTGTGTGGTGCACATGAATCCAATCCAGACCAAGGTCCAATGAAGCACAGTCGCTCTAGCAGGCATTCCCCTTCCCTTCTCCTATCAGCACTGTGTACCTTGAAATAAGAAAAAAATTAAGAACAAATTTTGAGGATTGTTGAAAATTCCCCACCACCACCTCCTGTGACCATCCACCCCCCCAAAAGAAACATAAAAAAATGAAGAAATACTTACCTCAAGGACTGTGAAAGTGGAACCATCACACAATTAAATAAATCCCACAGATCTGGTTCAGCAGCAGCAGCAGCAGGATGAAAAGATATTTAACTTTGCCTGAATTCCTGATGTTGAAAAAAGCAAAAAATAACACAATTACTATCAAGCTCAGACAACCATATGGCAGTAATAGACATATCACACCTGTGTGAAAATTCTAATACTTAGTGTCTGCATTGAGAATTTGGGAAGATCCATACACCTCCCTCCCTCACGGTCCGGCATTATGATGTCATCCACATCACACTGAAAAATAATATAAGAGCAGTACAAGCATATTAGAACTCAAGATGCCATAATACCAACCCTCCAACACCCTTACCTTGCACAGGAAAAACAATGCAGACAGATACTTACGTGTTCAGCAGCAGCAGTATGGACTGTGTGACGATAATCCACCAGGCATCAACCATCCAGAACAGTAGTTCTTGTGGCAAATTGGAAAGTAGTAGAGAGAGCAGCAGGCACCAAGCTACAGTGCCCCAAAATTTCATTTGCTCCCCCACCGCCAGGCAAGCTACTACCACAGAGACAGTCAGACAACACAGCTAGACAATCAGTACAGCAGCATAGGGATAGGGAAATGATAATTCTATATTTCTATGTCAATCAATTGAAACAGCAGCAACAGTAGGAAAGAACTGAAAGTAGCAGTAGCATTTTGCAGGAGGAATTCATTTTCTCTGCGTGTTGGCACCCCTTTTCAGATCTCTGAGGTGGTGGGGCACCATAAAACATCAAGACTGACAGCACATTTCAGTCTCAGTTTGATGTAACATTTTTGGGTAAACATTTCTGGACTTGTAGGCCTGTTTGGCACAGGCAGCAGTGAGTTTCAGGCTGATATACTTGGCAAACAGGCCCTAAAACAGTTATTTAATGTCAGGGGTGGTGGTGGGGGCAGCGTAAAACATCATGGCTGAGACCAGATTTCTATGTCAATGTAATGTACCATTTTTCCAGCAACATTTCTGGACATTTACTGATTGTGCTGCAGTGGTAGAAACAAGATAGGGTCTAAAGACAATTGTAAACAGCAGCCAAAACAGCATTTTAATGTCTGATTGCTGGTGGTGCACCATAAAACATTAAGACTAACAGTGCATTACAGTCTCAATTTGATGTAACATTTTTTTGGGAATCATTTCATTACCTGAGGGCCTTGTTTTCCATGAACAGAGCCAAGATTCACTCTCACATAGCTTTGGAAAATATGCTTGTGCATAGTAAAGTGCTTATACTTGACATTTGTAGACAGGATAGAAGGAGCAAGGAGGAAACATATAAAGAAAAATGGGGTAAGATAAAAGTAGGAAGGTACACGGTTTATGGGCATGGTACTACAAGTACAACAGGGGGATGGGGCCGGGGAGGCGAGAACCGGGGAATGGGGACATGCACAGTCAGGAGGAGGACAAAGTTACTCATATTCATATATGAAAGGAGATGGGAAATGGAGGGAGGATAAACAACTGAAAAAGATAAAATAAACAACAGAATATAGATCGGAAGACAAAGAGGACAGAAAATATTTTTTGTTGTTTTTTTTAAATTTTCTTGGGGGGGTTCTTTTTTAAGGGAGGGGTGCAGAACAAGAACAGTGATAATAAAGAAAGGAGAAGAAAAAGAAAACAACACTGGCCCACAAGCACAGCCACAGACCATTCATTGTTGCTGTGCACTGTCACTTGTGCCACCACCACCACCACCACAGAGCTTAAACAGGAAGTCCAACACTTCTGGTCCACCATCATTTTTTGGAGGTCCACACTGACCTTCTGGCAAAGCTGGTCAATGTCCTGACAGACACTTTGGACCTCAGTGCGCACAGCCTCCAGGTCTGCCCTGGTGACCACCACCTCACTTGGGGGGGGGCTACAGGATGCTCAGAGTGGGAGTGTTGCTGCCAGGTCCTCTGTTGTGCATCATGGGTGGGGGATGCTTCTGTCTCTTCCGGATGTGACCTGCTGCTAGACCTCCTCCTCCCCCTGGTATGGCACCCCTGAGCCTAAGTTCTGCCTCCTGTTGCTGCTGTCTCTTGTTGTTTTGAGAGACACTGTATAGCATGGTGGTGCTGCAGGTGGCTCCTTTGCCCAGAAGTCACAAAGTGGGACTCTGGTTTCCACCTTTTCACATGTTTTCCACAAAGGCTGCAGACAACTACACTTACATCATCTGCCTTTATGGTAAAAAATGCCCAAACTGATGATCTTTAGTTTGGGGGGGGGCCCCAAGCTGATGTCCCAGGGGGCCCTCTCCCTCTACATTATCATGCTGGGTCTTGGGGCTGGCAGACATGGGGGGGCAATGAGCTGCAAGCTGACTGCTGCTGCTGCTGGGTGGCTGTGGCAGGGTTCACATCTTGCTGCTGGGAAGGGGAAGCTGCTCCTGCTGACACTGCTGCGGACCGGGGGTCCTGCTGGTTCGGGGCCAATGACCAATGCCTGCTGCTGCTGGGGGACACTGGCCAGGGCCAACTGCTGCTGGGGGGGCTCACTTATAAATGCATGCCTGTTACGGTGAACATGTTATCCTCCCTTTCCTCTCTGTCCAGCTCCAGAGTCAGACCCACTAGTCCCTTGCATCATTATTTCCAAAAAAAAGTTTTATTAAACCACTAAAGAAAAGAAGGGGGGAGTGAAACACACACACACACACACAAACACACACTCACACACAATAAATAACGTGAGAAATTAGAACACAAAAGAAAAATAAACTTTTGTTAAAGAAATACAGAATGAACAGAAGTTCAACACACACACAACTCAAACTCTCACTCTCTCACTCACAATTCACCAAACTATATATCTCTCTCTCGCTCTCTCTCTCTCTCTCTCTCTCTCACACACAGTCTCTTCTACTGTCTGTCTCTATCCTACAAACTGCAGGAAAAGGATGCAGATTCAGTAGCTTACTGTCTGAGTACAGGCACACATGTGACCTGCAGTCTGCTTCAGAGAGCAAGTCATGTGACATGCCTTTCTTCCTAATTTCACCTTAGTTAAATACTAAGGTGAAATGTACCAGCAGAAGTGAAATTTACAGGTGAAAGTTCGCTGCACAATATGGGTGAAATTTTGTCCAATCATATGGGTGAAATTCCGCCCCCAAGGTCATAATTTCACAAAATGTTCCACAGGGCAAAATTGGTGATTTAGCTGCAATTTCACCGACGAAATTAAATTTTGATGCATCCCTATCCATTTATAGGACAACAGTGACCAAACTGTCAACATAGCCATCTTATTACCCCACCTCATGTACCTGGAACAGAAAATTTTCAAATCCCCACCAAAACATAATTCTGTGAAGTGTAACACCATTCCATGCCACAGGTGTGAAAACACATTTTGGCCAGGATTTTAAAAATAATAGCTGTTACATACAGTGAAGCCCATCAGGATGAAGTGCAGTGTCACAGGTTTCCTACATGATAAAAGGGATTAACTCCCATTGAAACTGCATTGTTTACTACTGTATCTCTACTGCAGAATTCTGCATGCTGCACTTCATCCTGGTGGGCTTCACTTTACATGAGGTGGGGTAATAAGAAGGCTATGTTGAAACTGTGGGTGAAAATATTTAAAATTACCAAAGTTATAAGAGTTTATAGTGAAATTGCAATGAATGGTCATAACTTTGCCATTTTTACATATTTTGAACCCAAAGTTTAAACATTGCTTTCTTATGACCACACCTTATGATCAAGGGCAGGAAAAAAGTCCAAATCTCACAAGAAAGGTGAATTTGCCAAGTGACCACAAAATCACCTTTTGGGCTGGAGTTGCATAATGTCAGTCCTATTGTTCATGAGGTGGGGTCCCTAAAAGGCCATGTTGTAAATTTGGGGTCAAAATGTTAAGAAATGGCTCAGTTATGAACCAAAGTTGAAAACCCCATTGAAATATGTTGAAGCACAGCGTGAAATAGGATCCTGTTTCACAAAAGGATCCTTTATCATGCTTCCCATTGATTTCAATGGGATTAGCATGATGTAGAATCATGTTTCGCAAAAATGAATCCTTTATGTTGCTTTCCCATTGTACTCAATGGGAACGCACAATAAAGGATCCTTTTGCAAAACAGGATCCTAAGTCAGACTAATCCCATTGTAATGAATGGGAAAGCACCATAAAGGATCACACAGTGCAAGAAAGCAACAGCAAAGGCAAACAAGAAGCTGGGATGAATATCTAGGGAGATCAGTAGTAGGAGAGAGGAGGTTATACTGCTCTTGTGTAGGTCACTGGTAAGGCCGTATCTAGAATATGGAGTTCAGTACTGGTGCCTACACCTCAGAAAGGACATTAACCAGCTAGAGAAGGTACAGAGGAGGTCTACAAAGATGATAGCGGATCAGTAGGGTAAGGCATACGAGGAGAGGTTGAGGGCACTGAACATGTACTCCCTGGAAGACAGGAGAGAGAGAGAGAGAGAGAGTGAGAGGACATGATTGGGAAGTCAAATACTTGAATGGGATAGAAAATGTTGATAAGGAGAGTCTCTTTAAAGGGGACAGGAAATCTGTGCTAATAAAGTTCTTATTCTCAGAAATGATATGCAGTCTCATAAAGTATCCATATTTAACTGTACCTGAATAAAAAAGTGATAGGTAAAACTAGTTTGCATTGTTGTGTTTTTATGGGCAGCTTTCTGTTACAGTTCACTTCATGGAATCACTTATGTGAAGTTTTTACTGTGTCACGATTTGTGTACAGAATGCTAATTATGAACTGCTGACCTATCAGAACCCTGTTTAGAGTTCTGTGCACAAACCATGGCATAGTTAAAACTCCAAATTATCTCTTCCATGAAGAGAACTGTAACAGAATGCTTCCCATAAAAACAAGACAATCAAAATACAGCTTTTTATAATCACTTTTTGTTCAGTTAAATATGAGTACTTTAGGTGAATGCATATGATTTCTGAGAATGAGAACTTTATTAACAGCTGTGAGTTAGAAACGATTTCCTGTCCTCTTTTAAGTTGAGTGACAACCATAACATGAGGGGGGCACAGTTTTAAGTTGGAGGGTGGTAGGTTTAGGGGGGGAGGGCAGGAAGCACTTCTTCACTGAGAGGGTGGTGGACACTTGGAATGCACTGCTGGTAGAGGTCATCTTGTTGAAGACAGTGGACAGCTTTAAGAGAGGCTGGGATAGGCATGGGGGAAGGTAAGGATCATGGGTAGGGAGGATGGGAGGAGTGGGGAGGGACGTCATGGACAGTAGCTCAAGCTGTGGACACTGCAATACGAACAGACTTGATAGACCAAATGGCCTTCTTCTGCTGGCTTCTTTGTATGTTTGTGTATTTGTATGTTTTAGCAAAACAGGATTCTGTTTCATGCCAATCCCAATTAAATTAATGTTCGCAATGTCCCTTGTAGTGTAGTGATGCCCCTTTCCCGATGTCTGATCGCTGTCCCTTATAACAAAAATAAATGTCCCTAGTACTCTAGTGATCTCTTTCCCCTCCCTCAATGAACTATCACCCTTGCCATATTAAAAAAATGGCCCTGGTAGTTTAGTGGTCCCTCCCCTTCTCCCTGATGTCCGATCACCATCTCCTTATAAAAAAAAGACCCTGGTAGTCTAGTTGTCCTTCCCCCCCAATGTCCAATTGCCATACCCATAAGATAAAAAATCCTGTTAGTCTAGAGATCCTCTCCCATCCCCCAATGTCCAATAGCCATTCCCATAAGGACAGAAAAAATTGGTAGTCTAGTTGTCCCTACCTCCCCTCCCCAATGTCTGATCACCATTTACTTATAAAAAAAGATCCTGGTAGTCTAGTGGTGCCTCCCCCCCCCCCCGATATCCCACCCCTGAAAAGGCATTCATCTCCCTGGTGGTCTAGAGACCCTCCACACACCCACCCACCCTGTTAGGTAATGAATTTTTGTATCATGCAAGTTTAAATATCAGGCAAACAGTGATCTTTTTATCACAGTGGGGGGAAAAGGAAACTGAAACTGGAGCTGGCGATCGTAACTGTATCGCAGCTTTAAACAACAGGCTATTGAGAAAGGACTACACGGCATTCGGTGTTGGGATGTTCAGGGGGGAGGTTAAACTTAGAATCCTCTGTGCATATAATATGTTGCCAACCTACTGTACAACTGCCAGAAATCCATTTGATTAATAGAACTTTGTAGAATGTGTAAGCAAAATCCAGTAATCTGGTTTGTTCATGCAGGTGACAGACAGTGTACAATTCTACATCCAGTCACAAACTAAATCTGAATTACAGTACACATAAGGAAACAGAAACAGCTACTGCAACAAGCAACTATTTTCTTTCCAAGCCATGTTTTTCTTAAAAATAAATACATAAATAAAAAGCACACCAAAAGTCTTGCTTTAATCTTTTATTTTAAAATGACCCATTTTATAATACTGGTGGCAGACTTCAGGATACACAGGCCTAGTGAATACATACACTTCTGACTACACAGCTAAGCTGATGACAAGTGAGTACTATAATGAAAATACATAACATGAAATAAAATAAAATTTTTGCAGATTAAAAAGAAATAACAAGAAGTCTATGTAAAATAAAATGAAATAAAAAAATAAAATTAATTTCACAGGCCTCTAGTAATTTCCCAACACCCTGCTCCCCCACCTCCATCCTGATTCCTGGTTTGCGACCAGCACAGCTCTCCTCTCACCTCCATGGCTGTCCACAAACTGAGCTATGAATGAGTGCCTGTTGTATACAGGTACTACTGTATAGACTTCATTGCCCCTGGGGTGTGATATAGATGAGGCACACTGATGAATCCTGGGTAGGATAAAACACGTGTCTGTGTCTTCAGTTTGCCCCCTTTGCAGATTGTGTGAGAGGCCCTTTGGCATCATGCATTCTTGCTTAAAGCAGAACCAACCTAAAATTTTATGGTGATTTGCATATACGGTGACATCCCCCAGTATGAAATCCTCTTTTAAAACACTCTGCAGTATGCTGCAACAGACCTACCATATAAAGCAATGTAATTTTAATGGCAATTAGTCCCTTTTGTCATGCAGGAAACTGTGGCATTCGCTTCATCCTGTCAGTGTCACATTTTCCTGAATGACGAAAGGGACTAATTGCCATTGAAATTACATTGCTTTATTGTCTATAGGGAAATGTAGTGTGACCGAGCGGTGTCAATAGCTTTGTGGCATCTTGTCAAAAGTTGAAAATAAGCCCCTCTGTGTTCAAAAGTAGGAAAAGTGTGTCCCTTAGGTCAACTTCACTAAGTTTTCTTTAATAGAAGCCACCAACTGTAGGAGAGAAGAGGAAGCAAGTTGGCGGCTTCAGAAAAGTAGACGCAAACCAGAGCGAGGGTTGCTATAGCCCCTGTTTTCTAGTGGCACCCACACAATCTGAAGTGACAAAAGTTGGGAAATGAGGTGTTAGGGTTTCCCTAACACCCCACCCTCCCAAACCAGGCAGGATAGCAGGTGTGGGGTGTGCCTTGGGCTTCTCAAACCTAACACTCACCTCATTCTCATAAAATCTACACATCTGACCTTATTTATAAATGGAATGGGGTGAGCATTAGGCTTGAGAAGCCCAAGAGACAGAGTATTAGTGATCCGTCCTTGGTTTCCGATGTCTTTAATAGACATTTTGGGAACCTCGGTCCCTTTCAAACTCCCATAGTCCTTGATAGTGGAATTATTCCTGAAGATGCTTGTAATGACACCAATTCTAAGTTTTACTTTGAATATGTCACTCCTTCCTTAGTAAGAAAATGCATTTTGGAAAATAACCCAAGACCATTTCAGGGTAATGATGGAGTGGATTTCAAGATACTGGGTATAAATTGTTTTGTTTAATCTCTTACTCATATTTTTAATTTTTCTTTGTGTTATAATGTTTTTCCTTCTAGCTGGAAATTAGCTACCATTAAACCTATTTTGAAGAGTGGAAGTCCATCCGCTGTTTCAAATTATCGACCAGTATCCCTTTTGTCACCCATTTCTAAAATTCTCGAAAAAATTGCTATGGATCAAACTCTGGCCTTCCTTGGGAAACATTCTTTTCTTTCCCCCAACCAACATGGCTTTAAGCCAGATTTTAATACTGAAATGGCCCTGGTGGGGTTCACAGGCAGTGTACATGGTGCACTCGATAGAGGATATTCATGTGCGACACTGTTTGTGGACCTCACCAGAGCCTTTGACCTGGTCGAATTTGATCTTCTTCCTAGTGTTCTCCATGGACTTCATTTTTCTGGTGAGGTAGTCAGTTGGTACCAAAGTTATTTATGCAACAGATATCATAGAACAGTCATAGGCTCAACCACTTCTCAGATACTGCCACTATTTTGTGGTGTACCCCAGGATTCAATCCTGGGGCCACTAATTTTTTCATTTTTTATTAATTCTGCCCCTAGAATTTGTACTGAAACTGAGATGATTCTTTATGCAGATAATGCAGTTATTTTTTGCTCTAGCCCCAGACCTGAGACTGCCCTGTCTTGCCTTCAGACTGACTTTGGGCTTCTTCAGGACTGGTTACTTTAAAATCATGTGGTACTTAATTCCAAAAAAAAAACAAAGGTAATGTTTTTTTTCCCATAACAAGAAAGAGACTCTTAATTTTCCACCAAGTATTGATAAAGGGGGTAATCTAAATGAATTTGTTTCAGTTTTTAAATATCTAGGAATTATTTTAGATACTCAGTTTACTTTTGAACCGCATATTCAAAGCCTTAGGAAAATTTTGCATCTAAGGTTGGGTATGTTGTATCGGATTAAGCCATTTTTGACTCTGGAATCCAGAAATCTTTTGGTTCATAGTTTTCTGTTCTCGGTGTTGGATTATGGTATCTTGATTTACACCTCCTCTTGTAGTAGTGCCTTGAATTGTCTTCAAGTAACATACCACTCGGCCCTGAGATTTTGGCTTAATTTGTCTTTTTGATCCCACCGCTCTGATCTGTATGAACAGTCTTATACACTATCTCTTGAAGATTGGATGTGCCATAAAATGGGCACTTTTTTATATAAAGTTAAATTGGGATTTCTTCCATATCTATTTCATCAATTTTTCCTAGGGCTTTGAATGTTCTATTCACTAGATCTCAGTTTAAATTTAAGTTTAAGATACCTATATTTAAGAAGACTTTTGGGCAAAGATCGTTATTATTTATAGCCACAACTTTTTTTAATAAGATACCAACTGAAATTGTCGAAAGTAATTCTATTCAGTGTTTTAAGAGAATTCTAAAACATTGGCTTTTCACTAGAAAATGAATGTTTCTGTAATATTTATGCACTGGCTAGCACATGCACTTTATGCGGATTAAGTGGTTTGCTCTGTATTTTTGTATTTAATATTTTGTATTGTATTTTAGATATGACTTGTCACCTGTGAAAATGGGCAGTATTGCTCATCTGGTTTTACAAGTATAAAAAATAAAAATGAAATGAAAATAATTTGCATTGTGCACACTATGCAAATACTATGCATAATGCATTGTGTCCAGATTTGCTGCAATTCACATGCAAATTTTAAATTTGCAACACTCCTATCTGTAAGTGGAGCAGAGTCAGGATGCATACTGTGGTTGTGAGTTGTGCATGTGCTTTTGAAGTTCATGCTGTCAGGTGACAGTACTGTGAAGCCAGTTGCAGCAATGGCTTCAATTTAATTTGCAGTTGAGTTACTATGTAGGAGTAGCAGTCAATGAATAAATGCATTTTTCTTTGGGGAAGAGGATAGTTTCTGTGTTGAATCTGTAACAGTGGTTAAATGTGTCATGTAGTGGCAAACTTCAGTGTAGACGTGCCAAGTTTGGGCAACATGGACTTGGCAGATGTGGTGATTTTTTTCTGATAGTTGGTCATGGGTGCCAGTGATGCTTTGCTGAGATAACATCACTGGTGAAGAAGGTCACTGACTAATCAAAGTCCTGTATTTTTCTTGTCATTTTATAATTTTATTTTTACATTTCCTTGTGTAAGCTCCACAACTCAGGTTAGGCTAACCTTGATGATCTTCTGCTGCCCCGATCGGCTCACCACCGCTTTGGCCCTAGTGCCCCTGAGTCTCTGTCTGACCCCACAACATTTCCCTAGTAGAACAGTGCCAGAGGAGTGAAGCCATGGCACTGCTGTGCAGCATGCAGTATGAATGCATGAGCGGCAGTCTGCACATGTGCAGTAGCGCAGTCAGTTTTCTCACACTTTCTGCAGCTTAACACAGGCTCCCTCTGTGCTCCCTACTCCTCAAATCTGCTAATTGGGGTCCGGAGACATGAGGGAGATGGGAGAGGAACCCGAAAATTATTTATTTAAAGAGCTCCAATTAGTTCTGTCTGCTGGCTCATGAATATTAATGAGGCTGCAAAATACATATTGGGAGCCTGCCTGCTGCCTGGGGATGGTTCAAAGCAAAGGCAGTGACAGGCAGGGAGAATTGTTTTAATGACTAACTCTGCAGTCGAACAGCAAAGTGATGGGGTAGTTAACAGTCTGTGGTGGAAATGAAAGGTAACACAATGTACTATGGCTGTACACTGACTTTAAAGTTGGGACGTTATAGAAGCTGCAATTGCAGCCACCATACCCATTACCTTTAACCTCTGCCACAGCCAATCAGAAAGCAAGGACTTAGCAAGGGGGCTTTTGGGACTGCAAAGAAACTTTTGGGGAAAAAAGCAGGGACAATTCTTAGTGCCAGAACCAGCAGCCAATAGGGCATCAAGAGAGCCCAATAAATAGCAATTTTTCAGATTGGACATCTGCAGTCAATCAGGAAAGGGGAATGGAAAATTAATATATGGGGTTGTTTTCCCACCTAAGGGAGGATTCTGGAGAGGTCAGCTGTAGAGAGAGCAGAGCAGGAGAGACTGCTATTGGGCTTACTAGCCTTACAGGTTTGCCATTTGTCCTAAGGCCTTGCTGGTCCCAGCCTTGGACAATCAGAAGAGTGTTTGAGGGTATCAAGTAGCTACAGGGAAAACATTTCCCTGGGAGAGATTTGAATTTGCTGCTGCAACTGGGAATTTGGTGAGTGGCAGCCTGTAAGAGAAATTGCCAGCCTGGATGAGAGAGTTTGGATTTTGCAGGCTGAAAGCAAGGACTGTGAGGTACCAGCCTGAAAGCAATAGTTTACTATAATGATAGCAAACACAAAACGGTGACTCGCAAAATCAGCGAGGACAAAACAGCGATCGCAGTTTGGGTGACTTTGTCATTCCCCCCTCCTCGAATTGCACCCCCCAAAATTGATTGCTTATAGTAAGTGGGTGTGGGAAGCAAAGACCCCCCAAAAGGGGTGTGTGGGGGGCACAGCCCCCCGTAAAAACCACAATCACTGAGTCTGCCCTCTCTAGTTTGTTGTCGCTATTTGTGAGTAGTCATTTTGAGCTCACTAGAATCACATGGAACCAAAGCAATAGTGTCTGCAGCTGAAGATAAAATGAACTGTAACCTGTGTTTCCCCTTGGTGGGGTGAGTACGTTGGAGACTGTTTTTGCTGCAAGCCAGAGAACTGTGTATTTGTGCCTTGGAATGGGATGATTTAGTCCTAGTGGCCAAATTGAACCATACCATGTGATGGTCACTGGCCCCCAGGTTACCTTCTACCTGGAGATCTGTGATCCTTTCCCTGTTAGTCAGTACTAGATCTAGGATAGCCTTGTCTCTTGTGGGTTGTCGTACCAGTTGTTTCAGACCTTCCCCTGCAGGGAATCCACCATGTGTCTAGTTCTGTCAGATGTTCCTGCTGGTATTGACCAATCTCTATTTAGCATGTTGAAGTCTCCCATTATCAGAACCCCCTTTAGCTGTCATGTTTTGTATATCTTCTAACAGTAATGTGTCTATGTCCTCACCCTGATCTGGGGGCCCGTAGACAACCCCAGTTTGAATGGCTGTCCTATTTCCTGTTTCCAGGTTGACCCACAGTTTTTCTGGATCCTTATGTGTATTCTGAATTTCTGTAGCTTTCATGGTTTCATTGACATACAGAGCCACTCCCCCTCCCCCCTTTTGCACCTTGGTCTCTTCTGAACAGTACATAGCCAGGTATTGAAGTCTCCCAAGTGCGTTTACTGGTAAACCTAATCTCGTTAATTGCTACTATGTCCAGTTTAGCTTCTGTCATTATTGCCTGCAGGTCTGTTATCTTGTTTCCTGGACTGCGAGCATTTGTGTACATGATTTTCCATTGGCCAGATTTCAGTGTGTTAGTTGTTGGGTGAGGTCTGGCGTTTCCCCTGTGCATCGTATTGGGGGCCAGACCTGTTTCCTTACCTGGTGATGTAAATGAACTGCAAACATGCTGAACTCCTGTTTGACCACTAGCTGAGGGGGGTTGGGTGTTCTTCCCATTCGACGTATGGGGTGCTGCACCCCTCTCCCCATTTGCTAGTTTAAATATTCTGCAAATAAATCAAACTTCTGCCCCAATGCACTGACTCCCTCCTTAGTCAAATGCAGTCCATCAAATTTAAAGTACTTTCACTCCCAAAGCTGTTGCCAGTTCCCTACAAATTTGTGTCCTTTTTCCTTGCACCAGCCCTTGAGCTACATGTTTAGCTCCCCTATCTCCCCTTCTCTGACCTTCTATCTAACTGCCACCCTCTCCCAGACTGGCAGGATCTCAGAAAAGGAGATGCCAGATGAAATGGATGATGGTTTGTCACCAAGCCTGGTCAGGTGTTCCTTGGTCTCCACAACTGACCAGCTGGTGAGATCATTAGTCCCTATGTGAACCAGGATGTCAATGTTTTCTCCTGCTTCCTGAATTATTTTAGCAATGTGGTCAGTTTCTCTCCAAACTGATGTACCTGGGAGACATCTGACCATTATCCCTGGCTGGAGATAGGTATCAACTCCCCGAATCATGGAGTCCCCTACGATCAGAAGTTTTTTGGATTCCTTTTTTGCTTTTTTTGTTTTAGTTCCTGTTTTGGGTGAGTTTTGTTGTACTAGCTCCTGTGCTGCAGTGTCCTGCTCTGCAGTGTCCTCTGCCCCTTTGTTTGATTTCGGAGATGGAGGCATATACCTGTTTGTAGTTTTTATATGGCTTGTGGAGGTACTATGTTGGAGAGCACTGAGTGTACTATAATTCTGCTTAAAGTTGGACCAGCATAACATTCTGTGGTGATTTGCATATGCAGCCCATGATGCTTTGCATTGTGGGGGCATGTGTGATCATGTTTCTTTTTAGCTGCATTTTGCCATCACAGTTATTTCTCCGCGTATCGTTTGCTACCCGGCTTCTTACTGTGCTATATATATTTTTGCTGGGCTGTCATGGATCCCAAACAGCCCCCACCGAACATTACTTACAGTAAAGATGAAGTCTGGCCAAAAGTACTAAATTTCAGGATTAAAATCATCATATCTCCTCTAGGCATTGTGCTAAAAATGAGATCTTTAAAATACTTTGTTAAAAGTTACAAGCCATTTTGTAATTCTGATTCCATTACCAGTTCAAAAAAAATTGGGCTCATTAAAGAACCACTGATTATGTCATAACCAGAACTTTCAGGTTAGTCTTCCCTGTCAGTAACCATATTGGATGTGTTTTCACCAATGTTTAAGAAACTGTAGTGGATGTAATCATTTGAAAAACATACATCAAGTTGGGTGCAGTGCATGCATTTCCACAATATTCAGATGCAGGCAACTATGCTCTAGAGTGTGTCAGGGAGGTGGTTTTGGAATGCAGCAGTGTAAATGAATTTGGAATGTGAAGGTTGTGCCCAGTTTTAGAATGATGCAGTGATGAGCTTTTAGTATGTCAAGCTTTTGCAAAGCAACTAAGACTTAATTTCAGTATGCAGCTGGGCATATTATATGGGAATGTGGTGGGGAAAAAATCAGAAAGTGGGTTGACAACATTTTTGAATGAGAACATGCAGTCATGGAATGTAAGTGGGACTTACATTCTTGGAATGTGTTCAGCATGTGGTGGGAATGAGCAGTCTCAGAAGGGGGGCACACATCATATTACAATAAGGAACACATACTTTTTGAAGGAAACTCAACATTTGGTGAAGATGTAGTCTTGGAATACAGCAGTAAGCTAGACAAGCACAAAGGCTGGGAAGACACCAAAGAACTGAATATAGAAACTTAATTTATTTCACCAATAAAGCATGACAAAAACCTGAAGACAAAACCCTTACGTAAGACTCCCTGAGGAAGGCTCATTTTATTGAATCAATACGTAGGGATTTTGTCTTCAAGTTTTTGTCATGCTTTAATACTAAAATAAATTAAGTTTCCATATTCAGATTCTTTGGTGTGTGCCCAGCCTTTGTGACTGTCTTGCTACCTAGTCTTTGTTTTGGCTGGAGCACCTATAGGAGAGCTAATGCATGCTTCTTTCCATTGCTTCTTTAAAGCACTGCAGGAATGCACTATTTGAAAATGTGGCAGAGACATGCAATGTGATAATGGCAGGATGTATAGCCTCAGTATGTTGCATGGACACACATCTGGAATTTGGCAGGGTGGACAATATCACAATATAGGGGGGATGTATACTGTCAAGAGTGTAGCTGGACAGACAGTTTTATTCTGAAATTGATGGTACCTGCCACATTCCAAAATTGTACACAACCATCACTTTTACATATTGCTTATGTCCACCACATTCTGACACTGTGTACCCCTCCACATTCTAAAATTCAGTATCCTTTCCCCATTCTGAAACTATATGTCCCTGACAAAGTGTGAAATTGCACATCCATACCACATTCCAAAACTGTGTGCCAATACCAAATCACAAAATTCTGTCACTGCCACATTCCAAAATTGTGCATCCTCACCACATTCTGACATTGCTCATCACTGCCAGATTTCATGACCATGCTTTACTGCCACATTCTGATCTATGTTTCCCAGCCCCCTTTCAACATTGCGTACTCACCACATTCTAAAACTGCATGGCTCTGTTACATTCCAAAGATGCACACCCCTACTGCATTTAAAAATTGGGCATCCTCACATTTTGTAATTCTGTGTCTCAGCCATATTCTGAAATTGTGTCAATAGCACATTCTAAATTGACCCTTTCTGTCAAACTCCAAAAATGTGCATCTTTGCCATATTTCAAAATTACACATTCCTACCACATCATGAAAATGAGAGCCCTTGTCACATTCCAAAATTGAAAGTCCCAACCACAGTCAGTGTAGCACAGTGGTTAACAACACTGAGTTGCAATCCCGAAAATCTTAGTTTGAATCCCACAGCCACCAATAGCATACTGTGTGATCATGAGCAAGTCATTTAATGCCTCTGTGCTCTCAGGACACATCTGGAAACAAGCCTCAGCTTAGTGTATCTTTCTTGGCCAAAAATTGTAAAATAAAAATAAAAATCCAAGATTTCATGTCACTACCATTCTCTGAAATTGTGCATTCCTGTCTATCAGAAAATACATTTCCATGCATGCTCCAAAATTACATATTCCACCATAATCCAAAAATGTGCAGTCTAGCCACATTCTAAAATTGCATGTCATCACCACATCCTGAGTGTGTGCATGCTAGCAACATTTTGAAATTCCATCATCACATTGTAAAATGTCACGTGACCTCCACAATCTAAAATAAAGTATCACTGACATATATCAAATTGAGCATCAGCACCATGTGCAAAATTATGCATTCTGAACACACTCTGAAATTGTGTATCCCTACCGCATTCAGCAACTAACATTATAAAACTGTGTATAAAGAACATGTACATGCTGCATTCTAAAATTGGAAGCAGGTGACATTCTGAAATCTAACCCTTGCAGTATTCCAAAAATGTGAACAACTTTGACAGGCTCCTCACTGGATGGCCTTGACCATAAACTACTATCCCTCTCAGCCCCACCCATTGCCAACCCACTCTCTAGTATCCTAAACCTCTCTTTCTCAACTGCCTCAGTACCTTCCCCATGGAACCAAGCAGTGGTCCTTCACCTCCCCAAAGTTGGAGACCCCATCTTCCCTGGCAACTACCATACTGCCCCATCTCTCTTCTCCCTACCCTTGCTAAACTTCAGGAACACCTAGCCCTCTCCTAGCTCACTGCTTACTTCAGTGACTCCTCCTTCTTCACCCCTTATCAATCTGGCTTCAGAAAAATCACTCCACCACCACCTCCACCTCCACCTTCCTTCTTTGGCTCACTGATTCTATCCTCATGGGAATGGACAATGGCTAAATCACCTCAGCCATTTTTGACGATCTCGCCAAAGCCTTCGACACAGTCTCCCACTCCCTCCTCCTTGACATCCTATCAACAGCTGGGCTATCCCCCTATGTCATAGACTGGTTCAAGGCATACCTCACTGGCAGAACCCAATAAGTCAAGATCGCTGGCACAATTTCTCCACCTCTCCTGATAAGAACTGGCATCCCCCAGGGATCAGTGTTAGGCCCCATACTATTCTTTATTTTTCTAAATAATCTTCCATCTACCTGCTCTCCCTTCTCCTCCATTCACATGTATGCTGATGATACAGTTTTGTATACATCTGGCTCCTGCCCCACAGAAGGTGCATCCCACTTGCAGCACGACTTCGACAAAGTTCAGTGTTGGTTTGCAAACCACCAACTATCTCTCAATGCCAAAAAAACAGCCTTCATGACCTTTTGCACCAGGTAGAGACTTACCAGATTTCCCTCTCTACCCTTCTTCCACATCCTTGATGGGACTTTACTTGAGGACACATCCTCCTTTAGGTATTTAGGTGTTTGGTTAGACCAACACCTGAACTTCTCTGGTCATATCGATGCCATTCAGAAAAAATTGCATCCCATGCGCGGTGCCTTATTCAGGAACCATCCCTGCATCCTACCCACGGCTAGGGGTGAGATTGCCCAGAAGATGATCCTACCTATCTTCAACTACTGTGAAATAGTCTACAGTGCTGCCCCTAAGTCCTCCCTGGCCAGACTAGATACCCTCTTTAACTCCTTTTGCCATTTTGCCCTTGACACCTTCCTCCACACTCATCATTGTGATCTCTACCATGCCCTATCTTTCCCTTCCCTGACAAACCGACGTCTCTCTCACTGTCAAAATTCACCTCCGAGCACTGGCTGGGTGAATTTCCCTCCTATCTCTCCTCTGCCTTTACAACTGCCCCCTTCCTTCCAGATCCCTAAGATCTACTGACTCATGAACCCTGGTGGTTCCATGCTGCTCCACTCTTATTGACCAATCGGGTTATTCTTATTGCCTTCCAAAAATCTGGAATTCACTTCCCCCTCAAATTCGCCACTCTTCCTCTTGCTACTTTATTAACTCTGCCATCAAGAACTTCCTTGCCCTTCCTGTGCCTGCCTATTGCCCTCTTATGGTGCTGCTCCTAGTCCCCTACTCTTCCTCCTCCTAAAGTGTTCCCCCCTTCTTTCTCTACCCTTAATCTATCTCCTTCCTGTGAGCTCGATCACTGCCTTATGCAGGCAGGATCCATACTGCACAGTGGGCAACAACTTTACCCCCTTTCCCTAGTTCTTCTTCTACAGCACCCCCTCAGTCACTGTTAGATCACTGCCTTGTGCAGGCAGGGTCACCCAGCACACTAGTGGGGTACTACCCTCTCCTACTATAGTTGATCTCTGCTACCCCCTCCCATAACATCCCTCCCCCATCACCCTCCTCTCTCACATCACTATATATAAATAACTCTTGTCACCTATAACCTGTGTACTACCAGTAGGGCTGCCCACCACCCTGCCCAGATAGTGATAACAGGACACTGTTGAATTTCAACTCCCTCCCTTTCACCCCCCTTGGATACCCCCCATCTACAACACCTCTCTTTCTCATCACCCTGGCACACTCTACCTCTCCTCTCCTTCTACCCCTCCTTCTGGTTAACATAGTCTAACACTGGCCTACCCCTTCACTCAATTAAGCACTTATAACCTACCCCTATACCCCTCTTATATGCACTTTAGTCCACCCTGTCATCTTTGTGTGCCTCAAAAATCATGTTCTGCCTGCGTCTCTCTGTAAATTTCCTTTCCCTTCTTTCATTCTGCCCTCCACAGTTTTTCATTCCCTCTTTCCATTCTTCCTCTCTTTACTCTAATCACTGTAAATCTTAATTATCTATGTTACACTAATGGCTACCAATTACTATTGTGTTACCTTACCATCTAGTGCTACATATTGTTGTCAAGCTATTATATGTGTTTCAGTGTTACCAGCTGTCACCAACCATTGCCAAATTGCTATATGTGTCTTCATATCTACTATAGTTAACTGTTGCATTGTTAGCCAATGTGATCCACCTGTAATCCCTCCTGCTCTCATTGTATGCAAGTAATTAAACTGTATTCCAACATTGTACCATTTCTCTGTATTCTATGCCATTGTACCCTGCCCCCCAGTTCACACCGGGAGATGAGCAACGTGTTGCTCAGCATGCCTTCCTGGTGAAACATTTCAATAAATAAATAAATACATTGACATTGTTATGCCATGTTGCTACAGTAGATTCCAAAATCACCTTCCCACCATGTTCTTAAAGGAGTAGTACACCCTTAGATCTTGTAAAGGTTTTTTCCTTGTCAATACATAACTCTTTTTGTGTAGCTGTTGGGGATATACTGTATATGTTTGCTTTAGTTTTTTTTCACTGTTCATACTAGCCCCAGCAACTATTCTGGGGATCTCCATTTTCTGGTTGTTGAAGTCTTATTGTCCCTGAGAGTTGCATTAGCATATGAGAACATGATGCCACGGCACTCATTTATAACATGTATCTCTATGCTGAAAATACACATAACCTGAAAAAAGTGTCTAGAAATGAAACAGGTTGAATGCAGTTTAAGGAAAGAAATCATGCATTACATCTAAGACAGTTTGTAATTTTAATTCAAAGTAAATGTAGTATGTCTCGCCTTGCTGCAACTTTTTTGTTGAATTCTAAGTAAGCAGACAGGCATAGCATGAAGTCTAAAGAGTGCTGACACATTATGTTCTCATATGCTAATACAACTCTCTGACAAAGTGAGATTTTAACAACCAGAAAATGGAGATCCCCAAGCTAGTTACAGGGTCTCATGTGAACAGTGAAAATAAACTAAAGCAAACACATACTGTATATCCCCATCAGCTACAAGGAAAGAGTTGCATGTTGACAAGGAAATACACAACATTTACAAAATATGAGGGTGTACTAATTCTTTAAGAATCTGGCATCTGCACATTCCAGAAATGCATGTAACACACCAACCCAGTGTCAGTTTCAAATGGTTATTTCAACTATGGCTTATGTAACTTGAAAGAAATAAGACATATAAGGTTGCTGGCAGAGGAGGACAAGACTGTGAGTTCTGGTTATGACATCATTACTAGCTCTTCACTGAAATCAGCTTTTTGGACAGGCAGTGATATCAGTGTTACAAAATGCCTTATAAATTTTAAACAAACTTAAATAGTTCATTTGTGGCATGAGACTTATTGGAAACATACTGATCCTAATTCTGAATTTAGAAATGCAGAATTTGATGGCAGATAAGGATTGCTTTGCCCACCTTGTCTGCCCATTTGTCTCTGCCTATACTGTCACCATAAACCCTACCTGTACTCTGGCTCCCCCCTCCCCACTTCCCAGCTAAGGTTCCCTTGTATCTGCCCATGCATGCTTGAAGCCCACCACTTTTTTCACCATCACTACCTCTGCTGGAAGATTGTTCCAGGCATCCACCACTCTTTTAGGGAACAGATAATTCCTCACATCTCTTCTAAATTTACCACTTTACAGCTTCATTGCATGTTCACTTGTTCTCATGCCCATCTGCTCTGAAAAGTATTTCCTCTTGCACCTTGTTCAGCCCTGTGAGGTAATTAAAGAATTAAAGATATCTGTCATGCCCCCATCCCTCCTCTCTTCCAGAGTGTGTGTGTATATATATATATATATATATATATATAGAGGACCCTCAGTCTCTCCTCATAGGGCTTCTGCTGCAGCCCGTGCACCATTTTAGTTGCCCTCCTCTGGGGACTTTCCACCCTGTCTATGTCATTCCTAAGACGTGGTCTTCAGAACTGTATGCAGGCAGTAGCCCAGGTGTGCTCTCACCAATAATTTATACAGTAGAACACTATCTTCATCCTTCTGCTCATGATATCCCTCCCTGTGTACTCCAGCATCCCACTGGCCCTACCTACTGCCTTGTTACTCTGCCTCACCACCTTGAGGTCATCCGATATGATTACTACAATGTCCCTTTCCTGTTTGTCGACTGTCAACACCTCTTCTCCCATTTTGTATTCTGCCCTGGTTTGCTGTGCCCAAGTGTCTGCATGTTTTCACAATGAAACCCAGCTGCCATACCCTTGACCACTGCTTCAGTTTTCTCCAGTGCCTTTACATTCTCTCCACCCCCCCCTTGAGTGGTCACTCTATTGCAGATTTTGATGTCATCTGCAAAGAGGCACACCTTCCCTTCCAGCTCATTTGCAATGTCAGCTATAAAGACATTAAAGAGGACTGGCCCCAGTACTGAGCCCTTAGGTACCCTGCTGTTCACCCTCCTTTCCCTAAAGTGAGTTCCATTTACCACCATTCTCTGTCCCCTGTCCATCAACCAATTACATTCTCAGTTAACTCCAATTGCCCCAACCCCAAAAAGCCTCCTATGGTTAAATATTTTTTTGATTTTAGTAATTTTGGCCAGACTCCCTCTTTAAAGCACAGGGCCCTTCCTCATAGCTTGACTGATAATCCACCATTGGTATGTTTCCCACCTTTCAGAGTATTCTGGAGTCCCCTGTTGAGAGTTAGTACCACCACACTTGTTTTCTTCATTATCTGGCCCCCATTACCCAGGAGTATCTTTAGCTGTATTCCATTCTAATTATTTAAAAAGGAGGGAATATAACCTATTGGTTACAGTATATAGTTGTAAAACTGGAGATGCATCATACATTGCTTTGAATTTCTCAGCCACCACATTTATTCTGTCTTACCCTTAGTAATGTTAGAAATACCACTTTCTCTCAGTGCAGTTTAACCCCTGCAAGGTATACATATTTTTAAATCAAGGATGGAAATGAGAAAGGAAAAGTGTGGCCTACTGGGATTCGAACCTCAGATCTCTGGTATGCCATTCCAGCGCTCTAACCATTAAGCTACCGGCTCACTGATCAAAGCGTCTGAGGAATTTCCTTACAGCCACACACACATTCCTTTCTCTAGTGTTGCGCAATTATGCAACTAGGAACCAATGTTAGAAATACCACTTTCTCTCAGTGCAGTTTAACCCCTGCAAGGTATACATATTTTTAAAATAGTTCCTAGTTGCATAATTGCGCAACACTAGAGAAAGGAATGTGTGTGTGGCTGTAAGGAAATTCCTCAGACGCTTTGATCAGTGAGCCTGTAGCTTAATGGTTAGAGCGCTGGAATGGCATACCAGAGATCTGAGGTTCGAATCCCAGTAGGCCACACTTTTCCTTTCTCATTTCCATCCTTGATTTAAAATATGTATACCTTGCAGGGGTTAAACTGCACTGAGAGAAAGTGGTATTCTAACATTGGTTCCTAGTTGCATAATTGCGCAACACTAGAAAAGGAATGTGTGTGTGGCTGTAGGAAATTCCTCAGGCGCTTTGATCAGTGAGCCTGTAGCTTAATGGTTAGAGCTGGAACAGACATACCAGAGATCTGAGGTCTGAATCCCAGTAGGCCACACTTTTCCTTTCTCATTTCCATCCTTGATTTAAAAATATGTATACCTTGCAGGGGTTAAACTGCACTGAGAGAAAGTGGTATTTCTAACATTGGTTCCTAGTTGCATAATTACGCAACACTAGAGAAAGGAATGTGTGTGTGGCTGTAAGGAAATTCCTCAGACGCTTTGATCAGTGAGCCTGTAGCTTAATGGTTAGAGCACTGGAACGGCATACCAGAGATCTGAGGTTCGAATCCCAGTAGGCCACACTTTTCCTTTCTCATTTCCATCCTTGATTTAAAAATTACCCTTAGTAAGTCACTTAACCTCCCTGTGCTTAATGATCTCCTGGTTTGCACCAAGACATGAGCTTCTACTCGGTGTGTCCAAATAAGTAAGCAATAGTACCCAACAGTGTTGGCAGTATTGGGCTATACCAGACTGCTCAGGGGCATAATGAAGCCCAACGCCTCAGGTGGAGGGTCTTATAGCCCCTGGAAGGTCCAGTATATCCCAATACCACCCACCCTGTAGGGTATTATTGCACTTAGAAAATGGGCTATATGTGACATTTTTAAACAGGATAAATAAATAAATAAATAAATAAATAAATAAATAAATGAATAAATAAATATAAAAAAAGAGTAGAACTTGATTTGACACCATTTTTTTGTAAAGTAGTCCCTGTACTGGTAATCCTGCCAGTAGAGTGCACTGCAGTGTTTAAAAGTTGTTTTTTTACACTCGTCTTAGAAGCAGCACAATTTGTTCAACCCTCCCTGTTACCCCAGGTAGCGCTTCCTTTCAGTATTCCCCTGCTTGTGTTTGTTTTCTTGCTGTGTTACCATGTGTTCCATTTTATCGATTTGTACAGAAGCTGAATTAATGACAAGCAGTGCAGCTGCATAAGGATTAGTTGGGCAGTAATGAACATAAGGATCATACTGGCATTGGGCAGAGTGGCTTCATTTGATGAGACAGTAAGATGGATGGAACAAAAACAAGTTCCAGGTTACTTATTTTGTTTTGTTTTGTGTTTAATATTTAAATCAAGTTTAGTCCTGTATATGGGCAGGGAGAACAGCCAGAGCAAACAGGAGAATAGGGAGAGACTAGAGCTAGAAATGAATGGCTGCATGTATGCTGGTAGTTTACATTTAAAAATAACAATTGTTTCTGAGGATATCTTACAGCATGAGCATTTCATAAATGTTGAATAAATTGTATTGGTAGTGGGGCTATTTAGTTCACTGAGACTATGCTTCATGAATGTTACGAGTGGGGGGGAGCGTTTCACTCACTAGCGAGAAAAAATATATGAGAAATGCTTTTTGGTGTGCACATTTGATACAGTGTAGGTGATTAGCTCCCTTTTCTTTTTTTTCAAACTTGGTGTGCACCAAGCAGGGCTGGGGCATCACATCCCTTGCTAAACAAGACAAAAAATAATGGCAACTGTTGAAAAGTGATTTTTTTTAGCTGGCACAGTGATACCAGCTGGTAATGGGGCACTTGCCAGTGTCACTCATTTTTTACTGGGATCTATTGAAAATAAATGAATGCCTGACCATGACTTTCAGCCAATTAGCATACTTTATTTTTCAAGCCCATTTTCTAAATAAATGCTTTGTTCGTACAAGTCATTCAGTTCTGCTCTCATAAACAGTATCTGCGTATCTTTGCCTTGAAAAGTTTTAAATATGAATCCTTGTTTTCAGAAGGGCAATGTATATGTTATTGTGTCTGAAAAATTTGAAAAAAGAACCAATATTTTTGAAATCTTGGCTCTGAATTTGGTGGTGGGGTGGGGTTAACACTGAAGTGAAATAATAATTTGAAAATGGTCGAACTCCAGGTCGAAGATGGTGTGCTTTAGTTAGACTTTTGTCATATAGTATATAATTATACTACCCAACCATTAATTTATTTAGTTATTTAAAGTTGGTGACTGGGAAAGCACATTGAGCTGAGGCTTATTTCCAGGTGTGATCTAGGGAACGAGTACAAAGAGGAATCATCAGCACAGGTACTGACATAAATCAGGAGAATTGTGTATATAAAATTATTTACAGATTGTCAATACACATAGAAAAGATGGCAATATACAGAAACTTGCCAATATTTACATAAATAAAATGAGAAAAGAGGAGACAAGAGTGATGAAGAGGAAGTGGAGATGCAGAAAATTGTAAGTGGGTACAAGGTATTATGAGGGTAGAGTGCAGGTGCAACAAGTGTGGAGGAATTGGGTGAGAGCATGTTTTTTACAGGGAAGAGAAAGGGATAGTCAAAGGGAAATGGGAAGTGAGTTCCAGATGTGAGGGAGTCAGATAAAGCGGCTATCCTTGAGTTGGAGTGGGTGGAGGGAGAATGAGCAGGGATCCATGGTTCAGAGCATGGAGGAGAGGGAGAGAGGAGAGGAAGGGGGTGACAGTCCCAAACCAGTATTTAGAGATGAGTGTGTAGGCATGTAACTGGCAATGTGAGGAGAAGGAAGGAAGTGAGAGGGAAGAATATGGAATGCAGTGATGGGTACAAGGGGAAGTGTTGGAGGCAAAGTGGCAGAAAGCATTGAAGAGAGTGTCAAACCTAGAGAGGGTTGAGGAAGGGATAGAACTGTTTTCAATGTCTGCATAGTCGAATACAGGGAGAATTGTTTTTCTGAGAGACTCATGGTGGATTGGGAGACAGATGGCATCCTTGTTCCTGAATGTAGCTCCTAGTTTCGGGCTAGTTTGGAATGAATGTGGCTTATGGGGGTGGAGACGTCCAGGTGGCTATCAAGCAAGATGCCCAGGTATTTATAGAAGGGTACCGAGTCAAGGGTAGTGTCATCGAGGGTGGAGAAGGAGGGTAAAGGATGGAGTTCTGAATGTTTTTGAGTGGTGCCAAAGGTCAGTGATACTGTTTTTTTTTTTTTTTTGTGTTGACTTTCAGTTGATTTTCTTGGAACAAGAGTTGAACCTGAGAGAAGTCCCTCTGGAGTTGAGATTGAATGGGCCTGAGGTGTAGAGGATGGTATTGTCAGCATAGAGTTGTACATTTGAGAAGGTACAGGCAAAGGGAATGTCACTTAAGAAGACAGAGAAAAGGATGGGGCCAAGTATAGAGCTTGAGGGGATGCCTGCTTGGTAGGAAGTGGGGAGAGGACATAGTACATGCATAACAGTTCTTACATCAATAAAGGGAAATGTTTGTGAGTTTCCAAGTTTTTTAAATGCCTCAACCTTTGAAGGAGGGATATACATCTGACAGTTTATCATTTCTGGTAAACAATTTTTAAGTAATTTTCCAGTTTCCAGTAAGAACAACTTGCAGGTTGCATGATTAGAACTTAGTTACACAAAATGCTCCCAAAAGTGAATTGACACACCTATCATTTGTGTTGCTGAAGGCATTTTTATTAAAACAGGATATTTTCCCCATAGACATTATTCGTTCATGTTGCTTATACTGTACCTGCTGTGAAGTCATAATCCTCTATTTATGACATCACAGCATGCTACCATGGAAATTAATCTGATGTCACAAACACAGGATTGTGACTTCAGGGCACAGAATCAGCATGAACAGATGAGTTAAGCATAACAGGCAAAGAACCTTATATTTGTACAAATGTCTTTAGTCATAAAGAATTTCATGTCTACAAAATCAGGTATTTTAAGAATTTCTAAGATGCAACTTCTATGACTAGCAGCTACGTTTTTGTTTAATGGGCATACAAATCAAATAAATCTTTATTTATAAAAAGCGCCTTTCCAAAACCAAGGTGCTTGTGCATAATCATTTAAAATACATCAATAAATAAAACAATAAATTAAAACCATGAATACAACGAATTAAAACACATAACAGCAGCCATTAAAAATCAGTATATGCTAGGCTGAACAAAAATGTCTTCAAAGCTACTTTAAAGCTTTGGATAGTCGGGCAATCTCGCACCTGACGAGGTAGAGAATTCCACAGGGTTGGGGCCATAAAACGAAAAGACCTGGCCCCAGATGTCTTTAAATGAACCTGGGAATCTCTAGCAATCCCTCATCAGTGGACTGGAGAGGGCAGGAGGGACAGTAGAGATGGAGGAGATCCTGAAAGCAACCAGGTTCCTGGTCACATAGGGCCTCATAAGTCAGCAAACCAACCTTGAAGGTGATCCGCCACCATACTGGCAGCCAGTGCAGTCCACAGAGCACAGGCATTATATTACTGGTTCTAGACGTACCAGTCAACAGCCTGGCTACCACATTCTGCATGAGCTGCAGGTGTTGGATATCAACCCCCAGTAGCCCAAGGTAAAGGGCATTGCAGTAGTCAAGGCAGGAGGTAATAAAGGCATGGACTAAGTTTGGAAGGTTGTCGGAAGGAACCAGGTGCTTCACCCATGAGATATGCCTCAGATGGTAAGAAGAGGTTGAGACAACTGCCGACACCTGAGATTTAAGTGTCAGACAGTCATCAAACATAACATCCAGGTTCCGCACCCAGTTTGAGGAAATTAGGTGAACACCCCCAAGCCATAGACCTGAAGGTGATCCTGTCAACAAACCCGCCTCCCGGCAACCTGGGTCCACAACCAATACCTCAGTTTTTTCTGGGTTTAACTGCAGCCAACTCACATTCATCCAATCCTGACTTTCAGTGAGAAAGTTGTTAAAAACCAAAATGGCAGCATTCTGGCCAGGTACAAAGAACATGTACAGCTGAGTGCCATCTGCATAGCAGGGAGTGTCATCTGCATAGCAGTGAAAACTCAAGCCGTACCGCCTAATACAGAGCTTAGTGAGAAATTATGTTTATGCAACATTGCTGATAGCTTGAAGGTAGCTGATTAAATGTGTTGATTATTATATGTGGAAACTTTGGCCATTCACTCTCTCTGTCCCATGGGGTATTACCACCCAGTTGGGGTACCATGAAGGCAATGGAACCCTCTTGAGGAGTGTTCCACCCCTAGAGGTGCTGTGGGAACATAATGCCCTTAGGCTAAAGGTACCTTACGAAGAAGTCCCAAGGAGAGAGGTATGCAGCTGGAGGAGGAGGAGAGGATGGCAGGGCAAAGAAACAGTGCTTCTGAATGAGGTTGGAGGAGACCTGCTTAAATAGCTCAGGAAGAGGAGTGTGGCTGGTAGCTCCCACCCATTGAACAGCAGGCATAGGTTTTGTCAGCAATGGGCATAGGAAGCTTAGTGAGGAGCTGTGCTTGTGCCACATTGTTGATAGTCTGAAGGTAACTGAATGAATGTCACTCCTTGATCTGACTCCTTGAATGTGTTGTTTGACCCTTATACATGGATACTTTGGCCATTTGTACTCTTTGTTCCATGGGGAAGTACTACCTTGTCAGGGTACCATGAAGGCAAAGGAGCTCTTTTGAGGAGGGTTCTACCCTTAGAGGTGCCACAGGAACATGATTCCTTTTGGCTAATGGTACTTTAGGAAGAAGTCCAAAAGTACTGTGCAGCAGGTGGTGAACACAAAGACTGAGTGGAGTACTGACTGGTGATGACTGCTAACAGACAGACAGACTGGAACAATAGCTGACAGCAACTAGTAACTGATATCAGATAGCAGATAGAGGCATGACTTCTATAAGGAGAGAGGGGAAGACCGAAAGTGCCTAACATTGCCAACTACTGGATGTTTCCTTTTTGTGATCTGCCTTTTCTGAATGGGCTAATTTGGCTGCATGTATTTATCTCCCCTCTTTGTGTTATACATACATACAGTGCTCCATCGAACCAGTGACATTGAGTCCAGGAGAAAAAAAACAGAAAACAACCAACAAGTCAGAAGTTCCCATAATAGGCAGTCTTAGTGTCAGAAACACCAACTTACATCAGAAAGATGTTCACTGCCGACTACCATCACTGACAACCAGCCCAAGCTCAGACGATTAAGGAACCACCTATTATACATCAGGTAGAAAGATTGAAACCCTGATGTGGCATTATATTTTACAGGCAAAGGGTATGGTTTACTAACAGTAACAGTAGCATTTATATTTACAGTATACACCTCCAGTTTGTGTGGAAAATCCTGACCACATTTCCTGCCACAGTGACCTCCCATCTGACAGCTGAGCACTTCTGATAGCTTGACAAGGCTGGGTGGCTGCAACATGTCTACTGTTTTGTGGATCAACATTCAAGTGAGGGGCCAATCACCCAACCATCCACAGAAGTGGTATTTTCAAATGGTCTCCAACCGACTCAAAACAATTGTAAAAAGAAAAAAAAATGTCCATACATTACCTCATCACCCCGTGAATCTATCGCATTCAGTAGCACACATTTTAAAAAATCACTATACACAGTTTTCTCAGTAATTTTATTACATTTCACCTTTAAATAGTTCAGAGAGGGGGCACTAGTAGCACCTGCCCAGTGAACTGTAGGCATAGCCTGTATGTAACAGGAAAATGGAAAATCAGTTTAATTGGACAACACATTAAGAAACAGAGGCATACTGCCACAGAAATGTATTATGAACTGTATTCTGTTCCTAGGGTTAACATATTTATACGTCTTTGTAAAAGAGCATAACATGATTGGGGAAAGCTGAAGAATATGGCTGTATTTAGAGTAAGATATTAAATGTTTCTGTGCTTGTTTCATTTGTGGTAATGTTTATGCTGCCACTTAAAATGCAAGTCTTATATAATGACGGATTGGTGTTTGCATTATGGCTGTGGTTAATTTTGTTCTAATTTTCTCCCCAGTCTGTTATTTAAAGTCTTTCAGAAGTAATTACAACTTGCCATTTGTTGATGTAAACATTATTAAGGGAAATGACACTTTATCTTTCAAAGTGCATGGGGGAAATGAATATTCTAGATTCTATGTAAATTATAACTCAGGTCATTAAGAAGCAGTTAAAATGGAGTTATTAAAACACTGTAGTTGATAAATGTTTACTGAATCCTCGCACCAACAACATTGTTTGATCATGTTTCTAGACCTATGCCAGCAGGGTTGGACATAAATCACAGACAGTGAGAGTTAGCATTTACTCTCTCTGGGAAATGAAGTGCCCCAGAACTCATCCATTAGATATCCCTCAAGGTCCTCAACCTTTGCTTTAAACCCAGCTCAGACTGCAGATCACTTACAAACTACTGAGACTTGCACATGAATTAATCTGTCTGTGTTTCTTGGTGAGCAAAGCCTATCTGCTTTCAGCAAGTGACAACCTTAACATCTTTAACCTTCCAGAATGAGAAGAGCAGTAGCTAGAGGAAGCAGAAAGAAATAAGAAGATAAACACAGATAGACCTACATTGCTACATAGGTCAAAGAGCAGAGTAACTGTAGTTAGAGCTCCTGGGGCCAGGGATACCTATGGGCTGTGGTGATAATAGCCTCTGTAGTGCTACTTAAGCATCATCCCCTCCTATGTAACAGCTACAAGCAATGCCATTATTACAGATGTCAAAGTGCAGAGCAACTCTAGTTAGAGCTCCTGGGGCCAGGGATTCATATTGACTGTGGTGATAATAGTCTGTGCAGAGCAGGCTAATCATTAGCCCCTCCTATGTAACACCTACAAATTATGTCACCATTTGATAAGTGTTCGACATTATTATATCATGTGTAATTTATACAATGTTTTTATGTCTAAACGTCCTCTATAAACCTCACCAGGACATGTCTAGAAACAAGTTATTCCTACTTCATGAAGTTCTTGTGAGAGAAGTGCTGGGGTTTAGAAGGCAGCTGTCTGGAGGTAGGAGGTATTTTGTTTTGTTTTGCATATCACACTGTAGCACAAGAACACTGTTTCTGACTTTATGGAAGACAGTTCAGGAACTAGAAATGAAAACTAATGAAATCCTCTTGTACAGAATGAGTCACAACAAAATGACTCTGTAGCAAACAAGTGAAATTTGCACACTGTGGTGCTGGGAATGGGTGCTGTTGCTGGGGTGCCCAACCTTACACATATACACACACACACACATAAACACATACACACACATGCACCATTTGTGGCTGTATCCTAATGAAATGAACTTGAGCATTTTATGTAAACTTGTATTTCTGTAGATTTGTTTGCTAGTTAAAGACAACATTGTCAAATATTTTATGTCTCTGTTTCTAGCACTACCCCATTTGAGTGAGAACCAATTTTTTTTTAGGTTTCCTACCACAGTATGCTCCTCCTGCTGAAAAACTTTCAAAATTAAAAGGTATACATATATCAACATAAGTATTGTGGCATTCTTAGAAACCAGCAGCATACACTGGGTCTGAAAGAAACCAGTCATGGACCTCTCAGAAACAGTATACTGAGTGAACTGAAAGATTTGCTGCACTTACTCAAGTTTTTTTTTTTCTTTTCATGATTCATTACCCAGGATAGTCCAGCTAAGATGCAGCAGCTTGTTTATAAAGGACAACTACAATTGTTCGGCTCAGTGCATGTAGTTTTGAGGAATGAAGCATGTGGGTTTCAGCTTGACTTGCTCAAGGTCACACAGTGAGTCAGTAAGTCTGGTGAGCTAGAACTTTAGATCTTGTGGGTCACAGCAGCAGCTCTTTGCTTTCAAGGGTCACTGTCAAAATGTTAGTCATCATATTATTTCTAGTTTTACAAAGACAGCATTTTATGATTAAAAGTACAGTGGTGGTGAGCACTGGGGATGTAGTGCTTCTCTGGAAGGTGGTTCAGGTACACAAATAAAAATGCACACTACAGAAAGTGTATTTTCAGCATTTTACTCTTCCTTCTGGTAGATGCAGCATAGTGTGAACAGATTGCAGCCATAGCCCAGCCGCTCATGATGAAATATTCTCCTTCTAATGCATCATGAATGGCTTGACTATGTGCAGTGTGGCCATGTTTAAGGAAGGATGCAGTGGGAGTAGATAAAAGACTATAAAGAAACAGGGCTTTGTGTAGTATCTGATGCTTTGTTTTTCAGTCTAGTTTTTATCACCTGTCACCTTTGGCTGGCCCTTTCTGTGGATGGTACCCATAGCCCAATCACCCACCAACTGCAGAAGTTACATGCAGAGTTCCTGCATGATATTTTCCTCATGGTGGGGTCAGAAAGGATGGCAATACCCCTCCAGAGCAGTATCCAGTTTTTGCGGTGTGTAATAGGTGGTGCTGGGGCTCTAGGGGACTGTCCTACGTGTTGCCACAGCTGATGAGTTGTTTTGTCATTTTTCACCCCTGAGATAAACAATGTAAAATGATGCAGCCATATCTGCCAGCACCCTTCCCCTTTCTGGAACCTCCTGAATGTCACAACACCCAGCCTCTGCTAGGTGTCAAGTGCACTGAGGGAGGCACATCCTTCCCCACCTGACTGTCCCCATATCTAAAATTCTGTCCCAAACATGGGTCACTGGCATAGCAAGTGGTAGTGATACCTCTGCATTAGCAGGCCAGGCAGGATATCACATGTTTTTCACTTTTGTTAAGAAAAAGGAAGAAGATACTGAACAAAACCACCAAGTACACCAGCAGTTGTGCAGAAAATTAGTAATCATAAAATCAGCTTTTTATAGTGGAAAAAATTAAGGGCCTAAGTGGGTTGACAGGACCTCTCTAACTACCAGGCTACATAGCTTAGTAGTGGGTTCTGATGTACTGCCTCAGAAAGACTGAGTCAAAATGCCCCACCCTATTAAACTATTATTTGGCAAGAATGCCATTATCCAATTAGTGAGAACAGCTGTTCCTCTTCTTCTGTGCACAGCTGCCTCCTTGCTATGCACATTTGACACCCTCACTCCCATTTTCACAGTCTACATCTGTCTGAGCTGCCTGGACTGCTCACTAAGTGACTTTCTCATAGGAAAGCATCTGGCCTGACATTTTCCCCCAATATTAGTACAGTACTTGTGTTGCAGCCTGAGCAGACCTATCTCTGCTTTCATAAGTAAAAGCTTGTTAAGTTTAACCAGCAAGGCAGTAAGTTCTGCTCAAAGTATGGTCATCCTGGTGCCCTGGGGAGTGCATTTAGTAGTACTTCCATTAAGTGTAGCCAACGGGAAAAGTTCTGGAACTCTTTATCCCTCTCTTAAAGAGGACAAGCTTCAAAACTAATAATCTTCCTGTAGATAATTGTGTTGAATGCCTTCCACAGGGTGCTCTCTGAGACATCCCCTCAATCATTAAGATGAGAGTTCTCTTCTTTCCTCTCCTTCACCAAAACTATGCATTAGTGATCAGTTAAGAGTGGGGAGACAAATGCCACAAGGATGATTTTGGGGTAAGAGGGCCCCAGAAAAGAGAGAAGGAAATGAGAGAGTTGTCCAACAGGTAAAAATCCTTGATTCCTATGAAGACAGACTGAGACAGTTGATGGGAGAGTGCTGATGATCCCAGTCAGAAACAGAGGTTACTGTAAGAGTCATGTACAGCCAAATAGCATGTATATTCTGATTCTGGGGTTGTGCAATCACTAAGGGCTGGATTCACAAAGCTTTCTGAAGGTGCAAAACCTTCCCTAAGTCCCCAGTTCTGCTGTAGCTATGGAAACAAAGGGGAATTTGCACTGGGTGCTATTCACAAAACCCTCCACAGCTGCAGAAAGCAACACTAAGGACTGTGGAAAAAAGTGCAGCTACGGAAGTCCCTGAGGAAAAAAAGGTACGGGATAAGCAAGGCACAGCCCCTGAAACGCTATTCACAACCATTTTTTTTCCTCAGCTGCAGAAAAAATGTTACACAGAGTGGAATGAGGTGTAACTCTCCCTCAGCAAATTGCAGTAGTGCCCCAGCAATTGGAATCAATTAAGTTGGAGGTGAGGCACAGGTAATAGCTTCCCAGATAGTATAACAGTGGCTGCTGTAACAGCAACAAAAGCACACATTGCCATGATATAACAACAGGCAACAACCACCAGACACAGTGTAGCCCATGACAGAGCCCCACAGGCAGTAGAGCCTGGCCAGCCTGCAGTGAGTGCTACCCCTGCAGGCAAAAGGTACACCCCAGGGAGAGAGAACCAGCAGTGACAGTTGGCCACTGTGGTGCCATGGTATTGCTGGTACTTGTGGTGCTGCAGTGGTCCCAGTTGAGGGACTGGTTGCTGGTCTCTTTGTGGGTGCTTTCAGCTTCATTCAATGGCAGCCCTGTTAAAGTCTGCTGTTCCAGCTAATTAAGTTCACTGTTGCTGTGCCTCCAAAGCTATTTCTGCGCTGCAGATCCACAGTGTCAGATTTTCCTTGCGTCGCGCGCCAATTTCCGCCTTCTACCAGGATTTTATGAAATTCCGCACCTGCTCAAAATTTCTTTATGAATATCACGCAACTGCATTTCCGCAGTGCTGCAGGCCTTTTTCCTGCAGCTGTGGCATTTTTTGCTTTCTTTTTAAATCTTGCCCTAAACATCTAAGACGGTGTGCTCCTAAAGTAGAGCCCAGAGGGCTTAATTAACCCTGAAGTGGATTTCAGGCCATCCTGAGCTTCTGCCTATGAGCATTCAGCATGTTTGATTAAAGTTGCCTGCTTGTAGTGTATGGAGGATTTCAGGATTAGTTGTGTGCCTGGTTGAAGGCATGAAAGAACTGAGGTTGATTTTCTTTGGGGGAATAATCATTCCCTAGAATGATATGGCCAGTTGTGATGGTCTCTCATGCCTACCTACCTACCATCCCTGCCTCTACAGAATTCCTCCACCTTCTGCAATGGATGCATGGAGTAAGATAAACAGCCATCTTTTCTTAGCTTGACCTTTACTAGAAATACCTGCTCTGTCCCATTCTCATTTAAGTTTTAAGGTCTCTATGGACAAATCCTTCTTTTCTGTAGGAAGGCCACCTGTCTTTTAAGCAAACATGACATTTGAAGCTTAAGCCTTACTCATTGACAAACCTTTAATCACTTTGTGTATTATAGGTGCTACTGCTTTATGGCATATGTCAGATTAATCAGAGAATTCAACGCACACCTCACCCTCAATGACTAGAAATGTGGTAAAGTTTAAATTCTCCAGTGAAGTTTGTGTGAAGTGGCAAAAATTTGCACTTTGTGGAGCTTTACAAAGTTTTCCAAGATATGGGAAACTTCAACTTAGCCCAAATCATGAAGTTGTTGCTGTGAAGTGAGGAATTTCTGCACTTTGTGGTGAAACTTCACACTCTGCAATCAATCCATGCTCTGCGAATTGCATGAATGTTGTGAATTTGTGTGAAATTCACAAATTTTTTGCAGAGCAAAGTTTGCCGACTTCGCCCACCTCTGTCCATGGCATGGCTTCCTAATATAATAAATCTCTTTCTGCCTGTATTGGCTTATTACTTATTTTATCTCCATTGGGAGTGAGGTCTCTTGGTGTTCTTTTCAGAGATCTGATGCAAAATAAGCCCAGCTGCCAAACATCATGGTGGACCAACCATCAGATGGGTCCCTATTCTAAAATGTAGATGCCTTAACTGACATCTTTCATATAACGTGCACTTCCTAAATTGACTTACTTTAATTGTGCAATACCCAACCAATATGTATGTAACTGCTGGGATCCTGCTAATGGAGACAGCCATATACATCCCAAGAATTAAACAAACACACAAAATTAGCAGCTAAACCCTTACTCATTCATAAGCTTTTAATCACTTTATTAATTTGGGGTAATACTGCTTTATGGCATTTACCTCTTAAAACAGAATTCAGTGTGCAGGCACACACACACCCACACACACACATACACACACACACAGGTATATTTCTCTTTTATCTCCAGTGGAAGCAGTGGTCTCTTGGTATTCATTGTACTGCACAACCTAGTGGTTAGAGTAATGAGCTGCGGATGAGCTTGGTATATCTAGCATACCTGGGTTTGATTCCTACAACCTTAGCTGGCATACATTGTGACCCTGAGCATGTCATTTAAACTACTCAGTGCTCCCAGGTCACCCCTGAAAACAGGCATTGTGCCTAGTGGGCCTTACCCGGTTACCAAAAGAAAAAAAAGAATAAACAAAAGTACCAAATGTCATGCTGAATTACACATCAGCAGGGCCCCATTTCTTAAATATAAGAGCCACAATTGGTATCTTTAGTGTGAGGTACATCACATAAACTGGCTTCCTTTAATTACGGTACAATCCCAAACCAATTTATAGGTAACTGGTGTGGACTGCAGCATGGTAATGGAGGCATCCATAAATCTCCTAAGCATTAAACAAGCACAAATGAGCAACTCAACCCTTGTTCATTCACAAACGTTCCATCCCTCTATTTATAAGAGTTGCTTGTGTTTTACAGCACATATCAGTTATTACAGAGAATTCAGTACACACCCCCAAGGCAAATTTTTTAAATATCATAATTTTCTTTTTGCCTGAATTGGATGCTTCTTTGATTTTTAGTGGAAGTTGGGGTCTCCTGTTGAATTTAAGATGTTTAATTAAGTACAGCTACCAAACATCACAGTGGACAACCCATCAGTTGGGTCACAATTCAACAAACCCTAATCAGCTGCAAAATGCTACTGTACAGTTATTAGGAGTCATCTACCAAGAAAATCTTCCCATAGTCTTGCATTGATTATACAGGAAAAAAGGGCAATTAGACTTCCATGGGAAACAATGTATTGTGCAGGAAACATAGGTCAATTGCTCTGGTGTTACAAGGAAAATGCCAAATCTTTAAAAAAAATATGTGATACAGATTTTTTATATGGAACCATGGGCAGGTTATTATTTATTTTAAACTACCAGCCAATAACAATATCCACATCTGATTGCTGGCACCATTAAAGTTAACACATTCCCTGGTGCTCAGTAGTACCTTTCACCTTCTGACTGCAGGACCAATTAAAGAATCATTCCTTGGTGTGTAGTGGCACCCCATTATCCAACTGTCTGCCTCTTGATAACAAATCATTCTCTTGCTGCAGTATAAGGCCAGTGCAGTCCAGTGGTGTGGAGGGCTGAGGAGTTCTGTGCCTTACCTCCTGTCACATCAGTGTTATGTGTTCAGGAACATGCTCAGGTTCCTTTGGAGTCAGCAGGAAGAATGAGCATTCATCAGACAGCTGTCTTGTCCCCAGGAGGGGAAGCATGCAGACTCTGCCTTTGGCTGGCCACAGGTGAATGCAAGAACATAAGGGGGAAGAAATGGGGAAATGGCTAGTGCAGGCTCCACAAAGCCTTACTCATCTACATACCTGTTTTCCACACAACCACCGGGACAACCAGGTCAGTTCTGGATGTGAGTCAGAGGGTGGGGGGAGGATGGTTCTCTCCTTCCTGACCCCATTATAGGTGGGGCAATCCATTGGGGACTTTGGGCTCAGTGGTTAGGGACAGGTGAGTGGCAGAGAGGAAAGGTGGGGACAGGGCTGAGAGCCTGCCTGTGTTCACTGGCAAAGCAAAAGTATTATGGAGGGGAAAAAGTGCTGCAGTATGTATCACCATAACAGACATACATAACCCCCACCCTCCTATAATGGGTGCGGCTGCACTATTACAGTAAACATATAAAGTACAGGTAATATGTACAGGGTCTCTTACCTGCATACTAGGGAGCCAGAGGTACAGGTAAGACTCTTTAACAGAAAAATCAGGGGTCCAATAAGTCCTGGGTCACCCCCCCCCCCGACTTACTAAGATACTAAGATTCATACTAAGATGGATTAGAAGCTAGGGAGTGGTAAGGCTCATAATTGCTCCTATTTATTAATAATAATTTAAGGAAGGGTGTGACAGATTATATTTATCAAACAGATTCTTAAATGTCACTTTAGAGCTGCTTACAATGATTTCAATTGGCAGTGCATTCCATGTCTTAACGACTCATAATTTGTAGAAGTACTTCCTTGCCAAATGTTGACAACATCTTTGCTGAATCTGTAGAGGGTGACCTCTGAGATTAAACATATCTTCTCTGAAAGAAAACCCAAGATTTTCTAGTAATTGAGGGTCATTAATAATGTCATACATCAAGAGGAGATCTCCTCTTAATCTTCTAGTAAATAATGACATTAAATTGAGTGAATGCAATCTCTGTTCAAATGACACATCTTTTAAACCATTTACCAATTTAGTAAATCCCCTTTGAACTCTTTCTAATTTAACAATATCTTGCTTCCTATAGGGGCACCAGAACTGGGACAAAAATCCAAATGAGGATGAACATAAGCTCTATGGAGTGGCATCAGCACTTCTTGCTTCCTTGATTTAAAGTTCCGCTTAATAGCCCAGATAACACTGTTTGCCTTACATATAAATGCACTGATCTGTAAATTGGGAAGAAAGTTATTAGATATGATAACCCCTAGGTCTTTTTCTATCTCTGAACTAACCAGCGCCTTGTTATCTTAGGTATATACATGTTTGGGGTTTAATGAACCAAAATGTAATGGCTTACATTTTGCATGATTTCATTTCATACCCCAATGAGAGGTCCGTAAAGAAATGTTATCCAGATCCTTCTGTATTATTTTTATTTGGTCAGAATTTGTGCATGGTCCCCCAATCTTAATATCATCTGTATATTTGATGATATTTGAAAAACAATTCTTAGAGATATCCATTATAAACAAATGGAAAAGGCAGGGGCCCAAAACATATCATTGGCGTAAGCCACTAGTAATAGGTTCTAGGTGTGAAAGTTGGCCATTTATTAGAACTTGCTGTGTACACATATTCAACCAATGGGCTATCCATTTGACTAGTGTCGAATTGATGCTTAATTGATACAATTTCTTCAATAAGGCCCAATGAGGAAGGAGATCAAAAGACTTACTTAAATCTAAATATACCACATCATATGCAATCCTGTTATCCAACTGAAGGCAAACATCCTCATAAAAGCACATCAGGTTGGTCAAGCAACCTCTGCCCTTTTTGAACCCATATTGTTCCAGGTCAATTTCTTGTAGGATAGAAGTAAGCAAGTCCTTAATTAGGCTTTCCGAAACTTTACATATCAAAGACGTTAGACTGTTAGGTCTATAGTTTTCACAAATATTTCTAGGACCTTTTTTAAAAATTGGAATAATATAAGCTGTCTTCCACGAATCAGGAACATAATTTGAGTTCAGACAATGTTCATATAATAGTTGTAATGGAAATGACAATTCTTCAGCCAACAAATATGATAAATGACCAGGTATATCATCAGGGGATACACTAATTTTTCCCTTTAACGCAGTTATCTTAATGTGAGCATCTGTAATTGAAATTGGTATATAACCGCCCATAGAGTTACTAGTTGTATTGTCCATCCTATTCATTTGAAACATGCCACAATAAGTATCATTGAATAAGCTGGCCATCTCAAGGGGATCATGTATTAGAGTTTTTTTACATAGATGTGGTCCCACCTGACAGGTGGGTTTTTTAGCGAATTTATATATGCAAAGAATGACTTACTATTATCTTTACAAGCATTATTTGCAAGTTTACATTCCCACTTCTTTTTAGATTTTCTAATACTATTTATACATTTTTTTGGATGTGCAAATATGAATTCCAGTTGTCAGTTGTTTTCTTTTTTAAATAGGCAGCATAACGGCTTTTTTTCTTTTTAATAAGTTTAGCCAAATCTTTCGTCATCCATTTGGGTTTGGATTGAGTGGACATGTGCTTATATCTGAATGGTATAAAGTTATCTCTCAGAGTGTGAAGCTTGTTACAAAGGGTATGAAAATATTCCTCTACTCCCATGTTTCTAAGAACAGAAGCCCGATTTATACTGTCCAAGGCCTCTTTGATGCTATTAATATCTGCATTGTCATATAGACAGATTTTTGTGCAATTACGAGTTCTAGACACAGTTAGATTAATAACAAAGCCAATTGAGCAATGATCACTGTTGCCTGTAGGTGAGAGTACAGTGAGATTTTTTACTATGAATATTAGAGACATTCTTTGGCACAAGACCAGAAGTGCTGAGTCTGTCACTGACCTTCATAATTATAAAATAACCCGGAACAAATGTACCAGTGCCATCCTCTCAGCCAAGAGATCATGCTTCAAAAGTGAACTAAATAACTCTTGGGGCAACAGTCATAAGTTCTGGCATAATATTAAATCCCTCACAGGGAAGGCCAACAAAGCTATTCCCACAGTAATCAACTCCAATGGTACTGTCACCCAGGATCCCAAAGACATTGCTAATGCATTCAACGAGGCCTTTACTGACCTTAGTGGTGTTCTTTCCCCTGACTTCATGGAGCCCCTCTCAGGAACAAACATTAACAATAACAGCCCCCACCCACCACCATGTCTGCACTCCCCTTTTACCTCAAGATGATCATGCTAGCTGAAGCTCCCCTACCTTAAACAAGTCTTCAGAAAACCCGGCTTCAGTAGTGACTCACTTGACCTCAAGTTACTTGCTCAAACCTTGGATGTCCTACTCTCCCCTCTAATCAGAATCCTTAACTCATCATTCATCACAGGCATATTTCCACAACTCTGGAAAGCTGCAGTAGTCACCCCCATATTCAAAAGTGTCAACCGATCCAGTCTTTCTAACTACTGGCCAATATCAATTCTTCTGCCCCTACCAAAGGCCTCAAAAGAATAGTATATGACCAATTAGCTGACTATCTCACCAAATGCCAACATCAGTGTCAGCAGAAGCACAGTTTCTGCAAGGCGCATAGTATGACTACTGCCCTTGTGGAATACACCAACTACAGTCATGAGTCTCTGGACCAGAGGTCTTTGGTGGGGGCCATATTCATTGACCTCACCAAGGCCTTTGATACAGTTAATCATGATCTGCTACTCTGTCAGCTAGCCTGCACATGGATCTCCTCTCTATCCCTAGGCTGGTTGAGGAGCTACCTCTCTATGAGAACCCAGCAGGTCAAAATAAGTGGTGCTCTATCGGACCATCAAATTGTTTCTACTGGGGTATTCCAAGGTTGTATCCTGGCCCTCTGCTATTCAGTCTTTTGCTAAACAACCTTCCCACAGTTTGCCAATACGATGTACTCTTATATGCAGATGATGCTGTTCTGTACACATGTCACACTGCACCTGACCTGCTTGAAAAACAGGTGCAGGCTGACTTTACCACAGTAGAGGCTTTGTTCCTTAACTCCAGGCTGCTACAGAACTAGAAGAAAACCAAGGTGATGTTGTTTGCCTTCCCCCATAACCATCGTAAGGCTTATCCTTTCAAGATACACAATCGCAGCAATGACCTTCTGGAATTAATCAGGATTTTCAAACACCTTGGGGTCATACTTGATTGCTCGCTTTCTTATGGCCTGCATATCGACCATGTTGCCAAGACAGCCAATGCCAGACTGGGCCAACTCTACCACCACAAACACTGCCTCACAAACAGTGCTATCAATGGCCCCTTCCCTCTGGAATTCTCTACCCCATCAGCTGCGGGACTGCACAACTGTGGGGGGTTTCAAACAGGCGTTGAAGACTTTTCTGAGGTGCCAGGCCTTTCATGGCATTGACTAAAGGAACTTATCAGACTATATTTATTATCTTATTATAATGTGTGCTGATTTTTACTATTGCTGTTTTAATCTTATTGTAAAGCGCCTTGATACTCTGAAAGGTGTTTGATTGAAATAAAGTTGTATTATTATTTTTATTATTATGATTATTATTATTGTAATTATTATTAAACTGGTGGTATCCAGTGCAGTTCTGTTTGTCATAGACTATGGTCTAGTAATCTATGGAGCTGCTTCTGACCCTGTGCTTAAGCGAATAAAAGTTGTCCTCAACAAAGCCTGGCAGCTTGTTCTTTGGGCCCATTGCTTAACCCATACATGTACGCTCTTCTGTAACACAGGCTGGCTCAATCTCAGCAACATGATCCAATTCCAGGTATGCATGTTTGCAAAAAAAGCATCCCTTGGCCTGGTATCCCTTGTTGTGCAGGCTTTCCTCAGACCCTCTGTCAACCCTAGACTCACCAGGGGAACAAGTAAAGCTGCCTTCTAAGTCCTATTTCATCACACAACCCAAGGGCAGCAGTCCTTTGGGTACAGGGCCCCCGTCTAGCTAAATTCTCTTAGTGCTGCCCTCATTTCCACACCACAGTTTGGCCCTTTCAAGGCCCAACTACGTGCACATCTCACCTCATGCAGCAGGTGTGATTCTGATCCCATATCCTAATTGCTGTTCAGGAATCTGCCAAGTCCAATTTAGCTGCTGCACTTCCTTTCCCCCACCAAAATAAAAGAAAAACTTGTCTTCCCACTCAGCAATGATCTCCTCCTCCTTATACAGCATTTGACAATACCCTCTGCGTTGCTCCTCATCCAAACCTCATGATTGATCCACCGCCTGTCCTGTTCCCCTGTCTCTTCCTATGTCCCTCACTCCTCTGCCATCCCCCCTTTCTCTTCTTTTCTCCCCTCCACTCCCCTGCTCCTGCCCCTCCCTTAGCCCCCCATTTCCCTCCCCTTTAACACCAAGTTTCCCTGTACAGGGCTATCCTTCCTAATCCCTGGGACTAGCACAAACTAAGTGTCTAATCTCTTGTATCTCTCTATTTATCCTACCATTGTTAATTATTTGTTACTGTTATCTCCAGCCTCGCTGGACTATGTAATGCACTTTGTGACTCTGTTCACTTATTACCTATTTCTTAGTTATCCTCTAATCTTTCTGTACTATGAAATGTATCTTGTGACTCTACTGCCTAATTTACCTATAATACTGGGATGTGGAACCTTTGTAAAAGAGTAGCAATGCTCAAAGGTTATTAATTCTGTGATTCAATAAGTACATAAATACATAAATAAATAAATGGATAATGTCTCTCAGACCTGTAAAATAAAGTACAGGAAAGGGGTCACAAAGGATCCATAGTTCTTAGTCAGTAACTAGGAAGGATAAAACAGGTCAGACATATAATAATACCTACCTGATGGGGAAAGAATCAGTATCCTGTCAGGCCTGTGAAAGTAAAGTGAAAAAGCTTCATACAGAGTAAATATAGTAGCAGGAATAATAGAGGGGAGAGAGATACGAAAGGGGCATAGTACAGCATAAGAGTTAAAAAAAGAGTAGTTTTACATAAAAAGTTACAGGTAGTTAGAGAAAAGTAAGAAGACAGAGAGATAGAAATAGAGAAAGAAAGAAAATTAATAAACAGGAAAGGAAAAGAGGAAGTTGCGGGGGTGGGGTGGAGTTCTGCAAGACCACATATCGCCCACTAGATGACCTGCTGGCTGTAATTTTATGAAGTAGGCCAGGTGGGCTAATGGAGACTCTTTTGAGCTACTGGTCCAGCATTATTAAAATAATTTAGCACTGGTGGTCCAGGAGCTACAGCTGTTCCAGGGAGAATAGTGATTTATATGGCTGGCAGTGTAGCCTAGAGGTTAAAGTAATGAGCTGTGAACGAGCTTGGTAGATCCAGCAGACCAGACCTTGGTTTGATTCTCACAACCTCCACTTGTATACTGTGTGACTCTGAGCAAGTCACTTAACTACCCAGTGCTCCCAGGTCACCCTTGAAAACAGGCAGTTGTGCCTAGTGGGCCTTACCCGGTTACCAAAGACTAAAATAAACAACATATATAATACCATTGCTGGGCTAGTTGGCTAGTTTCCCTGTTGAGCAGTGAACAAAGTATTTAAACAAAATAACAGCCTTTCCCCACTGAGGTCTAGTGGTGATGATGGGATCCCTGGGCCCCAATATTGTTTTGGGGAGGCATGGTGGCAGACTGTGAGAAGGATGAACTGGGGTTGTTTCTGCTGCTACCACGAGCAAATGCACTAGAAGTGAAAGTGTTAGGTGGTGCTTTCTACTCCCATCCTATATGGACCTCAGGGTGTGTCCTGCTCAGTGCAGGCAAGAGATGGGGAAACATGCTTGTCAGAAGGTGGAGGAGGGCAGTGTAGGATCACCTTCCTCCACCAACCCGAGTTGCCACTCTGTGGCAAATGTAATTACCCCCTGTGGGGTGAAGTGTGTCAGTGCCATCATCCTGTCAGCTTCAATGTTTTCTCCTACTTTTCCCCTTCAGCAACCTGTCTCCCTTGGCACTGTGCATTGATAGTGTGGTCACATGCTGTAAGCGAACAGCCACAGAACTTCCCTCCATTCAGCAGTCACAGCAATGACTACACATCTGACAGTCACAACACTGCCCCCCCACTCCCAAAAGTAAGAGCACTGTCCCCCACCTGGCATTCACTGCACTAACCACCCACCCCCTGACAACCAGTGCACTACCTCCTCACCCCAGACCATCAAAGAACTGCTCCCCACATTCCCGACAGTCACAGACATGACATCCTTCAAAGTCAGAGCAGTGATCCCTACCCGACAGTCACGACAATGCCCCCCTGACTCCCAAAAGTCACAGCACTGCCCCCTACCTGCAAGTCACAACACTGTCCACCCCCTGACAATCGCTGCACTGCCTCCCCACTGTGAAAGTAACAGCACTGTCCCCCAAACCACAGCGATCACAACACTGACCCCACCACTGGCACAGAATTGCCCCGAACCTCCCCTCAGTCATTCATTTATATATTTATTTATTTGTGTATGTATGTATGTATGTATGTATGTTTGTATTTATTTATTTATTTATTTATTTATTTATTTATTTATGTCTTTGATAACCGAGTGAGCAAACTGATCCAGAGGACCATTTTCAGTCATGACCTGGGCCACCAGGGTGACAAACACAAAAAACATTAATACGATACAGATATAAAATTAGAACAATACAGGACTGCCGAAAACTCTTGGTATGAGGTTAAATTACACAGTACAAATATTTCAGAGAAATAAGTATGTACTGGTGTAGTGACATACATTAAGTGGCTAAGTCATAGAACCAACCCCCCACATTACAGCAATGCCTTCCCCTGGCAGTCACAGCACTGACCACTCATCACTGGCAGTCCTAGCACTGACCCCACTCCCAGTCAAAAAAATCCAAACAACTGAAGTACTGGCAACCCATCACAGACACCAGATCATGCCATCCAGATGGCGGTCCCCCAGGACATTCCTGCCCACAGACCATCCTCCAAGCAGAACACCCTCCAAGTAGCTGAATCATCCACATCCCTGCCTCCCCGTCCCCCTGCAAGTGGGCCAGTCTTCCAGCAGCAGTCCCTGGGTTCTTATACTTCCACCTGGATGACCAGCAGGAGAGCAGCAGAGATGAGTAGAAGGGACCTCAGTTTAAGCCCTCATCCAAAGGACGACACACTATGACAGCGCAGCATCACTCCCAGTACAACACTGTGGCGCCAGTGTTTATGGTATAAGCCCAATCCTGCTGTAGGAGTAAAACCCATGACCTTCTGGCTCAGAGATGGATAAGCAGTGGAAGCTTTATGCTTTTTCTATATCTCTATAGCTCTATCTCTATATCTATATATACTGTTTGCTGATAATTCTACCGTCCTTCTCAGGACCTCCTTGAAAATGAGCTTGCTCAATGGAGCTTTTCTTGGTAAAATAAACAAATTGAAATTAAACTGCAATATCCTGTTTCAGAGCGTGCACTTTCAAAAACCATAACTGGTTATTATGGCATTGGCAAGTTATTATTGCTTTTCTAAAGGTAAACAAAACCATGTGATGAAAAAGATCACCAGTAATTATATGCTGTATACCACTTAAAAATAAACATCTATAGAACAACACTGCAAAGATCAAACTAAATAAATTCATTACAAATTAAGCCAATTAACACACTTTAAACCGATTACACCAATTCCCACACCAATTAAGACTTTTGCTTCAGGACACACTAAAAAGACTCCCAGACCAACAAAAACCCAATCCAGACAAAAACCACAAGTGCTGTAGTATAAATTATAGTCACATAGTAACCTAAAAGTACCCCCCCGTGCACTGTCTTGCCAAACATCCATGTCCCTTGAAGCCCCAAATCTCTGCATGTCCCTCAAAGCTCTTCATTCTCAAACTGCAGTCCCTACGTTCTGCTGCCTCCCAAACTGAATAAAGTATGCTGCTCACATGCATCTCTTGAATGCAGACTCCAACCACTCCTGACCACACAAGATGCGGCTCACACTTTGCTCTCAGCTGTGAAGTCCAATCACTTCCACATACCATGCCACCACCACAGCAACCATTTTGAACTAATGGACACACCACTGCCTTCTTTAATAGGAGAACCCTGCACTATGGAAACTCAGATGGCACAAAAAACTGCAAACCAGAAAAATACAAATATACTGCAGAAAGACAGTAAGGCAACACAAAAAAAACCCCACAAAAAGCAAAATCCAGAAATAATTGTATGTGCAATTAAAAGATAAAATAATCAACCATTCAAAACTAATTCTAATGTATTATATAAAATGAACAATAGGTAATTGTGTCCTATGTGAAAATATATATCTTAGGTGCCTTATGAATTTATAATGCTATTCGCCAGTTATTAACTCATTGGGACCCCTTGATGGGTATATTAACCCATACACCACACTTATCAATAAGTTTACTCTATAAACACTTCATTCGGCTTGATAATTACCAAGGAAGCCAAGTATGTCTCTTTAATGAATTAATTGTAGCATTCTCAAGAACAAGAGACAGCCAGCTAAGTGATTCTTATGCAAAAACACAAATTAGGTCAAGACATATTTTGTATCACAGGGTCAGTCTGTTTTTGATAAAAAGTCAAAAAATAACATCAGTATTGATCACTAAATGACAGGTTTTGATTTTATTTTACTTCTAAGGAGATAAGAGAGATAGCAGACCAGACTTTTAGTTTCAGTTTTCTGGACTTAATGAATGTACAGTCACAAGGGCTCACTCATTAGCTACTGCTAGCTTGAAATTAGCCCTTTTGGTTTGTACTTAGAAAAGTTACATTTCAAGAAATACAGCAGTTGGGCCAGAGGTTTTCCCCAATCACTAGCTCTGCTGACCAGAAACAGTATAAATAAATGATCAAGCCTGCATGCATGTAAACTATGCTTTATAAATTCTGCATTTTTTTTCTCCTTCACCTACACCCTGGCACCCTCAGATGCCCCCCAGACCCATCAGAGTACCTTCTTACCTCACAGACCATGGGGGCTGGGTGCTTGATTCACTCTGGACTCATACGTTCCCTGGTCAGCAAGGAGGGAAGCGCACTCTGCTCCCACAATCCTCACCGATGCAGAGTAGCACTGGACTGATGGTGTACCAAAAGGAAAGCATCTGTCTGGAATCCTTTAATTTGAATATAATCCAAGCCTCACTTCTGCCTTCCCAGAGTACCCCTCTGCCACCCTCCCATCCATAACAGGCTGTAGACGTTAATACATACCGCTGCATCCCCACTTCCAATATACACCCTAAAATATAGCGCTTTAGCTGTTATAGCCAACTCCACCTCTGGGGCATCCCTGCAGCCATTGTGTAACTGTTTCCCATCCCAGGAGCGTGGCATGGACAGGCCTTCCCTGCTATTCATGCATTCACGAAGCAGTACTTACAGTTTCTTGGTCAGAGACAGACTGAATGCTAAGCTCGCATGCACAAACAAAGCCAACTCTGCAGAAGCAACGACCACTGAAATCACTCTCTATTTCCTCCTCGGCAACCAAACTTTGCATGGACCATGGGTCTGTCTCTCAATGTGCTTCACTGTGTAGTAATAACCTGCAAAGACAATCAAGACAACTGTGAAGGTGTGGATCTGCTCCACAGCACCCTCCGGGTAGGTGGATGTGTGTGGTTGTTAGTACAGAAAGAGGTAGCAAAACCATCAGCAGCCTAGTGATCTACGTATGTATGCGGAGTTATATGGAAATCACATAAACTAGAGAAAAAACACTGCACATGTGGACAATGGATACAGTGGCCATCTTGGGCATGGTTGGCTATTTCTGTTCTGTCCCCAAATGTGGAAGTGGCGTGTGGAAGAAATAGTGCCCCCACAAAGGATGGGGGTTTGCGGCTGCTGAGAGGAGGGGCACAATGATGGCATATTAGTGGAATTGTGCCGCAGCACTGTGGAAGCACATGACTAATGATTCCAATCTTATGCTTCTGCAGTCCCCTTTCTCTTTCTCTCCTACAGACAACAAAACATCTACAGGTCTCCACCCAGGCAGCCATAAAAATGTAACTGCTTGAAATGACTTCCTTCATATAAAGCACACTGCCAGTTTATTTATTTATTTATTTATTTATTTCAAAAGATTTACCATAAAAAACATACTGAGTTGAGATGGCTTGTTTCCAGAAATATCATGGGGGAGGGTAACATGAGAAGAGTACAGCAATAAGTTACAACAGTCGGTTACACGAATCAAAACTGTAAGTTAAACAATTAAGCAGCAACAAGATGAGCTAGGCAGAGCATCTGAAGAGCAGCAAGTAATCTAAGTGCAAAATCGGAACACAATCGGAGTTTGAACAAGGCACTGCAACATATGGTATTGAAATGGAGGTGGCAACATTTTAAGGGTGAATAAAACAGTGTTGGCACTTTGTTCTACATTGAAGGATGGAGGAAACTAGGGGGGCAGGGGTAAAATTAATTAGGGCTAGAACACTGCCAGTGATGGGAGGGAATTATAGACAGGGCCCCTGGTGTTCTGCGGCAGAATTTTCTGATTTCTGCGGCAGGGCTCCTTGACTTCAGCGGCAGCATTTTCTGATTTCTGCGGCATGATTTATTCATTTCTCTGGCAGAATGCAGTCCTGTCATTGGCTAAATATGATGTGATGTCATCGATGACATCTTATGCTGAGCATAAAGGAGGGGCTTCAGGATAAACGAGGTGGGAAAGAAAGCCTGACACTATGGAAAAACAGCATACTTATATGAAAATTCACCAAAAGCAATGAATTCTGTGGCACTATATATATTATGCGGCATGATGCAAATTCTGCGGCAAATTCTGCAACCGCAGAACTGCAGAATTCCAGGGGGCCTTGATTATAGGGTCACAGAATACAGCATAGGATCAGAGACAACTACAGGAGTGGGTAGTGAATTCATGGAGGAGAGATTTCAGTGAATGGTAGGAAGGAGCTGCACAAATGGTAATGGGAAGAGAGCCCCCTAGTTTTGGAAAGTGGAAGGAGAAGGCAGCTTTAACAGCAGAGCATATTTTGAAGGGGTGCACAAGAGAGTGAGGGCAGGAGCTGCAAAGGGAGTAGGAAGTAAAAGGAAGGGGAATTGAGGAGGGAGGAAAAGTAAAGGGTCATGAAAAAAGCCAGAATTTGGAAATGAAAGTAACACAATGAGTGAGGCACCTAGCATCAAGGGAAAGAGAGGGAAGAGTAAACGGAGCAGTGGTGGGTTCTAGGAGGAAATCAAGGGATAAGTGTCAGAAGGAATATTGGTTTCCTTTAATAAAGACACCATCTCCAACCAATGTGTAGTTAACTGGTGGGGAGCTGCTAACAGAGACAGTCATACAGCTCCCAAGCATTAAACACAAAATTAGGAGGTCAACCCTTGCTCTTTCACAGACATATAATAATCTAATTCATTAGGGGTGCTTCAACTTCATGGTACATATCAGTTAAAACAGAATTCTGTACACAACCTCCCACCCCATGGCACATCTTTTAAATATCATAATTTTCCTTTTGCCTGAATTGAATACTTATTGTACTGATTTCTTTTCCAATGGGACCTGGAGTCTCTTTGTGTTCATTTCAGAGACTGATGTGAATTACGCCCAGATACCAAATGTTACAGTGAACCACCCATCAGCTGAGTTTCTATTCCGAAATGTAATTGCCTGAAATGACATCTTTTATTTCAGGTGCACTACCTAAATTAGTTGTCTTACTAGTATGGTGCAATCCTCAACCAACATATAGATAACTGATGGGAAGCCTGCTAATGCCGACATCCATATGTCTCACAAGCATTAAACAAACACAAAATGAATCACTTAACTCTTGCTCTTTCATAGACTTTTAGTGACCTTATTCTAGGTGTGCTACTGCTTTATGGAATACATCAGTTAAAACAGAGAATTCAATGCGCACCTTCCTCTCAAGGCAAATCTTTCAAATATTATAATTTTTTTTTTGCCTGAATTGGCTACTTATTTATTTTGGGCCCCCAGTTGAAAGCTGTCTGTGAGCACCATACAGACAGGAGTACTGCATGGCAGAAAGCACACAGCCAGCTTAAGGGCTATATCCAGTCAGGTAGCACTCTCCAACAGGAGTGCTCTGTCTGAATATAGGACTGTGTAGTTACAACCCATAGTGACTACACATTGCACTGACACAGCTCCCCAACTAAATATGGCCCAGGGAAGTCAATGGAGATAGACCACACCAAACAGGATAACACAAAGTCCCCTATGAGCCATATTCAGTCCAAACATGCTAATGAGACTAAAGGATATGCAAGGCACTACAGTCTGTTTGCATTCCCATTGTGGGCTCATTAGCATGCTGTACAATCCCACCATTTAGGTAGTGTGGCAGCATTGTGCAGCACCATGTAGCACACCTGATCAGTGCCAATGCCTTCACCATATGCACATCAGCCACCTCTCAATAGGTGGTAGATGTCCCTAGCATGAATCAGTGCCAATGCCCTCTCTAGCTATCAGCAGCCCCCTGTAGAGCTCTGATGGGAATTAAACCCAGATACTGCACCAAATGTCATACTGAACCACCTATTGGTTAGAGAAGTATTCTAAAATGTACTGCACAGTTGTGCTGTCCACATAGGAGGGGCTAAACAGGATCTGAACTATACAGATCAGTTCTGATCCTTCCTGTCCTTTCCATGTTTCTCAGAAAAAGTGTTCACTTACAGCTGACTGGGCATCTCTATCTGCACAGTCTGCTCTGTCCCATGCATATTGATATAGTTGGGCTGACTGAAACCTGGTTAATAAAAAAACAATACATGAAGAAGAGATCCAATTAGAAATTGTTGATAGCATTAGGCCAAACAGAGAAATTCATGGGGGAAGGGTGGTGTTGTACATAAAAGCAAGATTAGGTTACATAAAGAGTGATTTCTCTGGTGAAACTGCTAGGGTTGAACGTGTGTTGGTAACAATTAGGGCTTTGAAATGAATGATTGGAGTAATATATTCTCCATCTAAAGTTCCAAAACAAAATGTTGATTTACAAGTTCAAAAAATGTTCATGCATGTATCAGATAAAGAAGCAATTTTAATTTGTGACTTCAATGCTGCTGGGGAAACCCTAGGGGACAAAAGCTTGAAATGAGTTTTCAAGTATTAAATGTAAAACAGCTGACTGAATTACCAAATAGCAAAGTATTCATTCATGGTCAAGGTACTATATTAGACTTGATATTTATATCTAAAAATGTGGACTCTGAAACCAGATCTGTAATAAGCCCCAACTTGGGGTGTCATTGCCCAATGGAGTGCACTATTCAATGGGACAAAAGCAAACATAGTGATTACCAGAAAAAATAAGAATGAGATGTTGTGTAATTTACAATCAATACAGCTGTAATTGTGCTTCAGAGCAGGAACAATGGGGCAGATTAAATTTAATCCCAGACATAGATATGGTGTTGGAGATTTTACTAATACTTTAGTTGAGATCTGTAACATCCATGCCCCAATAAAAGTAAAACATATAAGAAAGAAACATGTCTCTTGGGGGACTGAGTAATTAAAAAAAGATTATAAGAATGAAAGACCATGTATTGAAAAAAGCAAATAAAACAACAAGTCCTGAGGCCTGGAAATCCTTAAAAGAGCTCAAAAATCAATGTAAAAAACACTATCACAAGGGCAAAAATAAAGAATTATAAAACAAGATTACCAACACTACAAAGTCTAAAGCCTACTGGAGTATAATACATGACTTAGAAAACAAACAGGAACATCTCAGTTGCAAATTAATTTCAGAAATGAAAATGGTGAGGTAATTTCTTCAGGATTAGCTGCTGATACTTAAAGTAATGATTGTTGTACTCTCCCAGACATTAAGGTTCCTATAGAAAAATAAAATAAAATCATTGTGGAAAATGAAAATATAGTCACTGAAAATTCCAAGACCATTCCTAGTTTCTATTTTAGAAAAATAACAATGAAAGAAGTATATTCTAAAATTAAGAAACTTAATGCTAAAAAAGCAAGTAGTTTGGGCAATATGGAAATCAGGGGCTAGATTTTCAAAGATCCCTTAGAGCACCGCAATTTGTGGTGATCTAGGGCTGTGGTGACATCCTGGTACAACAGTGACCCTGTACCCAATTTTGTAAAATTAGGAATCCCTGCACTGAAGACCCAGGAGTTGCTGCAGCTTCAGAACTGTACCAAACATTGGGTGCACATGTGGAGTTTGACAAAGAGTTCTGTCAACCCACCACCTGGTGGAAGCCTACATGTCCTGCAGAGGTGGGGGGGACTCTGGCTTGAAGGTGGGGAATGGGGTTTGCTGGGGCAGTGAGGGTGCCCTAGGGCATCGGGGAGATGCTTCCGCAATTACAGGGAGTGGAGGAGGCACCTGTCAGAGGCACCATACAGCATATCTGATAGCCGAGGGGACCAGGTGGGGGGATGGCATGGTGATACTATAATATCACAGCCCCTGATTGAAGCATCCCTGGCACCTACCCCACAGAACCCACAGTCCTGTGGGGAAGGGGTCAGGACTGTTTCCACCTGGTACCATGTCATAATATTGCCACCATGCCAGCCCACCTACCCTATCCCCTTGCTGTCAGATATGCCATATGGCACCATTGCCAGGTGTCTTCTCCACTCCCTGTAACTGACGCTGTGCACCCCTCCTGCACTATGACACCCTCATTGCCCCAGCAGCCCCCATTCCCATCTTTCTGGTCCCACAGCTCATTCCCTGCCATGCCAAATAGTGGCACAGGGCCCTTAGATCATCTCCTAGCTGGTCTAACATGAGTCCTCTGTTGTGGTCACAGCAGGGGTTATAGAATCCCGAATAAGGGGATGGTGCATCCCTGTTGTGGTGCAATCACCCTTGTGACTTGGGGCATGGGTGCTTTTGCTGCAAGGATGGTGCAGAAGAGCTTTGCCGCATGTCATCCTGATTTCACCGCAGGTGGTGTTAGAAAATTGGGAATGCCACAAACTATGATGCAAGGTGCCACTTGAGTCATACACCTTTGGCACAGGCACCTTGCATCCTAGTTTTATTTTTGAAAATTGAGCCTCAGATATTTAAAGATGCAGTAAATGTAATTAACCCAATCATAACTACATTAAATTGTTTAATTGTAGTATCCAAGAATGCACTTTTCTCAAAAGCTGGCATTGTGCTAAGGTGGTACTCAATTTTCAAGGGGAGAGAGCCAAGTGTAATATCACAATTCAGGCCCATTGCCTTTGTGTGTATTTTGTCTGAACTAATGTAGTATATGATGTATAGCCAATTATACAGTACCATCGGCATTAAACTTAAAATGTATTAATTGATACTGAGTTGTTATTCAGTTGAAGGAACACATTTTCAATGAGCTGCCAACTCTGAATGTTGAAATTTCTTATCCAGTATACAATGAAGTGTAAACCAGTTGTCAACGTTCTGATTATTCATTAATATTAGAAGCAGATGAAACTGGTTAACAACTGGTTAACAACTGATTAAATGTTACTTATCAAATAACCTATATTAATAACCACCAATCAATGGACAATCAACTCATACTCAAACTGGCTAACAAATCATTTCAATTAAAGCTTAATGCTGATTGTACTGTATGAGTACTTGAAGAAGTACTCAAAGTTAATTGTCAGCTGGGCTTTAAAATTATTTTTTTCAATGGGCACCAGGCCTGTGGACTTTGTGGATTTGGTGGCAAGTGCACTAGATGGAAGTCTGCAGGTGCAGAATTCATTGACCTGTCCAAAGCTTTAGACATGGTAAACCATAACATTTTGATGGACATGCTGAGGAAAATGGGCCTAGCTGTTGATCTTATCACCTGGTTCTCCTATTTAAACAAAAAGAAGCAGTGCATTGCTGTAGACGGACATTTCTCAATGATGGGTAAACTGGAGAGGGGCGTACCACAAGGATCAATCCTTGGGCCACTGTTGTCTCTAATTTATATTAATGTTTTACTACAGTACTGTATATAAACAGAGTTATACGATTTTATGCTGATGATACTGTTATTTTGGAAACAGCAAAAAATCATTTGGAAATGGAGACTGAACTTCAAGCTGGTTTTATAAGTCTCCAAAACTGATTTATTGAATCTAAATTTTAAGTCCCAGAAAATCCAAGTAATGTCCGTTTACAACAAATTCACAAACATAAAGGTATTAAAAAAATAAACATTTTAGCATTAGATGGACCAATATTGGTTACAAGTATCTGGCAGTAACCTTGGATAGCTCACTTTCTTTTGACACTCATATTAAAAATGTACCTTACAAAGGTAATTCTAGGATAGGAGCTTTGAGAAGATCTGTATCTTTATTATCATATAACACATGAAATACAATTGCCACTCCATGAATTTTTTCCTTTCTTGAATATCATAACATGATTTATGGATATACAGCTCAATAGAACTTAGCCAAGTTAAATGTGTCTTATAATTGATTTGTCAAAATTTGTTCTAAGATGTCACTTTACTACCCATCATTGTGCAGTGCTACCGTAGCCCTTCCCTTCCCCAGTGTCTAGGGGTATGCATGGTGGTAAAGTCTGTGGGGAGTGGGGACCACAACAGAAGCTGCAAAAAATTACTTATGTTTTTGATTTCTCAGGCCTGGGGTGTAGACTCCATGGGGCACTGGGCTAGGAGGCTCACTTGACTAGCAACACTTAAAAATCTGAAAGAAATTGAAATAAAGTCCAAACAGCAATTGTAAACAACCTGGAACCTTTAATGAAACTTCATTTCTCCATGGAGTGATGGTAACTTGATAGCAAGCTATCCCTTTGGGGAGACATTAAGGCATTGAACCGAGGGATCCCTTAAATCAATGTCCACACAAGTGTCCATCATCCACTGGGGTATTGTTTTGTTGTTTTACAGTGCAGTTGTCCACTCTTTCTGCAGCACCTTTTTTCCCCATCTGGTCCTATGATGCAACTTTCAGCCACGTGACCCTGGTACCTCAAACCAAGAAAGATGACTGTGGTAACATGTCCATGGTGCTCATCTCCCACAGTGTTCATTTTCAACCAGGCAGGAACAGCGAGGCAGTTGAACAAAGGTCTCAGTTTGACTGGAGCAGCCAGTCACTGATCATGATATGGTGTGCACTGCATTGAACTCCCGTGGTGTTGTTTTACATTACTGTAAGGCCCGCTGGAAGGTTTTTGTGGAGACAATCGGGAATAGGGAGGTGCTTGTCTGATGTGGCCACTATATGGCAAGCAGCAAGAGAAACAACAGTTGTGTGCTTATTTCTAAGGAGAGATGTGCACTGCACTTTTGAGAACCACTCTGTCGACCGTGGTTGTGTGTGGTGGGGGGGGGGATGTGTTCTGTTTCATCAGAAAAACTGTTTAAAACAAAATACATGATAGTTCTTGTAGCAAATGGAACAGGCTTTGTAGTGTTAAGTGACACAAAGTTTTATGTGTTGTGATATGGAGGGTACTTTCTGGAGCTGTGGTGAAGGGGTCACACCCCTCACTACGCAAGTGGAAAAAAATGGTGGACACTGAGTCTGAAAATTCTGACTGGCACCTGATACCAGTGATGGGGTTGGCACAGCTGGTACCTGTTTTTCACAGGGTTCTACCTGTAAGTTATTGTACCCCCCAGCATCATTGGCAGCCAATCAGAATATTTAACTTCATAAGCCCATTTTCTAATGTGTATTACTACTATGCGATCTGGCTTCAGGGGCATTCCAGCATATCTGCATTGCTTAAAGTCATCAGTGATCTCCACCTTGTATTGGATAATGGTCTCCTCACTGGAGCCATCTTCATAGACCTCATTGAGGCATTTGACTTGGTGGATCATACAATACTCCTGCTGAAGTAAAAGACACTAAGGCTCAGCCAAGTGGCAGTTTTATGGTTTGAAGTCTACCCTAGTACAGTAACCAAAACCAGTGGTGCAGTGATATGAGCAAGTTTTATTGAGTGTCTCAGGTTGAATGACTCAATAAAACCACTCGTAGTAAGAGCGAGTGTTGAATAATGCCTATGGGTAATGTAGAGTGAGTGTAGCAGTGAGTTACACTTGCTAAAGGAGGATAAGGGGATTTGTTTGGCCAAGCCCTGCTGAGCTGGCCATTTGGCATTGTGGCTTGAACTACCGCCTCTGCAGCTGGTGGACCCAGGTTTGCGTCTTGCTGCATGAGAAATATCTTTTTTCTTCAGTCCTGTAAGTCCCCTCCCCCTGGAGTTGATAATATTTAAATTGGAATTGCAGGGGGCTATTTATTTTGTTTGCCATCCTTAAGGGACTAAGCGAACATCACTGTTTGTGACAGTCGGTGTAATGTTAGTTGCCCTTTTGGGGGGGGGGCGTATTTCTGTTCACTCTTTTTGTTCTGTGAGAATAAAAACTTACCTTTATCATGTAAAACCCTACACATACACACAATATACATACAGATGGCACTGTACTCTGCTACAGTATAGTAGCAATGTTAAGGTAAAATCAGTACTCCAGGCTGATTTCAACACAATTTCCTTATGTTCTTCAACATCCACCTGATGCTTAATGCAAATGCAAGGTTAAAGTGTCTGGACAGCAGAGCATGTTAATTTGTTCAGTATATCCACTAGAAAGTACAACATCAGATGGCAACACAAGTGAGCAAGTCAACATATTCAAATATCTAGGAAGCTGTCTTAATGTAAGGCCCAAGCTCAACTTTCTTGACAGGCCTAAACAGTGCCTCAGTCCTAACACGAGGAAGCAATTACTGTAATCTCCCACTTCCTTCTCCTTTCCATTCACAATGGAGATATCCTGTGCTGCTATGCAGACAAAACTAGTCTGCTGCCCATTGATAATTTGTTCAAGTTGTGCAGGTTCATCCTGTCCTATGGATTGTCCACTCATCATTGTCTGTTGTATAAGTAGCTTTACTGGATAAGTCCCTAAACCAGATGTGATTGCCACAGGCTTTCTTTGTTGCACAACTCTGCACAAGAAAAAGCCTCCAGTTATCTCCTAACACATAAGCACATCTCACACAGTTATGCAGTGCCTACTCACTCCATTCAACAGCAGCACATCTTCTCAGTTCCCAAGATGATCATGAATTAGTTCAAGTTCAAGTTTATTGAAGGAATACTCCATTGAGCAAGCTCATTCACAAGGAGGTCCTGAAGCATGTACACAGTCAAAGAGACATTACATAATAAGGCAACATTAATTGAGAGTATTCAAAGTGCACACATAGTTCACGAAAAGCATTACATAGAAAGATACATCATTGTAAAGTAATGTACAGTTAAGGAACATTTTGTTCATTTTGTACAAGTAATACAAGGTAGGGTTTATAAACATAACACTGGTAGGAAGCAATAAATAAGATTAATGTATTGTACAATGACAGGAAAGAGAGGATAAATTAGGAGGTGAGGGTTGAAGGTTAGTAGGGGGGATAGAGGATGCTTAGAAACAGTAGGGGGGAGTAATATCTAGATTGGAAGTCTAAGGTGGAAAAGAGTAGTGGTGCAGGTAGAGAAAACATTTAGTTTAAGCTGCAGTATACATTTTGCAAATTAAAAGGTTTCAGTCCTGACTAGGACTAGTACCAGAGGAGACGATAAGCATGGAACACACATAAGGGTATGGGAGAGGCTTAATAACAGCTACAAATATCTTTTATTTTTGATGCAGCTAGCACTTTATAGAGGTTAACTGAGATGATGCTAGTTAATTTCAGTACAGATTGGAGTTGGTTCCATATAGTAGAAAGAGCATGCGAGATAGTTTGTTTGCCAAAGGAGGTACGAGTCCTAGGTACAACAAGCAGGATGAAGTCTGATTTCCTGAGATAATATGAACTGCAGGAAATGCAGATAAGAGATGTTAGGTAGCTCGGACGTTTATGCAGAAGTAACTTAAGGGTCCAGAGACCAGCATGGAGCAGGCGTCTAGTGGTGAATGATGTCCAGCCAACAGCTACGTACAGATCACAAAGGTGAGTACGGTAGGGGAAGTGGGTGATGAACTGTAGCGTGCAGTGATAGAGGATGTCCAGCTTGCTTAGGCTTGAGATTGTAGCAGAAATGTAGATTAAATCACCGTAATCAAGTAAGGGAACAAATGTGGCCTGGACAAGCCTGGTTCTAGTCTCAAGGGGGATGAGAGACCTATTTCTAAAGAAGAATCCTAGCCTGGCTTTGAGCCTCCTGGATAAGTCCTCGATATGGTCATTAAGACAGAGCTTATTATCTATCCAAATACCAAGATATTTAAATGTGGGAATGACTTCCAAGGGTTCGCCTAGAGAGGTAACAATAAAGACTTTTGGTAGGATGGGGGGGTGTCAGAGGAGGTACTACGAGAAGAGAGCATTGCTTTAGTTTTCTTGGCATTAAGGAGAAGCTTGTCTTTTATTAGATTATTTTCAAGCTGAACAAAGTCAGCTTGTAGTACATCCCTAACTTCAGATATAGCTGAGCCAGAGGTATACAGTACTGTGTCATCCGCAAAGAGGTGCAGGTTGGAACTGGTTATGTGAGAGTCAAGCTCATTGATGTACAGAGAGAAAAGGATCAGGCCTGGAATGGAGCCTTGGGGGACTCCTCTGGCAATCGGCAAGGAGGCAGAGAATAGATCATCAGCTTTGACTTTCTGTGTCCTTCCTGGTAGATAACTGGTAAACCACTGAGCAGTGGATGGAGTGGCACCTAAATTAGTAAGGCAAGTAACTAAGAGGTAGTGGTCAACAGTGTCAAATGCTTTACTAAGATCTAAGAAGACTGCACCAGTGATTTTCTTGGCATCCACAGCAGAGACCCAGTCATTAATTACTTTAGCCAGTGCTGTGATAATGCTGTGATTTACCTGGAAACCGGATTGTGCTGGGTTAAGGAGTGAAAAGGTTTCGATATGTAGTTTTAATTGGTTATAGATCAATTTTCCAAAAACTTTAGAGAGGATGGGTAAGATGGAGATGGGCCTATAGTTATTCAGAATGCATGGGTCCCCTGATTTGAATAGGGTGAGGATGTGGGTGGATTTCCAACAAGATGGAACTGTGACAGAAGTGATGGAGAGACTGAAAATATGAAGAATGGGGGCAGTGAGATGGGCATGGCCTAGTCTTAGGAAGAAAGGTTCAAGACTGTTGGCCCCTGCACTTTTTCTGGTATTAAGGTTAAATAGTGAATCTTCAACTTCTTTATAGTTGAGCATACACAGCTGAAAGGGACAAGATGAGGTGTAAGTTGCAGGGGAGGAGCTAACTTGACTCTTCACATGGCTAGCATAAGGTGAGGAGTCAAAGGCTATGCCAGCAGTGACAAAATGGGAGTTAAGCTCTTCAGGGATTTGAGAATTACTTTACAGGGGATCACGTGATGAGCTAGTGGGGAAAAGACATCTCTGAGATTGCTCCCGGGTTATGACGAATAAAATATATAATTTTAGCATTTTAAGACCCCACAATTTGGATTCAGTGAGGAGCTCTGATTGTTAGCAAAGTACAGAGCCTTAGTGAGTGAGTCAAGTTAAGTTAAAAAGGAGTATATTCACCAGAGGTAGAAGCGGGCCTGGAAGACAGAATGGCTGAGATGGAAGGTGGAAGCCTCGAGCCTTTGGCAGCAAGAACACCGTCGATGAAGCACTCAAAACCTCATTCCCCAGCTCCAGAAGTGAACGAGGATCCGAGCGTAGAAGATCGAGGGGCGCACTCAGCCTCAGATGATATTTTTGAGATTAAACAGCTTCTACAAAGGATAGTCGCTGATTTTTCTACACTGAAGCCAGCTTTACATGCTTTAACACAAAGGGTGGGGGATGTGGAGGCCAGAGTTGCTTCACAGGAAAGGAGAATGGGGGCCATGGACCAGGAGGTGATCGGTCTTAAAAGGCAAGTCAAAAAACTACAGGATCGCCTGGAAGATCAAGAATCACATAGTCGGAGGAACAACTTAATTATGGCGGGCCTCCCTGAGAAATAAGAAGGCTCAAACTGTGTTGCTTTCATGCAGGATCTCCTCCTCAAAATGTTTGGTCCAACGCCGTTTGGTGAATCTTACAACATTGAGAGGGCTCATCGCTTGTTGAGAGAAACCCCCCCCCACCTGGAGCTTGTCCCTGAGTTCTTGTTATGCGATTTCTGAATTATAAAGAGAAGACACGTGTTAAATAAAGCCAAAGCAAACAGAAATTTGCAGTGGAATGGGGCTTCTATTTGGCTCTTTCAAGATCTAATACCCTTGGTGAGAGAGAAGCAGAAGGAGTATATGGAGATAAAGAAGAAGTTGTATTTGGCGGGGCTGAAATTCAGAATGCAGTACCCAGCTACACTGATAGTGAAGTTACCAAAGGGAGACAAGAGATATGCTACAGCGTGTGATGCCACGGAAAGCCTCTGGGTGGAGCTGCCAGATCTGTTTAAGTCCGCGACCTGAAGGATTGAGGGACTTGCAAGAGTGCATGCAGTAAAGCGGCAAGTGCGATCAGCAAGGATTGGGAAGTGCTGTGATAGTTGGTAGCGTTCTTTATTGATCAATTTCAATCAAATTCCAGGCTTGGGAGAAGAGATCTGCCTTTATTGACTGGGACTGCTTTAGTTATAGGTTCCACGGGACTGTGAAATGAAGCCTCTCGCTGATCGTGTTTTTTTTTTTTGTTTGTTTTTCTCTCCAGGGCATAGTTGGCCTGAGAATATCAACAGACCTGGACTATTGGGATGTTTTCTTTCTTCTAGCTGATATCTGTTCTTTTTTTTGTTGTTGTTTTTTCCTTTGCTTACACCAGAAAACTACAGTTTGTAGTAAGAAGAGGATTGGTCATTGAATAGCCTGAAGTGTTATAAGTATAGGACAGGTTAATGGAGCCCACGATTGAAATGGGACAAAAGGTTAGGAGAAGGGGGGGGAGTTCTGCTCCACATATGCTAAGGAGCAAATATGTTATGGAGAAGGGGTTGTCCTCATACAGTGGGCTAGGTGATCCTCCAAAAAATGAGTAAATACAAGCTACAGGGGATTATTAGGTAATTCTTTTTAGGATCTCGTCTTGAGTAGCTTTCTGATACTCTCCCTCACAATCAGCTATAGCTGGAAAGGACATAAGGGGGAATGGACAGGGTGAGGAATGTTATAATTTTGATATTAAGATGTTACTATAGTGGTGTTGCCCTAATATGGGGGGAAGGAGGTATCTGCTAAACTACTGGAACCCCCCTTTTTTCCCCCTCTTTTTTCTTTTTAATTTAAAGCTATATAGGGTAGTAGGTAATTTAAGAACTTAACGTGGGGGCTGGGGATTATTTAGGGGTCTTTTGCTTCTAGTTGGTGATATGATGAGGCTCAGGAGGGATCGGGGACACCTTGGGGCTGACTCATACATGTCTCATGAGGATTACGGAGGGTGATCGGAGGATCAGGGGTTGCAGGGGGGGATTTACTGGGGGAAAAGGGGAGAGAGAGAATCCATGATATATGAAATAAGGAAGATAGAGCTTATGAGAGTGAATATCAGGGGTAGTGGTACAAAATATGGTACTAATTAAATTTCTTTCATGGAATGTAAAAGGCCTCAGGGGGAGGAAGAAAAGATTGGTTATATTGCAATATATAAATCAGTTGGGGGTTCACTTTACTGCACTCCAAGAAACCCATTTACTAAATCAAGAATTACATCTACTCAAGAAAGGGTGGGTGGGCAATGTAATAGGAGTTGGGAATGCAGAAGCATCGGGGGTGTGGCGATATTAATAAGGAAAGCTTGTCCATATGTAATCAATCAAATTAAGTAATGAGAGGCTGGCAGGGGGATATATGTGTTGGGTTCAATTCTGGGAAGCCCATTTTCATGTGCCTCAATTTATGGCCCTACTCCGGATAAATCAGAATTTTTTGCTTCACTGGAAGTTGATATTGCGATGCTCCCATCTCACCCACTTATTATGGCAGGTGACTGGAACCTCTGTTTGGATAACGGGGTGGATAGAAACCCTCCCTCTAATAGATTACCGAGTGCACCACAGATAGCTTTAAATAGATTCCTGGAAGTTGCAGCACTAGTAGACCATACACAGTGTATACGAAAGGGGATGCTGAGATTACTTTTTATTCTGGTGTGCATAAGTCACATACTAGGATTGATTTTTTTTTGGTCAATAGGGAAGCATTAAGGGGTATTAAAGAATTGAATACCTTTAACAGGGTATTATCTGATCACTCCCCAATCCAGATGCTATGGCAGATGGACAATATCCCCCCTAAACCATACCAATGGAGGTTGGATGAAGGGATACTGGCAGTTGATAATATGGTGACTAAATTAGAAGATACATTGAAGGAGATTATTCAAACTCAAATTCCGATGCTGATGGATAAGAAACTTGCTTGGCCTACTTGCAAGGTATTATATGCAGGAATAGCTCAGGAATATACTGCTAGGAGGAATAAGTTGAATAGAGCATGGGAAGAATTTTTAACTGGGGTCATTAAGTCACTATTAATTTGGAGTGTTCCTTCAATGAATTGGATAATGAGCTAAGAGACTTAAGAGAAGAATTTAGAAGTATAATGAATCTCAGCGTTGACCGCTGGTTTGAAAGATTAAATGCTAGATATTTGATCCAGGGGGATGTGTCGGGTCACTTATTGGCTTTTAGAATTAGGGAGAGGGAGGCAGAAAGAATGATTATGGTAGTGAATCTTGGAGGAGAAATCATTACGGATCCTCAGGGAATGGCTGATGCCTTTGTGGATTATTATGCTGGGATCTATCAAGAGAGGGGTACTAGCTCAGAGGAAGAAATCGGAGGGTTCCTTGACAAAATACCTTTGCCCAAACTAGACACAGAGCATGCCCACGCTGTAGCTGCCCCAATCTCTGATTCAGAGATTATGAAGGCAATTAAAGAACTGCCAAATGGTAAGACACCAGGGCCGGATGGCCTGTCAGCTAAATTTTACAAATTTCATTTATTGACAGTAAGTCCTCTTTTGAAAGAATTATTCTTGAATATTATGAAAGATGGGGTTCCCCATCCTCCTTTATACCAGGCCTACATTACTTTGATTCCAAAACCGGATAAACCCAGGGACCTACCTGGTAATTATAGACCCATTGCTTTAATAAACCAGAATATTAAAGTACTTACAAGGATTCTGGCTAACAGAGTTTTAAAAGTCGCTCCTCTACTAATTAGTCAAGACCAAGTTGGGTTCATGCCAGGAAGGGGGGCACATGATGCATTAAGGAAGTTGCACCATATCTCCATCGGGTTTCCAATTCTAAGTTTGCTATGGCACTGATTGCACTTGACGCTGAGAAGGCATTCGATCGGGTTTCCCATAATTTCCTATTTTTTTCAATGGAGAAAATGGGTTTTCTGAAGGGTTTTCTTGGAAGCCTTAAAAACCTTTATAATGCCCCTACAGCTAGGGTCTTATGTAACAGCTATCTTTTTAAAGAGTTCCTACTGAGGAATGAGACAAGACAGGGTTGCCCCTTGTAACCAATCTTGTTCAATATTTACTTGGGACCTTTGTTAAGAGCACTTAATATGGAGCCCATGGTTCAGGGAATTGAGGTTCAAGGGATGGAGCTTAAATTCTCAGTTTTTGCTGATGACATTTTGTTGCATTTATATAATCCGGCCGATAGTTTCCAAAAAGCCCTGGAAATTATTGGGAAATTTTCTGAGGTTTCCAACTATAAATTAAATTTAAGTAAAACTCAAGTTCTTCCACTTACTGCGTGTACTTATAGAGCAGATTTCGAACATCTGCAACTTAACTGGGCCCCCCAAAAAATTAAATATTTGGGAATTTGGATTATGGCTAAAACAGAAGATGGGGTGTAAGAAAATGTGGGTAATCTATTGCCCATAATTAATAATGACATTTCAAGGTGGAATAAACTTCCACTGAATTTCACTGCTAGACTGAGATTGATTAAAATGACTCTCCTACCTAGATTGTCATACCCGATTTATCTACTACTCTATAACATTCCCAAGGGATGGTTTATTAATATCCAAAGGGTAATTTCAGAATTCTTGTGGAATTCTAAGCCTCCAAGGGGGAAACATGTTGCCTTACGCCTTTCTTATCTTAGGGGAGGTATTAAGCTTCTGGACCTATTTTTGTGTTATGTAGCAGGACAGCTTGGCCTGATGGGGCAGTGGTCTAGGAGTTGGGGAGAAGGGGGATATATCCCAACTTGGCTCCAAATTGAACAGTGCACTTTAAAGGATCTGAAACTCTCCCCTGCTGCGTTATTGTTTATAGATCCAGGGGCTTTACCTGATAGGGGAAAGCAGTCACCAATTTTTAAATCAGTGAAGGCATGGTGGGATTTATTAAACCCGATACCTAGGAGGGCATGAAAGGGAGTTAGGGATCAACCTATATTAGGAAATCCTAACTTTAGGCTGGGAGGACTAATAATCAATCAACCATGGGCATCACAACTATCGGACCTGAACTTGACAGATTTTACATTAGAAGATAGGGTGAATTTACCAGTGCAGACTAAGGAACAGGATTTTTCCAAAAAGATCTGAATTACAAATCTGGTACAGAAATTTATATGAGATAATAAAGAAATGGGTCAAAGTTCATTTACTTGGGACCATCTGAAGGAGACTGATTACTTACAACACCCCCTCTCAAAAGTTTATAGGGTGCTGTTAGATTTTGTGAGCTTAGAATCTAAGGCTCAGATATTGTATTGGGGAAAAAACTTTAACCCCCCTGAGGCCTGACAGGAAAGAAATATGGAAACATGTTAAACTTGTGCCTATACCGAAATATAAGACTATGCAATTTTTTATTTGTTCAAACATTTACTACACCCCTGTTAAGCTATGTTCTAGAAAACCCAGACAGACAGACCTGTGTTTTAGATGTGAAATGAAACTGGGGGATTTGTTACATGTGATGTGGAGCTGTCCCAAAATACACTTATTATGGGTTCAAATTGGTCAAAAAATGTTATTAAACTACTCGGAGCGTATTAAACCAGAGATTTGTGTTCTGTGGGATATGCAAACAGTTGTGAGGGACTCAGCTAAGCATCATGTGTCTCTGATGTCCGCTCTGGTTAAGGCATTCATCCTAAGACATTGGAAAAATGATCGTATTTATAATTATGACCAATGGGTCAGTGACCTGCTACAGGTTCTGGATAGACTTAAAAGACAAATGATAATAGAGGAGAAAAAGAAAATATATGATAAAAGATGGAGGGCATTAGAGGCAGTGTACTCAATACAACTGAAGAGTGCTCAGACCCAGATCTGTCTGACTGAGGGGGATTACCCTGTAAGGTACTCTTAAGAGAATGTGAAAAGGGATTATGGTCTCATGGAGATATATGATCTTGTTTAATGTAGGTTTTTTACCCAGCGAGGCATAGTACTGTCTTGAGATTGTTTTTAGCTGACTTAGAAGGTCTTCAATATTTAAAAGGCTAGGATGGGTTCTCTCTCTCTCCCAGGGACACAGTTATTAAAGTCCAGTCCTGAGAAGTTATAATTACTTCAAAGTTAAAGAAAATAATATAGAGGGAAGTCTGATTTGGAGGTAGAACAGACAAGTGCTGACTTTGAAGGACTAGAATCAAGTGTTACATTAATAAAAATGGACTTAAATTTCTGGCTGTAATACATTATAACTGTGTATGTAAATAGTTTAGGGGATGCATATAGTATCCATATCCAGTTTGGGGATGTGGGCCAGTGTATTTATCCTGGGATATATGTATGTATGTCTTACTGTTGAAAAAGTAAAACTCTAATAAAGAAGTTTCAAAAAAAAAAGAGAATTACTTTCCACCACCCTACTATTGGTGAGTATCTTGGTTGGAATGGAGGGAGCAGAGGGCCATCCTTCAATAGTTTTAAATGTCCTCCATATTTTGTGTGAATTCCTGTTTGCCTGTTCAAGGGTGGAGACGTAGAAGTTTACTTTGGCAGAGCGAATGCTTTGTACACAGGCATTCCTAGCTGCTCTGAAGGCCTGCCAATCTGCAGGGCTTTTGGAATGCCTAGCCTGAGCCCAGATCTTGTCACGGTTTATAAGTGCTGCCTTAAGATCTGAGGTAAACCAGGGGTGAGAGATGTTACGCACCTTGACTTTGATAAGGGGGGCATGGTTATTTGCCAGAGCAGCAAGGTTGTCATTAAGGATAGAGACAGCCTCATCAACAGTTTTGGCAAGGTAAAGATCTTGCCATCTGACCTTACCTAAGTCAGAAAGGAAATTTGCTGCATTGAACTTATGAAAAAAACATTTTGTTATGAATTTGGGCTGCTGACAGGCCTTAGCTTGAGATCTTGTGCATACAACAACCCCGTGGTCACTCATGTCATTGTGGAAAACTACTGAATGTAAAATTTTATGAGGATGAGAGGTTAATATAGCAACTAAGAGGGAGCTATTGGCAATGTTTAAGCCATTGTTCCTTGTGGGTTAACTAACTAATTGTACAAGGCCAAGCTCATCACAGAGAGATTTATGGCAGTGTGATTTTGGGGTAAGCCAATCCATGTTGAAATCCCCTAGGACTATTGTTTCTGTATTTGCAGCAGAGATTAGGGATTTCAGTATATTAAGGATTTCAGTACCACCAGTCGGAGGCCTATAGGTATATTAAGGATTTCAGTGCCACCAGCCAGAGGCCTATAGCCACCTATAATAGTAACGCATTCTGAGGAAGGAAGGTGAAGCTTCAGTGAAACAATCTCAAATTCCTTAGGTTTAGATTTACAGAAGACATCACTAACTGAGTACTTGGTTTTAGAATAGATGACCACACCCCCACCCCTAGATTCCCTATCTGCCCTGAATAGTTTGTTGCCCAGAAGGGTAATTTTTTGGTTAGTATTAGATTTTTAAGCCATGACTCCATAATAATGATAAGATTTGGGTTAGTATGCGCAGCCCATGCTTGTAGTTGGACAAATTTTTTGGTCAGGCTTAGTATATTGACCAACATCATTTTAAAACCGGGGCAGCTGTGAATTCTGATGGAGAAATAAGTTGCAATGCAGGGCTAGGATTTAACTCCACGTTGCCTGAGCAGAGGAGGAGCAGCAATAGCATTTTCTTTAAGGAACTCATCAAGAAAGAAATGTCTTTTTTACTCTGGGACTACCCTTGATACATTGCCAGTGATGCATGTTTGATGCAAGAGAAGGTAATGCTGATTTGACAGTTTAATGTGATAAGGGAGAGTGCTCAGATAGTCATAGGAGATGGGAATAGGAAGAGGAGATGGGCAGAATGGGGGTATGGGTAAGGGGAGGGTGGGTCAATGAGAAGAAGGAAGTACAGTGTGAATGAGCAGTATAGGTTACAATATGGGGTTCCAGAACTGGACTAGAGCCTGCTACTTCATGGTATAGTGTAACATAGAGTACACTGTTTTCTAGAATCAGAAGGATAACAATGAAGCATGCCATAATTCCAAAAGGGTGAAGACTAGATGTTAATAAGGGTTGGATGCTTCTGCTGAGTGAGTGATAGGATCACAATCAGACACCCTCAGGACTCAATGGGGAAGTAATGATAGCAGTGGAGTTTATAACAAGACTCAGTCTATTGAAAAACTATGGATAAAAATAAAAAAAGAGAAAATAGCAGGCTAGGATCTACAATGCTGCTCCATGAATTACAGGTTAATTGGCTCAGCTCCCCTTGTGATATCTGAAGGGTAACAGGCCAATGTAAACCAATGGGATGGCAGAAAACCAGGGAGGGAGGAGTAGAATTGTATTCAAAGGATGCCTGGGAGGAGGTGGGGGGTGGGAGAAAAATTCAAGCAGGAGTTAGGAGGACAGAGGCACTACAGAATTTGCTGTTTAAGTCAATGGTAAAGGGCACACCAATCGGTGTATAGCAGGAAAGCAGGCTGACCAATCAGTATCTGCCTGCAAAAGCGCAGCACCAATCGGGTTCAGCCAACTGGGATGGCTCCAGGGAAAGATCAGCAGTCATACCTGCAGTCTGGATCCATGTTCAGCAAGCCAAATTCTGGCGAGGGCTGGTGTGTGGGGTTGGGTGGCAGCCGTAGAGATGGCTGGTGCTGACTGCTGTGATTAAGGAGCGCCTCTCAGGCACAAAACCCTAAGGGGAAAATGAAAGAGACAGAATAAATAAACAAGCTAACAGGGGAGTTCAGGGGTGGGAAGCTGGCGGCAGATCATCAGCGGGGGTGGGGGTGATTGTGAGTTGGACAAAGAGAAATGATTATGGAGGCAGGGGTAAGGCAAGCCAAAGATAATGGGCAGAGTGAGGAAAAGACAGTATAGAACATAGCAGAGGGGGAAGGGCTGTCACAGACGGAGAGGAGAGGGCGAATATTGAAGAAAAAAAGTAAATCAGCTATGTTAGGACGGGGGTAGGTGGAGGATTTCTAGAGCAAGAGAGAGATAATAAAGAGGAGAAAATATATATATAGATAACAGGAAACAGTTAAAAAAACAGCAGGCAGTGGGATTTGAGCAAAACAGTCTAGGACTACAAAATTCATACACTGCAATGGGCAACTAGGCTATACAGTAACAGTATTCAGTCTTAGTAATAAAAAATAAGTGTAATCAAAGCTAGTAACCAGTCTCAGCATAGAACTTTAACTGAACTACTTAGCATAGTTAGGTACAGGCATTTGAAAAAATTTGAGCAGGAGTTAGGAGGACAGAGGCACTACAGAATTTTCTGTTTAAGTCAATGGTAAAGGGCGCACCAATCGGTGTGTAGCAGGAATGTAGGCTGACCAATCAGTATCCACCTGCAAGCGTGCTGCACCAACGGGGTTCAGCTGACCAGGATGGCTCCAGGGTAAGATCAGCAGTCATACCTGAAGTTTGGATCTGTGTTCAGCTATCTAAATTCTGATGAGGGCTGGTGTGTGGGGTCGGGCAGCAGCCGTAGAGATGGCTGGTGCTGACCGCCGTGATTAAGGAGCACCAATTAGGTAGAAAGGTCATTGCATTTGCAACACCTAACACCTGGATTAAACTTCCTCTCAAACTGAACAATGATTCTAGCTTATGAGTATCCATATTCAGTCATTCCAGCCACCTCATAACTCCATGTATTTATTTTAGTCCTGAATACCTTTCTCCCCAACCACAATCATATTGCATAACCATGCCCATACTCTTTGCTTGTCGTGACCCATCATTATTAGCTTGCCTTGATAACTGTGTGGGTGTGCTTACCATTGAAGTTTTTTTTCCCTGTGCATATTTCAACCTGTAAGTAACTTTTCATGCTGGGCTGTGTTAACCTGTTAACTGCAGCTGTCCTTTCTGAGACCCTCTGAAAACGAGATGCTTCATTCTATGGAGTTATCCCAGTTGAAGTCATTTTAAATAAAAAAAATAATCAATAAAATCTAACTGTCTGATTTGGCTACATTTATAAAAAAAATACACTGCCTAAACTCTCTTTAATTAAGGTACCACCCCAAACCAATGTGTAGGCAATATGAAAACATAGCAACATAGAATGTGATTTCAGATAAGAACTGCTTGGCTCAACCAGTCTACCCTTTTTATGGCTGCAGTAGGTGGAGTCTGCAGAAGTTTTGCATGTACAAAAGGAGTGATGTCATGTTTTCTGTCCATGGAACTGACTGAAGGTGTAAATAGTCTCCTTCCAAGAAATGTTTTCCACCCTCAAATAAATACGCTTTCATGTTAGTCAATGGTTGCAGTGCACTATTTTGTTTCTTAAGTGGGAGGTAGAAGAACTGGAACCTGAGTAGTGGGAGGCAGCATTAGTTTTTTGGAGGGAGTAAGATCCATCCCCACCTCCACCCAAGAAGCTCCTGAAGATCCACCCCATCTTTTTTTGGTTCATGCGGGAGGGGCATTGGTGGATCTATGATTGCTGGAACATTTGACTATCAGAGCTGCCTTGGGCATCAGAGCTTAAGGTTCAAAAGGAAAGAAAAAGCCTGAAACTGCATCCTTATGCAGCACTTGTTTAAACAGCCTTGGCTCAGCTTACATTCCTCTCCTGGTCACACATTTTCACAAATACATTCCAAGAGATGGAAAGTCCATCTGGGTGGATATATGTTGTTGTTCAGACCTGTCCTCCAACCCTGCCCCCACCACCTTACTCTATTTTGCATCAGCTGAAGCATGTCAGTACAGCAAGAGGCTGCAGTGTATATTTTTACTGGGTTTGCAGTTTTAAAGGAGTAGTCCACTCAGAATTTGCAAAAACATATGTTATGCAGAGTGTTTTGATGTGTATGTTAAGTCCTAGTGTGTCCTTCCCTCTGTCTGCTATTAGGAGTTTTTCCTAAATTAGCCTGTTAGCAAATACATGAGAGCTAGCTAACTGGAGTTTCTGTAAGAAAACCGCTACTAAAATGAGCTCCAATTCACTGTTGTTTTCTATGCATGTCAGGTCTAGCTTGCAGGAGTGTTTTAATTTTAAAACTTTTAATTTCATCAAACTATACACAACCATAAAAGCACAGAAATTGTCCAGATCAGTAGCGTTATAATTAAAGACTCGAGCTGTTTTCTTACAGAAAACCCACTCAGTTAGATTTCAAATATTTGCTAAACTATAAATGTAGGTACCAGCATTCGATTAGGTAAAACTAGCATTTAGTGCTGATTTTGCTCTGTGACATGATTTTCTTTTTTTTTAACAAATGAAGTGTATGGTATGAAGCTGCAGCCTAGAAACTGCAAAATACTTTAAAGTCACTTTTTCTCCTGTGTGTGGAATAGCATGAAAACAATTGGAAGACAGTGACTATTTCAGCTACACATTTGATCCTATTTTACAATGGTTATTTTCACTACACATTTAGTGTGGCCCACTTTTTCAAATAATAAAACAAATATTCACCAAACTAAATAACTCACACATACATACATATTTTTATACTTTATTAAAAATATACTTCACGTTTGTAACGAAAACAAAAACAATTTGAAAATCATGTCACAGAGCAAAATTAGCACTAACTGCCAGTTCTACCTATTAGAATAGAGGAGGCAGTATAGTAAGGTGGTCAAAGGCTCTGAGTTGCAAACCTGGTTTCCTGGGTTTGAATCCCACAGCCTCCCCATGCGTACTGTGTGTCCCTGAGCAAATCACTTAACTTCCTTGTGCTCCCATGTCACACCTGTAAACAAGCTTTAGTGTGTCTCTCCTGGTAAAAAAAAAGAATGCTGGTACCTACATTTATAGTTTAGCAAATACTTTAGAGCTAACTGAATGAGTTTTCTGTAGGAAAACTGCTATAGTCTTTACTAATTATAGCAGTGATGATCTGGGACAATTTCTGTGCTTTTTATTGTTGTGCATAGTTTGATGAAATTAAAATGAAAACACATATTACTGCTAGCTAGACATGACACTCCCAAAAAACACAAATAGTGAATTAGAGTTATTTAGTAGCTGTTTTCTTACAGAAACCCAAGTTAGGTAGCTCTCAGGCATCTGCTAAATTGTAACTGTTGCCATGTGTGCTCACTGGACAAGAACAGCTACAAAGCTCTGCTGTTGTGAACTGATTTTAAAAAGCACTGCATATGCTAAATCTATGGGCCTGGCTACATCACTGTCACATGAGACAGGGTGCATTGTAGGAGGCAGAAGGCAATACAACTATGTGTGATGGAGATCCCCAGTGGTCATAACACTACTCTAAAGCTAACAGCCTAATTTAGGAAAAACTCCTAATAGCAGACAGAGGAAAGGACACACTAGGACTTTACATACAAATCAAAACACTCTGCATAACATATGTTTTTGCAAATTCTGGGTGGACTACTCCTTTAATTGAGCCATCCCCAATCTGTATCCTTCCAAGAACCACTTTATGTGGTGTGCATACCAGCATGGTTATTTCACTCTTATTTACAGCTTTATACCTAATTAGTTTTTAATTGCAATTGTGTCTAAATGCTCCACCGTATAGCCTCCAGACTCCCACTATACCTGCATGCATTGCAGCACTGTTTCACTACATGCAGAGTGGTCGGAACCTAACAGGACATATGCAGATGGCAGTGTGGAGCGTGGGTATAGGCTGCAATACTGGGATGCCTCCATACCACAACCCATCAGCTGTATGTGCACCTCTCCCAGTTGTACCCCTATGTCCCCACCTAACCTACCTCTCTGTCTGCACTTGTCTCCCTGAAGGCCACCTCCTGATGGTATCCATGTACTGTCCTTGATTACTCTTCTCACTATGCTGAGTGTTGGGGGTACCCTGCCTGCCTATGTGTGATGTGGCAGGAATACTACCTGCAGAGCAGTGCCAATAGTGAACACATACATTAGTGAGCTTCTGAGTGCATCATGGAACACTGGTGTGGTGAACAATAGATGTGTGGCACTGTGTACAGTGGAGCAGTGGAGAACACTGAAGGCAGTAATAGATGGTCTGCCTTCAGACATACAGCAGCAGTACATGAATGTCTGTTGTGTCCAGGTGCCATAATACTGGCAGAACTGATGCCATGTTTCCCCCCTCTCTCTTTCTCTCTCCCTACCCTTCCCTCCCTCTCACTGACTTAGCCCCCGATTCCAACATAAGGATCTCCCCCGCGAACCTCTCTCTGTCACCTCCACAACATAAGTGTGTCTCATAACAATGAAATATGGTTATTTACATAATATGACTGTGCCATATACACAGTACTCCATAGGACGTGTAGGAGGGCATCTCAAAATGCAGCTGTCATCACCAAGTGCACCATAGGATGTGCACTGCTACTACAAGGTTGAGACCACACACACTATTGCACTCAGTGTGGACAGACTATAATGTTTTCAGACCATTATCCACACTCTTCACTGGCAGTGTGGACACACTGTAATCCATTACAGCTTTTTTGAGTGTAGTGTGAACAGGGCCTGCATTTCAATGTAATTATCTATCTTTCTATCAATTGCATGTATCGCTATTTTGACCTATTTCTAAAACAAACCTGCATATCACATTCGCCTGCACTCTGAACACATACTTATGAAACTGTGCATATTTGTACTCCACTTCTGCATAGACCTCATACTTTCCTAACATTCCCATTATCACAAGCATAAACTACCTTACCCTTATCAAAAATGACCCCCTCTGAAAGTTACTATCGCATTTTCTCTGCTAACAGTCTATCATCATTACACCTGACTTCCTGACATCAACACATTGCTTAAATATAACTTGCATCACCTCATGGACAAAAACCCTGTTTCTCTAAAAAAAATAATAATAAAAAAAAATAAAAACCTGTGTAAATAATCCCAAGACTGAACATATGCTAGCCATTACTTTTTCATGTACTGTCACTTTCTCTACCATCATGGGGATTTTCATATGTTTCCCATGATGCTTTGCATTACTGGGGTATGTGCAATTGTGTTTTCTTTAAAATCTGGCTGTCTGGCCAATATATCTGGAATAACACATACATCAGTGGCATTTGCTCTGGGGTTCTTTTGTAAACCTATATTGCTTCCTATTCCTTCCATTAAAATGTCCACCTCCATGTATTTTCCTAATAACGTGTATGCCTTCCTTAGAACAGAAACTAAAACAAATCTTACTACTTACAAATCATTGTGTTGTTTCTCCATACCTCCTTAGCAATTCCACACAACTTCACTAACTTCATTATGCAGCCATGGTGGATCTGACCAGATTTTGTTTCCCTGTCAAGACTGTCATTGTAACTGTTTTGGAGCATGCTAATAGAGGCAGATATACATCTTTCCAGCATTACACAAACACAGAATTAAGAACTCAACCCTTGCTAATTCACAAACAGTTAATCACTTTATTAATTAAGGGTGCTACTGCTTTATGGCATAAATAATTTAAAACAGAGAATTTAGTGCACCGCCCCGGGCAAATCTTTAAAATATGATATTTTTCTTTTTGCCTGAATTGGCTATTTAATAGGTGTGCTCTGAATCTGTGAATTCCTTTCCATTCTGCGTCAGTCAGATAATCATCTCTTTCTATTTGCATTCCATTCTAATGTCCAGCTAAGGTATCAGAGTTGGAATTGGAGTCAGAAACAGAAGTTCTGATTCTACATCTGAACCCACATGGGCAGAAATGTAAACCTCCCCCACCCAATAAAATATAAGGGACACATAAAGGACCTGAAAAAAGTCCCCCCTCTTCCCCACCCTTTTACCCTTTCCATTACCTTAAATGTGTCAGTCATTGACCTCTCTGATGTCCCCTGAAAACAGTACCATCACTTGCTGCTGTCACCTGTCACTTGCCCTTCTTGTCATCAAGTCCAGCTCCATTATTCCAAATTGTTCAATCCCACAGTCACCATCCAGCATGATGAACTGAGTCCAATACCCTGTCCTATAAACCTGTTACCTGGTCCCACTGTCTGAGTCTCTTTTGGACCTAATTTGATACCCCCTTTCCCTAAACTGAGCTATTCATTTCCTGTCAGCACAGATGACACCATGGGAGCAGTTTATGATGATAAGCACTTGTCTGGCTACAATAAAATAATTTTTTTCCTCTGCAAAAAACTGGTCAGCATTTCACATTATCTTGCCCTATTGCTTAGTGTCTCTCCTTAAAGTCTGCAGTTTTTCAGTGGGTAACTTTAAGTAAGCCCTGGGAGAGAAGACTTTAACAGCTACCTTAACTCATGTGTCTACCAGAGTTTCCTCTTGACTGAAACAGGAAGGAAATCAGGAGGAACAGTTCCGGGAATTAGATCCAGACCATAGAAAAAAAACTTGTGTGTCAATTCTACTTATATGTGGGCAATCACAACTTCAAAGCATTCATTAAATTAGTTAACAATTAGATAGAAAAACTTTTCAATACTAAAGACTAAGCCAAACTACAGTTTCACAAGAGTGGGTAATTTAGCCTTAAAACAGTAGTATTGCACCAGTGCCTGGGTTCAAGCATGAGCCCAGGTTGATGGGGGTCAGCCTTGGGAGGAGGGTGAGGAGCAAGAACAAGCTGCCAAAAGGCAGCTCTCTCCTCCTGGGAGGGATTGGAGGATCCCCGGTCACTGGAAGCCACCTAGTGGAGAACAGATGATGGCACCGACATAGGGAGCTTTAGTGTTAGCCATGGGGAGGGGCAGAAGGGCCTGAGCCAGTGTCAGGGGCATGTGTGTGCCTCCACGCACACAAGTCACCCATGTGCAGTGGCCCTGGGACCAGGGGAGAAAACAGGCAAAATAACAAATAAAATACAAAAAAAAAAAAAACAGTAGAAAGAAGTTGACCACATCATTATAATACACATGAACAAAGTGAGTTGAGTTGTTATGGATAAAGGCAAGTATAATGAGGGATGTCTGAGGATGCTATCTGATACCTTATGTTATAAGAGATTAAACTATTACCCCACTAAATAATTTAAGGAGATAATCTCTCTACTTTTGATCATTTTAGTGGGTTAGACTGGCTCTCAGAAGAGGAGTTTGCTGCCCTTGTAACTTCACATCATAGGATACCATAGTTTTACAGTTTTCCTATAGACTTATTAATGCCTTCAAAACCATCCCAGACATCTGATTGTGATTGGGTCTATCCTAGTACTCCTATGTGCATACTGCATGTTGATCACTTTATTAAAGATGAGTCACCTTAAACAAAGAGTTACATTAAAGATACCACAGTTTTCAATGCCAAAATTGAATCCTTCCCTCTGGAGGATGTTGACCTAGACAAAGTCCTACTTGCAACTAAGGAATGGATATTTAAAGAATTATATACAAGTATTCAACACTCTGAAGGACTTGATTGCTTGAAATCATGGCTGGGGGACAGGGAGGACATTAAACCACCAACCTCTGTGTTAACTGATCTTGCTACATTTTTATTTTTATGTTTAACCACAATTTTATGTACAACTATAAGGGACTACCATTGATATCACCATGGCACCCAGCTACACTAGCCTTCAAGTAGCACTTTTTGAGGTGTTCATTTGTTCACATCTGTATAATCCATATTGGGGTTTCATTTACAAATGATTGAGGTTTATTGATGATGTATTCATCTTATGGCTAGGAACTGAAACACAACTACTGGATTTTTTTGAACACATAAAGAGGTTTATTGACCGCCTCAGGTTTACTTTTTCTTATGACTGAACTCAAGTCCCTTAACTAGATGTGAGTGTAATTAACCAAGACAATAAGCTGAAAGCTGTGTTATATCATAAACCTAAGGATCAAAATACTATCTTACATTACACATCGTACCACCCCACTTATTTTAAAGAAAGTATCTCTTTTAGTCAATGTACAAGGGTTAAAAGGAATAGTACTAATGACAAAGACTATGTTAAAGCTAGAAATGAACAAACCAATATTTATTTAGGTAAAGGATACAGTAAAAACATCTCACAATCAGTTAGAAACAGTGACAGCTTTTATCCCCAGCTCAGCTTTGTTACAAGGATCTAAATTAGCTGAGAGGTAGGAAAGAAGCATTTACAGCACTGCTTACTCATTTACTCTAGAGTTATGCAAGATTTTAAAATATATTGTCACATTTTTGAACATGAGTATTCAGCATTTAGACAGAAATCCATGCTGGCATCACACAAGGTAACATTCTTGAAGGACAGACTGGTTCATACCAGTCCTAAAGATACCAGAGAACAGGTTGATCACCAGATACTTTAAGGTCCTCTCCAATCTTGGAATTTCCTTTGTGGGGATGTACCCAATGTGGTAATATGCTAAATGTAGTGAGTTCGAAGATGCACTGTGCAAATGTAATTTTAAAATTAAAGACCACATTACATGAAGTGGAACTGGGTAATGGGGATGTGGGATGAGGATATTAGACTCTCTTTATCATGTTGGGTGGGGACTGGAAGGTGAAACTTTTTTATTTACTTTAGTTTCAAAGGTTTCACCAGGAAAGACATACTGAGCTGAGCAGCAGCTCATTCCCAGATGTTTCCTGTGGAAATAGGTAAAGGGAGGCAAAGGCTAACAAATCAAGCAATGTTTACAAAGCAGGAAGAGAAACAAAATTTGCATTGAGAAAAATTGACAATGACTGGCAACTTTAACATACATAGGATTAGCCCTGGATATAGCAGGGGATACAGTTAAAGCGCAGCATGGAACTATATAGATGGAGGTGATGGAAGCTATACAGTAGGTCTCTGGGTGGGCAAATGTTGCATCAAAGAACAATTAACAATGATGGGAAACTTTAACATACATAATATTAGGTCTGGATATGGCAGAGAATACAGTTAAAGTGCATCATGGAACTATACAGGTGGAGGTAGAGGGAGCTATACAGTAGGTCTCTGGTGTGGGTAAGCAGGGAGGGCTAGGACAGAGTTATAGGGAAGATGAGACAAGGAGGAGATGGTGGAGTAGTTGAGTTGAGGAGCCGAGGTGGAGAATCAGTTGCATTTAGAGAAGGGTGAGATAAAGTCTAGGAGAAGAGAGAAGAGAGAGTGAAGGGAAGAGGCAGAGCGGATGGATACGGAGAGAATTCCATAGCTTATGGAAGTAGTAGGAGAAAACAGCCTGGTCAGCTGAGAAGGACCTTGAAGTGAATGCTAAGGAGAAAAAGCCAGAGTTGTGAAGGGTGTAGGAGGAAATGGGGGAGGGGAGAGGAAAGGAGAGGTAAGAGGAGATAGAGTCTTGCCAGTGTTTAGGTATAAAGGAGGTGCAATGAGCGAGGTGCCTGGCTTCAAGGGAGAGAAGAGAGAGGGAGGTGTAAAGGGAGAAATGGTGGGTGCAGGGTGAACAGTCCAGGGCAAAGTGGCAGAAGGAGTGATAGAGGGGATCCAGTCTGGCTAAAGTGGACTTAGGAGCAGCACTGTAAACAATGTCTCCATAGTCAATAACAGGGACACTCATTTTCTGCAGAATGGCTGTGCAAGCCAGCAGGAGGGTGCACCCACAATTTCTGTTTAACAGACCTAGTTTTGGGTGCAGTTTTTTGTGGATAGCATCCACATGTCCAGAAAATGTGAGGTGATGGTCAAGCTAAACCCCGATGTGCTTGTAAGGGGGAACATTCTCAATGGGGGACCCATCTAGGGTGTGAAAGAAGGGGAGGGTAGTAAGCCTGGAGAGCTTTTGGCTGGTACAAAAAGTCATGGAGACCATTTTTGGTGTTGAGAGATAGCTGATTTGATCTGAACCAGTGCTTAACATTGTCAAAGTCCAGCTGGAGCCTGGTCATCAGATTGGGGAAGGGGAGCCAGAATCAAATATAACTGTATAGTCTGTGTACATATTAATGGACACAGAGGTGCAAGCAGAAGACAGGTCATTTAGGAAGACCAACAATTGTATAGCACCAAGGACAGATCCTTTGGGGGCACTGGTGCTGATGAGGGGGGGACAGGGAATCTCCAATTCAAACTGAATGAGTCCTGTTCTCAAGGTAGGAGTGGAACAAGTTAGAAGCAGAGATGGAAAGCTCCATAGCTGCAAGATTATTAAGGAGAAGGGGGTTGACTATGATGTTGAAGGCTTTGGCCAAATCAACAAAGATGGTGGAGGTGTTCTGGTCCTGATCCATGCCTAGCAGAATGCAGTCAGTAAGCTGGAGGATGGAAGAGGAGGTGGAGTGGGATTTACAGAACCCAGACTGGAAAGGGTTAAAGAAGGAGAAACATAGAAGGAGGATGAATCAAGGAAGGGAGAGAGCTGATAAATCACTAAATGTTCTTGAAGTTTAGCAAGGGTAGAAAGCAGGAAGATAGGGTGGTAGTTTCCAGCAATGGAGGGGTCACCACCTTTGGGAAATGATATGACTGTGGCATGTTTCCAAGCATATGGGACAGAGGCAAGGGAGAAGGAAAGGTTTAGAAGGGAGATAACTGGAAAAATTACAGAAGGGGCAGAGAGATGGAGGAGTTTAGGGTCAAGCCATCAGAGCTCCTGCCTTTGAAAGGGTTAAAAGCTAGGAGAGCCTTGAGGGCATCTGCCAGTGAGATAGGAGAGAAGGAGAAAGGAGGAGATGGGGTGGGCAGGTGGGGAATGGGGGGAGTGTGGAAGATGGTAGGGGGAAGAGGAGCAAAGGGATGAGGTGCAGTACGTGAAGAAAGCATTGAATTCAAAGGTAACAGGTGGGGGCCATCAGAAATGGTGGTGCCTCTCACCTTGAGTACCGGGGTGAAGGACGGGGCAGGGAGAGGGAAGAGGAAAGAGAGTGTGGATGACCTTCCAAAACTTGGAGCAGTGGTTAATGTTGTTTTGGAAGGTGGAGGAAAAGAACTCAGCTTTAGCAAGTCTAGTGGCTCTGTTGCAAGCATTTTAAATGGCTCGGAATTTGAATAAGTCATCAGGGGAGCCTGAGGACTTGCGAGCCTCCCATGCAAGATTTTGTGCATGCAGACAAGCCAGCAGTTCAGCTGAGACCCAGGGGGAGGTGGGAACCTCAGACCCTGGTTTTCCTGTGGGGAGCCTAAAGTTCTCAGATAGACAGGAAATTGGAATTGAAATAATTGTGGGCAGAATTGATGGTGCTGGTAGAGGAGATAGGTGACCAGTTAATAACTGCTAAGTCCTCATGGAGGGAGGACAGGTCCAATGACTGGAAGGATTGGATCAGGAGTTTGGGTGAGGCTTTGGGTCAGTGTATTTTGCGTACAAAATAGACCATGTGGTGGTCACTGAGGGCATCCAGAAAAATGGAGCATGACCTGAAGACAAGAAAGACAAGTGATAGCCAGGAAACAGCAGTACATAAAGGCAGTGTCTGCAGGGGACATCAGAGAGAGACTCGATGACCCACTGCACAACACATTTATGGTGAGGGACAGGGGTAAGGGTGGGGTTGGGGGAGTGTTTTTTTCTGGTTTTCATCTAACTGCAAGTCCTAACTGTACAGCACATGGGGGAGGTTTTATAAGTTAATGAGAAAATTAAATTGGAAATCTGAATCCAAATCGACATCTGACCAGGGTTTTTCACATTCAGAATTTTGGCATTAAATACCAAAATTCCAAATATCAAAAAAAAGCTTGGAATCCAATGAATCTGATTCCATTCATCAGATTCCGAGCAACCCTGCCACTTACTTATTGTATCTCCAATGGTAGTGTGGATCTTTATATTCTTTTCAATGCTCTGAAGTGAATTAAGCAAGCTACCAAACATCATGGTGGACCACCCATCAGCAGAGACCCAATTCTAAAATTTAGCTCCACAACAGGCAGGGGCAACAGAGCCTTTCTAAAAGTGGGAGGGGGCATGGTCCAGGGGTGAGGTGGTAGCAGTGAAAATTGTTTGTAAAAAGCTGGTGGCCCTTAGAAGCTTTTGGGTTTTAGGTGCTCTGTAATGAGTTTTAGGGCTTTTATTGAAGATAAAACAAATTTTTGTCACATCTTCCCTACCCAACTCCAGGGGAAATTAGTTTTTTCCCTGGAATCAGGTGTGTGGGAGACTCTGGCTGTCCTTAAAGTCTGCAGCCACAAATGGGGTGGGCAACTGCCTGACCAATGCCATTGACAACCTACCACATACTGTAGGCATTAGTGTAATGTACTGTTAAAGATTTTTATATAAAGGCTGGGGGTCTGGGGGCCACTAGGCCCTTGTGGTCCTGGACCCCCAGATTTTATATAAAAATCTTTCACAGTACATACTATTTGGAATAACCTCCATCCCAGTCCCAAAGCAGCTACTAGCTGCAGCATCAACACCTTTAAGTACATCATGTGTGTGCCCACCTCCACACTCCCTGCAACTGCACATGTCCCCAAATCCCTGGTGTTCCAACTGCTTAGTCCAAGTCCCACAATGCTGCCCCAGCACCTTTTAACTTAAATAATAATTCCTGTAAATGTGCATCTACTCTAATTATTGCACTAAGCTGCTGCCTGTAGTAAATACTAGTTTTAATGGAAACATTAGCCTGCCGTAACAGTCTTCCATGGGACTCTCTTGAAAAACGGAGATTCAAAATGTGTCTGTTCTGGTGTTCACGACTGTGATAAAGGACAGCACTGAGGAGGATTACACACAGAATAATTAGGGGGATGATGCATTTGCTTAAACCGGGGTGCAGTGAAGTCAGACTGACATTTAGCAAGAAGAGTCAGATGAGTGAGTAGATCAATAAAGTAGTCAGCAAAGTTAGTACCACTGCCAATTGACTTGAGCACCTGGACTGATTTGAGTTTGCCTTTTGAGACCTCATCTTAAGACCTGCAATTCCATATATATTGCATGTAAATAGAATATTATGTTTCAATGATTTTCAGGTATGGGGAACCAAGTGCTTGGTACATTTTAAAATGAGGACACAGATCACATCTTAAAGGTTGAACTTGAATATAGTTTATGTTTCCTTCACCTCCTTTCAGAGAATTATTTTAAGCTTTAACAAATATTTTTAATCATGATGGTATGTGTGGCCCAAAAGGCGTCATTCTCTTGCCTCAAGTACAGAAAGATATGGATTCAAGATCTGTACCAGTACTTGTCCTCATGCTAAGTTCTAACACTGTAAAGTAGTATAGTTTGCATTGATCTGCCAGAAGACCTATGGTTAGAGAGACAGGCTAAATTATGATCCCCCCTTCTGCTCACCTCTGTTAGTTGTCTAGATACAAGTAAACAGTCTCATGATGACAGTAATCACAATGACCAAGAAGTTACCCCAGTATTCTGACCATCATTCTCCCTATCAGTAAATTGAGTTTTAATGCAAGCGTTGTTTGCTATAGCATGAATAATGTCTTACTCATTATTACCTGGGTGGCTGTTTTGTGTCAGGTAAACAATGGATAGTTCAGACTTCATATGAAGTGATTGGAAGTAATGAATTTGTGCACAATTGCTGCCACACTTGCTTGCAGAATGCACTGCACTCCAAATATCTAACACCCTGCTCTGTAAAATGCTTTTAGTTACTTGAGCTCTAAAAGGTGCTGTATGCAAATAAATGCCATTCCATTCTATTCTTTTTTTAGCCTAAGTTGTTCTATACAGATTAGTAAGAATCCAAGTGAATTTCAGTGATGGACCAGAGACATCATCAGATCATGTTATTCTGTCTGCAACAATAAAACTTTTTGGACTTGGACTGACAGACTCTCCTTTGTTTCTAGGCTTGGCATGCAGGCTCTTTCAATAGACTGATGTTCAAAGTGCACTCAGGCCAAGGCAGTTGCTGTGGGTATCTGTTGCAGCCACACATTCATACCTTTGTCCAGCACAATCCACCTGAGATGGCAACACTAACAAAAAAAATGACCACAGGCAGAGACTGGAAAGCAGAGAGAGAGCACTGACCTGGATAGTAATGAGGGAGAGTCTGTCCTGTAACACAGCAAAGCTATGCTCCATTCCAGACGGGAGCTTCCAGCCATCTAATCCCAGCTGGCCTAATGCAGCACTAACTTCTGTGGCTCCAATTTGATTGGACCGAGTTGAGAGCATCCGAGTTACAACCTTTTACTCTGCCCTCTCGCCTGCCATTTGTGGTTATTTTAAAGGGCCACAGGCAGGTGCATGGCAGGAATGGTAGTGGGATCATGTAAAGCTGCTGGGGAGAAGCAGGACAAAATGGTTTAAATCCTAAGTTTCATAAAAGTGAGGGGGCCATGCTCCCCACTTTTGAAAGTGGGAAGGCCATGGCCCTTCCTGGCTCTGGCTCTTACAACAGTAACCTACACATTGGTTGGGGATTACACCTAAATTAAAGGAAGTCAGTTTTATTTCATTTTTTTATTTATTTATCTGAAAATTGGCAACTGGGAAAGGCACAATGAGACAAGGCTAATTTTTAAGGTGTGACCCAGGGGAAAGGAGAAGAGGAGAACAATAACCAAGTGTACAAATCATCAATGAAAAAGTGAAAAGTAAAGTGCAAAAAGTCAGTGCAGCTTAAATTAAACAATCATTTGTCAGTGCCGAACATTTGATGCTTGTTAATAATTGTTTTTTTTATTTTTAATGTCTTGACTCCAACTTTTGAAGAAACTTGTTTTAGGATTTGCCTTATAGGATTGTCATGTACCATTTATAGTATATTGGCCAAAATGTTATTTCTCACCAGAGGTGTGAAAACACATCTCCTGCAGGATTTTAAAAATGACACGTCATGTTTATGAGATGATGTGCAAACATTGCTATGTTAAAGGTTTGGGGTAAAAATATTGAAAATTACCAAAGTTATGAGCCTGCATTAATAAATTCCACCATAGGCTCATAACTGTATTGTTTTCTGAACATTTTTGTCCCAAATTTTCAACATAGCCTTCTTGTGACCCCACCTCATAAATACATGCAGAGAAACTTTTCAACTCCTGCCTGAAAGGTGATTTTGTGCAGGGTCTATGAAATCATCTTTTGTGATGGGAAAACACACTTTGGCCAGGATTTGAAATAGGAGAGCTATCACATTCATGAGGTGCTTTGAAAAAATGGCTATGTTGAAAGTTTGGGGGGAAAATATTGAAAATTACCAAAGTTACAAGTCTGTGTCCAGAAACTTCAATATAGGATCATAACTTTGTTGTTTTTTAATATTTTTATACCAAATTTTCAACATAGCCTTCTTATAACTCTACCTCATGAACAATAGTGGGGGAAATTTTTAACTCCTGCTGGAAAAGGTGATTTCATGCACTGACTTCAAAATCACCTTTCGGGATGTGAAAACACATTTTGGCCAGGATTTAAAAAATGACAGCTGTCACATTCATGAGGCACTGTGATGAAATGGCTATTTAGAAAATTTGGGGGCAAAATGTTGAAAATGACCAAAGTTACAAGCCTGTGTTCACAAACTTCAATGTAGGCTCATAACTTTGTTGTTTTTTAATATTTTTACAACACATTTTCAACATATCCTTCTTATGACCCCACATCATGAACAACGGTGGAGAAAATGTTCATCTCCTGCCAGAAAGGTGATTTTACGCAGCAACTTTGAAATCACCTTTTGGGACAGATTTACCTAACATCACTTGCATTGTTTCATGAGGTGGTGTCCCAAATAAGGTATGCTGAAAATTGTGGGAAAAAATATTAAAAAATGTCCTAGTTATGCTACTAAGTTCAAAACCCCACTGAAATACATTGAACTGCATACCTGGCCTCCTCCGTTTGCAGTCCAGTGTTGAAAAGTGAAGACATATTTGCAGTCAGGAAAGGATTACAGCATCACACCACAGGTAGGTAAGTAAGGGATGGGGGGGGGTGTAGGGTGGTGGGTTCTGAGTGGAAGGTCAGGTGGGTGTAGCATAATGGTGCAACAGACATCGATGGATGGTTTTCTTTTTTACAGGTTTACAAATTAAAAAAAATGATGAGGGACGGTTTTCCCTGTTACAGGTAGCGACACTGGGGAATTGGGCACCCACCAGTGTCACTGTTATATTTGGCAGCACCGGGGGTGGGCTGCCTGGTGCTGCATTACTAAAAGGGGCAGGGTGGGAAGTGGCAGCTGGAATGGCAGATTGGGTACCCCATGCCCTAATAATAATGTGGCTTGGTCTGGGGGAATTACGGTGATGGCAGGGGACTGCCACAGACATCGTCAGACAGCTCTCTTTGTTACAGGTTTAAAATAATAAAAAAATATTAAAAAAATGACAAGGGATGGACACTGAGTGATTGGGCACCCAACAGTATCACTGTTATATTTGGCAGCACCGGGGGTGGTCTCCCCAGTACTGCGTAACTAAAACAGACAGGGTGGGGGTAGCAGCTGGCATTGGGGATTGGGCAACACTGTACCATTATAATAATGTGAGTTGGGCTGGGGAGGATCTGTTATGGCAGTGGCTGCAATGGACAGCAATGGACAGTTTTCTTTTTTTATACGCCAACAGGTTATTGATGACGTAAAAAGCCACTCAGCTGTTTGCTGACTGGCTTCTTGTAAATCAAAGGACCAAAGTCATTTCTGATTGGAGTGGCTTTGGTCCTTTGAAATGCACAAAGTTTATGCCCATGAAGCAGAGAGTTGCATCAGGGCCTTAGTGTGTGGTTATTGGTTTAGACTGCTGAGCCCTTGCTATTGTAAAATGCAATGGGCTCGCAGTGCCACACCGCTGAATCCCAGTCACTCCTGACAAAACTATTGGTGTGCAGGTGCACATCAAATGTAAAAAGTCAATTCAGGCATTTAGATTTTAGAATATAGACTCAGCTAATGGTTGTTACACTGTGATGTTTGGTAACTAGGCCCAATTTACATCAGATCTCTGAAATGAACACCAAGAGACTCCCATCTCCAATTGGAGTTAAAATAAGTAGCAAATTCAGGCAAAGAAAATTATGATATTTATAAGGTTTGCAATGTGGTGGTGGTTGTGCAATTAATTCTCTGTCTTTCACCCAGGTATTAAGCCTTTTGGGGGTAGGACAACATTTTCTTTTGAAATTCTCGAATGTTTTGTCTTACAGTGATAATTTCAGATGGCTCACCTGTACAGTGGTAGTGCTACACTTGTGATGCCAGTGGCCTGGGTTCTGGAACAAACCTGGGTTGCTGGAGTGCCCACCAGGAAGGATGGTTGAGACCCCATGGACACATGCCTCCTCAGGGGAGGGAGGGATTCTGGTCTCTCATGCAATACTACCACCTGGGTGACCACAGGTGGCAATGCATGGAGTCAGAACACAGGGAGGGGAGCCTCGGTATCCTGACATCTCCGTGTCACACACAACATCTCATGATGTTAGGGGGAAGGGGAGAAAATAGAGAATTTCTCAGACAATGCAGGATGCTGCCCACTGCCCTGCTGTAGGTTGTGGAACATTGAATGTGGCTCTGCCTCCCTCACTGAAACTTAAGCTTTGCTTGGGGGTAAGGGATGGCCCTGGGATTGTCCTTTCTAATAGGGGATCATTCACGTTGGAACACAGGAAAGAGGAAAGTCCCAGGGAAGGGAGTTGATAAGGCTGGGAAGAGTGGAGGGGCTGAAAGGGGCCGGTCGACATCAAGGGTAAAAGTATAGAAGAAGAATCAGCATTTATATAGCTCTTTTTATACACATTGTATCCCAAAGCACCTTACAAGCAATGCTAGCCTGGTAGCAAAGTATTTGACTGTGTAGTGGCTGCCATTTTGCATGTCAACACCCACACATAGCCTTGCACAATTGCATGAACTGGTTTTATGAGGAGGGGACAGTTGGCCTGAGTGCTGAGGAACATTTTCCCACTCTTGTGAAAAGAACCTTGGGTTCTTTTACTTCCACCTGAACACCCATAAAGACAACGCCAGATATGGGTAGAAGGGATCTCGGTTTAACATCTCATCCAAAGGAGAGCACACCTCGACAGTACAGCCTCCCCCCCATAGTGCACTTGGATGCCAGTGGTTAGTTATGAGCCCAATCTTGATGTAGGACTAGAACCAATGACCTTCTGGCCCAGCGGCGGATATGCTACCAACGGAACCATGCTGACACTTACAGTAAATTAAAAGGAAGAAAAAAAACAATAATTTATTCCCCCTATGTTTCAGTTTACACAAGTGATGTCAACTATAGGGGAAGATGGGATGGACATGGATGGAGAGTGGTAGGCCACCAGAGAACACGAAAAATATATGGAGAACTGTAAGGAGACTAGAATACTACAAGAATCAATCCCATACTGTAGATAAGCATAACTTGTACACAGTATACAGGACATATTTCTTAGCTGGTGCTGTAAAACATATAACATTTTAACCAAAACTACATAAACTGTTAGATTCACATATGCTTCCAATTGAAACAAAAGGAATCTGAAGACCAGGTGGTATTGCTAGGGTTTTTGGGAGATACAGAGTCTTTGAAAGAAGTAAGAAACACAAATAGTATTACCATACGATTATGTCATGTGCATCCTAGGACTGGAGTGGGATTACAGCCTAAAGCACGTGGGGGTTGGTGTCTTGGGGACATGCAAGGTATAAACAATCTCTCTCATCCAGTGCGAGCTGCACTCTAACAAATACCATAACCTCTATCCTTTGTCCAGGCTTTCAGTGGACCACATGGGGTCTATAAATTAAAGGCTAGATTTACTGGGCAGTCTGCCTGCCACCTACCAATGTGTGCCCACCTGTTGAATGAAAGGAATGAACCCTGTAGAGTGAGAAGATATGAACAAGGTAGCCCTGGGGAGTGGGTGGTAAGATCAAGACAGGGAACAAAATGGGGGAGTAGAAGGAGGGGAAGCAGGGGGTAGGGAGGGTCAGACAGGTGCTGGTAAACTATACAGAGGGAGATGATAGGTTGTCATAGTAAACCCCTCCCTAAACTGGAGTCAGTTGTCTGCTGTCAGTAGGTTTGCCCAAACGTCGGACACAAATAAGACCTCGTAGCATCAGGGAGGAGGGCCCCATGTGCATTTCAAAGGTATAATTTCAATGTGAACAGCCATTGAGCCCACCCCCCCAGCTGTCCTTCTCCTTGTGTGCCCTGGTTGAGAGGGGCACAGGTCATGCTCTGCTATTCTATTTATGCTGGGCATTGATTTTATATCCAGCTATATGGGCTAGGGTGTGTACCCCTGCTGTTAGGAACCTTGTTACTGCACAGTATAGTCTCCCCAGGACTCATCTGGAAATGAGCTGTTTAGCTCAGTATGTTTTTTTCTGGAGAAGTGTAACAGGGTGCCCCTGTTATAATAAAGGTTCCCCAAGAAATGTATTAATAAAGATGTGGACCCCTCCATTATTTCTCTCACTCCTTTCTGTCTACTTTTTCTTTCTCTGCTTTCCTGTTTTTTCATGTCAGGGTGACCAGCCTGACATTTCTACAAATCTTTACTATCCCCTTATTGCCTATGCAACCCCCCTATTGTGCACATGAAGCACTGGAAGTGCTTAGAAATATTATCTGATTATATAATATCTTTAGTGCATGTAGTGCTATATGTTAAAAATACCTGGTGCCACAGAAATAGACAAACTTCTTGGTGGCATCCACTCCCTAGGCGCCCACTGTTGCAGCTGCTTGCTGATGTGGCTCCGGTCAGAATATGCAAATGTATTTGGGCAGGGTTTTTATTGGGAGTCAGAATAAAGCTCTGGTCACAGTATGCCAGTGAGGATTTATATTTTTTTTTTTCTTTTCTCGGAGCAGGATGCTCCTTGGCCACACTACTGCAAGCTGTGGTTAAGGACAAGCTCCTTTTTCGGATCAGGAAGTGTACTTCGGAGCAGAAAGACGCTCTGAAGCATAGGCAGATGCCGCGAGAGCGACAAAGATCAAAAGAGCTGCTAAAAAAGAGGACACTATGGGCAATTAAACAGTAAAGCCCTGTAGTGATCCAAATCAATTGAACGGTGCCCTGGGATATTAAGGCAGAAACAGGGATGTTGTAACTGGGGCTGCTTGAATAACTAAATAGGACCTAAGGTTGAAAATGGGCCACAGGATAAAAAAGGGCCCAAATGAAATGTGTACCTGATGGCTGACATTTCAGCCATTGGGTCAATGAAAATTTATGTTAGGTTTTGTCAGGGGTTCAAACTAAGCACAGCACAGAGCCCCTGCATATATAGAAAGGTTGGCAGCCATGTCATTTAAAAGAATAGCAGCCCTTTTTCAAGGATTAAAGTAAATTTACCAGCTTGAATGGATTATCCACAGTATAAATAAAGACAGCAATCCGTTGCCAGGTCTTCTGAGCTGGTGGGAGAAAGAAGATAAGGTGCACACCCTTAATCTTCTCTTCCCCTAGCCAACTCAGAGATGCCTATATTTTACAAATCTATGTACATGTTAAGTAACGTGTAATTACCTGTGGGAGCATGTAATGCAGAAAGATCCTACTATAGGGCTAGCAGCCCAAACAATGGTTGGTTTTATGGCAGCCTAGCCTGTGGTGTCACTTCTTGATGGGAGGAGCTTAGCCCCTAAAATTAGCTGAGGCCCTATAATTAAGGCTGTTAGTGGTCCTACAGAACTGAAACATTGTATATTGTTAGATACTGAGTTAAAGCCTTTTAGTTTGCAACAGTTTACAGAACATTTAAGGAGCCTCAGTGGGGTGTGGGTAAGATAGATGGTTATTTTATTTAACGAGGTGTCACCTGAATGTGATGTCACCACTAATTCTGCTATATAAACCCAACATTAGGGGTTAAGAAGTAGACAGGTGGGTCAGTTGTTCCTGACCACAGTAAGAGAAGACGCTGAGTGGGAGAGCTTGCACACTGTTCAAAGTTATTGGATATTTACTGCAATTTAGGAGTCTTGAGAAGAAATATTTCCTGCCGTTTGTGGTGTGATGAACTAACATCCTTTTTCTTTCTGTAAATATCATTTTTTGTTGTTGTGTTTTTTCTTTTTGTGTCAAATAAATTGACAAATGCAGTATTTGTATTCTTTATGCACTAAATTACTGCCTTGGTGTCTGTTATTATATCCATGCTTCTACACTGGTGTATGAAGTGGGATATCCTGGTATGTCGAGGCTGCCCAGGAGGCACTACCAGGGGGTATCGCTCCATAAATACCCTAACAGAAGCAGAAAGGGGACAAGGCAGACATGAGTTCATTTAATTTGACATGGTCAATGTCAGAGAAGTTTGGAATTAAACCAGTACCAGGATTGGATCTAAGAGCTAGACCCAAGATGAAGAAAAGAGAAGATGAGGAGTCTGAGGAGGAAAAGGAGCACAGAAGCAAGAGGAACCCCAGATGACCCCAGCACCAGATGACCCAGGGGAATTGTTGAAGTGGTTGTGCATGCGTCAGCTGGAGATGGAACACCAGAGGGAGGAAGACCAATGACAGAGGGATGAGGACAGGTGTCTACAAGTGTAGGAATGAAGATGACAAGATGAGAAATGGACCAATACCCTGAAGGCCATCCAGGAGATGAGTCAAGGTCAGCCTGATGGAACTGTGCCCAGGGACATTAAATTGACTAAGCTTACTGAAAGTGACAATATGGATGCATACCTCACTACTTTCGAATGGATGAATGGGACAGATGCAAACAATTATGATCGAGTGAAGGAGGAGGTTCTCAGGTGCTACAACATCAGCACTGAAACCTACCACCAGTGGTTCCGCTATCAAAAGATGGCCACCTATGACACTCCAAGGGAAACTTATGCTCATCTCAAAGACTATTTCGGGAAATGGTTGCAGCCAATGACCAAAACCATTGACCAGATTTTGGATTTAATAATCATTGAACAATTCATCCAGATTTTGCCCCTTGATGTACAACTCTGGGTTCGGAAGCAAAAGCCCGAATCTACAGAAAATGCCATCAAACTGGCTGAAGATTATTTAGCTGCTCATCGAAGAAGACTTAGAGGACAACAAGGTAATCCAGAACCACCTTCAGAACCGGTAAGAACTTTTTTCTCTACTCAAAGACTATCCAACTATGGGAGATGGAATGGGGGGGGGCAGGATCCTGTACTCTGAGATAATATGCCATGGCTGCCTTGGGAAGGGTCATATAGTTCATAACTGTCACAATAAAAGAATGGAGCCAGCTCATTTGTCATTAGGTAACATTGGGTACGCGGCCTCTGTGGGGATAGGAAACCAACAGACTTTGGGACTTTTGGATTCTGGGAGTAGGCAAACCTTGTTAAGAGCAGACTTGGCCCTTGGAATAGAGTTAAACCAAAAAGGCACTACAGTCAGATGTGTACACAGGGACATTCATCAGTATCACACTGCCATGATGGAAATGACTGTAAATAATTAATGTCATAGTATGCTCATTGAGTTAGTACCCTGCTTACCAGTACCAGTGATCATTGGCTAGGATTTCCCCAACTTTGACTCCATAATGCTAAAAAACATCAAAACAATATGGAACCAGTATATATGGTGACTAGATCCCAGGCAAAACTGCAGCAGCTACACCAGGTTTTCCCTTTTGAAGAGAATTTTTTTGAAGGAGAAAGGAAAGCCAAGAAATCAAGAAAAGAAAACAAAAGGGAAAACGGGGCTTGGATGGAGTCTAATAGTAAGGGTACTCTGGAAATAGTACCAGGACTACCAAAAGGTGATACAGTGGTAGCCACATAAATTGCCAGCTATTTCCAGATATTTCGCAAAATTTCTGAAGAGTTTTTCTCTGCTGCCCCTACTGTGGAAATGCAGAAAGCAGGAGATATTTCTGGAAATATCACAGAAATTTCGGGAAATAGCTGGCAGTGTCTATGACTGCTACTGTGTAAAACAAGAACAATTGGCAGATGAAACCCTTCAACCCTTTTTCTAGCAAGTTAAGTCGGAAGCAAGACATGAACAGTCTCATTTTGTATTACCAAATTATATTTTGTATAGAATAACTGTTATACAAAAACACAAACCTATGAAGAAGCCAGCAGAGGCAGGTCATTTGGTCTATCAAGTCTGCTCGTGTTGCAGGGTCCACAGCTTGAGCTATTGCCCCTGCCCCCTCTCCTCACTCCTCCCATCCTCCCTACCCATGACCCTTACCCCCCATACCACTGTCTTCAATGAGATTACCTCTTCTGGCAGCACATTCCAAGTGTCCACCACCCACTCTGTGAAGAAGTGCTTCCTGACCTCCCTCCTAAACCTCCCACCCTCCAGCTTAAGACTGTGTCCCCTGGTGTTATGGTTGCCACTCAGTTTAAAGAGACTCTCCTTATCAACCTTATTTATCCCTTTTAAGTATTTGAAGGCATGTCCCCTCTCTCTCTCTCTCCTGTCTTCCAGGGAGTACATGTTCGGTGCCCTCAACCTCTCCTCCTAGGCCTTACCGCACTGACCAGCTACCATCTTTGTAGCCCTCCTCTGGACCTTCTCCAGCATGTCAATGTCCTTTTTGCGGTGTGGGCACCAGTACTGAACTCCATACTCTAGATGTGGCCTTACCAGTGACATGTACAAGGGCAGTATAACCTCTTTTCTCCTGCTACTGATCCCCCTACAAATGCATCCCAGCATCTTGTTTGCCTTTGCTGTTGCTTTCTTGCACTGCGTGGAGTGCTTCAGGTCACTAGTGATCATCAATCCCAGGTCCTTCTCCTCCTCTGATGCAGATACTCAGACTCCACCCAGGTAGTGCTTTGTCTTAGGATTCTGGGCTCCCATAGGCATAACTCCGCATTTCTTGGCATTGATGTCAAGCTGCCGGATCCTGGACCACCTCCCTAGCTTTTCTGGATCTTCCTGTAGGTCCTGTATCTCTTCAGCTGTGTCCACTCTCCCACAGAGCTTGGTGTCATCTATGAATAGGTACATTTTGTCCTAATGCCATCTCCAATGTAATTGATGAAGACATTGAACAACACCGGCCCAAGCACTGAGCCCTGCAGCACTCCACTGGTTACCTGTCTTGTGCCAGATAACTCTCTTCCCACAACCACCCTCTGTGTTTTGTTCTTTGGCCAGTTTTCCACTCATCTGGCCATCCTTTTCCCAACCCCAAGATCCACCAAATTCCTGATCAACCTTCTGTGGGGCACAGAGTCAAAGGTCTTGCCGAAATTAAGACAGAGGATGTCTACCACTTGGCCCTTGTCTACTGTCTTAGTCACACAGTTAAAGAAGTCAGTCAGATTTGTTTGACAAGATCTCCTCCCATGAGCCCATGCTGCCTCGCATCCTGGAGAACATGCTCCCCTAAATATTCCGTCAACTTTTCCTTTAGTACGGTCTCCATGAGCTTGCCCACAATGGAGGTCAGACTGACTGGTCTTTAATTTCCTGGGTCACCCTTTGGACCACTTTTGTGGAGTGGCACTACATTTACTGTTCTCCAGTCCTGCAGTACTATGCCTGTCTCTAGTGAACTATTAAATAGGTCTGCCAGTGGCCCTGCCAGCTACTTAGCCAGTTCCTTTAGTACCCTTGGATGTACTCCATCCGGGCCGTCGATTTGTCCACCTTCAATGCCAGCAGCCCTTCACTCACTCTATCCTCCTCTATCACTACATCTATTTTCCCTTCCCCTCTGCTCCTCTAATTGTGAGGTAGAACAACTGATGGTACCTAAATTGTACAGAAACAAAATAATTCAACTGGCCCATGACATTCTCATGACTGGTCATGAGAGGAGGGATAGAACCTTGCACAGATTATTGTCTAGGTTCTGCAGGCCAGGTATCCATCAGGATGTGGCAAAATACTGCTGAGCTTGTGCAAAGTGCCATCTAGTGGCCCAGAATGGAAAGAAATACCAGGTGCCTCTACAGCCCATCCCATATGTGAAAACCCCCTTTCAAAGGATAGCAATTGATGCAGTGGGGGCCCCTCACTAAGAGTTCAGTTGGTAATCAATACATCTTGGTAGTGAGCAATTACGCCACTTGTGAACCGTGAAGCCATCCCGATGTGAACTGTAATCGCTCCCCAAATAGCTGAAAAACTAGTCAAAATTTTCAGCAGGATGAGTATACCACAAAAGATCCTGACTAACCCGGGTAGCAATTTTACATCAAAAATGTTACATGATTTGTATAGACTCCTGGGAGTGTCAGCAGTGACAACCTCTCCCTACCATCCCCAGACTGATGGATTGGTCAAGCTGTTCAATAAGACACTCAATAAAATGTTGCAGAAATACATCAAAGAGGAAGGTAGAGATTGGGACAAATATCTCTTTTAGCTCTTTTTTCCTTACAGGGAGGTGCCCCAAGCTACCACTGGGTTTTCACAGTTCACATTACTTTATGGATGGAATCCTAGGGTCCCATTGGAGATAGTTAAAGAGCATTGAGAGGCAGGGCAAAGTATTGGGTTTAGCAACATTCTGGACTGTATGTCCTCATTAAGTGAACGGTTGATTAAATATGTTACTGTGGCCCATATGAATGTTACCAAAGCCAACAAGGGCAAAAAGAAATGTATTGTATAGGGTTAACGAACAAACACTTCCTGCCTGGTGAAAAGTATTGTTGTTGTTGCCCTCTACTGAAACTAAGTTACTGATGCAATGGCAAGGTCTCTATACTGTGACCAGACAGACAAACAATGTTAATTTTGAAATTGAAATGCCTGGCCATAGGCCTGTTAAGAGGATATACCATGCAAATGTGCTTAGGAAACGGGTAGACAAGCCCTAACCCCATACCCTATATATACATCCCAAACAGAACATGACTTAGTTGGATGAGGCCTATGAGAGACTAGATCTTCCCAAGGAGGGTGGTGCCATACAGATTAACCCTGAGCTTGATCCTGCGCAGAGAAGAGAAGTTGATCAGCTCTTACATTATTATCAGGACACATTTACAAAACACCTGGGAGAGTGAAAGGGGTAGTGCATGACATCAAGATTAACCACAGTAGGCCGATCCACCAGAAACCCTATAGACTGCCTGAAAAGATTTGACAGGAGATAATTGCTGAAGTTTGAAAAATGGAACAATTAGGGGTAATTGTTCCCTCCTGAAGTGCCTGGTCCTCCCCATTGGTAGTGGTGCATAAAAAGGAAGGGGGTTTACGTCTCTGTTTGGATTTCTGAAAAGTTAATGCTATTTCTGACTTTGATGGCTACCCCATGCCCAGAATTGATGACTTACTGGATAAGATAGGCACTGCACAGTATATCAGCACATTAGACTTGACCAAGGGATATTGGCAAATTCCCTTGGCATGACATACCCCACAATTGACTGTATTTAGTACACCAATCAGCCTGTACCAGTTTACCACCATGCCTTTTGGCCTTCACGGTGCATTGCCACTTTCCAGAAGTATATGGATCATATTCTAAGACCACATACCCAGTATAGTGCAGTGTACCTGGTCATATTTAGCCCAGACTAGAATACTCTTTTGATCCATCTTAGTGCCATATTCCAGACCACCAAAGATGCAGAGCGGACTATTAACCCCTCAAAGTGAGCATTAGTGAAGACAGGGACCAGATACTTGGGATTTATCATCAGTCATGGGACTGTTAATCCAGAATTAAGCAAGGTAGAAGCAGTCGCCAATAGCCCCACTCCCATCACCAAACAACATGTCAGATACTTTTTAGGACTGACCAGTTATTACAGGCATTTTATAGCAGACTCTGCTACCCTTGCAACTCCCTTAATCGAGCTCATGAAAAATAAGTACCCCAACAAGGTCAAGTGGACACAGTGAGGCAGTCTTTCAAAGTATTAAGGCTATATTATGCTCTGTCCCAGTTCGGATTAGCCCCAACTTTCAGAAACCTTTCGGGGTACAGACGGATGCAACTGATATGGGCATTGGAGCAGTATTGACACATGATTCAAAGGGAGAACATTCAGTGCTCTATTTTAGCAGAAAGCCTCATGAAAGGGAAAGAAAATATTCAACCATCGAGAAGGAATGTCTAGCCATGAAATGGGCTATAGAAACCCTCAAATAATAATTTATGGGGCAATGAGATTGTGGGACTGACGGACCATAATCTGTTATCTTGGCTGAACCAAATGAAGGAGAAAAACTTGCAGATTATGAGATGGTACCTGTCATTACAGCTATACAAGTTTATAGTTAAACACCGTGCTGGGTCACAACATCAGAATGCCGATTTTTTGTCTCGCTATGGGGCTGACAGCACCCCAAGTACTGGAGATAGAATATTAAAGGAAAATTAACTGTATGGACTATACATAACATGTATTGAAGATATTTAGAGATTGTTGTGCTAAAGAAGCACAAACTTCGGGAAAATAATAGAAGTAAACGATTATATGACATTGCACGTTATTCTTAATGTACCATTCACAATTTTATTAGGGTCCCTGAGGGGAACTTCTGGAGAGGGCAGGCGGAAGGTCCAACCCTTCCAAGGGTAAAGGGTTCAGACAATGGACTAATGTGTTGCCTTCTTGTGTGGGGAAGAGTGTAACAGGTGCCCCTGTTATAATAAAGGTTCCCCAAGAAAGGTATTAATAAAGATGTGCAACCCTCCCTTATTTCTCTCACTCTTTTCTGTCTCCTTTTTCTTTCTCTGCTTTCCTGATTTTTTTCATGTCAGGGTGACCAATCTGACATTTCTACTAATCTTTACTATCCCTTATTGTCTAAACAACACCCCTATTGTGCACATGAAGTGCTGGAAGTGCTTAGAAATATTGTCTGAATATATAATATCTTTAGCGTAAATAGCGCTATATATTAAAAATACCTGATGCTCCAGAAATAGACAAATGTCTTGGTGGCATCCGCTCCTGAGGCAACCACTTTTGCAGATGCTTGCTGATACAGCTCCAGTTGCAATATGTGACTATATTTGGGCAAGGTTTTTATCAGGAGCAGAATAAGACTCTGGTCACAGTATGAATGTGAGGATTTATTAATATTATTTTCTTTTCTCAGAGCAAGTTTCTCCTTGGCCACACCACCGCAATATGTGGTTAAGGACAAGCTCTTTGTTCAGAGCAGGAAGTGTGCTTCGGAGTGGAGAGATGCTCCAAAGTGTAGGCAGATGCCACAAGAGTGTCAAAGATCAAAAGAGTTGCTGAAAAAGGAGACACTACGGGCAATTAAGCAAAGAAGTCCCGCAGTTTCCCAAATCAATTGAATGGTGCCCTGTGATAATGGTGCAGCCAGAGAGGTGTTGTAATTGGGGCTGCTTGAATAACTAAATAGGGCCTAAGGTTGAAAATGGGCCAGAGGATAAGAGATGGCACAAATGTACCAAATGGCTGATATTTCAGCCATCAGGTCAATGAAAATGTATGTTGTTTTTTGGCAGGGGCTCAAACTAAACACAGCACAGAGCCCCTGCATATATAGAAAGGTTGACAGCCACGTCATTTAAAAGAATGGCAGCCTTTTTTCAAGGATTAAAGTAAATTTAACAGGTTGAATGAATTATCAACAGTATAAATAAAGACAGCAATCTATTGCCAGGTCTCCTGAGCTGGTGGGAGAAAGAAGATAAGTTGCATGCCCTTAATCTTCTCTTTCCCTAGCCAACTCAGAGATGCCTGTATTTTACAAATACTTGTACATGTTAAGTAATGTGTAATTACCTGTGGGAGCATGTAATGCAGAAAAGTCCTACTATAGGGCTGGCAGCCCAAACAATGGCTGGTTTTATGGCAGCCTAGCCTGTGAAGTCAATCTTTGATGGGAGGAGCTTAGCCCCTAAAATTAGCTGAGGCCCTATAATTAAGTCTGTTAGGGGTCCTACAGACCTGAAACATTGTATATTGTTAGATACTGAGTTAAAGCCTTTTAGTCTGCAACAGTTTACAGAACATTTAAGGAGCCTCAGTGGGGTGTGGGTAAGATAGATGGTTATTTTATTTAACGCGGTGTCACCTGACTGTGATGTCACCACTAATTCTGTTATATAAACCCACCACTAGGTGCTAAGAAGAAGATAGGTGGGTCAGTTGTTCCTGACCACAGTAAGAGAAGGAGCTGAGTGGGAAAGCTTGCACACTGTTCAAAGTTATTGGATATTTACTGCAATTTAGGAGTCTTGAGAAGAAATATTTCCTGCTGTTTGTGGTGTGATGAACTAACATCCTTTTTCTTTCTGTAAATATCATTTTTTTGTTGTGTTTTTTCTTTTTGTGTCAAATAAATTGACAAATGCAGTATTTGTATTTTTTATGCACTAAATTACTGCCTTGGTGTCTGTTATTATACCCACGCTTCGACAAGAAGCTCTTGAAATCATTCAATCACTCAATCAATAAATAATCAATGGTTCACACTCTGGTGCCCATCAGGTGTTGTGCCCTGATTCATGACTCTGGTCTATGTGTACTGGTCCCTGTATAGTGAGGAGCAAGGAAACCACTACCATCTCCTGAGCATCAGATTATCACCCAAATTCAGTAGAAAATGGGGTAGAAAGTCTCAATTACTGCAGTTCTTCCAAGACGGGGTGATTGACAGCTTCCTTGGTTCGTGTTCCAGCTTTGCTCTGTACCCTGAAGACCACTGGCGAACAAGGGTGGGAAGAGGTAGGTGGGGATGGGAGTTAATGGAGAGGGGAGGTAAACAAAACATAAAAGGGAGCAGGTGCTTTATCAATTCTTCTTAACTAACCATAGGGGTATCCACATTTGCAAAGTCATTCTTCTCCTACTGTTCAACTCTCTAGATATAGAAAGTAACCCAGTGCCTAAAGCAGATGCACCCTTAGCCAGTAACTATGCCTGGCTAGGCTCAAAAGGCCTTAGGCTAATGCAACTTAATGTGTGTAATCTAGTCCTCAAGGTGGCTGAGCTCTTGACTTTTGTTACGACACATAACCCACACATTCTAGCCATGTCAGATTGCTGGTTAAGGCCATGTGTCAACAACTCAGAGTTTACAGTTCCTAACTCTACCCCACATTAATGACAGAATGGGCAAAACAGGAGAGGGTGACCTAGTCAATGTTGGAAACATAGAAATATAGACTATGAAGGCAGATAAGGACCGCTTGACCCGCTCAGTCCTCCCATTTTCTTACTTCTTGGGTGAGCTGCAGATCCTAGTTAACTAACAGCCTACTTCCTCCTACCCCCCCACTATAATTGCCTTATGTCTGTCCAATACGTGCTTGATTTCCCCCACTGTTTTTGACCCTATGACCTATTCAGGAAGGCCGTTCCATGTGTCCACCACCCTCTCTGTGAAAAAAGACTTCCTCACATTGCCCCTGAGCCAGTCCCCCCTCTGTCTTCAAACTGTGCCCCCTTGTTCTTGCACATCACTTTTTCTGAAAGTTGCTATCCTCTTGGACTTTGTTGATTCCTTTGAGGTACTTAAAAGTTTCTATCATGACCCCCCTCTTTCTCCCCTTTCCTCAAGGGTATACATATTAAGCTTCTTTGGTCTTTCTTCATATGGTTTCTGGTGCACACCCTGCACCATTTTAGTTGCCTTCCTCATCTGGACTGCCTCCATCCTGTCTATGTCCTTGCGGAGATGGGGTCTCTAGAACTGCATACAGTACTCCAGATGGGGTCTCATCAACTGCCTATATGGAGCATTGACAACTTCCTGTTTTCTACTGGTGATGCCTCTCCCTATCCATCCCAGTATCCCCCAGTCCTCCTTACTGCCTTCTCACATTGCCTGCTTACCTTTAGGTCATCTGATATGACTACCTCCGGGTCCCTTTCCATTTTTGTTGTTGTTAGTATCTCCCCACATTGTGTACTCTTCTCCTGGGTTTTTGTTTCCCAGGAGCATTACTTTGAACTTCTTTGCTTTGAATCTAACTAATATACTTTTGACTCTTCCGCCAATCTTGCCAAGTCCCTTCTCATCCTTTCCACCACCCTCTTGTGTATCAACCCTGTTGCAGATCTTTGTGTAGCCTGCAAAGTGGCATACTTTCCCTTCCAGTCCCTCCACAATGTCACTTATGAAGACATTAAAGAAGACCGGCCCCAGTACTGAACCCTGTGGCACCCTGCTAGTAACCCCTCTTTCTTTGGAGTGGACTCTGTTTACTATTACCCTCTGCATACTGTTGTCCAGCCACTCTCAGGCTGGCAACTTGTTTATTAATCTTTTGTGTGGGACTGTGTCAAATGCCTTGCTGAAGTCTAGGTAGGCCATGTCTACAGCCCCTCCCTAGTCTACTCCTTTGGTAATCCAGTCAAAGAAATCTATTAGATACTTCTGACATGACCTTCCCACTGTGAATCCATGCTGTCTTGGGTCTTGTGACCCACCTAGCCTCTAGGTACTCAACAATTCTTTCTTTCAGAAGTGATTCCATCATCTTCCCTACTACTGAGGTCAAACTAGCAGGTCTGTAGTTTCCAACCTCTGATTTGCTTCCACTTCTGTGAAGGGGAATCACATCCGCCTTCCTCCAGTCGTCAGGTACCACACCATCCTCCCATGATTTGTTAAAAAGGGTAGTCAGTGGTGTCACTAGTTCTCCCCTTAGTTCTTTTAGAATTATGGGGTGAATCTTGTCAGTCCCCATTGTCTTGTCCACCTTGAGTTTTAGGAGTTATTTCAGGACCCTTTCTTCTGTAAATGGACTGGTATTGAACCCCCTATCCAGAGTGTTTCTATTGTTTGGCTTAGGTACCTCCCCCTCCTCTTCTTGTTTGAAAACTGAACAAAAGTATTCATCCAATATCTCTGCCTTTTCACTGTCACCCTCTGCCCATCATTCTCTACCCTCACTATCCCTCCCTTGGTCTTTCTTCACTCACTTACATACCTATAAAAGGTTGTATCCACCTTCTTTATTGAGCTGGCTATCTTTTCCTCGGTTTGGGCCTTTGCTATTCTGATTTCCTTCCCTGTTTCCTTCTGCTTTAACTGATAGAGTTCTCTTTCCTGCTCCTTCTGTGATTCCTTATACTTTCTGAATGCTATCTTTTTCTTCCTAACCTTCCCCGTCACCTCTTTGGAGAACCACAGTGGTGTTTTCCATTCGTTTTGTTTTGTTTATTTACTTCACACAAAGGCTTGCTGGCTCTGTGATGGCAGTTTTGATTTTTTTCCCATTGTTCCTCCACTCCTCCTTCTTTGCCTTTTGCTAGTGCATTCCTTAGACACTCTTCCATTCTGCCACAGTCCAGTACCCTTGCTTTTGACTGGCTTGACTCTATGGCTATGTTTATTGTGAACCTCACTGTCTGTTGGTCGCTTATTCCCAAATGGCTAACCACTTCTAAATCTGAGATCCTCTCACCATCCCTGTTTGAGAGTGCCAGGTATAAGACTGATCCCTCCTGAGTGGGTTCCAATGCTAGCTGCCTGGTGCAAGCCCCCTGTAGGGCATCGAGAATGACTCTGCTCTTGGATGTGGCTGTAGCAAATGTGCTCCAGTTGACATCTGGCATATTCAGGTCCCTCATTAACAATATCTCCCCTTTTTCTGCTATTCTAAGGATGCCTCCTATCATCTCCTTGTCCATTTCCTCCCCCTGAGATGGGGGTCTGTATACAACCCCTGTGCGTTTTGTGGTGCCATTTCCTGTCTCCAAGGTGACCCACAGTGCCTCCTCTCCTCCCTGTTAACCCATTAGTTCCATTGCTTTGACCCTTTTCCTTATGTTGAGAGCTACTCCTTCTCCTCTTTAACCCTCTGAATGCCAAGGTCCTCACTTCTAATTATACTCCCTCAACTGCCAGTGAATCACCAAGTAACCATTTTAATATAAAACAATGATTGGAAAGATGCCCCCCATAAGCAATAATGGAGCACGTTCCCATGGTCTCCCTTGGTACATGTCATAAATTTGCTGAGCATGGGGGCAGGACTTCAGAAGTTCCCAGAACCAGGAAGTGGAAGGGATCGTCTGTGAAGAAATTTGTGATCCCTTCCACTACCAAATTATGAAATTAATTTTGGCCATAGATATCCAATTCAGTTTAGGTAAAGGTAAGACACCACGACATGTGGTGTAAATCCAATTTGAAATACCTTGGTAGGTAAACTTTTGCAAGACTTAAACAGAGTAGTTAGCGAACACCTGGATATGATGCCCCTGCCTATTCAATAGGTCCTTTCTGTAGCAAGATGGAGGATGACTTCCTTCTTCATAAACTTCAGTAAACATGCCAAAAAAGGGCCGCACTGAACTACTCACTTTTAACAGAGCTGTGAAGGAGACGTGAGTCCGGTCCAGCTCAATAGCTTCTGTTCCTAGTATTTTCTTGTAGTATTGGTATTACTTTTTTGAGAAAACCTATTGTATCAGCTGACTGAACTATTTTTGGAAAACATACAAACAGGAAGTTGTTCCTCTAGTTGCAAATTTCCCAGATACTCAGCCAAGGTCCATAGTTGTTGTATGGTGTGTATTTGTTCCCTAAGATGGGCCATTAGTCTTTCTTTTGTCTCTTTCATTCATGTGATGCACAGTTTGACCACTTAGGCCAGGTTTCCCAGAGGGATGACCTCTTGTTTTTTTTTTGTAATTAACATTTTATTGTGTTTAGACACCACATAAGCAAATAGACAGATATTAGAGCACTTGACTGAAAGTGCTGAGTCAAAATCATTAGCTTCCACATTACATACAAGGCGCTTTCTGATGATACAATATAGAATGTAACCTAAACTAATAACTCTCTCCGCCCCAACCCCTCACCCCCAAGGTTACTTGAAAAAGGGAGCAGAGACTAAAACAATCTATCCACGAAACAATTAAGGTCTCAATTTCCAGGTCATGAAAAAGGAATCTAGGGGACCCCAAAGAGATACATAGTGTTTTTGTTTGCCCCGCATATATGCAATATGTTTCTCTAGTTGCAACGCTAGGGTACATTCCCGATGCCACTCCAATAAAGATGGAGAATTGTCCTACAACCAATGTCTCAGAATTAACAGCTTCATGACAGCTGAGATAAGAGATACTTGAGCTCTCCAGAACCTGGGAGTGGCCGCGGGAAAGATACATAATAAGCAGATCTCAGGGGTGTCCATGCTAATTGAGCTAAGGATAGGGTCCAAGAGTCTACTAATTGTACTCCAAAAAGCCCGAATCGTTGGACATGACCATAGCATGTGGTACAAAGTGCCTTCCTCCAATTTGCAATTCCAACAAAGGGAAGAGCTATATGCCCCACGCCTGAATAAATAAGTAGGCGTTAGATAAAGGTGATGCATGATATTGAATTGGACCATCCTAAGTCTATCTTTGCTTGATGTGCGGTAATGAGTGTTCCAGAGTTTCTTCCAAAAATCCGGAGTATCCTGGATATTCAACTCTCTTACCCAATAGTAGCACACACCTGAAGGGAGCTTGTGATCCATTCCTGAAGCAGCTTATAAACTTTAGAAACTGCATGCGATTGCGCAGCAATCATTAATAGAGAATCAATATTTTCAACCCATGACCGGGTGAGGAAGCTGAGGAAAACACTCGAACTAAGGCCTTACTGAGCTGCAACCATTTAAAAAGTAACAATCAGTAAAGCTACAAAGTCTCTTTAGGTAATCAAAGAGCGTGGGCTGCTTGTTCCCAAAAATCCGCTAAAGAAAAGTGGCTTATCTGTGGCCAAAAAGCAGTGGGTATAGTAGTACCTTCCACTTTAATTTGCAGATTTTCAAAATGGGCTGGACGTCCAGAGCCACCACTTAACTCCAAGATACCATTGCAATTGGTAATAAGCTTTTAGGGACCATCCCATGGGATTGTTCATTAACAACCTAGGGGTAATAGATGGGGGACGAAATAAGAGGGCCCGTAAAGAGCTCCTCACCTTCTTCGCTAAATCACTCTCTATGTCAAACCATAAAGGTAGATAGCCCGAGTGCCTGTGCTCATTGTTCCACAAACTCAGTTTACAAACATGCTGAGCCACATAGTACATGAATATCGAAGGGGCAGCTAGCCCACCCTTAAGTTTTGGGGCTGTCAGGTTATGATAAGATCTATGGGTTCCTTTCCCTTGCCATAAAAAGGAATTAAATATCCTCTGCAAATTTGTAAACCATTTCCTCGAAAGATAGACCCCGAGCATCCCCAAAGGATATAATAGCCTAGGGAGAACATTCATTTTTAAAAGGTTCATCCTATCGCACAGTAACAAGGAAATTGGACACCATCTATCCAAGTCTTCTGAAATAGTTTGGACTAAAGTACCTAAGTTATCTTTAATCATCGAGGAGAGACTTGTGCTAATATTAATGCCCAAGTATGTTAAAGATTTGGATTCCCAGCCAAGTCCCAGAGCCTGCAAGTCTGCCTTTATAACATAGTTATTTAAAGGAAAAATTTTAGTCTTTGCACGATTTAGCTTATAGCAGGATATCTTGGAGAAACAATCTATTTCCTCCAAGATAGCTGGTATGGAGTCCCCCGGGTTCTCAATATGTAATAACACATCATCAGCATAAGCTGAATACGTGTAGCTAGATTCCCCCACCTGTATACCTTTAATAAGTGAATTCCCCGCTAATCTACGCAGAAGTGGCTCTAAGTACAAATTAAATAACAGTGGGGATAAGGGGCAACCTTGCCTGGTGCCTCGCTCTAACTTAATGACCTGTGACAATACTCCGTTACATTTGACTCTAGCAGAGGGAAAGGAATACAAAATTCCAACCCATCTTAGAAACTCATCCGGTAAGCCGGAAGCCGATAAGGTAGCAAACAAGAAGTCCGAGGACACCCGATCAAAGGCCTTTTCGGCCTCGAGAGAGAGGAGTACTGCTGGGATTCCGGATTCCTTAGCCCCTGCAATGAGGTGTAGCAATTTTCTTAGGTGATCTTGGGGTACTCTCCCCTTCATAAAACCCACTTGTTCTCTGCAAATCAACCTATCCATAACTTTGGACAATCTATTAGCAAGAACTTTCGCCAAGATTTTAACGTCTGTATTTAGAAGAGATATAGGGCGATAACTATCCATATTGAAGGGATCCTTACCCGGTTTCAAAATTTAAGAAATTGTTGCCTCAAGGAAATTTGGGTCGGAAATACCATAATTAAACCAGTATTTAAAGACATCTAATAAAATTGGGGCTATGTTTGAAAAAAAAAACCTTATAAAAGTTACTAGGGTAACCATCGGGTCCAGGGGACTTGTCAGGGGGCATCTGTTGGATAGCTTGGTGAATCTCCAAGTTTGATATTGGGGTGTGTAAACCCTCGGAATCAACTTCAGGTAGTTTTGGAAGAGTAATTGAATTCAAATATGAATTAATCTCTGACCTTGAGGGCTTGGATTCAAGATCTTGCAGATATAGTTTCTGAAAATATGCCCCAAAGGCCTTAGACATTTCCCCCGAATCCGTGCAAATCTGGTCCCCCTGAGTAGTACGGATACCCGCAATATGATGAGCAGAGTCCAGCTGTCGTATTCGCATAGCGAGAAGCTTTCCAGCTTTCTCCCCCTATGTCCAGGTATTGGAGCCTCGCCCGCGAAAGTGCTAGCTCAGCTTGTTGCAAAACTAATCCCGAATACTGCGCCTGCAATTGATGCAACTTAACCCACTCCGAGTCGGGTGAACGCCGGGACAAGCCACATTCAATTTGATTAATTGAGATTAATAAGGAGTCTAATTTGTCCCTCTGAACGCGTTTTTTCCTGGAGGCAATCTTAATTAACTCTCCCCTTAAGGAACACTTCAGAGCAGCCCAAATCATGTCTTTTTGATCTATTGAATCTTGATTGTCCTGTAAAAAGTACTTAATAAAGTCCCTAATTGCCTTCAGAGAGGGCTCCTCTTTTAAAATTTGGCAATTTAGTCTCCATTGCGGTGAACGTCTAGTCTCAGGGGGATAGCCTATATGTCACGCTGACTGGGGCATGGTCCGATATTACTCTGGCGGAGATATCTACCTGCATCATGTCAGGCACCGCTGAAGAACTAACTAAGATGTAATCAATTCTTGAATAGGAGTTATGTGCCGGTGAATAAAAAGAGTATTGTCGCGTCTCGGGGTTAAATATGCGCCAAATATCGACTAAAGCCGCTTTATTGATAAAGTCCTTCAGGGCCCTTTGCGCAGGGGATAGACCCCGCCTCCCATTAAATGACCTATCTAAATCATTTTGGGGCACCAAATTCCAATCACCCCCAATGACAGTAAGTTTATGAGTATCAGAGATTACGTGACATAATAGGTTTATAAAAAAAGGAGGAGAATCACTATTAGGACCATAAACAGAGCCTAATAAAATTGGCTGTGATGCTAGTAGAGCGTGTACAAATATATAACGACATTCGGGGTCCCAACACTGCTCAATAGTTTAAAAGGAACACTTCTAATAAGTATGATGCGACCCCTGCTCTTTCTTGGTCGAGGCCCCAGCCTCAAAAATCTGCAACCCACCCCTTCTGAAATAATGGACATCACTTCTTTTTAGATGTGTCTCCTGGAGGAAGACAATTTGTGCTCCCAAGTGGTGCAGGTGTCTTAGGACCACTTGTCTCTTGACCCTATCCTTGGCTCCTTTGATATTCCAGCTAATGAACTTATACATATGGCTCATTATATTTAACTATGTAGTTGGAGAGACCTATATGGAAAACACCCAAAGACATTGCAACAAGGAAGCCAATAGAACGATTGCAGGCTCCCTTAAACCAAGTGTGTACAAACCTCCCTGTCAATTCATAACCTTGATTATCACCCTCCCAACATCCCAAACTTACTGCAATTCTAGGAACCCCCTCTCCCTGCCCCATCAGGATAAACTTTCGCAAAGCCCCCGCCCCCCACATTACACATCCCCAGTTCCAAACAACTGCTCTCCTAAAAAAAATTAGCCACATGATATACTTCCGGCCAGCCCAACATACTCAGCACTACCCTCCGGAGCCCCCCCACCCACCATAGAAGAAATATACAGTAGGCCTCATTAAATTGAATATAGCCCTGATGGTCTAAAACTGCCTATTGCCCAAATAATAATAATCTAATTGAAAGAACGCCTCTCCGGGCGGATATTATAAATCCCTAGCGAAATCAGTTAATAGACCGATACCCATATATTCTATGTACGTGTAGAGGAGAAAAAAAAAAAAAAGGGGGGAGGGAAAGGGCAAAAGAATAGGGGGAAAGTGCATCCTCTGCAGATCTTGCGGGGATGTCGACCACTATTGCGTCTGCACGCCTTGGAAAGTACATTCGACCAGGTCCAAGTGAGGATGACAGTCCACCTGCAGTCTGCTACCACCAGTGAAAGATCCACATCTCGGTGTTAACATGGGATCAGCCACCAATTCCAAACATGGCCATACTCTTTAGGCAGATGCGTTAAATATGTATGGTCAATTATGTACGAGAAACCTTTTCCCAAAAGACAAAGCAGTCTTCAAAAAAAAACCAGTGAAGCAGGATATGGTCATAGAATCCACGAAAAACCACCCATATACCGGAGGCACCTATTCTAAAGTCTTCACGTAAGTCCGAGAAATAATATATAGACAGTTCATGTAAATAGACCAAGGTGTTTACTCTTTAACCATTTGGAAACCTTTAGATCTGGACTAATGCCCGGACACATTGAAAAAATAAAGCTTATCAGTGCGGAGGTGAATAAAATGTGTCTTCACTTGAAGAGGTCCAGGAGAAGACGCTGCAATTCCTGTAGAGCTTGCGAATGGGATTCAAATGTTAGCCAACTCCCTTCGAGATTTACCATTAGTATTGCAGGATACCTTACTTTAAATGGCTTAGATGCTGCAATAAGTTTGGTAACGATCGGGTGCAATTCCTGTCATCTCACCCTCACCGAGTGGGGGAGGTCCTGAATAATACGTATCCGCTGGCCTTCCCAGAACAGCACCTTTGCCTCCCTTGCCTTGGCCAGAACATGCTGTTTATCCAGATAATTGAGGAATCTCATGATTAGTGGTCTGGGAGGCTGGCCCTGTGCAGGTGGAGGAGGGCTCGATATGCCCTCTCTATTATATAATCCCCCCCCGGGGGAGAACCCGCAACTTTAGAGCAGAGCTTCTGCAGGAAAGAAATCGGGGCATTCCCCTCCTCCTTTTCAGGAATCCCGATGAGCACAAGATTATTTCGTCTTCTGCGTCCCTCTAAGTCTTCAAGTTTTTCTTCTAATTTTTTAAGTCTCCGCTTCACGAGGACCAATTCTGAATCATTCCCGGCTTGTTTGTTTTCAAGGGAGATCACCTTAGCTTCTGTATCTCCCACCCTCCGGGTCAAAGTGTCCACCGATCTTTTAATCTCTTGAACATCATCAGCAATAGACGCCATAGAGGTCTGCAGCGGTTGCATTAATTCAAGGAATCTGGATTCCGACAACGCAGCATCCGCGGTGGGCAGATTTGACAAACAAGCGGCCTGCTGCTTTGCCCGCTTTGCGGCCTTTTTCTTTTCTGGTGTTTGAGGAGGTGAGTGCTTCGGTCTCGCCTTTTTCATATATACCTCCATATTTGAAGCCAGGCGGTGGATTTTGCTCTTAAACGCAACCCGCTCCACTCAAATTCAGAGGCTTTAGTCAAAAAAATACTTTAGTAAAAGCCCGATTTGAAACGGCTAATGGCGGAGCTCCGGGAGATTGCTGCCGACTCTCAGGCTGCCATCACGTGACCTCGGGATGACCTCTTGTTTTGCCTGGGTTGAGACAGGTTTTTGGTCCTCTACATGTTTCTGTATTTGGCTGAGAATTTGCTCAGCTCACCGTTGATTGAGAGGTGGAGCCAGAGTTCCCACCATCACCATGCTTCAAGTCAGGAGAGGAAGGACAGAGAAAGCAACAATTGACAAATGTGATTGAAGCACATGATCTGGCCAACCTGTGAATACAGACTGTGAACCACCTTGAATGGTTGGTTTGTTACCAATCACTAGGCTCTTTTAAATGGTTGAATAATACTGGTTATGGTATAGGATCATGCAAGATTACACACAAGGGTCGGCACTGCTAAGTGATCAGACGTCTATAAGCCTCATTAGTCTGGCTACCCCCCCCCCCACACACACACACACACCCATTTATCCCTTTCAGGCAATTAAATATAATGCTTTATCAATCAAAAGTTTTTGTGAAAACTAACAGAATAGCTTATCAGTTATCCCCTGCATCTACAGTTTTGTGACAGAAAAGAATAATCATTATCATTGAAGTCAGTTAAGGATATCAGTTTTAAGTCTGTACTAAAATATTTCTGTGTACTGTTCCACTCTTTTGGGACTGGAATTACATTCTCACCATCCATATTACAGGAACATACCCATCCAAAATGTATGTATTAGAAGTGTAACTTATAAGCAAGGATGAGCTGATGGTACATTAGCATTTGCATATCAAAACATGCCAAAATCTGGCATTGTGGGCAGTGTTAAGGCAGGTCCAAAGGACCTCAGTTTCCCTTTGGCAATTTAAAACATAACACTGCACTTTTTACAGGGAGTATGCACTGAGCACGTCCAAGTTGTTGGCAAGCCACATGACTTCCAGAAGCCGATCAGTATGGATGTCAAGCACTAGGCAAGATTTGCTTACACTGTACACATTTCAGTGCCATGTCCAGCTTTGTCTCACAGGGGAAGGTCCTTGCTACTTTAGGAACTATTTTTATGTGAAAAAGAGCAATTTTTGATTAGAAAACATCAGAAATCATCAGCAAATTGTGCATTAACATTGCAGTTAGTTAGATGTCATTACATTCAATTGTAGTTTCAGGCAGACAGGCTAGAGGAATTGTGCTACTGAGGATAGGAGAGAGAGCACACTGTGTGAGTCTACAGTAGCAGCTACAGGCCCTGCAGCAGAGCAGAGTAGAATTAATTAATTAATTTATTTATTTATTCACTCAGTAGGTGCACTGGTCCCAGAGGCCATTTGCAGGCATGACTCGAGCCATGAAGATGGCAACCCAACAGATCAGTAGGAGACTGTATGTACTGTAACAAGTCACTAGCTGACTGAAAATGTTCAGGGTGATTTCTAAAGAATTTTACAAATATTATTGTGAGTGTTGGTAGTTAAGAGGGCACAGAAATCCCATTATATTTTTATTTTGTTTTGCCTCCAAGATCAGGAGTAGAGCAGAATGAATTTAACAGACTACAGAAAGTTGGCTGGGGAGTTTTGAAGGATTTATTTCACAAATAAATTTTTTTTTGTTATTGACTGATGGTGGTGCATGGCAAAGAAATCCTCTTTCACTTTTATCAGTTTTGCCTAGGAGAGTAAAAAAGAGAAGTTGGCTACTGCAGTGAGACACTAGGGGCCCAATTCAGAAATGTATGGCGCAACTCTCAGGTGGGTATGAGTTGCAACATACTATGCTACACCGGGGACCCTGAGCCTGATTCCAGAACAGGCAGGGTCCCCAGCACCTACACCCTGCAACTTGCGGCAGCACCAGAGTTGCGCCACAGGAAGGGTGCACCTGACCTGGGTGCTGCAAGCCACAACAATGCCTGCTGACAGGATGCATGGCATGTACCCCCACAGCCCCACTCCCCCACAACATAGCAATGCCCCACAGGGCTGGGGAGGGGCTGAGTAGGCCACTTGACCACCATGGGTAGGATGGCATGGTGGGGGTTGTGAACTGCCCTGTGGGGCAATGATCAGGAATGGGGGTGTGGAGGTGCCAACTGCCCACAGAGGGCTGCCCTCAATCATCAATCAATCATATCAATCAATCAATCATATTTTATTTATAAAAAGTGCTATCTTACAACCAAGGTGCTTGCACATAATAAAACAAATACAATAAATAAGCCCAACAATAATCAATAAAATCCTACAGTTTAAATCTCTAGCAATTATAATACAACATTAAAAATCTGGATATGCCAGTTCAAATAAATGGGTCTTTAGTGCCACTGGGGGTGGCATGGGGGCCAATGTGGGACCATGTTGGGGATGGCTGTGGGGGCACCAGACACAGTGGTGCAACTCCAGTGGATGTAGGGTACAGTTAGATCAGCTAATAGCTGGTCTAACCATACTTAGACCACTGTCTGCTGGGGTGCTTTTGGAATAGCACATTTATATTCCATCAACTGCACTCAAGAATCGGGCATACTGCTGCCATAAACCTCTCTTGCGCCCATGTTGCAGGGGTTTCTGCGATTCGGTGACATAACCCACTCAGGATGCAGGCAGCCTGTGACATGTCGCAGGCCACCTTCTGAATTCCACTCAGCATAATACACATTGCAAAGTATTATTTGCACCATTGGGTTTGGTGCAAGTCACTTTTCGACATGCGTACTCTTTCTGGAATCAGACCCAAGGTCTCTCTGTGAGTGTGAGGGGAAGGGTGTGTCAGCATGGGTAAAGGGTGGTACAGACACTGCACTTATCTTGTTATGAGAGAAAAAAATACAGTTGGGCATTGAAGTATGTGGCAGAGAAAGGTATACAAGCCCTGAAGTTCTACAAAAGCAAGCCAGTGGCACTACCATCAAAGCAGCTTATGGAGCATTGTAGTGGTGAGGACATGGATACAAAGCTGTCAGAGCAGGGTTGTGCAAGTGAAGAGGCAGATAAAGGGGAAGGATGTGAAGAGAAGAAGGAGGAGGAGAAGAGATAGGGGAAGCACACAATTCATGCAAGGAGAAGAATTAGCGCTGGGAACAAGTATGTGAAGAGGAGAAGTAATGGGAAGAAGCAGGACAGGATGAAGCTGATGTGGCAGAGGAAGATGAAGAACAAGGAGCTCACAAGTCTGCCTCTTGTTATATCACAGACTAGTGTTGATGATGAGAGTGAGACTGAAGAGTGAAGGACATTATGAGAGGAGATGGCAAAATAAAAAATATAATAAAAATTAAACAAGAATGTATGTTTCTGAGGTATAGAAATGTAAAGAACAGCCCTTCCCAAGCCCCCACCCCGGTATGATTATCCCCATTGTAGTGCTGTTGAATGCAGAATTCTGCCAGCATAATTAGTGCAGAATGACCATTCCACTGGTAGAATTTCCATTGGAATTTCACTGGTTCTTCTGCTGAATTCCATCTACTGTGATCCAGGGAATAATATTCTGTGGAGCAGCATTTTTTTCACAGAAAATTATTTTGCAACAATTTCCTCAGAAAATATTGAAATCCATGGAATAATATTCTGCAGAACAGCATTTGTTCCTCAGAAAATCATTCTGCGACTAGTTTTTGCCATGAAATTCAACCATTCTGTTTCTGGCGAAATTTGGAGGACTTTCGGCAGAATTTTGAAAATTCATCTGAATTTTGTTCTGCCAGAATTTGAAAATTCTGCACAGCACCACCCCATAGTATTGTACCACCTCCTGTCTGGTCTTTCCCAGCCACATCATAGCACACTGGAGGCAAATGAAATCATCTCATCATTGCAGCACACTTCCTCATGAAGCTCCCCAGCAGTTTACTCAGGTAGCAGAAAAAGAGAGATCTTTTACAGTGTGTGAGTAATTTTCAGATGACACCACAAATCCATTGAAAGCATATTGCAGTCAGTGTGGCAGAAAGATCACTTGGGGACAGTTTACATAAACATTGAGAACCAGTGTTCTGGCCAGTCATTTAAAAGATGAACATGGAATCTTCCTAACAGACATATCCATTGCCATTCCCCAGTCTGGTAAGACTGCTAAGCAGCAGCAGCAGCAATGACAGTCGAGTACAGGAAGTGGTAGGATTAGTTTGATCGAGTAATGCAGCCACCATGGCAGCCTTAGCCATCATCTAATTCATTCTGAGGTACTGGAAATGCTTCACAAATACCACTCCATCTTAATGAGGTGGTCATGAGGAGGACGCATAAAAGGGAAAACATTCTGTGATTCACCCAGTTACTGTTAGACATCTGGATATACCATAACAATCTGAGGGTAGGATTCACTGTGATGGACAGTGGTAGTGATGTGTTGAAGGTAATAAATGATTGGGCTATAACCCATACACCTTGGGCTCAATTTTCAGAAGCCTTCTAGATTGACGCAAGGCACACCAATGGGCCACTTGCAGAAAAGCTCAGTGATCCAGGGACCCTGTGACAGATTTCGGTAGGAAACTGGTTCCAGTGCCAAAGGCCCTGATGCAGCCACAAGTGGTCCTTGGCATCTAAGAGATGGGGCAAAGGAGGGGATTGAAGGAGGCATCTATCATTCTGTGGCTATGGAACAGGTAGCACAGAGAAGCCAAGGGAGATGTCAACAATGCCTGCTCCAGTTGTCTGGTGTACAGTGCTCAGTAAAAGGACAGACACTGGTAGCAAGACACCAGCTAGTGAGGACCCAAATGATGGCTCATGAGGACAGCCGCAACAGCAGAGAGTACTAGGTGCCAATCCGGTAACCATGTTGCCATATCCCTAACAACCATCACAGTGATGGGTGATACAGCTGTGGAATACTGGTAGGACAGGTTACCACCATAATACCGAACAACAGAGTGACCACAGGTATGGGGTGAGGTATGCTGTACACTTGCTACTGTGCCCACCACATGCTGCACAGCCCAACACATCCATAGCACTGAATATACCCTAGCAGGAAGGATCAGGGTCATACTGTACAGGGAACAGTGGACTACCGATGTTGGTGAGTATGGTTCCAGCAACAGTAGCATGTCACGGTTCCAGAGAAGAGCTGTACTGCCACTATCCCAAGGCACACAGCATTGAAGCCCATACTGGTAGTGGGTGCAGATGTGTCTGGTAGCTGAGAAATGTGTGATTATCCATGTGGGACATCCATACCATACAGCTTGTACAGGTAGAGTCCACTCATGTATACAACCCAATGGAAGGGTGGTTCTCTATGACTGGGGGTACTATCATTGGGAGCCACTGCAATAGGGTGTCACCAGAGGTGCTTTTGGCAATGGCAGGGACATTGTTCTGGAGCTCCCACACCACAGTCTTGTCAACCAACATTTGCAGGTTGGGCAGTGGTAGAGGGCTGTGCACAGCAGTGGAACTGTGGCACTGATTCTGTAGTCTGTGGGTGGTCTACCTATTGCCAGCATGGAAGAGGAGATGATGTGCGACACTCTTGTCAGTGTTGCCCACTAATAGTGGACAACAATTACACTGCAGAAAGTTCCTCAGATGATGTCCTGGCACTATCTTCTTCTCAAGGTAGCTTATAGACCACTGCCACTGCTACAGACATGCTGTATATACCATGCATCACATCATGACCATGTATGTCTCTGAGGGTCTGGTCCTTGGCATTCAACCACACCTAAACTGGATTGTGGGGGCCTGCCTTCATGATATAGTCACACCTGTGTGGTCCTGGGCATTGAGATGGCCATGAATGGTACTTTTGGGCACACATGCTACAATTATGCAGCAAGTGGCATCAGGTTCCACATGGGACAACCTATAGGTATGGCATTATTTGTGCCATGGGGTCTGTGAAAGCTGTTCTCACAGACTATCTGGCACAGCTACATGCCTATCTGTAGTCTGCTACAGCCTTGTGGGGTACTGTAATATGAAAGATGTTATGTGGCCCTACCACCGACTGTGGCCATTGACAGGTAGCAGTGCCTCCTTGCTGCCTAGCCTGTGTCTACTGGCAGACAGCCATGGACACAAGAAGAATGCAGAGCCTGCACTTGATGTGGTGTCAGGACAATGGTCCATTAGGCTAACCCTGGCAGATCTAAGCACGACCGGGCCTGGCAGGTGTCCAAAATCCCCAACAGGGTGATGCTGCATCTCATGACTGGTGCAGGGCCCCTGTCTGCCAGGTTGCAGCCAGTGCATCAGCACATGCCCAACACATGATGGTCTGGCATATGCAGCACCACTGTGGCCACAAGCAGTGTACCAAAACAGGGAATGGTGCATACTGTGGCACAAAGTTCCCCTTGTTTCATTTCTTTTTATGATGCAAGCACCGTGCATCATTTCCTGATCTTTGAAAATTGAGGTCCTTGCTTTGCATATGCTATAAATCTGGTGGTGAGTAACATGCTTGACAAATATGTACACTTAAAAAAGCATTTGGCACTGTACTGGACATCACTAAATATTTCCTTCACTCCTCTAAATGTGGTGAGCTCCTCCAACATTACCAGCAGAAGCACAATGTTGATCAGCATTGATTGCTCAGAGGTGAAACTCTTTTATATTATGGACAGATTTGTGGAACAGGAACCAGTGTTCCAAGGCACAGAATTCAATGATGTTGCCTGTGGAAGATATATCTTATGGATGCATTGCTATGTTCTGCAAAAGCTTGTTCTGCTTCTGTAACCATAGGAACAAGCCACTGACAATTTTAGTGCTGAATCAGTAACCCTTAGCAAGGTTGTTCCCATGGAGAGCCTGCTTGAATACCTCACGTGCCATTCTTTATCATCTTCTACAGCAGAGTTTTTTGACCTTTTTGTGTGCACAAACTCTCAGAGTGAACATCAGTAGTAGCAGGGACCCCCTACCTGCAATGGCAGACAGAGGGTGCGGGGAGAGGGAGTGGAGGTGGAGATTAAGTTTTTTTACACAAATTGTGATGGGGGTATGGTTTGAGTACAGAACTTCTGACCAGAGACCAGATTTGAATCCTATATTCACTATGTGACCCTGAGGAAATGGAAGTGTGGGAGGTATTAAGAGTGGAGAGTTGTGAATAAAAGATCCAGATCTGAATCCCGCAGAAATGATCAAGGATGGCTGCCAGGAGGCTGTAGGTGCTAGTCTGGACAGCCCTGCAGGTCAGGAATATTCCCTTTTTGTATAATTTGGTGGAACAAATCTAGACTGTCAGTATAGCCTAGAGGTTAGAGTAATGAGCTGTGAATGAGATTGGTACCTGCAGACCTGGGTTTGATTTTCATAGCCTCCATTTGCATACCGTGTGACTCTGAGCAAGCCACTTAACCAGACCAAAGCTCCTGGGTCACCCCTGAAAACAGGCACTTGTGCCTAGTGGGTCTTACCTGGTAAACAAAGAAAAAATTAAATAAAATGAAGTCTGAATATTGTCTTTCTACATGGGTTAAATACATTTTTATGACACATTTTATACCTGCAACTAAGTGAAGAAGAGAAAGAAATGTAGTGAAAGACACTGCTCTGCATGTCGTTGATACATATTAGGTACTACAAGTGAAATGCGGCTCAAGTTAAAACAAATAACAAGTTTCGACTGGACTCTTTTCTTTACAACTAGTTGCCTCAAAGTAGTTATTTTACAAAAGGGAGCATGAGCACAGCTGGGGCTTCTATGACAAAGCATGGAAAGACTGTTCAAAACACTGAGATGATATTAAACATAATTTCTACGGTTTCATTTTTAAAATATTTCCTGCTCACTCCACAGACCCCCTATGCCTTGCTCAGGGACCCCTGGTTGAAAAACACTGTTCTGCAGCAACCCCACAAAGCAAGGTGGGTGATGTTGGTAGCTGTGGCAACACTGCTGTTGGGGGCAGGAATGACAGAGATGATGGTGTGGGCAGAGTTGGTGTGACACCACTAGTTCATCTACATTATTACAAGCAGCAGCAGGATGCAGTATTTATTAAAGTAGTGGCAGATGTTTCTGACACAACTTGTAGACCAGTTTAACAGCATTAGATCATACAGGCAACAGGGCATAGCAACAATACTGGATACCAATTATAAAGATATGTTTATTTCCCTTTGAGCCAGAGACAATATCAGATAGAAACTGTTGCATACATTTATGCTGTAACTGTAAAGACAGCTTGCAGAAACCACAAAGAATGTTCATACACAACCTTCAGGTTGTAATCCTCCTCCTCTTCTTGTCCTGACTTATCATGACATGGAAGAAATCTTGGACAAAGATGATCTTAAGACACCCAAGGACATTTGGGAGCCTTTTGAGACTGAATGCCGGTGTCACTCTGAAGTTTTGGAGGAAGACTCAGACCCATTATCAGAGTACATGATGTACTGTAGGTATCTAGCAGAGCTGCTGAGTAGCATAAATAGTAGTCCAATTCTGGCATTGCAGGCCTGCATTGGCTAAAGTGTTTTTGCATTTTCCTGGATACCATCCAACACTAGTCACATCAGAAAGATGTTTCAGTACAACTAGAGCTATTGACTCATGACATTGCTCAAGACTAGATATTGAAAATCTAGAATTTTTATTTATTTATTTAGATTTTGGTAACTGGGTAAGCCCACTGAGACCAGAGGTCCCTTTTTCAGGGGCGACCCAGAGTTAGCTACAGTAAATACATACAAAGATATCAATAAACAGTAATTACAGCTGATACATATTGGGAAATTGGTATCAAATGTTTAGTACAGAGACAGCAGGCATCACGAGGCTCAAAAGTATTAAAACAGGTACACAGTACATTTAACAATTTTTCATAAGAGATTCATGGGGTAAGTAGGCGTGGCTAAGTTGGTGATAGTATGTCAGACAGTCAAGGCAGGGGACTAGCGATTACAACCACAGAGACTAAGTTCCAGCAGATACACTTTGAGGCCTGACTTAAACCCTAGGAGAGTAGGCTTGTCAACCAGACTTCCTGGGAGGGCGTTCCATAAGTAGGGAGCAGCATACTGGAAGGAACGCTTGCCTTGGTTGGTGCGAACACGGGGATGTCAAGGGGACGACTTGCCGAGGATCGCAAGGTACAGCACTGGACTTTTGGAGAGAGCAGCCCACACAGGTGTAGAGGAAGGCCAAAGGAGGTGAATTTAAAGGCCAGGCAAGCAGAGAAATAGGGCAACTTGTGCCGTAAGGTGGGCCAGTTTTGGTCCGTGAGGGCATCACAGTGATGCCTTCTGGGGAAGGAGTTTGTTGCAAAGTGAGTCACCCTGTGGTATAGTGCAGAGAGTTTGCTGAGCTCCTTCTCTTGGAGGAACTGTAGCAGGGGGGCTCCATATAGGATGGAAGGGAGAAGGTTGCAGTTGGCTATGGCTCATCGCGCCTCACCAGAGAGATAGTTGCCCAGCTGGTAGAGGAAACCAAGCCTCTGGTGGATGGATCTTGTTAAGGAGTCGATGTGGGGTTTATAGGTCATCTTCTGGTCAAGGAGGATCCCAAGGTACTTGATCCTGTCTATGACCTCTACTCTCCTCCCTCGGGCTGTGTTGAGCTGGAGTAACTTGCTTCTGTCAGTGCCCAGGCATCTAGTCCCAAACAGAACAGCCTTAGTTTTTTAATTCATTCAGCACTAGAGTTGGAGGTGAACCAGGCCTCGAGAGCTGAGAGGCAGTCCTGCAGTTTGGCGGAGATGACACTGGGTAGCGGGTCACTGCAGTAGACAACAGTGTCATACGCATATAGGATGAGACAAAGAACCTCTGTGCACAAACACTGAGGCAAGGGTTACCCCAAAGGGCATTTGGCTGGGAAGCCAAGTTTCAAGAAAATACAAAATCACACATGCCCACACAATGCAAAGCATCATGGGCTGCATATGTAAATCATCACAGAATGTTAAGCTGGTTCAACTTTAAGCAGAATTGCATGGTGCTGAAAGGCCTCTCACACAGTTTGCAAAGGGTGCTAACAGATGAGGTTGCTCAGCCTGCAGAACCCCTCAATGTCATTAAGAAAAAGTGAGAATAACAGGGGATCCAGGATCGAGCCCAGGGGTACCCCGGAGACCATGGGTCTAGTGCTGGATTGTGTTCCTCTCCAAAAACCTTTTTGGGTTCTATTGGTCAGGTAGCTCTCAAACCAAGAGAGTGAGTGTGCATCAAGTCCTAGTCGGAGGAGTTTGGAAAGGAGAAGTTTGTGGCAGACTAGGTCAAAGGCCTTGGACAGGTCAATGAATAGATCCCCCATCGGGGAGCCCTGGTCCATGGCCTTGAGGATGTCAGATGTGAGCCTGATAAGGGCAGTGTCAGTGCCATGGCCTTTTCTAAAGCCATGTTGTACATCGGCAAGGAGTAGGTGCTGCTCGAGGTAATCTTGCAGTTGATTGCATACCAGTCTTTCCTGTACTTTCCCGAGAGGGTTGAGTAGGGAGATAGGCCTATAGTTCCCCACTTTGTCCCTGGGTCCTTTTTTGTGGACAGGGACAATAGTCAATACCTTCCACCTACTTGGGACTGTTCCTTTGAGGAGGGACCTGTTGATGAGCAGGGTGTCAGGGTAGGCTATAGCAGGGGCAGCTGTCATCAGCAGCTTGGGTTCAAGCAGGTCACGTCCCAGGCAGGAGTTAGGGTTTATTTTGAGTAAAGCAGGAAGTACAGCAGATGGTTCGACCAGTTTCAGGTGGAATTTGGGTTGAGGAAGTGCCCAGTCCCTACTGGTGCTGTAGGGAATCCCAGGAAGGGGAGGGGGAGAGAGTTCACTTGGATTGGAGAAGGAGGCACAGAAGGCTTCAGCTACTGCAGAGGGGTTGTTAGTCAAGGTATCTCCAACCAGGAGTGCACCTTCTTGTGCATCTGTGGTACCCTTAAGAAGGGTGTTAATGTGACCCCGGAATTTCTTAGGGTCACGTAGGTGACTAGTTTGGAGGTCGCGCAGGTACTTGAACTTGTCTTGTTTGGAGTTTTTTTTTGCATTGATTCCTCAATTCCCTATACTTATCCCAGTCAGATATACTGCCTGAGGATTTGTAGAGTCCTCAGGCCCTGTTGCAGAGTAGCATAGTTTGCTTAAGGCTAGGGCTCAGCCATTTGTGACACTTTCCATGTATCCTGATCTTGTTTTGCGGGGCATGTAAATTGGCCATAGACAGGAATGAATTGTTGAAGTAGTCAAGCGCCTCATCAAATGAGGGGAGGGAGACAATCAGATCCCAGTCAATGGTCCACAAGTCAGAGATTTAGCCATTCTTTCAAACTCAGTGGCAAGTTAAGGTTAAAAAGAGAAGGTGGGACTGTGCAGAGGGGGACAAGGAAAAAGCAGATATCATGAACAAATACTTTTGTTCAGTGTTCTCGAGGGAAGAGAAGAGGAGGGCCACAAAAAATGTAACAGAAGTTTTTGAGGGAGAGAAGTGGCTCTTAGTCCTTTTTTTTTGGGAGAAGAGAGAGTCCTGAAAGGACTCAATAATGTAAAAGTAGACAAAGCAGCCAGCCCTGTGGTGCTGAGGGCTGAGGGGCTGGACATCTTACCTTGTGCTATGCTGGCGACCCATGTTCAGGAATGAGCATGGGCCACTGGGGGTTGGCAGAAGAGAAGAAGGATTGAGCATCCGAGGGACTCTTCTCCTTCTCCTTGGAGGGGGGACACCAGTGACCGGTGCTTAACTGGCCCCTAGCGGAGGCTGGGGGGCAGCGCGTCAACACAGTAGAAGAGGGGCAGAGATGAGGTAGATGCCTGGAGGAGCACACACAGACAGGTGTGTGCTCCCTCTGCCCGCGTCATTGCATGCCCCATCCATGCAAGGGGAGAAAATGGAAAATCTGGTCCCTGATTGCACAGGATGAAGCAGCCACAGGCCCCAACTCTGAATGGCACTCCCCAAACTGGATCTTGGTCGAGGTGAGTTGAGCTAGGGGGGCTCATCACTGCCCTGCCATGGAGGGTAAACCATGGGGGAAGATGGAGTAAGCTGCCTGATGTCAGAGTGTGGGGCTGGATGGGTGGCTGAAGGATGGATTCCGACCGGGACCCAGAGAAATAGATAAACAAACAAAAAAAAAGTAAACAAAGCATTAGGGCCAGATGGGTTGCATCCGAGAGTACTGAGGGAGCTCAAGAAGGTACTGCTGCACCTCTAACAGTCCTGTTTAACAGCTCACTGGAAACAGGTGTGGTTCCAGAGGACTGGAGGAAGGCAGATGTAGTCTCACTACACAAAACTGGTAACAGGGAGCCTACCCAATCAGAACAGCACAACTTCAACAGCTCATGTAAGAACAGCACTGTTAGAAGAGCATATCACAGACACTGACAGGGGTAGAACAGCAAAATGCAGTTACTGCTACCCCTGTAGCTGTCACGTCTCAGGGAGTTACTGAAGGTCGGTAAGAAGGGCTGGAAAAATGGGAGGCTGGCCAGGCTGCTCCCATGGTGGCAAAGGCTAAGGCATACAGCAGCTTGGTCAGCAGAGTTCTGGATATCAGGGTTCTGGTCCCGGTATCTAATCTTTTACTATGAGATGGGTTTCCCAAAATTTTTGTACAAGTCTTGTCTCACAGCACTCTTCCTGAGTTTCGCTTTTCCCCGGCAATCCAACTCCCCCTCGGATTTGGTTATTTTATTAATGGGGGATTCGGAGGACGGAGCCTCCAGCAAAAACATAAATTTAGTATTTTGTTTTGAGTTCATGGTAGTGGTCCTTGGTGTGTGTTTGGACCACTACCGTGTGGATTTGTCTATTTTTGATAGGCACCGATGTTGCAGCACTGTTTTGGACAGTGCTGTTATTGTGTTCATACTTCAAACTTACTGCTGCAGGGAGGATGCTGGCAATTATAGGCCAATCAGCCTGACATCAGTGGTGGGAATATTAATGGAATTACTGCTGAAGGAAATTATTATGGAATATATTGAATCCAATGTGATTACAAGACCCAAGGCAGCATAGGTTCATAGAAGTGAGGTCATGTCAAACAAATCTGATAGATTTCTTTGACTGGGTGACAAAGAAATTAGACCAGAATGGCATGGTGGACATGACTAAGTAGATTTTAATAAGGAGTTCAAAACTGTTCCATATAAGAGGCTAATAAGCAAGCTGGGTAGCTTAGCAGTGGGTTCCAAGGTAATAAACTGGTTAGGGGATATGTGACAGAGGCTGGTGATAAATGGAGTTCACTCCAAGGAAGGGTGGGTGACCAGCATGGTGCCTCAGGGATAGAGATGTGCAAAATTGTAAAACTTCACCTAGCAAAATATTTTGCATAATTCCCATATTACGTGAAATTCTTCGCCTAGGCGACAAGTAATTTCTCCTCTGATTTCGCTTTTGCGTAATGCAAAATTTTGCCCGATGTCGTCCAATTTTGCTTTTGTAAAAGGTGAAATTTCGCCATTATCATTAATTTCGCCAATGTTTTACAATTTCACCAGCGAAATTGCAATGTATTGTGGGTGGATAGCTGAACTATTTCTTGCAGGCTGTCTCCTGCACAGTATATGGGGTTTAATGCAAAGAAGTGCAAAATCATGCACATAGGGAAAAGAAACCCTGAAGCCACCTATAGGCTGGGAAGGGAGTTGCTGGCAGTCACAAGTGAAGAAAGAGACTTGAGCATCACCATCACCGATGACCTGAAATCATCCAAGCAGAGCACTAAAGCAGCAGGTAAGGCTAGGGGATGTTAGGGTGTATTATTAGGGGTAGCACAAGTTGGAGGAAGGAGGTAATACTCCCTTTTTTCAAGACATTGGTTAGGCCCCATCTGGAGTACTGCGTGCAGTACTGGAGGCCACATCTTCGCAAGGAAATTAACCAAATTGAGGCAATCCAGAGAAGGGCAACCAAAATGATGCAGGGACTGCATCAGAAAACATATGAGGACAGATTAACAGAGTTCAATATGTATACCCTAGAGCAAAGGAGGGAAAGAGGTGATATGATTGAAACATTCAAACAGCTTAAGGGCATTAACAAGGTGAAAGAGTCTAACATGTTTCAATATAAGAAAAATAGCAGGACAAGAGGACACCGCATGAAATTAGAGGGAGGCCGATTAAGGGGTAATGGGAGGAAGTTCTTTTTCACAGAAAGGGTGGTGGATGCATAGAACGGTCTAACTCAGGAAGTGGTGGATATGAATACAGAGCAGGGCTTCAAACAGGCATGGGATAGGCATAAGGGAGCAATACAGATGAGCATGAAAAGATAGGCCATTAGACAGAGCACAATCCTATGGCACATTTATAAGGTAGAAAAAGAAATGGGCAGATTGGATGGGAATTGCGGTCCTTATCTGCCATCATCTTCTATGTTTCTATGTTTCTATATTGTCTGTTGAGTCAAAGAGCAGTTTAGTGGCATGCATCATAGCCAATAAACTCTTCAAAAACCTCTTTTTTTGTGATTTTTGAAAGTTAATTGCTCCCAACATCTCAATTAGTTCCTGGCGCTGCTAGTGAACCTTTTTTTTAGTTTTGGTATCTTTGAATAATACTTAATTAAACTTAGGTAGTGTTTTCAGTTTTCTCTGTGTCTGCGAGGGAGTTGAGTGGGGGAGGGTCGACTGTGTGGTTCGTGTGTGTGCATGTGTGTGTATGTGAAAGCAGAGCAGGCTAGTTCCTAATATTTAACAGATTTCTCATAAGTTGTGAGTGAGTTTGTGTAATTTCTTTTAAGTCTTAATATTTTTGTTGGTGTGCTACTTATTTGTTATATTTTTTTTTACAGATTGTCTCTTTTTGGGTAACCTTATCTAAACAGTTTCTCATTCTGAGTGGTTCTGTTCCTGTTTTCCTTTGCTGAATCACTTTTGTGATTCATTTTTTTATTCATAGTATTCATGTACATGGACCGCTTGACTTGTCTATATCCAGGTACACTACATTGTTGAATTGCCCACAGAAATTAAAACTGTGATCTAGCCTCTGCATTGCAGCATTCCTGTTTTTCTATTTAATTTGCTTACCATATTAACCCTTTCCTCCCTGTTACACCACTGGTGTTTACTACCTGACCCTATTATATATGGGGACATGTTAGGCAGTGGAACCACCACGGTTAGGCCTGAAAAACATTTGAAACGGTGCAGAAAACAGCAGATTTGTCTCCTCATGGTGGATCTGAACCATGTAACTGCATGTCTGACACCGACTTGTGTCTGAATGTACTGTAACATATTTTGGGAAACATTTCTGGACTTCTGGGCCATATTAGTCAGTGGCAACACCATGATTAGGCCTTAAACCTTTGGTAAACAGTGGGCAAAACAACATGTTTTGGTCCAGGTGGAAGGCGTGCAATATATAACAGCATGTCTGACACCTGATTTAGGTCTGAATTTACTGTAACATTTTTAGGGGAACATTTCTGGACTTGTGGGGTATGTTAGATAGTGGCATCACCACGGTGAGGCCTAAAACCATTTGAAACAGTGCAGTAAACAGCAGATGTGGGTCCTGGTGCTGGATGTGAACCATGTAACTGCATGTTTGACACCTGATTTATGTCTGAATTTACTGTAACATTTTTTGGAAAACATTTTTGGAATTCTGGCATTCTGGGGCATGTTGTCAGTGCTGGTACCAGATGTGTTATGTCTTCTTAATGTTACACACAACAATAAGTGATGCAACATCACATAGCATTGTGAAACAGTTATTTAGTAGGCACAATATTTGACATTTGTGGATAGGAGGAGGAAACATGTTAAAGAGCAGGTGATGCCTTCAACATAACTTTAACAAAATATAACACTGACCAAAAATTCAGCTGCATTCCCCATATATGGAGTTTGCAAAGGAAAGGCCAGCACCAGTTGAAGACAGTGCACTGTTAGGGCCCTGTGCACTGAGTCTGTATTTTTATGTTGGCTCGTGCATGTGTGTCAGGCAACATATTGGATTAGTAACAGATTTGGAGGTGGAGTCACTGTGGGAAAATGCAGGGCACGCATCAGTAGGTGCATCCCTCATTCCCCAATAAGGCAGCTGCAGGCACTGACACCAGGCATACGTCATGTGGTGACCAGATTTAAGAAAAGGTCCGCTGCAATCATGCAGTGGCACAATAACAACGTGCCTGTCCTGTTGAAACCATTCAATCAATGTGGCGGCACTGACTGCTGCTGTACACAGTGCCCCAACCTACTTAATTTGCTGATGGGGGAGCCCACTCCCCATCGGCATAATGCCCCCCCCGCTTTCGATGTGTGCACTGGGGGATGCCCATACCCTTTGGCTCATCCCCCCTTCAGTATGTGCCAATGGGAGTGCCCAATCCGTTGGCTACAACACCCCCCAAAACACTCAGGTGACAGGCTGGGAGCCCACCCCAGTGTGCCAAATGCCCCATAAAAACAAAAACCATCCTGCAGTTTTTTTATTTTTAAACCTGTGAAAGAAGAAAATGGTCACTCACAGTTTCCCTGCCCCTACCCCAACTTGCGCCTACCCTGTGTGTGCCCTGTCTCCCCACACCCCCCTCACCCCATACTGACCTCCGGAGCCCGGCGTGATGATCTTCGATGGACCGGGAACACGTCTGCACTCTTCAAAGCCAACTGTGAACTGAAGAAATGCCTGTAAGGTGTACAATGGCATAAATAGTGTTTTTTCAACTTTGGTGCATATCTCAGACATTTTTGAGAATTTTAAACAAGAGATTATTGGGACCCCTCCTCATGAATTCAGTCACTGTCTTGGCGTTATTCAGTCCCGAGAGGTGATTTTATGGTCACTGACCAGAATCACCTTTCAGGATTGATTAATGAAAGGACAGTGCCACTGTTTATGAGGGGGGCTCTCAAAAAGCCTATGTTGCAAATTTGGTGGAAAAAATTCCAAAAATGGCTGTTTTACAAGCGTGCGTTGTGCAGTTTCCATGCATGCTCATAACTTCGTAAATTTGCAATATTTTCACAACAGATTTTCAAAATTGGAATTTTCCCACACCTCCTTATGAACAGTAGAGCTGTTATTTTACATATCCTGGCTGAAATGTGTTTTCACATGTCCGGCGCAGAATAGTGCGGTTGCTGTGCGAAATCAGTTTTTGGGACAGTTTGAGGAAATGACAGTGACATTGTTCATGGGCAGAGATCCGCCTATGTTGAAAATTTGGTGACGAAAGTCCATAAAATGACTGTGTTACAAGCGTGTGTTGTGTAGTTTCCAAGCACCTTTGTAACTTCACAAATTTGCAATATTTTCATACCAGATTTTCAACACTGGCATTTTTTCACATCTCCTTATGAACAGTACAGCTGTCATTTTTCACATCCTGCCCCAAATGTGTTTTTGCACCTGTGGCGCACAATGGCATGGTCGCTGTGGGAAATCAACTTTTGGGACAAATTAACAAAATCACAGTGCCACTGCTCATGAGGGGAGGTCCCAAAATGCCTATATTGAAAATGTGGTTAAAAAAATTCTGAAAATAACTGGGTTATGGATGCATGTTGCGCAGTTTCTATGCATGCTTATAACTTCACCAATTTTTCATATCTTAACTCCACATTTTCAAATTTGCTATTTTTTTACACCTCCTCATGAATAATACAGTTGTCACTTTTCACATCCTGCCCAAAATGTGTTTTCATCCCTGTGTCGCCAAATGACATTGCCGCTGTGCAAAACCACATTTCAGCTAACAAACTGATAGTGCCACTCTTCATGAGGTGGAGTCACAAAAAGCCTATGTTGAAAATTTGGAGTGAAAATACCAACAAACGCCTATGGCATTAGGGTTTCCAACTATAACATCCCACCCTGTAGAGACTGACAGGCATCAGAGGTGTGACTTGGGATAATTGGCTGTAATGCTCATGCCATTCCACCACCACTCCAACCCCCACCCTGCAGCTAGTGACAGGCATTGAGGTCTGCCTTGGAGTGTTTGGCCCTAAAGTTCACCCCATTCTCCTATACTGCACCCACCTCAGTGTATTTCCTTATGGAATGGAGTAAGCATAAGACGCAAAGACTCCAAAGCATACCACAACACTTGTCAGTGTCTACAGGGTAGGGTGAGGTAGAATGGCATGAGCGTTATAGCTGACAACCCAAAGGCACACCCCAATGCCTGCCAGTCTCTGCAGGGTGGGGGTGGGGTTGGCTTCAGTTCAATATTTCACTGCCATTCCTATTATGCATCTCTAACTCCTGCACTACCAATGCCAATGCAAGCGAGACAACATTCAGCATTGACAAATGGTTTTTGTTTCTAGTACCATAAATTCAAGACCCTAATCCAGATTTAACTGATCTCACAGTCAGCAGATCAGTAAGACCTTCCATTGAATACGTTGTTTTTAATTATTTGTATTTTTATCTATTGCAGATTCAGATTACATAACCTTTGAGTCAGAGAGCTTGTTTACAAGGTTTCCACATCAAAAAACTAGGTGCACACTACAGACACTTTAGAGTTACACAAGTACAGCAGTCTAAAGAAATTTTAAAGGGTACGTAAACAAGCAGTTTTTTAAAACTGCAAACTCCAAAATCAGGCATTATAGTGAGGTAAAGTAAAGGCTGCCTTTTACATTTATGCTAAAACTGCATTTATGTAAATAACTTAAATGCAGTTTCATAGCTTTTGGAAAATGTAAACATCAGCCTTTCACTTTCAAAAAAACAGCCTTGGGTTCTCCCTAAGATGTCTGTCAAGTGTGTTAAGTGATGAGTCATGATGACACAATCAGAGCCAGAGACCCACATATATTTATTTTATTTATTTATTGAAATTTTGGAATTACAATCCTTTGAGTCGAAGACTCCTTTGCAAAGGCTCCATGTCAGTACACAACAGAGCATTATATCAATACATATTGTACATAGTTTTCAAAATAGAACATTATATTTTGACAAATTTTACATAAAATCACAGTACATGGTATTTACTTTGATTGGTTACCATATCAAGGGTTGTTAGATTACCCTGGTTCATCAACATGTGTTGGGACAGATTAACGATTCAGAGGGACTTTACCAAGCCCTGCATTGAGGTATAAATCCTGCAATGTTGTAGGCCTCGTTGTGCAGTTATGGAATAAGCAAGTTTTTTTTATCACATTCAGCCTAGGGAGGACTTTTGGTAACAGCCACAGGTCTCTGAGTCTAGAAGAAGTCTCTTGATTCCAGTTTTGAATTTGCCAAGGCTAGGGGCCAGTGAGATGGAGGATGGTAGGCTCTTAAGCCAGAGGGGAGCATGATAATGAAAGGACCTTTGCCCTAGTGAGGTTCTACAGTGCGGGACTATGAGGGAGGTGCTTGCCTGGCACCTAGGGGTACTCCTATGAGGGGCTGGTTGGATGAGGAAGTGTAGATCCTTAGGTGTAAGCTTCATAAGTATCTTTTTGGCTTGAAGGCAAGTACAGTAGCTTCAGGGGCAAAATGGAGGGAGGCGAGAGAGTGGAGAAGTAGTTCATGATTGATGGTGTCAAATGCTTTGGTCAGATCAACATAGATAGCCCCTGCTATTAACCCCCTGTTCTAGTGCTTCATGAATGTATGATGAAAATTCGAGTAGGGCTGTGGTGGTGCTGTGTCCCATTCTGAAACCATGTTGTTCATGGCAAAGCAGGTTGTGTTTGTCCAGATATTCGGTGAGCTGGTCTGATACAATTTGTTCAAGAGTTTTTGTGAGGGGGGAAGGATAGTAATGGGTCTATAGTTACCAGGGGTGGTTGGATCCTCATTCTTTAGGATTGGTGTGATAATTCCCCTTTTCCAGAGAGCAGGGATTTGACCTAGGTGTAGTGAGCAGTTGAGTAGTTTGGTGAGGTGAGGCAGGGTCTCATCAACGTTGAGTCGGAGAATTTTGAGGTCTAGGGAGTCGCTGCTGTAGCGCGAATTGTGCAGGGCTTTAGAGAGGTAGTGTTTAGCCTCTTTACAGGAGATGATTCTCAGCTGGAAGGGAGGGGGTGTAGAGGTAGGAGGGGTGACAGAGGGGTCATTGGTAATGGAGTCAAAGAAGTTTTGTGGGAGGATGTGACTAAGGTCAGAGAAGGAGGTGTTTGGAGCATTGGATATGGAGGAAGGGTCATGAGAGAGGGTTCCCTTGATTTGTAGTTGTGTTGGGTCAGTGGAGATGGCTTTTCCACGGAGTTCCTTGACATTGTTCCAGAAATGTTTCCCAGAGCCCCATGTGGGGGTGAAAGCTTACTTATAGTAAGTTGCCTTATCTAGCCGAATAGCCCAAGTGCATTTATTTCTTACCTCTCTGTAAAGCTGCCTATCTTGGGGAAGCTGGGAGTTCAGGGCCCTATGCCAGTGGTTATCTCTGTGGTGCATCAGTACAAGGAGGGTCTGCGTGATCCATAGGGTATCCCTAGTTTTTATTACCTGTTTTGTGAAGGGGGAAAATATGTCACAGGCAGTGTTGAAGGTGGTAATAAATGAGGTGAGCGCATCATCCACCATCTGTGCATTGTGGATTTGTGACCAGTCACAGGCGGAGAGATACATTTTGAGGTGAGAGAGGGCACCTTTTTTGAGGTGCCTTTGGATGGAAATTTTAGGTCGGCTGGGAGAGTTTTTATTTTTCCACCAGCAGGAGACGGGAGAGTGGTCACTTAGCACATCTGGAAGCACTTTAACTTTGGAGAGGTGGTTCGGGAGGTTTGTAAAGATAAGGTCAATAAGTGTGGAGGACCCTGATCTAGGGTCATGCCTAGTGGGTGGCTGAACTACCTGGGCATGGTCATAGGCTTGGACAGCATCTTTGAAGGTAGCTGACACAGGGGATAGTCAATTCACATTAAAGTCACCCATAATAATCAGTTCGTTCTTCGAGGGGATATATGTGATGCTGGACAGGATAGAATCAAAGGCATGTTTCTGGTTCAAAGGGGGGATGTAGACTGCCATAATGTATAGCAGTTTACCAGGAGTGCCAAAGGTAATTTTGATAGTTATGACTTGGGCTCCATGCTCAGGCGAGGGAAGGGGGACTAAGAGGGGTTGCAGGCATGTTCTGGCATGAATGGCACAACCCCCTCCCCTCTTGCCTGTCATATCAGATCTGAAAATGGAGTAGTTACTGAGGGAGACAGAGGCATCTGGGATATTTTTAGAGAGCCAGGTTTCAGCTAAGGCCATGATGTCAGGGGAGTGCAGGGTGATCCATCCTTGGAGTGGAGTTAGCTTTTTAGGTAGACTACAGATGTTAAGGGAAGCCAGTAGTAGGCCACCATGCTTGCGCTCCCTGGGGACATTTGTCATGGGAGCACCTGGATTGGGATGTACATTCCCTGAGATAAGCAGGAGGAGGAGATCTTGCCGGAGAGCAGCTTTCCGGATCAAGTTGGATACAGTACAATGGAAACATGGCTAAGTGGGTATTTTGGTGAGCCTAGTTGGTATGGGGATGGTACGGACCAGTTGGGCTAACAGGGCTGGGGATAATGAATGGAAAGTGCTACATGGTGGGTGTTTGTTTGGGGGGGGTTTGTGCCAACCAGGTACCATTTGCAGTGCAGCTAAGGCTAGGGGTACAAATGGTGTTGTGTAGAACTAAGGAGAAAGGATTTATGTGATATGGCAGAGGTGTATTTCTGAGGTGGTGAACAATGGAGTAGATGTGGGGTCCCAGGATAGGGGCTTTTCACAGGGAGGGTAGGGTGGGAGTGAGAAACAAACATCAGTATTAAGATTGTTTGGCTTAGGAACCAAAAGATGCTATTCATGTTGTAAATGTAAAACGTTAATAAATGTAATGGAAATGAGAGGGTGCCCTCTAGTGGTGTTCAAGTATAGGCTGCAGATGGCAAAGTGGGCTGATTGGTATCAGACGATCATGTGATCATCACTATAAAGCCCGATGTCAACCAAGGGTGGTGATGGGTACGGTGGGGAGCCGACGCGGAGTGCCTGCGGGGACTAACTGCAGAGCAAAGCAAGCGACAGTAGCACTGAAAGTGGCAGGCTCCTTGTTTGAAAATCACGGGCATACCTGCGTTCAACTTCAATGGGGGAGGACAGCTGATTTCAACCTCGGTGAGGGAGGTCTACTGTTGAGACCCTCATGAACTCTGGCCCAGCTGTGGACAAGGGAACAAGGAGAAAGGAGTCAGATTATATAGGTTCTGGCCTGGGGGAGGGTTCAAGTTAAATCAGACAACAGCCCTAAGCTTAAAGGGAAGACTTAATTACAGCACTGGTGCCACCTTAAAAATGGAGCAGGCTCTCTGCAGACTTAACTCATTACCATTTACTGGTAAACCTGGATTAAATTCATATTTCACTGTCACTTTAAAGTAGGTTAATAAAGGAGTAATTATTTAAAGGCAGGTAGTTACACTCCCAGAGCACAAAGTCAGGAAGATTCCTTCTTTTTTTTCAAACTTAGACTTGGCACCAAAAACACAAGCGATATTACAGGGCAGCAGTTAGATGTGTTGAACCCCTGCTTTTAAATGGACTTTTACAACAAAGGAATAAACTATCTCCACATGTGCGGGGACACAAAATGAAACAGAGTAGATTTAAAGTTCAGGTTCAACTGCACTAACTGCAGAGCTAAGCAAGCGACAGCAGCACTGAAATTGGCAGGCTCCTTGTTTGAAAATCCTGCGCGTACCTGCGTTCAACTTCGGTGGGGGGAGGACAGCTGATTTCAACTTTGATGAGGAAGGGCTACTGTTGAGACCCTCGCAACCTCTGGCCCAGCTGCGTTCAACTTTGGTGGGGGAGGACAGCTGATTTTGACTTCGGTGAGGGAGGGCTACTGTTGAGACCCTCATGACCTCTGGCCCAGTTGCATTCAACTTCGGTGGGGGAGGACAGCTGATTTCAACTTTGGTGAGGGAGGACAACTGTTAAGACCCTCACGACCTCTGGCCCAGCTGCATTTAATTTTGGTTGGGGGAGGACAGCTGATTTCAACTTCGGTGAAGGAGAGCTACTGTTGAGACCCTTGCGATCTGTGGTCCAGCTGTGGACCATATTCCTATATAGTGCTAACTAGTTCTTCTTTCCCTCTTTGTTTTGAATTGTTGTACCAGAATGATCAACACCATGTATTAACTCATGGATTATATTGATCAGTACATATGTTAAGCTATGATTTTGTTCATTTTGTTTACTTTAACTTGCAGAAAATATTTTGCAATCCAGCTGACTTTTCCTTTGGCAAACTGCAGTACAGTACAACACCTCAAATACCTGATGATCTAGTGGTTATGAGATGCACTGAATTTTGTTTTTTTGTTAACCAGGAGAGACACACTAAGCTGAAAGCTTGTTTACAGGTGTGGCCTGGGAGCACAAGGAAGTTTAGTGACTTGCTCGGGGTCATACAGCAAAGTACCAGTTTGGTGCAGTTCCAAAGTTCATGCTGTCTTGTTAATCCACAAATAAGGCTTTCGTTCTTTCTGGTTAGTCAACAGTTAATCCCCTTTATCATTGATTCACAAACACATGTCCGGTAATTTCTGACCACTCATTAATTGCAGCCCAATTAGGTCTACCCAATGTTCCCTTCAGGCCCCATACCTGGTCGTTAAACAATAATTTGTTAAAAGACAAACAAGTAATTTCTAGGTTAAAACAATGTACTATATTCAAGCTAATTACAACTCAATCCCTGCAGTGGATCTGGTCTGGGCAGCTTTAAAAGCTACATGGAGGGGGGAATTTACATGTACTGCTACAGTATTAAAAAAAAAAAATTACACCAAACTAATCTATGTCTGGAGAGAATTAGAAATCTTGAAATTAAAGGGTTGGACAACCTCTCATTTGCAGAAGAACAAGAACTTTTTCGGCTAAGAGCCCACTATGCTAGTATTTTATTGGAGAAAGTAGAAAGATCAGCGTCCTTAATAAAAGCTTCATATATTGGCCAGGGTAACAAAGCTAGTAAGTTATTAGGCTGGCAATTAAAACAACGGGCAGTGTCAAAATGGATTGCAGCCATTAAACACCCGCACACAGGCTCCTTGGTGTCTAACCCACTGGAAATGCTAACTCTATTTAGAGAGTATTACAAATCCTTATACTCCCCTTACTCTTTGACTGATGCCCAATATAAAGCAATGTCAGCTTTTCTAATTAGAGCAGACTTGCCTACCCTTTCAGGAGATAACCAGACTCTTCTGACAGCACCAATCACTGTCGAAGAAATCTCTGCAATGATTGATTCTTTAAAAATGGACAAGGCGCCAGGCCCAGTTGGCTTCTCGGGCCTGTTCTATAAAACTTTAAAAAGGCATCTCCTTCCCTTGTTGTTACAGCTTTATACTTACTGGGGGCCTTTCCCAGTCAAGGACCCTTCATTATTTGAAGTGAGAATAATTCTCCTTCCCAAACCAGGGAAGGATCCTACGGAGATTGGTAATTACCAACCTATTTCCTTGCTTAATGTTGACATCAAAATCTATGCAAAAATTCTGGCCAACAGGCTAGTGGGAGTGTGGACGAGTCAGTTGGGTCCAGAACAGGCAGGGTTTGTGGCTGGGTGCACCTCATCAGATCATTTTAGGAAATTACACCACCTTGTTTCTGCATCCAGGGACCCCAATCTTGAAGCTGTCTTGGTGTCCCTGGATGTAGAAAAAGTGTCTCACAGGGTGGAGTAGATGTACTTGTTTGCTGCCCTTTCCAAATTCGGTATTCCACAACTCTTTGTTGACCAAATTTGAGTCTTGTATCGATGTCCATCAGCAAGGTTACTGTGTAATAATCACCTTTCAGATCCCTTTCCACTCTGTCATGGAACTCAGCAGGGGTGTCCTCTCTCTCCCTACTTGTTTAGCTTGTATATAGAACCTTTAGCTAGAGTTCTCAACCTAGAACAGATGATAAGGGGCATGCAGTTCGAACATTTGGAACTTCAGTTATCTCTGTTCACAGATGATTTACTTCTGCACATTTCTAATAGCAGGCAATCCCTACCCCTTGCCTTCCATATTATATCTCAATTTAGTGAATTTTCAAGATACAAGCTCAGCAAAAGTAAAACTATGATATATTCCCTATCCCCTCTAGTTACGAGGGACCAAACTGAAAGCATGGGTCCCTAATGGGAAAATGAAAATCTAGCTTATTTAGGCATCACAATTACTAAAGAAATAAATAAACTCAAGGAACTTAATTTGGACCCCTTGATAAAATCGACAAAGGAATACCTGGCCAGGTGGAAAAATCTACTGTTATCTTTTTGGGGACGGTCAAATGTTTTGAAAATGGTAATTTTGCCCAGGTTTTTTAACCCCCTAAATAACCTTAATATATATCTTCCCAAATCTTTCTTTTCAACTCTCCAAAGAATATGCTCAGATTTTCTTGAATGGGAAGTCTCCGTGAAGGGCTTATGGGAAACTTACTCGTCCTAGGGCATTAGGGGGGTTACAATTACCAGATTTTTATGTTTATTATTTGGCAATTCATGCTAATAGATTTAAAGATGAAAAAGCTGGGGAGGTGGTCCAGGATCTGGCAGCATAATAAGATATTTTGAATACTTAGACATTACAGTATGAAATAGCTGGATTAACTAGATTCAGAAATGTCAATAGAGCTGACTACTGTAGTATAAGAAACTTTCTCAATACTTTGAATTGGCAAAAAGAACTTAAACAATTAGATGCTATAAACAAGTGGCAGGCTATAAAACAGAAAATTAACTGGTGCATAAATAAGTGGGTACCAGAACATATCAAATACAATAACAACAAACAAAGAGTTCCCTTTTGATGGAATAACAACATTAAAAGAGCTATCACTAACAAAAAAAGGCATTTCACAAATATAAAAAAACTTACAGAACTCAACTGGCAAAAGTTTAAAGCCAAGACAAATAAAACTAAAAAGATGATACAATCTGCAAAATGAAACTTAGAGTACAACCTAGCAACTAATACAAAGGATAACAAGAACATTTTTCTCAATTATATGGGGTCTATGAAAGGTAAGGCTGGTAGTGTAGGCCCCTTAATTAAAGACCAGTAGCTCATCGCTGATGAAGGCATGATGGCAGAAGAATTAAATAATTACTTTTTAAGTGTTTATAAATCAAAAGGAGAAATGTGTCTGGACCCTTTAGGCAATTTAGAAGAACTCCTATTGTTCAATCAAAAAGAAATTTTGCAGGCTATTGAAATCATTAAATCTGACTCATCAGCCGAACCAGATGGTATACCACCTAACTTCATTAAGAACCTGTCTAGTGAAATGTCTGGAATTCTAACTCTTTTATTTAATGCATCTATAACTGATGGAATAGCTATATCAGAGTGGAAAGTGGCAACTATTATACCTATACACAAAGGGGGAACTAAACAAAATGTTGCTAGTTACAGGCCCATAAGTCTCATTTTATATATCGGTAAACTTGTGGAGAGACTCCTGCAGCATAAAATCCTTGAACATCTAAAGGACACCGGTATACTTGATATAACCCAATATGGTTTTGCACAGGGTAGATCATGCCAGAGTAGCCAAATTAACTTCTTCGAATCTGTAAGCAAAGCCTTTGATATGGGATTTCCAGTAGACATAATATTCCTGGATTATGAGAAAACATTTGATTCAGTTTCCCTTAAACTCAAATTGATCAGTTAGTCAAGATTAAACTCCATTCAAATGTAATTGTGTGGCTCAAATCATGGCTTAAATATTGAGAACAACAGGTTACCATTAGAAGGCAAAAATCAGCCAGGGGTAAAGTCACCAGTGGGGTACCCCTGGGTTCTGTTCTGGGCTCAATTCTATTTAATGTATTGGTGGCTAGCTTGTACACCTCTAACGGGGTCTAGCTTAATAAATACACCAATGACAGCAAGCTAGGTTGCATGGTGAATGATTATCAATCCAATAGATCACTACAGAACAACCTGAACATGCTAGCGATTTGGGCACAGGAGAATAAAATGACATTTAATGTTGCAAAATGCAAAGTGATGCACCTGGGTAAGAATAACACCTTAGCTAATTACACACTAAATGATACCCAGCTTCATACTGTGGCATCCAGAAAAGATTTGGGGATTACCATATCAAATGACCTAAAATTCAGTACACATATCAATAAGATAGTCAGAAAATGCCACGGTATAATAGGTTGTATTATTAAACATGGCAAAAGTCATGAATCAGAGGTCATTATTCCTTTATATACTAGTCTGGTTAGATCTCAACTAGAATATTGTTCCTCCTAATCTGTGCACCCACCACCCTTGGTGGAAAGGTATTGGTAGAGAAGATTCAGAGAAAAATTACCAGAAATATAAGTAATCTGACCAATACAGAGTATGTAGCCAGATTAAAATCCTTGGGATTATGATCCCTTGAATACAGATCACTTAGGGGAGATTTACGTTTGGCTTACAGGGCCTTCCATGACCCTGCACTGCTGGAAGTTATATGCCTTGAGAAACAAGGATCAGTTAATAATACATGATCACATAAACTGAAATGTGCTGCCAGTTTTAGTAAAACAGTAAAAAGAAATACTTTTATTACCCAAAGGTTCCCACCAAAATGGAACTCTCTCCCCTTATCCATAATTTCCAGTGTTAATACTACACACTTTAAGCTTAGACTTGATCTGCATATGGGGGACAAAAAAATTGTATTCCAGCATTAGGATAAATGGTGGCAAGTTCAATTTGGGTTTGCCCTTTAACTTTTACTCACTTATGAACCTATCCCAGAGATTGAAAATTTGCAACATGTCATGTTTGTCTGTTCATTGTATATTAGACCAAGACAGATCTGGTTAGTTCCGCTATGGAAAACAATACAAATTCAAGAAAAAGATGTGCCTTTAAACATCATGTTTACTTCTGAAGGTGAACAGTTTTTAATGAAATTTGTTGGATACTTAAAGCAGTAAAGTAATACAGTAGTAGTATTCTTAACTATATATTTTGTTTTAAATATTTTGCACTAAGTTTAATCTTTTGTATAATTCTCATGCCTGTTACTGTCTGTTGAACCTATTTTTTTGTAACATCTATACTCTTGACTATTGATGAATAGTCTTGGGTCTCATATGAAAAAGGGCCTTGGCCCATATGTTTACCAAGTGATCAAAATATAAATAAATTCTAATCGCTAGGGCTAACTTTCCTTGTTGGGTTATTGTTTCTTAGGGATAGCATGTCTGTACTTTAATATGTAATTATTTATCTCTAATTTATTGTATATTTGATGTATTATGAAATGTTCAAGTAAGAACTTTGTATTTTTTATCTTTGTTTTATATCTGTTTATATTGCATTGTTATTGTAATGGTCTTTTGACTGAACAATAATACATTTAAACTGAAACAAGCTAAGGTATATGGTGACAATTTACTTTTTCTTTCTCTTTCACAATCTGGTCTTCAAAAGAAATTAAATTGTTTGGCTAGGGAATCACAAAAATTGTCACTGACAATTAACAGTAATGAGAGTCAGGTAATGATTTTTGGTAAGAGGAATTCATCCCCAAATTGGAAATGGAAACTTGGAGATTCAGTAATACATATGATGAATAAATATGTTTATTAAGGGTTTAGAGTTTCCTCCAATGGTTCATGGTGCTCTCATGTTGCTAGTGTTAGAACTAAAAAACAAACAAACAAAAAACTCTTTGGGTAAAACAAAATGTAACTATAAATATGGTGGCAATAGTATTAGACAACTGATCAAAATAATTTATTCAAAATTAAATCTGCAAGCACTTTTTGCTGTGGAAATTTAGGTGCCATACATGATTTAAGCAATATTATACCATGGACCTTGGACAACAACAAATCAGAACGGCTGACTGGCACCTTACCACCGTTGTAAATCCTCTGATAATCACCACAAAAGGTGCCAGCCAGCCGCATCTCTTAAAAATCATTCAACCCGGGAAATTCAAACCAGAGATCTGCCATGTTGAAACGCTCGCTAACCAGTGGTCTCCAATTCCCATGACATCCTATTAAGCAAAGCACATCGCGTAACCCCCCCCCGAAAGTGGATCTGCACTTTAAAAAAAAAAACACAACACGCTGGAATATATTTTCCCCGTAACCGCTGAAACTGCACCCACCTCACCTCAGTGTCTGCTCCGGTGCTGTCTGCCTTCCATCCTGCCATAGGACTCCCACTGCATATCTCGGTTCCCTCGTCACTGTCTCCGGTCCTCTCTGTGTCTGCCCTCATTAGTTTACCAGGCTACCTCACTCCTCCATATTAAAAAAATATATGTATATTTAAAAACATAACTTCGCTCACTTCCTGCACCAAAGCAATCAGAAACACGCTGTGCTGTGTGACCACGGCGAGGCGGCAGTCGTGATAGTCATTCTCGCAGGCGGGCTCATCAGTTCCAGTCTCTGCAGCAAGCAGTTTGAATTCAGTGCTTCTCAACAGCTCATATGAATCAGCTAGGGACTGAATCAGCTAGGGACTATTTTCTTTTGTGCAACAATATTTCTTAATAAAATGCATTTGTTTACACAGGAAAAAATAAAATAAATTAATTTCAACTTAAACTGTATCAAGATGTCATGGCATAATCGCAATAAGCCACTTGGGGGTATGGGTTATCAAGGGATTTACCACGGCAGCTGAGGATTTACCCACTCGGCTGCGCCTCGTGGGCAAACCACACCAGCCGTGGTACATCCCCTGATAACCCACACCCCTTCGTGGCTTATTGCTTAAATGCCCAACAGGGTGTGTGTCGTGCTGGGACAACTTCATGCCTCAGGTGGCTGGGCACAAGGTCACAGGCCGAGTGTGTCCAACAACTGAGGCGTGATGTTATCCCAAACGACACACACCCTGGAGGGCATTATTGCTGTAATACAATGGCTCATTGTTATATATAAAATAAAAAAAATACTTTTAAAGAATGTTTTTATTAGTGTGGAAAAATATTTTTGTTTCTTAAGAGGAGATGCAAAAAAAGAGGATCAGCAAAAATTACGAGACTAGCCATAGGAGCAGACCCATGATGTTGTGCTGGGATAACATCACCGCTCCAGCCCAATACTGACCAATCAGAGTCCAGGAAATGTTTTTGCCATTGTATAATTCAAGATTGAATAAGTCTGTCTCTTTGTCCTAGATTACAGCTGAACGTGGGTTAGACAGTTACAACACTCTGGCTGATTCCTTAGTCCTGGACTATTGGGTTAAGTGTACAAAAGCCTCACCTGGAAGTTTTTTTATATGCTACTCTTGAAGAGAAAGAAAATTGGAGGATGTTAGAGTGCAGAAGTTCACCTTAGTTATCATATGTGCATTCCCTATTAAAAGACGATCATCTTATGTATCTTCAAAACTACTGATGGGTCATGTGATGCTGAGGAAGGGATAGGACGTGTTCATAGGAACTCCATTCCTACACTGACTTAATTCAGCAAAAACACCCAATATTTTTACAGCTCAGCTTCAGCTAACAAAATATATCTCAACTAGAAGAACTCAGTTGCTGTTCCGAGAGCAGATGGAGACGGGCTTACTTCTAAATATGACAAGCCAACAGTCAGACGCGGAGGCCCTACAAGAATCAGAGGTCAAGCGCCCTCGTCACAGCTCGTCTCCCCAATCAACTCCAGAGGAACTCTTGTCTTCTCACATATATGCAGAACTTACTACCATTAAGGAGGCTCTGCCGAAATTAATCGAGGATGTTGCTGATTTTAAACCAGCACTTACGCAACTAGCTCAAAGAGTGACTGACACAGAAGCCAGGGTAGCTTCGGTGGAGTGAAAACAGGACAAGATGGAGCCCAAGGTAGTGGAGTTTAAGAGGAGCCTTACTAAATTAGAGGATCATTTGGATGATCTCGAGGGGAAAAATAGGAGGAATAATCTGGTGCTGTTGGGTCTTCCCGAGGGAGAAGAGGGACCTAACACTATACAATTTCTCCAATGGCTCTTGAAAAAGACAGTGGGCCCTTCCCCCAGTGGTACAGAATTTGTCATAGAGAGAGCCCCCAGATCACTCAGGGCTAAACCCCCTCTGTCTGACCAGCCTAGGCTGATCATCTTTAAATTGCTCAACTATCTGGATCGGGATTTCATTTACAAGGAAGCCAGGAAGTTATCGGCTATTCTCTGGGAGGGCAAAAAGTTGAGATTGGTACCAGACTTAACGCTAAAAACCCACCAGCTATGTGCTTCTTTTTGGCCCATAACATCGAAGCTATGGACAGCAGGCATATGCCATCACCTTTTATACCCTGCCCGATTGGAAGTCACTCTTTCTGAAGGAGCCAAGTGCTTTGATTCAGTGGAGGTAGCCTTGAAGATGCTGCAAAAAAGTCATCCTAATTTATTTCCCAAATGAGAAGGGAGACATCCTATTTAAGCACTCGGGACAAAAGTGACAGCAAGATATGTTATGTTGAGATGAGATAGCCCATTTGCATGCTGTCTAGCCTTCCCCTCACTTCCCTTTTCTTTGTCTGGCATGGAGCAAAGAAGATTACCACTGGGACTGTTAAGAAACATAAAGTAGTGATACTGAGTCAACATGTTGTGGCATTTAAAAGTTTAACTTCCTCTTAATTTCATCTAACATTATTCTGTGAGGGAGTTCTTGTGTTACTTGTTGTTTGTTTTATCCACTAGATGGTGCCACAATGGCATGTTATTAATAGGCACTTCAATCATAGGCAGTGACACTAGGAGTATATTAAAATACTGCCTTTATTTTCCTCCTTTTAAGCCTATGCTAAAAAGTTTACAGTCCAATGCTGTGCTAAGTTCAATGTTGCAACAATGTTTACTCCAGTTGGAAAGTTTTTTGTTTTATTAATTTTCTCTCTAAAGCTGATAATCTAGGTGCTTAATATAAGATGATTTCCAGAACCCTAGCTGCTCCTACACTTAGAGGGGGGATTGCTGTACATTATTTAAGATAAGGAGGGTGTGTAAGTTTATTCACTTCTGCTTTTTTCAGTAGATAGTTCGGGGAATGGAAGCTTGCTCTCCCTTTAAGAGTATCATGGTCCAGGATATAGGGAGTGGGCTTAGGGCCCGAGTTACTAGGATTGTATATAGTTTAACATTTTTTTTACCTTTTCTTTCTTTAGTTCATCTATGGGACAAAGTATGGGCAGATCATATTTTTTGGGTGGAAGGGGGAGTGGATGCACAGCCCCTTAAAGTATTTGTACAACTTGGTATGACCATCTTATAATTTATGGTTAACACCCTGAATATTATTTCATGGAATATTAAGGGAGAGAGGGATAATAACAAGAAATATGTAATATTAAACCACCTTGCTAAATTTGACCCTATGATAGTGTTCCTTCAGGAAACACACATGCTCCCAGAACAGATAAAGTTCCTTAAAAAGTGTTGGGTAGTACAGGCCTTCAGAGAGGGTTTCAGCCCTCGTAAGCGGGGTGTAGCCCTGCTGATACCAAAAGGATTACCCTTTACTCCAGTCGATACTGTTAGTGACCCAGAGGGAAGGTTTATCTTCATTTTTGGTAAACTGGGAAACACCGGCATAGTATTGGGGTCAATGTATGGCCCCAACTCTTAAACCCCTTCCTTTTTTCACTCAACTAGCCTTGGTATTGGCTCCCTTTCTCCAATACCCATTTATAATAGGAGATGATTGGAATTTAGTACAATCAAGCGATCTGGATCGTACATATCACAGAGGGGCAGGATCCTCTTCAGCCCAGAGGGCATTGGGCGAATTTATCTCCTCACTAGGTCTAATAGATCCATGAAGACTATCCTATCCTTCAACTAGAGAATTCACTTTTTACTCCCATGTGCATAAAAGTTTTCTCGCATTGATTACTTTCTGGTTAGTCAACAGTTAATCCCCTTTATCATTGATTCGCAAATACATGTTCAGGTAATTCCTGACCACTCATTAATTGCAGCCCAATTAGATCTACCCAACGTTCCCTTCAGGCCCCATACATGGTCATTAAACAATAATTTGTTAAAAGACAAACAAATAATTTCTAGGTTAAAACAATTCTTGCAGGACTCCATTCAAGCTAATTACAACTCAGTCCCTGCAGTGGATCTGATCTGGGCAGTTTTAAAAGCTACATAGAGGGGGGAATTTACATGTACTGCTATGGTTTTAAAAAAGAAAAAATTATACCAAACTAATCTATGTCTGGAGAGAATTAGAAATCTTGAAATTAAAGGGTTGGACAACCTCTCATTTGCAGAAGAACAAGAACTTATTCGGCTAAGAGCCCACTATGCTAGTATTTTATTGGAGAAAGTAGAAAGATCATCGTCCTTAATAAAAGCTTCATATTTTGGCCAGGGTAACAAAGCTAGTAAGTTATTAGGCTGGCAATTAAAACAATGGGCAGCATCAAAATGGATTGCAACCATTAAACACCCACACACAGGCTCCTTGGTGCCTAACCCACTGGAAATGCTAACTCTATTTAGAGAGTATTACCAGTCCTTATACTCCCCTTACTCTTTGACTGATGCCCAATATAAAGCAATGTTAGCTTTTCTAATTAGAGCAGACTTGCCTACCCTTTCAGGAGATAACCAGACTCATCTGACAGCACCAGTCACTGTCAAAGAAATCTCGGTAGTGATTAATTATTTAAAACCAGACAAGGTACCAGGCCCCGATGTCTTCTCGGGCCTGTTCTATAAAACTTTTAAAAGGTATCTCCTTCCCTTGTTGTTACAGCTTTATACTTACTGGAGGTCTTTCCCAGTCAAGGACCCTTTATTATTTGAAGTGAGAATAATTTTCCTTCCCAAACCAGGGAATGATCCTATGGTGATTGGTAATTACCACCCTATTTCCTTGCATAATGTTGACATCAAACTCTATGCAAAAATTCTGGTCAACAGGCTAGCAGGAATGTGGACGAGTTTGTTGGGCCCAGAACAGGCAGGGTTTGTGGCTGGGTGCACCTCATCAGATCATTTTAGGAAATTACACCATCTTGTTTCTGCATCCAGAGACCCCAATCTTGAAGCTGTCTTGGTTTCCCTGGATGCAGAAAAAGCATTTGACAGGGTGGAGCAGATGTACTTGTTTGCTGCCCTTTCCAAATTCGGTATTCCACAGCCCTTTATTGACCAAATTTGAGTCTTGTATCTATGTCCATCAGCAAGGTTACTGTGTAATAATCACCTTTCAGATCCCTTTCCACTCTGTTGTGGAACTCGGCAGGGGTGCCCCTCTCTCCCTACTTGTTTAACTTGTATATAGAACCTTTAGCTAGAGTTCTCAACCTAAAACAGGGGATAAGGGGCATGCAATTGGAACATTTGGAACTTAAGTTATCTCTGTCCACAGATGATTTACTTCTGCACATTTCCAATAGCAGGCAATCTCTGCCCCTTGCCCTCCATGTTATATCTCAATTTAGTGAATTTTCAGGATACAAGCTCAACAAAAATAAAACTATGATATATTCCCTATCCCCTCTAGTTACGAGGGACCAAATTGAAAGCATGGGTCTCCAATGAGAAAATGAAAATCTAGCTTATTTAGGCATCACAATTACTAAAGAAATAAATAAACTCAATGAACTTAATTTGGACCCCTTGATAAAATCGACAAAGGAAGACCTGGCCAGGTGGAAAAATTGACTGTTATCTTTTTGGGGACGGTCAAATGTTTTGAAAATGGTCATTTTGCCCAGGTTTTTTTAACCCCCTAAATAACCTTAATATATATCTTCCCAAATCTCTCTTTTCGTCTCTCCAAAGAATATGCTCAGATTTTCTTTGGAATGGGAAGTCTCCACAAAGGGCTTATGGGAAACTTACTTGCCCTAGAGCATTGGGGGGTTACAATTACCAGATTTTTACATTTCTTATTTGGCAATTCATGCTAACAGATTTCTGCATTGGTTTACTCCTAAGTCAAATATTCCAGAAAGTCCCTCATGGTTACAATTGGATATTCAGCAAGCAAACTCCTGCAATCTCACTTTGACTGCACTGTTGTATAACCCATGGTCAAATATCCCATTAAAGCTGAGAGATTCCCCAATCAGGTGGAATGTGAAAGCCTCACAACAATTATGTGCCTTGCTCCAGATTCACCCCAAAAAGGATTTGAGGCAACCTCTGCTAAATAACCCAAACGTAAAAGTAGCTAAGAAAACTATAAATACCCGGCTCTGGGGATACCACTTTGATTTATGTTTAAAAGACTGAGGAAAATTCAGTTCAGCATTCTCCACAATATTTATTACACACCTAGTAAATTATATCGGATGGGCAGGTTGTCCTCTGTGGAATGCAAGGATTGTGGATCCGACTTTGCTACACTACATCATAAGCTTAGTCATGCTCCAAGATCTCAAAATTTTTGGATATGATCAAAAAACGCATAGCACCCTTTTTAAAAATTTCTTCCTACTTCAATGAGGGTACCTGCCTCTTAGGAATGTATTCGTCTATCCCCACATTCTCTCAAAAAGTTCACTTTGCCTTTGTTTCCATGGTTACAAAGTTGCTAATTCTAAGACATTTTTTTTTCTTCTTTCCTTTCTTTAGTTTATGATTATTAGACATGGAACATTTGTTTGTTTAGTTATAATGTTGGAAAGAGGCATGGGAACCATCTTTTGGAGAATGGTGGGCTGAATTTCTTACCACTCTGAATGCAGAAAGATGTGTGGCTAGGATCTCTCACTCCTGGGGAAAATTCCAGGAATATTGGGGAGGTTTTTTCCTCAATTCTTAAAGGCAAATTTGGGTATTGAACCAGCTCCCAACTTTCTCCTCCTTCATCCTTTTATATTTTTTTTCTCTCATACCTTTATCCCTCTTTGGTTCTTCAACCTCACGACTACTTTTAGTTATTATCGTTTCTTCTCTTCTCTTCTCTTCTCTTCTCTTCTCTTCTCTTCTCTTCTCTTCTCTTCTCTTCTCTTCTCCTCTCCTCTCCTTCTTTTTCTTCCCTAGTTTGGTTGTGCCTAAGCCTCAAGAGGGTTCAATGCATCATGCTTCTATCCCTTTTATGCAAAGCTGGGTCAAAGGAGGCTGTGTGTGCTGAAGGATGGGGTAGGGATGGGTGGGTATATAGGACATTTCCCTCCCCCCTTTTTTTTTTCTTCTTTCCTTTCTTTAGTTTATGATTATTAGACATGGAACATTTGTTTGTTTAGTTATAATGTTGGAAATTGTCCTTTTTGTCTTGTACTTGGTTAAACCTTGCATTAAAATAAAGTTATTTGCAAAAAAAAATACTTTAAAAGGGGAATTTCCATTACTCTGAAATACAGCAAATTTATTAAGAACAAAGTTAAAATCCATTGCCAAGGTAAGGATCTGGATGCTATTTCAAGGTCCAGATTCTTTATTAGTGACATTGCAGAGGGGCTGGATATAAAGGTCTGCCTGTCTGGAGATGACACTAAAATCTGCAACAGGGTAACTACTCGGGGGGGGGGGTGCTGAAAAAATGAGATGGGATCTGAAAAAGTTTGAGGAGTGGTCAAGGGCATGGCATCTCGGCTCCAATGCAAAAAAGTGCAAAACCATACACTTGGGGCACAGAGCTCTATGGGTGAAGTATGAGAAGTATTGACTACCACTTAATACTGAATACTCTCATCCTCTGTTAAGAAGAACACATTCAGAAGATGTTGCAAGATGGAAATGACTTCTTAAATCATTCCTGCCACTGCTATCTGTACGTTGTGCATCCCAGTAAAATGTTTCAACTGGGGATTGTGTATTGATTTTTGAATCTGAGAATGCTGCCTGCTTTTATCTAATATCACTGTAAATGGGAAAGCTTCACTACATACTCAGCTTCCTGTTTACAATGACATTAGATCAAAACAGACAGCAGAGTCTGGAGCAAGAACATAGTGCAGTGGGGGTGGGGGTGGGGTGGGGTGGAGGAAGCAACCACACTGTACTGAATGGAGAGGATGTGGAGAGATGTTCTTCAGCTTCAGTCAGTGGAAGGAGACAGCTGTGGTCCATTCACAGTCACATGCTTCCAGATCCCCTTTCGCAATGTAATAGAACTACACCATACATAGTTCTGGTTATGTAGCCGTAAAAAATAGGAACAAAAGTTGAAATTGCATCCAGGTTGTGTCCTACCATTAAAATGCTCTGCAGTTTAAATTTTAGCACCTCCTTCTTTTCTTTTTAATTCAAATTTTATTAACAAATTTTCACATTAAGAGGCAGTTAACATGAAAATAAGACAAGAAAACAGCAGCTTATTATGTTATAACTGCCCTTCCCCCCCCCACAGCAGTAACATATCAGTGTGTCACATAAATTCAAAGCCATTATACAGGAGTATACAAGGCTATTTGCTCTGGAGCACTGCTAAGTTTGAGCAGCTAAAGTTAGAGAATGAAGGGGATCCCATATTTGGGTATAAGCAGATAATCTGTTGTGAAGGCTAGCAATCGCCTTTTCCGTATGCAGGTTAGCAAGGATTTCATTCACCCATTCCTGTAATGTTGGAGTAGACTTGTCTTTCCAATGATGTAAAATAAGTTTCTTGACAGATAGAGCTATCATAGAAATATGAAACCTTCTCACTTTGATTCTAATAGAGGACATGTCCCTGAGAAGACAAACGTCAGGCATGAAGTGCTCCTGCAAACCCAGTATAGGATCTAGGGAAGCTTTGACAGAGTCCCACAAAAGGGAGATTTTGGGACAAGACCAAAATATGTGAAGGAGTGTTCCCTCCACTTGAGAACATCTAACACATATGTTTGAGTCCAACAAACCCCACTTCTTTAACTTAACCAGAGTATAATACATATTATGCAAAATATGATATTGCATAAGACGCAACCTATCTTGGGAGACAAATTTATGGCAGAACCTCCACAAAGCCTGCCAATTAGGTGAATATTGAGGAAGTAAGGAGCTCCAGAATCTCGTCAGTCCAGAAGAGTCCCATATCTTTTGTGAAACAAAACCTGATATAATTTGGATACAATACCCGAAGTCCCAAGTAGAGAAGAAAATTCTGGGATCAGGGCCCCAACTGTCTGATTGGGGGGGTACTACCAATCATTATTGAGAGTAGGTGTCTTATCTGTACTACTTTAAAATGTGAGAATGCCGGGATACTAAATTGCCGAATAAGATCACCAACAGACAACCATTGCCCCTCCTCATCTACAAAAGAAAATACTATCCCATAGCCCAACTGGGGCAACCAAGTGAGGGGAATCTGCTGCTTATTCATAGTGAAAGATGGGGAGTTCCAGATGGATTGGGCCAGATCTAACTGAGGGGTATATCGCAAGAAGGAGCAAAGTTGCACATATACCTTTAAAGAAGTAGTAACTATGGGACATTTCTCGGCAATATGCACCTGAGACATTTTTACATAGAACAAAGTTAGGGGATCCAGGTTCATGGCCCGAATTGAGTCTAACTCTATTCTAATCCATGTCGGCTGCACCTTTTCAGGGCCCGGATTTACCCATTTCAGACATTTTGCCAGATGGCTAGTCCAATAATATATAGCCAAATGGGGAATTTGCAGGCCCCCCTCAGATTTTGGAGCAGCCAGCTTATAGTAAGCCATTAGGGGTATTTGTCAGACCAGATAAACTTGGTAAAAATACCATGCAATTTCTTAAACCAGGATAACGGGATAAAAGCGTTGAGGAGAGATAAAGGGTAGAAAATTCTTGGGAAGATGTTCATCTTCATTATATTAATCTGGCTCAAAGTGAGATAGGGAGCTTAGACCATGTGTCAAGATCCTGAGTTATAAGCTGGGAAAGGGGCTCCAGATTTTCCCTAAACCATACCAAGGGGTTGCGAGTCAGTTTAATGCCCAGATATTTTAATGACCCAGGGGACCAACATAAACCTAAGGGGATAATATCAGTCTTGAATGTCTTGTGGTTTAAAGGGAAAAAGGAGCATTTGTTAGCATTTAGTTTATAGTTGGATAAGGCGCTGAATTTATCAATTTCACCCAGCAAAACCGGGATGGAAGATACCGGGTGAGATAAGTACACAAGGAGATCGTCTACATATGCAGTGATCTTAACCTCATGATGCCCCACCCAGATGCCTTGTATTTCTGCATTATTGAGAATATTTTGAATGCGAGGTTCAAGACACAGGATAAATAAAAGGGGAGAAAGGGGACAACCCTGTCTGGTACCTGAATGTAGCGAAAAGGACTTGGAAAATGCACCATTTCCAGAAATCCTTGCTGTAGGAGTTTTGTATAATGCTACGATCCAGGATATAAAGACAGGAGGAAACTGGAAGGCCTCAAGAACTAGGAACAAAAATTTCCAGTTCACGTGATCAAATGCCTTCTCAGCATCCAGGGAGACCAGCCCAGCGGGAAACGCAGCATCTCTGGAGACCGAGAAGACATGAGAAAGGGTACGTAAATGGTCAGATGATGAACGTCCCTTCATGAATCCAACCTGTGCCATACCTATTAGATCAGGGAGGACTACAGTTAACCTGCCGGCCAATATCTTCGAAAGGATTTTAATATCTTGATTTAAAAGAGATATGGGCCTGTAACTTTGAACTAATTCGGGATCCTTATCTGGTTTAGGGAGAAGAACAATCAGGGCTTCAAACAGGTAAGGGTCTGCCTCTACCCCAAATAAAATGTACTGAAATAGACAATAGAGTACTGGCAGTAAGAGGTCATGAAAAACTTTGTAAAATAGAGAGGAGAACCCATCCGGTCCCGGGACCTTGTCTGAAGGTAGCCCCCTAATAGCCTCGGAGATTTCCTCCTGGGATATGGGAGAAGCCAGAAAACCCTTGTGTTGCTCCGATAGGGAGGGAAAGTGGGAGACTCTTAAGCACTCCTCAAGAGTCCCAGGACAAGGAGGATTCTCCATGTCCCTGTACAATTTTTCATAAAATAAAACAAACTCCTGCACTATCTCAGTAGGGGATACTCTCAAAGACCCATCTGCCATAGCCTGAATTGGTGGGATCAATCTTGCAGATTCCTGTTGTTTTAAGCGCAATGCAAGCAGGCACCCTGCTTTCTCTCCCTGATCCGTATAACTGGCTCTGGTTCGGATTATAGCTAGTTCTGTATTTTCCCTTAACAACTCTAGATATCAATCTTTGACCACCAGGAGTCTCTTCTTGTCCTCATTAGAGGAGCTGACAGAGAGATTCACTTCAAGGGACCGAATTTGGGATAATAATGATAGTAGCTCTTCCTCCTGTACCCTTTTCCTTTTGGCCGCTATACTGATAAGAACCCCCCCTCATGTATGCTTTAAAGGCCCCCCATAAAATGTCTGGCTTTGCACTGTCTAATGGGTTAGATGAGAAGAAGAAGAACTCAATTTGCTCTCTTATAAGCTTACAATACTTGGCATCCTTCAGGAGCTGCTCATTGAGCTTCCGTCTGGTCTCCCTTTTAAGTGAATTAAGGAATGTCAGGTTACATACCACAAGGGAGTGGTCGGAAATAGGACCAGGTTGGATTGAAGTGGACTTGACCCCAGGCAAGAGACCCTGAGAGATAAATATGTAGTCAATGCGAGACTGCGAGCCATGCACCATTGAATTGAAAGTGAACTCCTTGGAATCAGGATGCAACATGCGCCAGACATCACAGAGCCTGCACTGATCTATCAAATCCTTAAGTGCCCTCTGCCCCAGGGACATTCCCCTCAGCCCGCTACCTGATCTATCCAGATTAGAATCTATGTCCTGGTTGAAGTCACACCCCATAATGATCCTAATGGGAAGCATTGGAAGCATAATAGATATCAGCCTCGTAAACAACCCCGGGTCATCAGTATTGGGTCCATATATACTACCAAGTAAAAGTGGCACTGATCAAAAAGTACCTTTGAGTAAGACAAATCTGCCCTGCCAGATCCTTGATAACCTGCGTGGAGATAAAGGGAATGCCTCTATTAATGATTAGCATGACCCCACAACTTTTAGTGGAGCCCTGAGCGTCAGAGACCTGACCCAGCTGTTGTCTCCTTAATTGTAAAGCTTCAGATTCTAGCAAATGAGATTCCTGCAGAAATGTTATCTGAGAACGCAAACAACTTAAATGTTTAAGCACCTGATATTGTTTGGATATTTTCCTGATCCCCTTAACATTCCAGGTAGCAAAAGTCACATCATTAGCCATCTAACTAAAATTAATGAGCTTAATAACCTCAGCCCTGTATGAGATTGTCGAGAAACATTCTACCAGATTCCAATTATTACTGCTGTATAGTTCTCCTTCCCCTGTCCCCTCCACAATTATCCCTTCCACCTCCCCCCTCAACATCTCCCCTTCCACTTCACGTAAAGCACACCAATTTAATAACACTCGGCCCCCTCTTGCTGTCACAAGCAACGTTTAGCACAGTACTGTGTTCCTTCCTCACTCCCGAGATAACCCCTCTGTCGCAAGCATCACGACAGTCCTCCCATATGAGTAAGTGACCTCAAATCCTGAGAAGAAAGAAGCGAAATTAAAGTACCTTAACAATCCCCAGTGGCTTACAACTGGTGTTAAGCCATAAACAAAAAGTATCTCATTTATGAGATCGTAAAATAGAGAGATAAGGCCCCTAGAGAAGCGTGACCAGGTACCAAGAGATCCCGAGAAATGAGAAGGGAAGTGGGTCTCCAGTGCCCTTATAGAGAGGACTCTTGCCACATAGTAGACCAGACGAGAAGTTGTACCGAAGGGAAAGGAAAATTGCCCTTTCAAACCAGAGTTCAGTGGCCTGCTTAACAAATAGGACCCCAACACCTTAGATCTGGTGCGTCAAGTTAGGTTTGGCTTCAGACATCGTTATGACAGCACCATTTCAGCCAAATGCCCAAAAGGACAAAATCGGGATATACGATGTCCCCAGCCAAAAACAGGGAGCACAACCACCAGGCGGTCAGCCCTTTGATTCCCCTATCATTGTGCTGGCTTTTCTGCATGCTGAGCTCCCTCTTGTGGATACAAAACCACCACACCGCATACATGCCTGAGAGCGGGGGGTTAGCCAACCACAGGCCCAAAACTCAGCCATTCTAAATATGAGATACTTCACGAACAATTCAAGATATTCCTTCCCTCATTTATAGAGGCCTGCTCATTTGGAAAAATTAAGATATGAGACACCCCTCTTCCCCCCAACTAGCAAAATAAACATTTTCACAAAACCCTGATCAAGATTACAGGCACAGTTCAAACAAACTAAGGCTTGAATGTCCCAAAGACTTGACCCTTCAACATATAGGTATGTCTTTTTAGATAACCGGAGTTTTCCAGAAGCAAACCGTCATTCCAGACGTCTTGAAAATAGCTAAATGACCGTTCCCACACAGCAACATGAGACTCCTTTCACCAGAAAAATAAGTCTTGTCATGGATCCCGGAATAGATCAGGCATAGCGAGCTTCAGGCCAGAGAGAGCAGCTTCAGGACCTTCATAGGTGAGCCAAGAACCATTTGCAAACACCTGCAGCCTGGCCGGGTACCCCATCCTGAACTTGAACCCTGTGCAATAATTTTACACACAATGGGGTGAAATGCTGTACGTTTCAGCCTTACTGATTCTGGCAAGACCTGAGCAATTCTCAGCTTGGAATTTTCCCAACGCACTTCTTGTAATGCTCTCACTTTTTCCAGAAAGTGTTGCCTTTCTAAAAAATTCAGGAAGCAGCATATAATGGGATGGGGGGGCAGCCCCTAGTGGTGGCTTAGGCTGTAATGATCTATGTGCTCACTCTATGGTGTATGCAGGACCGAAGGGAGATGGACCAGCAACCCGTTCCACCAGCTTTTGCATGAAAACCACTGCATTCTGGCTCTCTTCCCCTTCAGGTAGCCCTAAGATGACCACGTTGTTTCTGCGGCTGCGGCCCTCAAGGTCTTCTAGTTTGACCTCCACTCGGGAAAGCTTCTGCCTGATCACCGCTAATCCGGGGTCCACCTTGTCTAGGCAATGCTCCAGGGAGACTATGCAAGTGGTGTTATCCGAGGCCATCACTGAGACCTCATCCAGCTTTTTAGATAGGGCTTTCAGATCAGTCGCCATCTCTTTCACTTCCTCCCGAAAAGGCTTGAACTCTTCCAGGAACCTGCTTAAGGTTAGGGGTTCCTGCTCCATTGCTTGACTGAGATAATTGGGTCTATCAGGCCCACTTGATGCCCAGGATTTCTTTGGGGTCTTCTCGGGGGTGACTGGAGGTGTATGTTTTTGTGGGGCTTTTTTCATACAAGCCTCCATCAGTGCTCGAATCTTGCTCTTCAGAAGGTCTGGAGCTTTAGATAACTGGATCCTTGTAGAACAGAGGGTTTGAAATGGTTTCGGTGTCAGCAAATACCGATTATAAAATCAGGAGGCTGGAGCTACGTGGAGGAGCTGTTACTCAGCACTCTGCATCACGTGGTCTCCCCCAGCACCTCCTTCTTTCAGGTTGTGTGTGGCAGCTTCTGTGTACCCTCCTGAGTGACAGAAAACCCTCTTTTATTAAAAGGCAGGTGAAAGATAAAGGAGATTTAGTAACAGAGGCAGTAGCAGCACTAGTACTATAAGCTGCCCCCCCCCCCACACACACACACAGAAACACACACAAAAAAGCACACGAACCACACAGGCACCAAACTCTGATGATTTATGGTCAGCTACAATAGTAGAAAGGGGGGACAGACCCAACAAGGCTGGTACCTCATGCATACATTATCCTTGTTGTGCCTGAAGTCAAGAGATCCCATTGATGTAATACAGGTTCCAGAGAGTCCCCACAAAGCAAAACAGAATCCTCAATGCCTCCCTGTATGACTGTCACATAATAAGCTTAGCTAATCAGTAGTTCCAGTGCAACAAGAGTAGTGCATCATGTGTCCCATTCTGCTCACAGTTTGTTCTTAGCAGCAGTCCCTGCCAATGGTTTTCAAAAATGCCTGTTTATGTCAACATAGCTCTCACTATGCAGCCGGAAAAAAGCAAAGGGACAAATAGATTTAATTAACCATTTCTGAGATAATTACCAATTGACAGTGAAAATTAGTTTTGCATAATTGCTCAGATCCATAAGAAGTGACATATAATACTGTAGGCAAAGAGAAAGTCCAAATAGGGATCACTTTATCTATTGAACAGAAGCATCCAGCTCCCTTATTTTCCACATATAATGCAGGAATTATTTTCCTTAAAACTGATGCTCTAAAGAAAGGAAGTCAGTTTCAGTCTTAAACGTACTTAGTTTGAACCTTAAACATGCAGCCTCCTTCTCAACCTAAACCGAGCCTTCACATTAGTTTGGAGTTGGGTGGCATCAGAACTTGGACACAGGAGAAATATATTAAACATACGAACATATGAAGAAGCCAGCAGATGAAGGCCATTTGGACTATCTGGTCTGCTTGTTTTGCACGGTCAACAGCTTTAGCTAATGTCCCTGCCCTCCCTCCTCACTCCTCCCATCCTCCCTACCCATGATTCTTACCTTCTCCCATATGCCTATCCCAGCCCCTCTTAAAGCTGCCCACTGTCTTCAACAAGATTACCTCTTCTGGCAGCGCATTCCATGTGTCCACCACTCTCTCTGTAAAGAAGTGCTTCCTGACCTCCCTCCTAAACCTTCTACCCCTCAGCTTAAGACTGTGCCCACTCATGTTATGGTTGCCACTCAGCTTATAGAGACTCTCTTTATCAACCTTATTTATCCCTTTTAAGTATTTGAAGGTCCCCTCTCTCTCTTCTGTCTTCAAGGGAGTACATGTTCAGTGCTCTCAACCTCACCTCATATGCTTTACCCTGCTGACTGGCTATCATGTTTTTAGCCCTCCTCTGGACCTTCTCTAGCAGGTTAATGTCCTTTTTGAGGCGTGGTCACCAGTACTGAACTCCATACTTTAGATGCGGCCTTACCAGTGACCTTTACAAGGATATTATAATCTCCTCTCTCCTATTATTGATATGGATAGCTATGCATCCCAGCATCTTGTTTGCCTTTGCTGCTGCTTTCTTGCCCTGTGTAGAGTGCTTCAGGTCACTAGTGATCATCACTCCCTGGATGTTCTCCTATTCTGATGCAGATACTCAGACTCCACCCAGGTAGTACTCTGTCCTGGGATTCTTGGCTCTAATATGTATAGCTTTGCATTTCTTGGCATTGAAGCCAAGCTGCCAGATCCTGGACCACCTCCCCAGCTTTTTCAGATCTTCCTGTAGGCCCTGTATCCCTTCAGCTGTGTCCATTCTCCTGCAGAGCTTGGTGTCATCCACAAATAGGGACATTTTACCCTTAATGCCATCCCCAATGTCATTGATGAAGACACTGAACAACACCATCCTAAGCATCGAGCCATATAGGACCCCACTGGTGACCTCCCTGATGCCAGACAACTCTCCCCTCACAACCACCCTGTGGAATCTGTCCCAAAGCCAGTTTTCCACCAATCTGGCCATCTTTTCCCCAACCCCAAGATCCACCATCAACCTTTTGTGGGGCACAGAATCAAAGGTCTTGCTGAAATCAAGATAGAGGATGTCTACCGTTTGGCCCCTGTCCACTGTCTTGGTGACACAGTCGAAGAAGTCAATCAGATTTGTTTGACACAATCCCCCGCCATGAACCCAAGCTGCCTCGCATCCTGCAGACCATGCTTCTCTAGATATTTAACCGACCTCTCCTTTAGTATGGTCTCCATGAGCTTGTTCACAATTGAGGTCAGACTGACTGGTCTGTAATTCCCTGGGTCATCTTTGGGACTGCTTTTGTGGAGGGGCACTACATGTGCTGTTCTCCAGTCCTGCGGTGCCACGACTGACTCTAGTGAACAATTAAATGGGTCTGCCAGTGGCCCTGCCTGCTCTTCAGCCAGTTCCTTTAGCAGCCAGGTGATTTGTCCACCTTCAATGCCAGCAGCCCCTCCTTCACTCTATCCTCCTCTATCAATACATCTGAGTTCCCTTCCCCCCGCTCCTCTTTTCCCTCCTGAAGGCACTGGTCCATCCTTCTCTCTGGTGAATATGGAACAGAAGTATTATTTTAATATCTCTGCTTTTCCCCGATTATCCTCCACCCACTCCACCCCTTTCTTAAGCCTAACAATCCCTTCCTTCTTGACCCTTTTCTCACTCATATAGCAAAAGAAAGCCTTTTCCCCTTCTTAATTCCTTCAGCTATCTGCAGCTACTTCTGTGCCTTTGCTCACTGGAATACCTTACTTACCTCACTAGCCAACCTTAGGTGATTTTCCCTATCCACCTCTCTCTTGATCTTCCTAAATTTTCTATTAGCCAACCTCTTTTCTCTTACTGCCTTGGCAACCCCAGAACCCAGCTGGGCACTTTGGCCCTTATGTTCTTCCCGCTGAGCCTAACACACTCATCTGTGACAACCAGTATTCCTTCCTTAATGATGGACCACCTTTGGTCCAGCCCATATCTGCTCTGATGCCTGTCATATGGCTCCTTAGCACTTTGCCCATTTTTCTGAAGTCTGCCCTCCTGAAATCCAAGATTTTGGTCTTAGTCAGGATGCTTTTCTTGCTCATGTACAACTGGAACCACACTGTGCAATGGTCACTTCCACCTAGTGACTCCTTGACCATTATTTCCTGTATATGCTCCCCATTTGTGAGCACCAGATCAAGAATTGCCTCAGCTCTTGTTGGTTCAGTGACTCCCTGAGTCAGGAACCCATTCTGCAGTCCTTCCAGGATCATCTGACTCCTAGCATATGTTGTGGATGGTATGCTCCAGTCCACCTTGGGCAGGTTGAAGTCCCCTACAATTATCACCTTTCCCCATGGCTTACAATATTTTTGAGCTCAGTTCCCTTTCTCTCTCCTCATCCTGACTGGGTGGTATGTAAACCACCTCCAACCTCAGCTTTCTCCCTCTATTGGACCTTAACTGAACCTGTAATGCCCCTACCTCTTTTTCCTCTCACTCCTCCCTTGTGCAAGTTATTCCCTCCCTGATATAAACTGCTACCCCTCCCCCCTTCCTGACTACCCTGTGCCTCTTACATATTTTATATCCAGGGATTGCAAGGTCCCAGTCATGGTGTGATGTTTCCCAAGTCTTGGTTACTGCAGCTATGTCCACCCTCCTGTCTGCTAATAGTGTCTGCAGGTCATTCATCTTGTTTCCAAGACTCCTCGCATTCAGAGACACCATCCACCACCTAGAATCTGACCTTTTTTCTCTTCCCTCTATTCTTCTATTCACATTTATCCCATGTGCACCCCTTCACGTACTATTGTTATGTGTTCCTCATCCCTCCACCACCCTTTGCTGTGTTCTCGCCTCTTCCACCTCCTCCTTCCAGACCTCCAGACCTCTTCTATCACTGTATATGTGTGTGTGTGTGTGTGTGTGTGTGTGTGTGTGTGTGTATATATATATATATATATATATATATATATATATATATATATATATAGATATTATCACACACACCCACAAAAGCAAATCTCAGAATCATTTCAGGAGTTGGTCCCATGAATTTGTATTTATTTATTGAATTTTAACAAGTAAGGCCAACTGTAACCCAAATTCCCTTTTTTTCAGGAGTGACCCAGAGTTAATTACATAGAATGCCAAACAATATAGATTTTACAGAGACAGACAGTCAATGAAGTAATTAACTAGTTGTGCTAATTCAAATATATACCATAACAGGGAATAATATACACAAGGGTTCAGGAGATTAGTTGACAGGCTGAAACATATTAAACATTGAGGCAATAATTTAACAAAGATTCCTGAAGGGACCTGTAAATATAAGTAATTAAAGCATTTTTCTGGGGTTTCACAGGGCTTCATCCTAGAACCCCTCCTTTTTTCAGTCTTCCTCAATGACCTCCCCTTCACCTGTGCCAACTCACAAATACTCATGTATATAGATGACACAGTCATCTTCGCATCTGGTCCTTCCTCTGCAGCTGTAGAGAACCTGCTCCAGTGGGACTTCAACAATGTCCTCCACCAGTTCCTTTCTATCTAACTTCAAGTTAACACTAAAAAGACAGTCTCCATGACCTCTAGTACCAGTCAGAAACTAGTCAGACTCACTGCCTCCCCTGTCTTCACCACTCTAGATGGCTCCCCACCTGAAGTAGTTCAGTCCTATAAGTACCTTGGGTGTGGCTTGACAGTAATCTTGACTTCTCAGCCCACATTGATGCCATTCATGCCAAGCTCCATCCCAAGCTTGGTGCCCTCTATGATTACAAAGACTGCCTATCTCTACATGTCTGCAGGGAGCTGATTACCAAAACGGTACTCCCAGTCTTCAACTATGTGGATGTAGTATATGGCTCTGACCCCTCCACTTCCATCACCAGACTGGATACCCTCCTCAACTCCTTCTGCCATTTTTCATGTAACTCTCCTCCATGTGCACATCATTGCTCACTTTGTTCCTCCCTTTCCATCCTCCTTCTGCCATCTCCTCTCCTCCAGCGAGTACATATTGAGGTCCTTTAATCTCTCCTTATATATTTTCAGGTGCAAGCCCTGTACCATATTTGTCACCCTTCTCTGAACCGCCAACACCCTGTAAATGTCCTTATGAAGATGTAGCCTCCAGATCTGTACACAGTACTCTAGGTGAGGCCTCACTAGTGTTTCATACCATGGAATCACCACCTCCTTCCTTCTGTTAGTGATACCTCTGCCTATGCACCCCAGTATGCTACTGGCTCTCCCTGCAGCCTTTGTACACTGCTTTAGGTTGTCTGAAATGATAACCCCCAGATCTCTTTTCTTCCATGGTGACCATCAGAACCCCCCCCCATCCAGTAGCTCACTCCAGGGTTCCCTTGTCCCAGGTGCATTATTTTGCACTTCTTTGAATTAAACCTCAGCTGCCACACCTCAGACCACTCTTCAAGCTTCCCTAGATACCTCCTCATTTTCTCCACCCCTTCTAGAGTATCAACCCTGTTGCAGAAGTTGGTGTCGTCTGCAAACAGGCAGACCTCCCCCCCCAAAGCCTTTCTGCTTTGTCACTGATGAAGACATTAAACAGGCCTGGCCCAAGGACTGATCCTTGAGGCACCACGCTGGTCACCCCCCTCTCCCCAAACTGGATCCCATTTACCACCACCCTCTGCCTCCTGTCTATTAACCAGTTTCTTACCCAGTTTACCACCTTGTGACCCATGCCCAGACTACCTGTCTTGCCAACAAGCCTTTTATGTGGAACAGTGTTGAAGGCCTTGCTGAAATTGATGTAGGCGACATCCACCACTCCCCCCTGATTTATCTCCTTCATAATCCAATCAACAAAGTCTATTACATTCATTTGACATGATCTTCTTGCTGTGAATCCATTTTGCCTTGGATCATGTGCACCACTGGATTCCAAGTGTCCCACTACTCTTTCTTTAAGCAGTGCCTCCATGATTTTACCCACTAATGAGGTGAATCTGACTGACCTGTAGTTCCCTGCCTCCTCTCTGCCACCACTTTGTGAATAGGGACTACATGTGCCTCCTCCAGTCCTCTGGCACCACTACTGTGTTGAGTGACTCAGTGAACATGACTGCCAAAGGTGCTGCTAGCTCCATCCACAGCTCCCTTAATATCCTTGGACATATTCTATCTGGCCCCATAAATCTATCTCCACAGTAAATGGACTGGTGTTCACCCCCCCTTAGTATTTGTTGCCCAGTTGTGGTCCCTGACCATCCCCCTCTTCAGTGAATACTGAACAGAAGTATTTATTCAGTTTTTCCAACTTTTTCAGGTCTCGCTCTTTACACGCCCCTTCATCTCCTCTGAGCCTTACAATCCCCCCTTCCCCGGCTTTCTTTCTTTCGCCGATGTACCTATAGAATGTCTTGTCCCCTTTCTTCACTATCTGCACTAATCTTTCCTCAGTCTGTGCCTTTGTGCTTTTAACAGCCTTCCCCACTTGCCTTAGACACTTTAGGTACACCACCCTGTCTCCCTCCTTTTGAGCCTCCATACATTTCCTGAAACCCACCTTTTGGCCCTCACTTTGTCTGCCACATCTTTCAAGAACCATAGTGGTTTCCTCCTTTTCTTGCCTTTGTTTACTAACCCGATGCATTGGTTCATCACCTCCTGTATGGCTCCTTTTAGGTGTTCCCCTCTGCTCCTCGACTCCCTCTCCTACCTCCCTCCTCACTAGGGCTTCATTGATACATCACCCCATCTTAACAAAGTCCTTACTTCTGAAATCTGAGACCCTTGCCCTTGTGTGACTTGACTGTGTCCCTGTACCCATATTAAACCACACTATGTGGTGGTCGCTGGACCCCGATTGACCTTTTACCCAGATTTCTGTGATTCTGTCGCCACTGCTCAGTACTAGGTCCAGAATCACCCTGTCTCTGGTGGGATCAAGCACTAGCTACCTGAGGCCTGCCCCCTGTAGGGAATATAGGATGTCTTGGCTCCTGATTGAAGCAGCTCCTGGTGTAGTCCAGTCCATGTCTGGCATATTGAAATCACCCAGTAGCACAACTTCCCCTTTTGTTGCCATCTCGTGTATTTCATCCACTAGATCCCTATCCACTTCCTCCCCCTTTCCTGGAGGCCTATCAATTACCCTTGTGCAGATTGCTATGCCATTACCAGGCTCAAGGGTGACCCACAGTGCTTTGGCCTCCCCCTGTCAATGCTGTACATCCATTGCCTTTATGCTTTTTCTGATGTACAGTGCCACCCCCCCTTTTTTACTCCCCTTATCCTTCCTGAACAGTGCAAAACACAGTACATCTATGTCCCATCTATGATTAGCAGTGTACCAAGTCTCTTTTATTGCTGCTATGTCCAGGTCTGCCTCTACTAGCAAGGTCTACAGGTCTGGGATTTTATTTCCCAGGCTGCAGGCATTTGTAACCATAACCTTCCATGTTTTGCTGTCTAGCCTCCCTCTACTCCTGTTTTTTCTCACCTGCCCCCCCCCCCAGTTTTCTTTATGCTGCTTCAATTCCTCTGCTTTTCCCTTTATGCCTGGTTCAGGTGTTCCTGTCATCCACCCATCTTCCTGCTCCTCAGTTCTGGTTTCTCTGCCTTATGGGGGTGGGCTGCTTGAGTCCTTATGGGGGTGGGCTGCTATGGTATGATACGGGTGAATGCTTCTGGCCTGTAAAAGTGTGTTCCTATAAGTGCTTTTTCTATACAGGTCTGTCTGTATTCCTTCTGACCCATCTTTTTGAATAATTAGGTTTAGAAAATTAATTTGTGTGAGGCTGAAAGACAATGAAAAACACAGATTTAGATTACTGTTTTCCAAAAACTTTACAAAATCAAAAAGTTCATTTTCTGTTCCTGCCAGATCGTAAAGATGCCATCTATAAAAGCACTGATAGGAACACACTTTTACAGGCCAGAAGCAGTCACCCATATCATTCCACAGCAGGCATTCCAAAAGGGCAGTTTATTAGAGTCAAAAGAAACTGCAGTGAGAAGGTTGTTTATGAGAAAAGGATGAAAGACCTAGAAATCAGACTGAAGGAGAGAGAATACCCTTAAAAAGCCATTATCAGAGCTATAAAAGAAGTAGACAGGATGGAAAGGTCAGAGGTCATACGGAAAAAGACAGAGAGAAGAGAGAAAGGCCATTTAAGAATACATTTTGTGAGCACTTACAATGCCCAGTCTAACGAGATTAGTAACATGATCAAAAAACACTGGTACTTGGTAAGTCTGGACCCAGGTCTGAAGGATCTCATTACTACAATGCCCAGGATGGTACATAGGAAAGGCAGGAACTTGAAAGATATGCTGGTCTATTCAGTACAACCTAAGCAACAGCAGGCAAGATTGTGGCTACCAAAGAGACAAGATAGGTGCTACAGATGTGGGAACTGCAAATTTTGTAAATCCCTGATACAGACAAAAAGTTTCATGAACCCTAAAACAACAAGCATTTGTCAATGGCGAACGTTCGCTTGCAGGTATTTGCAGAGGTGTTTGGCACGTATGGTGGTTTACCGTAATGCCCAGTGCGATTGCTGGTATTTGCACAATAAATTTTCAGCATGACCTTTTTGTTACCCCCATTGTGAGCTACATGGCGGAAACACGTTTTGGGCAGGATGTGAAAATGACAGCTGTACTGCTCATAAGGAAGTGTGGTAAAGCAGCAATGTTGAGAAAATCTGGGTGGAAATATTGAAAATTTGCAAACCCTCTGACGTGCGTGGGAACTGTGCAATGCGCGCTTGTAAAACAGTCATTGTTAGGAATTTTTCACCAAATTGTCAACATTGGCATTTTAAAACCTCTGCTAATGAACAGTGTCACTGTGATTGTCTTACTGTGTGCCATACATTGATTTTGCACACCGACTGCGCCATTGTGCAGTACATGGGCGGAAACACGTTTTGAGCAGGATGTGAAAAATGACAGCTGTACTGCTCATAAGGAGGTGTGGTAAAATGGCAATGTTGAAAATCTGGAGTGCAAATATTGAAGATTCGCAAACTTACGGTGTGCATAGGAACTGCGCAACACATGCTCGTAAAACAGTCATTTTTTGGAATTTTTGCACCAAATTTTCAACATAGCCATTTTAAGACCTCTGCTCATGAACAGTGTCACTGTGCTTTTCTTAATGTGTCCCATACATTGATTTCGCACACCGACTGCACCATTGTGCGCTACATGGGTGGAAACACGTTTTGGGTGAGATGTGAAAATGACAGCTGTACAAATCATAAGGAGGTGTGGTAAAATGGCAATGTTGAAAATCTGGAGTAGAAATATTGAAAATTCACAAACCTACGAGCGTGCAAAGGAACTGCGCAACGCACGCTCATTAAAACAGTCATTTTGGAATTTTGCACAGAATTTTCAACATGGGGTTTTGGGACCCCTTCTCCTGAATGATATACTGTCACGGCCCTATTCAGGCCCGAAGGGTGATTTCGCACAGTGACTGTGCAGTGACTGTGAAATCACCCTTCGGGCCCAAATAACGCCATGACACTGACATCATTCATGAGAAGGAGTCCCAAAAACCCCATGTTGAAAATTTGGTGCAAAAATTCCAAAAAATGCCTGAGATATGCAATAAAGTTGAAAACCCCCTATCTAGCCCATTATACAGCTTACCGGCATTTCCTCAATTCGCGGTCGGCTTTTGAAGAGTGCAGAGCGTGTTCCTGGTCACGAAGATCAGCGCTGAGCTCTGGAGTAGTACTTGGGTATGGGGTGTGGGGAGGCTAGATGCGCACTGGGTGGAGTGCGGGTTGTGGGAGGGGACTGGGAGATCGCGCCGTGGAACCATTTTCGATTTACAGGAACAAAAAAAAAACAGATGGCGTGGGATGTCTGCCACGCTGGGGTGAGCTCCCAGCATGGCAGAAGATGGCTGGGGGCCAAGGGCCGATGGAGATTGGGCACCCCGTCGGAAAACTATCTTCCACGTTTGCCACACTGGGATTGACTCCCAAGCGTGGCAGCAGGATGCTGGGGGGCTGTGGAGCCCGGAGGGATTGAGCACCCCATTGGCAAACGACGTTTGCCAGCTGTAGTGAGCTCCCAGCATGCACCAATGCTTTGGGGGTGGCGTGGCAGCGGGGAGGCGTGACACTGGGGGGTGGCGTGACGGGTGCAGTATGACAGCAGTGGTTTTCTTTGAGCGAAGACCACGCTGTCATACAGAGCTCCGCACCCATTGGTGCAGGACTGCCACGCCTGCTCAGCAGAACACTGGATTGCAAGGGAGGCACACCTCCAAAATGTGTTACTCTCCCAAAACGTTACTTGCACATGCGCGCAAGCGAATGTAAAAAGGGAAACTAAAGTAAGAGGGTTCATGACTTGTGCAATCAAAAGGGTAATCTATATGACTACCTGCTCATGTGCATGTTTCTACATAGGAAAAACAAAAAGAAAACTAAAAGAAAAAGTGGGGGAACATTTGAGGGCAATAAGCAATAATGACCAGAAAAATGCACTTACAGATCATAAGGGAAGAGTTGTGAACCCAAAGGAACATACCTGCTCATTTTTGGGCATAGAGAAGACCATAAGGAGCCCGGGGGTGACTACAATAATGTTCTATTAAAAAGAGAACAATATTGGATCTTCGCCACAGGAGGATCCAAGAAACCAGGTTTAATTGAAAGAATTGACCTTAAACGTTTTTAAAAAAAAATGACCCCTTCTCCCAGCATTTGTGTGAATAAAGACAATAAGAGAGAGAGATATGTAATGCTGTATATTGAAAGTGCATGCAGAACAGAATGGCTCCTTTCATGTTCACTGATGCGCTAATTCCTTTTTATGTCTGTTTTTTATAGATGTTTTCTCTACATTTGACTGCTAAGTGGATCCTCTTGCAAAACCATGCTGTAATAAGAGGAGGACACTGGTGCACATAACAGAAGTGGTAAAAATAAAGAAAAACAGAAATATGGAAGCTATTTCACTACTGATTAGAAGTGCAACCAAGTAAAAGTTTTTTTACAAATTAGATTGTAATTTAAAGCTATTTAAATAAAAAGCCATGCGAGTAACTGAATACATGTACTAGCTATTTGGAGATTGCAGTAGCCAGTTCTAGAAAGGTTCCATTCATGACACATGGCAAAAAAATAACCATGTTTTTAAAGAGAAATAACAAATTGTTTCTAAGTGTTTTCAAATATTATATCTGCACTATCAGCTTAACCACATTGTATTTAACCATTGTTGGTGTGTTGGCATGTTATTCTCATGACTAAGTGCTGGGGAAGGTGAAATGCGTCAGGAGTCAGTGCGTTGCTGTAGGAGGGGAAAGCATGCATAGAAGTGGAAGCAATGTGCACTTTTGAAGTAAAGTTAAGCACGGTTAGCACTTTAAAGAAGGACTTGCTTCCTTCTTTTTTGAATATTTGCACTTTGGCAACCTTGCTTCAAAACTGCGAGTAGCCAGTACTGACATCTATAATTCTCTGATATCTACTTGTTTACCAGCCAAGCACCACACCCTGGTGCAGGCCCGAAAAACTTTTCTTCATTTTATTTTATTTATTTATTGAAGTCTTGGAATTACAACCCATTGAGTCAATCTCTTTTGCAAAGGCTCCACGTCAGATTTACAAACAGGTTGCAAAAAAATTACAGGAGATTAATACAGTACATTATACATAGGATACGATTATGCTAGCAATACAGTTCATTATACATAAGTGCATCATTAATTAGGTGAAGTGCATGGCAAAGAAACAAGACACGATGAGAAGATTTGAAACAGACAGGATGCGAAACATTAATTAGTTAATTAAGCCAGAGATGGATGCACAACAGAAGTGGGATATCATTAAGCTTGGTCTGAGGGAGGCTACCAAGGCATGTACCAGGACTCTGAGCAAGAGAAGCAGGGCAAAGAAGCCATGTTGGCAGAACAAGAAAGTGCTAGAGGGGGTTAGGGCTAAGAGAGCAGCTTTTCAAATCTTCAAGAGGACTGGAAGGGGGGAGGACAGGGAGATGTATGTGAAGAGGTCCCAGGAGGCAAGCAAGCTTGTAAAAAAGGCCAAGGCCTCCAGAGAGCTGAGGTTGGCTCAAGGCATTAGGGTAGGGGAGAAGGATGTTTTTAGATACATTAGGGGAAAGAGGAGCTGCAGGGACCAAATAGTAAAGATCACACATGATGGGGTGGGTGGAGAGGTGGGTGGAACAGGTAGAAGCCTTAAATGATTATTTCCTTTCTGTGTTCATGAAGGAGGAGGGCGGTCAACTACCACCATGGACTGGGAAGGTGGGGAAAAGGGGGGGAAGGGTTGACTGATGGGGAGATTTTGGAGAGCAGGGCATTAGAGAGTCTGAGGGCCCTAAGGGTGGACAAGGCACCAGGTCCTAATGACATTCACCCACGGGTGATGAGGGAGATGGCGGAGGTGTTGGCTGGGCCACTGGTGGACCTGTTCACCACCTCCCTGGACACAGGTTGCATACCACAGGGCTTTAGGATTGCACATGTGGTGCCTATTTACAAAAGCAGCCCTAAAGACAACCTAGGTAATTATAGACCTGTTAGTCTCACTTCTATTGCTGGCAAACTTATGGAAGCGATCCTAAAGGAGCGACTGGTGATCTTTCTGGAGGTTAATAAGCTGCAGGATGTGCAACAGCATGAGTTCATCTTGGGGAGATCCTGCTAGACCAATCTATTGTAGTACTATGACTGGGTGACAAGGTAGCTGGATAGGGGCCATGCAGTGGATGTACTGTAGTTGGACTTCAGCAAGGCCTTTGATTCACTGCCTCATGGGTAGCTGGGGGGAAAGCTGGAATATGTGGAGGTGGGTGAAAAGATGGTAAACTGGATCACAAACTGGCTGAAGGGGAAGCAGCAATGGGTGGTGGTGGTGGTGGGGACTCTCATCCCCAAAGATGGTGATGAGCGGAGTGCTGCAGAACTCTCTGCTGGGTCTGGTGCTGTTTGGGCTATTCTTATCAGATATCTTACATGGGGTTAGGATTAGGATCAGCCTGTTCATGGATGATATCAAGATGGGGGCGGTAGTGATGACTTAGAAGGGTGGCAAGGGCTACACAGGGACCTATACAAGCTGGGGGAGTGGTCGAAAAGAAAGTAGTTGGGCTCAATGCATAGAAGTGCAAAGTTATGTACTTCAGGGCAAAGAACCCGATGGGGGAATATTGGTTGAGAGGGGTTCGGCTGGGGGTCACTGAGGAACAGAATGACCTAGGGGTGCTGGTAACTGAGAGCATGAACCACTCTGCTAAGTGCAGGAAGGCAGCAGCTAAGGCTAACAAGATGCTAGGGTGTATTGCAAGAGGATTCTCATCCAGACATAAGGACATCATCCTGCCCCTGCTCAGGTAATTGGTCAGGCCGCAGTTAGAGTTCTGCTTGCAGTACTGGAGTCTGTATCTGAAGAAGGATATAAGGCTGCTAGAGGGGGTGCACCACAGGGTGATGAAGATGATACTGAGGATGGGTGACAAACTCTACCATGACAGACTAAGAGACTTGAGCTTGTATACCCTAGAGGAGAGGAGGGATCAGGGGGATATGATTGAAACTTTCAAGTACTTGAAGGTGATAAACAAATCTGGTGCAGAGGGGTTATTTAGACTGTGACAGGGTAGGGACACAAGGAGGCATGGGTTTTGATTGGAGGGAGGTAGACTTAGGAGAGAGATGCGGAGGCATTACTTCACAGAGAGGGTGGTGTCAAAATGGAACCCCCTGCCAGAGGAGATGGTTTCCTGCAGGACGGTGGGCAGTTTCAAAAGGGCATGGGACAGAGCACAGGTGGGATCTGATTAGGCAGATCTGACGTATCTCAGAAGATGGGAGGGGGGAAGGAGGGTGGGGCAGCTACACTATAGGGGCTAGCTGCACACTTGATCAGAGTTGATAGTTCATGAGGCTTGTTTCTGCTGGCACATTTGTATGTTCATATGTATGTTCATATGCACTTACCTTATTTATCATATAGCAGTCATCAGTTCCAGCAGCAAGACGTGTCTTCCATGGGGCAGTGGATCTTCACACTGGGATTTGTTCCAGTGAGTGAGGGTGTGTGTGGAGGTCTGGGGGGTGTGTGTGGGGTGGTGGGTGCTCAGTGGAAGACTGGGCTGGGGGTGTAGGGTTGCATCAGCAATGGAACTTTTTTTACAGATTAAAAAAAGACATTGAGGGGCAGTGTTCTTCTTTTCAGGCTCTGATGGACATCAGAGGGTGGGGGGAGGTCGTTGTGCCTAGACACCTCATTTAAATCAGCAATAACATGCATAAGGCTGAAACTAATCTAGCTAGCTGGGGTTCCCTGTCATAACTGCAACTGCAAAACAATGATCGCTATTATGGTAAGTATATATCGCTGAAAAGCAAATTGGGGATATACACATGCCAGCGAACACACATCTGGCAAGGAATCCAAGTGTTAATGTTGGGGGAGCTTCTCCCCACACCCCTCTTAATGATTATCAGCTCGGGAGTGCATGTCGGGAAGGGGGTGACACTTTGGATTCATATAAAAAAAAACACAACGGCAGTCAGCAGCAAGATTTTGCACCCGGTCCCCAGCACCTGCTGTGCCTGAGCTAGCCACCCTCACCACCACACCACACCACATGGCTAGCTCATCTGCAGCAGGCACACTACACCCTCACAAACCCTCTTCCTTATCCCTCCCCTTCCCTGTGTTATATTCCCCTTCTGGTCGCCCTACTATAGGATCACCTTCGCATAGGTCTCTACCCTTGTAGGGTAGCCCATTAGATAGTGTTGAATATGAGGACTGTTTCTGACAGTCACTCATATTCATTCGCTATCCTCACTGGATACCGATAGCCAGAGAATGTAGACTAGCAATTTTTGCACTAACTATTGAGCCACCTAACTGCATTTTCTAATTCTTGTGATACACACACACTGACTAATACATAAACACATATACTGTATGCATATATACTCCAGCATAACATAGCAGTGCACTGTCTACAGACATTTTTACAGATAAAAACAGACATTGAGGGCCTGTTTTCTTCTTTTTAGGCTCTGAGGTAAATTAGAGGGTGGGGGGTTGCCACTAGACACCTCGTTTAAATCAGCAATGACATGCATAAGGCTGAAACTGATCTAGATTGTGGGGGGGTGTAGAGTAGCAATTTTTTGCACTAACCACTGTGGGTTCCAACCAGAACGTGCCAACGTTTCGGTGCCATGCCATTAGGGTGCCAGTCAGCAATGTGGCCCCCACAACCCTCCCCCAACTATTGATACCATCTCTGGGGGGGAAGACCTCAGGGAGGAGCTGGTGAATCCTGATTATGGTGCCTTAATGGCTCGGCGCCCTAATGCCGGTGCCCTGAATGTCTGCAGTGACCACTGAGTCACCTAACTGCACTTTTTTTTTTTGTAAAATATTTTTATTAGACTTTATGCCAGAGACCAGCTTACAAAAGTAACAAACACAGGTATCACCATAATACATATAGTAAGACATCAGTATAATTGCAAATATTCCATCATAAATGGAGATACCCCAAGTAACACGTCATAGAGAGAAATACCCATAGGAAATATTCAAAGTTCAACCAATGCATGCAGCCTAAGGAGAAGCCTGGGGGGATAAATAAGCCAACAGGCATACTAGAACATGTGGGCTGGTGGGTGATATGCCCACCCTTCCCTCTGTAGGACACAACCCAGAAATAATTTGCAGAAACTCCATATTTTAAAGCATCAGAAAAACTGAAACATAAACTACCAAATGAGCTATATAGTAATAGTAGTAAAAATGTATTGATATGACAGACAATATTGTCAATACAATTAAAATGTTCGAAGCACATTCATTCCAGAAACCTTACATACAGTACATAATAATTTACATATACAAAAATAGGAGTATTTTTATAATAATACCCTCGACATTTTTCACAATTATCAATCAGTTTTGTTGTGCAATCTTTCTCTATAATAAGGTTGAGGTTGATAATTTTTATTGATCTTTCACACCAACATCTATTTTACCCACCTCAACTAGACACCAAATCATTATTCTCATACATAAGTCTGTATCATTTACTCTTCCCTACCCTTTTTATTAAATGTTTTTTTTTCCTTTCAAAGATACCCAAAAACTTCATCAAATTCTCCAATTCCCTAATATCAGTAATTTTAAGTAAACTATTCAATTGGAGATTAGGAGCCATATCCAAATTCCCCAATACATTTTCCATAAAAAACTGTCTCTCATATGCGTATAATGGGCATAGTATCAGAATGTGTAGCAAATTGTCCTCCCCTAATTTACATTCACAATAGCCTTTTTTCTGCTTGACAAATATGCCTCTCAGTTTCTGAGAATCAAAATATTCAAATCAAAATCTTGTTAAAGATTTCCTTTTTTTGAATCCTTAATTATTGTTAAATAAGGTTCTAATGCAAAATTTCTTTTTTCATTTTTTGCCAACCACTTACTAATTTTTACTTGTCTACTAGTTTCCATATCGTACTGTATAAAAACATCCTTGATTCTTCTTTTTATATATATTTCTATATCTTTTCTGGATATTATAAGGCTATTTGTCAAAGAATCCAGAAGGCCATATGGCTTTATGATTTTTTCTAGAGCACATAAACCTGGGCAAACAAACCCTTTATTACTATATACTAAGGATTCTTTAAGGCATATTCTGGGGAGTCTCTCTTCATTCATTCCGTAAACCTTAATCCAATAACATGCCATTCTCTGCACAATATTACACCTAGCAAGCAGTTGCCCCAATTCTAATCTAGTCAGGGCAGAAGATGCCCCCATGGGTAATCCTAATATTGTCTTATAAATTTTGTTTAATATCATTTCCAGACCCTTCGATTCCTTCTCATCCCCACCCCAAATGTCAGCCCCATATAAAATTTGGCTCCTTAATTTTGCATTGAGGACCCTAAGAAATCCCTTAACAGATTGACCCGCATATTGATAAGCAGATTTTTCTACCATTGGTACAAATTTCTTCATTTTATCCATTATATATTTTCTATGCAATTTCCATTTTAAATTGCTTGTAATGGTTACCCTCAAATAACAAAAACTCAGAACCCTATCTATAGTGTTGGAATCATGAGTGAACACAAGTCTTTCCCTTTCCTTATTAAAGTTCTATTACAAACCATATATTTTGTTTTTGTATAATTGATCTCTAATGCCATTACTTTACATTTATTCCCACATTTGTCAATACTTCTTTTTATTCCCAAATAGCTTGTAGATAGTAAAACGACATCATCTGCAAATGCCAAATATGGACAGCATCTATCCCCTATTTTTGGCATATGCAGTTCCTTGTCATACAAACTCAAAAGAATTTTATTTAAATACAAGTTAAACAATATAGGGGAAAGCACACACCCTTGTCTCAATCCCATGTTTGTACTAAATTCATTTGTCTTATCACCCTCTTTGTTATACCTTATACATGTCCAATTATCTGCATACAGTCTTTTTACTGCATCAGTCAATGCCTGGTCCATCCCATATTCTTCTAATACCCTCAACAATTTTTCTCTCTTGATTTTATCAAAAGCTGCTCTCAAATCAATGAAAATACAATACAACTTTTGTCTTTTTATATTAATACATTAATTAATTATATGGGATAGAACATAGAAACATAGAAACATAGATTTTGACAGCAGATAAGGACCACTTTGCCCACCCAGTCTGCCCATTTCCCTACCTAATGGATAAGCTGCAGATCCTAGTTAACCAGCAGCCTACTTCTTCCTACCCCAACCCCCTAGAATTGCCTTATGACTGTCCCATGCATGCTTGAATTCCACCACTGTTTTGACTCCACAACCTCCTCTGGAAGGCCATTCCATGCATCCACAACCCTCTCTGTGAAAATCCTTAAAGTACCTCTGACGCCCCCTCTATCTTCAAATTGTGCCCGTTGTTCTTGCACACCTCTTTTTGAAAGATGCTACCCTCTTGGATTTTGTTGATTCCCTTGAGGTACTTGAAAGTTTCTCTCTTGTCCCCCCCCCTTTCCTCGAGGCTATACATATTAAGCTCCTTAAGTCTCTCTTCATATGTCTTCCGGTGCAGACCCTGCACCATTTTAGTTGCCCTCCTCTGGACAGCTTCCATCCTGCCTATGTCTTTGCGGAGATTGGGTCTCCAGAACTGCACACAGTACTCCATATGATGTCTCACCAGCTGTCTGTACAGAGGCATAATAACTTCCTGTTTTCTACTGGTGATGCCTCTCCCTATGCATCCCAGTATCCCCCAGCCCTCCTTGCTGCCCTCTCACATTGCTTGCCCACCTTTAGGTCATCTGATATGACTACCCCAGGTCCCTTTCCATTTTGTTGTTGTTAGTATCTCACCCCATTGTGTACTCTTCCCTGGTTTTTGTTTCCCAGGTGCATTACCTTGCACTTCTTAGCATTGAGTCTAAGCTGCCATACATTTGACCATTCCTCTAACCTTGTCAGTCCTTCTCATCCTTTCCGCTCCACCTTGTGCATCAACTCTGTTGCAGATCTTTGTGTCATCTGCAAAGAGACATACTTTTCCTTCCAGTCCCTCTGCAATGTCGCTTATAAAGACATTGAAGAGGACCGGTCCTAATACTGAACCCTGCAGTACCCCACTAAGCTAACCCCCTTTCTTCAAGTGGACTCCATTTACTATTACTCTCTGTGTCCTTTTCTCCAGCCAATTCTTTACCCAGGCTGTCATCTTGGGACCCACTCCCAGGCTGGCTAACTTGTATATTAATCTTTGTGTGGGACTGTGTCAAATGCCTTGCTAAAGAGTCTAGGTAGGCCATGTCCACAGCCCCTCCCTGATCTACTACTTTGGTCACCCAGTCAAAGAAATCTATCAGATTTGTCTGGCATGACCTTCCCGCTGTGAATCCATGCTGCCTTGGGTCCTGTGCCCCTCTGGCCTCTAGATACTCAACAATTCTTTCCTTCAGAAGTGATTCCATCATTTTACCTACCACTGAGGTTAAACTAACAAAGCATTGATCAGCAGTAGAATGTCCTACCATTAATCCTGCCTGGGCCTCATCTATTATTTGAAACCATAATCCATGCCATAATCCTTTTTGTATTATTTTAGTGAAGATCTTTTCGGTATTGTCAATCAAACTAAATGGTCTATAGTCTTTTGAGTCATTTCTATCCCCCTTCTTGAAAATAGGTATTACTATATTTTCCTTCCATGTGTTAATTATTTCGCCCATCTTGACTATATAGTCAAACAACTTTTTTAATGCTGGAATCCATAGGTGTTCATCACTTAACATAATATCCACTGGTATGCCATCTGGCCCAGGTGCTTTATGACTTTTTGCTTCCATCAAAGCATTATAGATTTCATATTCCCTAATTTCCTGTTTGACAATATTCCATTTACCTTCTATCTCTTTTTGATCTTGTATGAAGGTATCAAAAAATAGTGATCTATAGTACTTTTCCCACACATGGGGTTCAATGTGACATTCTATATCTTCACTAAAATAACTACAGCCTCTTGCCACCATTCTCCAAAATTTTTTCTGATCATTTTGTTCAACTACATCTTCTAGTTCTTTCCATAGTCTAAATCTATGTTTATCTATTTTGCTTAACAATAGTTTATACTCTTTTTGAGCTTTAACTCATTGTATCCTATATTTTTGATCATTAGTTTTGTTAATTTGTCTTGCCAGTCTATTAACTGCCCTTTTTAACTCTTTACAGTATTTATCATACCACTGACTTCCTTCTCTTTTTTTCACACATATTGCTTTTTTATTAATTGTGCTAGATGTTTCATAGCTTCCTCATATTCCCTAATGACATCCATCCCTTCCATTTCCTCGGATATCTCCAGTAATATTTCTCTTATACCACTTTCCAATATAAGATTATTAGATTTTAAATTATCAATCAGATCCCATTGTATTCCTATTCTCGTCCCGAATAACTCTTTTCTTGCTTGAGGTAAGTCGCTCTTGTTTAATAAGTCAAACTTGACCTCTAGAGGGCTATGTTCTCCCTCTGCTCTCCCTCCCACTTGTAGGTCTCTTGTTCTTATCATAGCATTCACATTTACCCAACATAAATCTATAATCGATGACCCTCTTTTACCCATATACGTATATTCTCCTTCTATATCCCCTTTTGTCCTGCCATTAATTAGTGTAAAATTCCTTTGTTGCAACTTTCTACATATATCCTTCCCCCTCACCGATATTTTCTTATCCTTCATTGATCTAATCACATTTATATCCCTTTTATCCACTGCTAAGTATAATTCTCTCATATCCTTTGACATATGAATATTAGTGCCGACCCTCGCATTCATATCCCCCACTACCACTATTCCATTTTAAGGTTTTTCCTTCTCCAAACTATCTATTATTTTAATCAGCAAGGACAATGTATTTGTATTATTGTATTTTATATTTGATGGTGGCAAATATACATTTAACAATAACCATATATCCTCATTACTTTCAATTATTACCCCCAAAATATAACTCGAGTCTATAACAATTTCTTCCATTCTGACTTTTTTTGGCAATCTTTATCCATGTTACCAATCCCCCTATTAACCTCCCATTTTTTTTTGCTTAATAGCCAGTTTTCTAAAGAGTGTATATCCTTCAAGATGTATCTCATCTGAACTTCACACCCAGTGTCAAAATCCATTATATATTTCTTAAATGAAGCATCAGCTATCTTATCTCTAATTCCTGACACATTGCATGAAATCATTTTCCCAAATTTGTCTTTATTTTCCTTAGTTCTCTTAGTTTTTTCTTCATCTATCTCTATATTATCCCTTAACTTTCAGTCATCATTTAGATCTTGTAATACCTGAAAACGATTTGTCACTTGTATTAAATTTAGCCAATGCTCTGATTCAGACCTTATTGGCTTGGCTTCATCCATAGTAATTTCTCCCTTTAATCTCAATATTATCTAAGATTTCGCTTTTCGAAAAGATTAAATCATAATCCTGTCTACTGTTTACCCACAATGTTAATTGTCCATTATCTTCCCATCTTACAACCTTTTATCCCTTTTGTTCAAGTCACCACACTTCAATATGGTCTGAAGCAACTTGACCACCTTACTCCTCACATTCCATTTATTTTCATTTAGAGAATTATTTATGCCAAAGATAGATATTAGCCAGTTCTGTTCTTCTTTATCATTATTCATTTTTTCATAATAATCAGGAAACAACAACTTTATGTTATCAATACTTTCAACTAGGAACTCTGTGTTCCTAAATCTACGTCTTTGATTTTCAACAATTTTCAGTGCAAAATACTGATCTGAAATTGTTAAGATCATTTCTTTATCTTCTAGAAGTCGAATAACACTCATATGGTCCAACATTGACAGTTGGTGATCATGTTCATACAAGATCATTTGTATGCAAGCTTTCACATGTCTCTCCAATTGTTTCTCAGTCTCATTTGGTATAATGCCAACCTTATGAATAGGTAGCATGTAATCAGTTTCCAATGTTCTTCTCAATATTTTGTCCAAAGTCATATTTTGCCTCTCACTATTTATTTTGTCTTCCAACTCTTTTTTATTTTCTTCCAGATGTATAGATCCTTCCTTTTTTGGATCTTTTATTTCTTCTGTCACCCTCCCCTTCTTTCGATCAATCTCTATCTTTTCCTTTACCTCCATCTCATTATTTCCCTTCTTTTTTGTTTTTGATACTTATTGTTACCTGAATCTCTTTTTCTTTTCTTTTTTTATTTCTTACTCTGTTGTTCTTATCTTGTATTTCTTTAGAACTAGATTTAGTAGATCCCTTCCTTCCCCTCCCTTGTTTGCTTGTTTCTAATTTCCTAGTTGACTTGTCTTCTTTCTGACCTAAAATGGATCCTAATAATTTAACTTCTCTTTTGTCCTTCATTTTTTTTCTTGCTCTAGTCCTTTTTGCCATATCTTTTCATTACCTTTTCTCATATCTCTCACAATGCTTTTATTCCTCCATTCTTCCTATCGTAGCATAACAAATTCTAACCCCTCCACTGATTGGGTCTGTTCTAAATCCTTTTCTATAATTGTATCACTTCTCACATCTTTCCATTACTTATTCTCAAAGGCTATTCCTTCCTTGAGTTTATAAAGTTGTCTTCCGTATTACTGATTAGGGACTTATTTAATTCCTTCACATTCTTCCAAACATCATTAACCACACCCTCTCCCCAATTATAGTTCAAATCTCTATCTTGTAGTATAAAATTTCTATTTTCTAAGCAAACCCCCTTTAGAAAATGTAAATCCTGTTTAATTGAAGTCAGCTGTTCGTATAGCAAGATATTAGCCTGTAGCGGGTCACGCAAGGCTTTAAGTACTTCATCAGATAAATTTTTGAAGAAAAAGGAATCCATTGGCATGGGACTCATAAATTGGGTTCCATCTCCTTCATTGTCTTTATTACCTACATCACAGCTCCAAACCTCTCTCATAACCTCTTCCTCCTCTACTAAGTCTTCCTCAAATACTTTGTCTTGTTTAGATTCTCTTTTTCCATTTAATTCTTTCCTTCCCACTTCTGTTTGATCATACTTAATCTAAGATCTTTAATTTTCTGTTCAATCTTATTATTTATTTCTCTAGTTTCTCTAATGTCCTCCACTGTTTTGCTCACTTCTTTATTGATTAATTCTAATATATCCGAACCATTTAAATCTATCAACATCTCACATTATGAGTTTTTGGTTTCTGATTTTTAGGGATGAAAAATAGACTTTAATGACAGTTGTTTCATATTTTTTTTGCCCATAATTATTGTTGGTGTTGAGGTAAATTCTTTAATCCCCTCCCTCATTATCATTATTTCCCTTACTCTTTCCCCATCCATTTCTTCCTGACTTTCTCTATCTCTAGTTTCTATTTCCTATAATTTTTTTTCCATTTTTTCCCTCTTGGTGTATTTATTTCAGATGTACCTCTAGATATACGTCTAGCATGTCCTGATGTCATGGTTCCTTGCAATATGTTTTTCTCTCTTCTCATAGTTGCTGGCATTGTAAAAAAAGAAAATATTCTATCTTGAAAGTCCCTGTGTTATAGATCACTTATTTTCCAATTCCTACACTAGTTACACAATTAACTCAATTGCCACAATAATCACAATTAATACAAATATCACACACTGATAATAATCTGCCCAATTAATGACTTGGTGCCTTTAAGGATTTCAGTTATTTTAACCTTAGTATATATATCTTAAATTTCCTTAAATATCCTTGTATGTCACTCGATAATTGTAGATTAAATAACTTGTTATATGATTAGTTTCTTAAAAGATTTTAACGCCAGTTGTGATTATCTGTACATACACTAAACTGACCTTCCAAAGAATACTAAATCCAGATAATACTCCTATTTACAATAAAATATTACTTTAAATTAAATCAGTGGTTTCAAGCAGCAATAATATTCCTGGCTATATAACCTAAAAAAAGTGTGCAAATTGGACAAAATACAGTTATTCAGGCAGTCCCAAACTAAGAGGAAGTACTTGGAAGAATAGGCCTCAGCACCTTCTTTTTTATTCTTATTCTTATTTCTTTTCTTCTTCTATTGAAATAAAGTTTCTTGTAGCAAGTCCCATCAAGTTATCTATATTGGTCAAATACACATGGATCACCTGTATTACCACTATATGGGAGGCTAGCTTCAAGGCCTTTTCTAGTCCAACTAGCCATCCTAGAGTTCCAAAGGTGTTTCCTAGTTTGCACTTCTCTCCACGATTCGTTCCCTCAGGGTACCACTGTTAAAAAGAATACACTAATAAAAATATCTAGAAACCCTATATTTTTATCCTCTTATAGTAAGCTATTACAGTTTAGACAATCTATAAAAAATATTAAATACTGCCAAATCCTAGAACATAAAAACCTAAAAAAAAACATGAGCTATCCAAAGCAATATATGTTCTAAGATTCAATTAATCTTACTTACTTTCTTTCTTTTTTGTGATGGCAATGTTTGCACTCGCTAAATTTGCTTTTAAATGCAATAGATGGAATTTTCAGCTTTTAAGGTGTCCAATCTGTTGTCGCTGGTATCAAACAACCCTTTGCATTAAGCCAAGAACACCTGAGCAAATGGCTATTGCCTTCTGATCTCTTACTGTTTTAGTCGCTATACCAATCGTCTACTTAATAGCTGTAGTCAAAAAAACTCAGAAGAGCAGCTTGATGCGACTGCACTCGCGAAGGCTGCCCAACTAATGATTTCTCAGTGTAGCCCATAGCAGGCTTTTGTGCTCCGAGGTCATGTGGGCACCTCAGTGAATGAGTGCTCTCTCACCAAACCCCCTTTTTCCTGGTTGTTCTCGCTGAACCCCAAAATAACAAAAAACTTCAAAATCAAACAAATCTACCAAATTATATCTATTTTCATCCCTCAAAATGCATGCAAAAAGAAAGAACCCCCAAAAAATGACAAACAAAGCCCAAAAGCAGAGGGTCATCACTAACTCAAAAAGAAAACCTCCCCTCAGAGTGTCCTCACAGTACCATCACAAAGTAAGTTTTTTTGGTTTCAGAAAGCAGTTTTTAATTTGTTTTATAATCAATTCATTAACTGTCTTTGGTTTATCCCTAAAAGACAGCAAAGGAGAATCTAATATCATGTTTTCAAAACCTTTAAAAAATCATTTATTTATTAGCATATATCTAAGTTTCTAGATATATTAAAATGCAGCAAAAAGAGGAAGAAAAAAACACTAGCGTCCTGTGTCTTTAATCTTTGCCTTTTTTATCTTTGCTGTGCTGCCCTTTTCACAGTACTCAGTTGTCTGACCCCCAAACTTTATCTTCCCTTACACCACCAGGCCACCGACAACTCCTGTGGGCTTGGCCAGTCCTGCAACTCCCATCAGGTGGCTCCTCACACTGCTAGGACTCCAGCCTATCTGGGCAGGCCTAAGGGCACTGGACTAACACCTTCACAACCAAAGACTGTGCGCAGTGCAGGCTGTGGGTAGAACACAAAGATGATCTGGAAAGGTCTGTGATAATTAAAAATACTGTGGCAATGGTGGCATGCCTTTTTTAAAATAAAATAGAGCTTGTTGCAGACTCCAGCTACCAGCGTTTCTCCACAATGTCTTAGCGCTTAGCTCTGCTCACATTCCACACCGCCTCATCAGAGTCAGCTCCATAGTAACATGAGCCAAATGAGCTATATATACTTCCATGTCCTCCCCTCACATGGAGGACCACTAAGAGACCCCAGAAACATACTGGCCACAATATCACAGTCCACAAGTCCATGATAAAAAAAAGAGGCCAAGCGGGGACTCCCAATAGAAAAAAGACTCCACAAGGCCAGTTTAGTCTATCTATAATTCCTTTTCAGTTCAACTTAGCAAAAGTCCAGCCATGAAATTAGCCAACATATAACAGTTCCACAAGATCCCATTGCTCCCCAACTTTAGAACAGATATCAATGAGAATAAACAACTGTGGGACTGATGAACCCCAGAATGTATCTTACGGATTAGACATGCACCCTTTCAAACAGTCACTCGCCCTTTGCCTCCTCAGCTGGGGTAGCCAGGCAGAGTTCTTGCTCCATGAGGCTCAGCACTTTCTCCACCTAGTGAGAGTCATTAAAGAGGTAGACCTTGCCCTTCCTTTTGAACCAAAGTCAGGCTGGGAAAAGAAGCTGATGAGGAATTTTCATTTGCCCCAACCGACTTCTAACACCATCATAAGCTTGATGGAGCTGTCGGGTTACATAGGCTAAGTCCAAGAAAAAAATCAAGGACACATCTCTGTAATGAATCTGGTGATGTATTCGAGATGCCACCAACATCCAGTCCTAATCACCAATGCCAGTGCACACCAAGATGAAGGCCCTGGGCCCAGCTGACTCTCCACCGGCTCTCCTGGGGGTAAGTTAATATGCTCGTTAGATAGAAATCTTTTCATCATCTTCCCAAAACCCAGGAGAGTGGGAATAATAGTATGAGCAAAGCCAAAAGGATCCTCCCCCTCAGCAAACTCTGGCAGCCCCAAGACAAGGACATTCCTTTCCTTTCCTGTACCTGATTTTCCAACAGGTCCAGGTGCTGCCTCATACAAGTGTTGTCCTGAATTAACTTGGTAGCAACAGCCACAGTTTTATTCACATTAGTCTCCAACTTATTCATCAACTGCTGAATTACATCCTTCTGTGACTCCAGTGCCACTATTCGAGGCATTAAAGAATCAAATTGGGGTCTAGCTCTTGGACTGTTCGGATGAGTTTTTGCATTGTGGCATTCACCGTTGCCAAAGACAATGCCTCCAGGTCTGCACCACCAGAGGTCCCAGGTGCTGCACTCTGAGAGGGCGCAGCATCTCATCATCCTCTCAGCTGGGAAAAAATCACTGGGTGCTGCCACAGCTTCCTTATTTTTCCCCATAGCAGCCACTAGCCAAGTTCTACTATAGTTGTAGAGCACAGCTGAGCAGAAAAGGGGTGTAAAGTGTATATAAAATAACAAAATAGCTCAGAAGTTCAATGAGATCCCAAAAGATGCCTCCTGCTAGGTTGCTCAGCAGCACCCCCCAATTGCACTTTCTAATTGTTGTGACACACACACACACACACACACTGACTAATACATATACACATACATGCAAATATACTCCTGTATAATATGCAATACAAGTCACATTAAACTGTTCTTCCAACTCACTGGTTTAGCATTTTTCAGTGAGTTGAATAATGTGTGCACTGCTCACTGCAATGCATTAATAAAAGTTTCATAATGTTTGTTTCTAGCTGTTATTCAGTTTCAGCTTACTGTACTTCCCAGCTCTCTGGAAACTTTTAACAATGCAGTGCATGAGCACTGCACACATTAAAGGGACACTGTCAGCTTTCAGCAACTATATGGAACTCGTGTGACCAGTGTAGCTGTAAAAACATTTATGGAAAAATAAACTATTCCTGTGCCACAGTATGAGTAACAGTAAGATCTGTTACCTAAATTTTAAAAATATGTAATTCAGCTCAGACCAAGCTCATTATATTAGTGCTTGGCGAATCTTCCACCGCTGGATGCCTCTTCTCAATGTGAATATGCATTGCGCGTGTGCAAATTTTCTGAACAAGTGTAGGGGATAGTTGGGGCTAAAAGTACATGATCTTATAAGCATGGGGATCTTTTGAAGAATAATGAAGAGCATTGCAAGTCTTACTTTTACCACTTTGAAAACCAGGACTGTTATCCTGAGCATGCATGTCACATCCATGTCAATGTCATGATCATGTTCAGGATCGCAGTCTCATTTTTCAAAGTGGTAAGTAGACTTCTGTCTCACTATTCTTACAAGACCCCATGCTCATAAACTTGTAGCCTCAACTATCACTCACTTGTTCAGGATTCACACGTGCACAATGTTTGTTCACATTGACAAGAGGTATCTGACAGTGGAAGATTGGCCAAGCACTAAGGTAATGTGCTTGGTCCAAGCTAGAGTACTTTTTTTTAATTTTCTTTTTTTTTATCATATTTCTATTTTTGCTGCCCTGGACGGTCCCCATCTAACCGACTCCCTCAGTTCCTGCCACCCGGAATTACCGGGGCTTACCTTATGCCCGGTCCAAGAGCAGTGCCTGCGAGGAGTCAGTCATCATCCTGTCATCATTTTTTTCATCCACCAGTTTTTCTCCTGGGGGCCCCAGGAGAAGGACACATGCGCGTGGAGGCGCACATGCACCATACAGCCCCAGTAATGACCCCCTTCCACCCACCCCATTGGCCTAATGCCAGCTCCCCCAGCCTGTGCAGCCTTCTGGCCTCCACCAGAGGGCAACAATTGAGCGAGGGATGCCACTCATCCTCCTCTGGAGAGGAGAGCTGCCCACTGGCTGCTCCATCCAACTCTGCCCTCCCCCCATGCTGACCTCCGATGACCTAGGTTCGCTCCCGAACCTGGATCGCCGGCATGCCATGAGGTGAGATGTCCAGTGCCTCAGCCTTCTGCACCACCATGCCAGCTAAAGTATGTATTTTTAAAATTTAGGTAACAGATCATATTGTTACTCATACTGGGGCACATGAATACTTTTTTTTTGCCATAGATGTTATTACAGGCACACTGGTCACACAAGTCCAGTATAGCTGCTGAAAGCTCCCTTTGAGCAACCCATAAAACCAGGAAAAGATATGTATTGGATTTGCCTCAAAAGCACTCCATTGTGTTATACAGGAATACTGCTCTACCATACATTAGATTCAGATAAAATAGCATTCACCTCATGGCAGCTTAAATATTCTAGTGTTGTGCCCATGATAGCACAATGATTACAGGAGTCCCAATATAAACAAAAAAGAGATAATGAAAAAGAAATTAACATGCTGTTAAAGTACACACAAAAGCAAAATCAACAACCACAAAGAGTATATATAACAATATGTGAAGCAACGAAAGGGATGTGCATCTGTCATGTCCTTATGAAATTGCTTTTTTCACAATTTTTTTTTACTACAATCTCACCCTAATTCCATAAGCTTCTGTTTAGTCATACCCAATGGGGGTTTGTGAAACATGACTACCCTGATGATGGTGGGGAACCTTGGAGAAAACTAGCTGGCAGGTAGGTGCTGTTGTATGTCAGGGTATCAGGACTGTGGCATTCAGCAGATGTGGGGCTGTCCAGTAAGGGAGAATAACAAAAATTAACAGAAACAAAAGCCAACAGCCACACAACATCATTGTGCATACCTGATGCACCCAGCCTACAACAGGTAACAATAAAACATCAGCTTGTAATGCTGATCCCACCACCATCACATGTGGTCACCAAGGTGATGGCATAGAAATGAACAGGCCAGCCAGCACAACAGGGATTTGGAGTACACTGTACTCTGTATATGTATGTATACTCTCTCTACAGCTTGTGATGATCCTCAGAGGGGGGCCCACCTCACTGGTTATGGCTGTCTCCCATCAAGTGGTGGTGGTGGGGCAATGTGTCTGGGGACCAGGGGACAGAGACCCCTGCCATTCAGAGATGCTATTCAGAAGAAACTCCAGCCTAAGCTAGGGGTCCTCTACCACAACAGTAGAAGTATTCCACTTCCAACAAGGCGCAAATTACTACATAAAATTAAACTGCCAATATTCGACTACTGTGACATAGTATAAGCTACTGCCCCTCAATCCTCCTTATCCAGGTTGGATCCTCTCTTTAAGTCCTTCTGTCAGTTTGCCTTAGATGCCCCTACCCTGATCCACCACTGCATACTCTACCGCTAGCTAAATTTTCCCACCCTTGCCGACAGGTGAACCCTACACACTGCCAAATTTACCTCAAAATTCTGGTTAGGTTCTCTCCCCTCTTTCCTCTCCACCTCCTTATCTGCCCCTCACCCCTCCAAATACTCACTCAGATCTGATGACTCACGTTCTCTGAATATACCTTACAGAAGCACTATGTCAGGCCAAATGGCATTCTCCCATCACCTACCTAATCTTTAGAATCAACTGCCTACCCAAATACACCACTCCTCTTCAGCCAATTCCCTCTTTATTTCCCAAACAAACTACCTAGTGATGAACTGCAACTGCACCTAGTCCCTTGGTCCTTGTCTCAGCTGCTGGTCTATTCCTCCTTCTTCCTCCAGCTGGGCCAAATAACCTTCTCATATCCAAACCCCTCCTGCAACCTAGCACTTTCTGTACCTCTCCTGTACCACCCCCTTCCTTAGTCTCTAAATACTGGCCTTCCTGCCAGACTCCCTCTATGTATTCTATTCTGGTACTATTAATACTCATGATGTTGTAAACATGTACTGTCTGTTCAATGTACAGTTAAGCTATTACCTGTTTTATGTATACTGTTTGTATTAAGTAAGCCCCCAATCCCCTTCCCCCAGGACGTACCATGAGACAAGCTTTTGTTGCTCAGTGTAATTTTCCAGGTGAAACTTTCAATAAATAAATAAACCTGCCAGTTAGGGAAGAATAAATAGGATAAAAAAAGAAAAATCCCATCTCAGGCTGATCCATGCAGGGGTCAAATTAAGTTTTACAGCCACTAACCAGCAGGGTAGTGACTTGGAAAATCTACTAGCCCTGCATACTTTTCTACTGGCCCAGCTGATGTACTTATTAAAATATTACCTTTTCCAGTACAAGCCCTCGGGGCTGATTAAAAAGACTTTTGACTATCCCACAACAATATCTAACAGCATTTGGCTAGTGGGGCTGGTGCCAGTTTCAACCCCTGTCCATGAGCATCCACATGTGATCAGACAAGTGACAGTACCAGAACAGGCAGTCAAGACCACCCTCAAAGTACACACAAACACACACACACACACACACCAGAATAGGTAACATATACAGTACAATGAGAAAAAAATGCTCAGTCATACTTGTACTGCAACACAAGATAACATCATAATACAAACACAACCCCTAATAAACTAATATGAAGCACCATCAAACTGTGATAACACTCTGTGCACATGAGCACCTCTGCAGAGCCCCTTCCCCCCACACACTCAATAAACAGTATGACTTGATATAGTTCAGAACTGATAAGTACAAAGAAATATTAACAACATATGCTGTAGATATACAGTTTGTGACACAGCATACAGTAGGTCAATGAGTTGTTATACAATATCATGTGGGACTATCACAGATGATGTGAAGGGCTAGAATACCTTTGTGTACTAAATAATAAGGTATTAATAATTATTAAACATACTAACCAATCCAAGGTAAGTCTCTGATTTGTGTCATCTGAATCAGAACTGTCAGTCTCTGTGTCAGAATCAGATGCAGCTTGTGCCCCCTCACACTGATTAACACTGGATACTGTTGGCTCAAATTGGTAAGGTTGGATACCACTATTGAAGTTTAAATGTATGACCTCAACATCTTTATATTCCTCTATCTCAAACATGATGAACAGTGAGCACAGGCACAATAAAGATTATTGAAATCCAAAGGTAAAAAAACACACTCCCTGTATAACAGCTAGGAACAGCATGGACATAATCGAAGGCTGTCTGGCAAGTATGACATTATCAGAATGCAGCAGGGGAGGGACTGATCTAAATTTTCATTAAGAAAGCACATAACCAGCACAGACTAGCAAACTCTGTTTTCAGTACTTTAGCAATAGACTTTCAACAGCATGGTAAGTTTTAAGATGTAAAAGTGCACATGAACAGTCCATTTAAAACCTCCACTGTAAAAAAAACTGTAACTTAAATGAAATGTGTTTAGGGGTCCTTTAACTTATTTTCAGTGAGAATTGTAACATCAGATAATTTACTACATAAACATTCCATTCTGTGACTTTTGACATACTCACTGCTATAGTCCCAGTAGTGTCTCCTTACCTCCCTTTATAGCTAGGAGCTGACATGTTTATGAGCTATGAATCTTTCTTGAAAGATAATTCTACTCAGCATGAAGGTTAGCACACAAAATAGTGCTTTGAAACACTGCTCAGCTGAATGAAAGCGGAGTGGTAGCTCAAAACCTCCAATTGTATTGTGTCCATTAGTAATCAGGAGAGCTCTATTTTCTATTGTAATAACAAATGGCATGATTCACGAAGGGGGGAGAAGGACCCACAGCTGCAAGAAAACCTCGACGCTAGTGGGAAACCACTTGCAAAGCCGCAGGTCACCCACAGCTGCGGGTATTCACGTAGGTGAGCCGAGTACACCTCGGCCCATGAATACGCCGCAGATTGCAAATGCTGTTGTCATGGACAGCACCACAGCTGCGGGAGACTGCAACGGGCAGTGGAACCCACAGTAGCACCCTCCACAACTGCCATGGCTATGAATCGGTACCGCCGCAGCTGTATACAATTCCAATCCATAACTGCAGTTGCGGAGGGAAACTTTATCATTTTTCCTTTGTGAATCCTGCCCTAAATGTCTACAGGGCTCTGCCCACTGCAGCCATCAAAAGGGAATAACTTCTATTGAAATTGGCATGTTTCCTGCAAAACTCTGCTGCAAAAGGTTGCAGTATTGTGTTGCATCTTGACAGGGTCCACTGCACATCTGAACATGCAAAATCCATTTAAAGTATTGAATCATCTTTCTTTTTAATGTAGCATGACTCTGCTTGCTTTAGACCATTGAATGTCTTTCAAAATATGCTTAGCTGTTTTACCTGTGAACACAGAACCAGATAAAAGCAATCAATTACTAGGTAAATCTTTCTAGAAGGTCATTTCTAGCTGGGAAGTCTCAATTTGTCTTACAGGTAACACCATCGGTGTGCAGCATTTTTTTTTAGCCAACTTTTTTGTTTTCATCTAAACTTTACCAACAGTTTTTTCCTATGCCCCATGATATGCAAATTATAAGATATTCACGAAATCAGTGTTGATGTCCACCAAAAATTAGGCCATCCAAACAGGTTCAAAGTTACCTAACTAAAAAAAATGGATTCTAATTGCTCGACAAAACCTCCTGGCCATATTAGAATATGTGAATAGTGATTTATGTGGCTGCTACGTCAGTATGCCACTAAAAAGGAAAAAAAAAAAGAATTGTACCTAATAGGACAGGTAAATTTGCCAATATGAGTAACTGATGGTCACATAATTGGGATGTTCTTATCCCATTTTAGCAGGTTGATATTCAATGATAGTTCATATCATACTATGGCTTTTTTTCTACGCATCAATTAATGAATAGATGTTATCGTAACTGTTTAATGTGCACACTGAATTCTGGTAACCGTAAGTTCTACTCCCAGTAGAGCTGTACAGAATGTAGAATTCCACCAGTTGAATACATGCAGAATGGAAATTCTGCTCTCAAAGTACTTTTTCAAATTTCATTTTTACTTCTTCGGAATTCTGAAAAGCATTTCTATGTAAACCAAATAATAATATTCTGTGGATCACATAATGCTGAAAATGAATCTGTGGATTACATAAACTGTGGAACAAAACTCCACAGTTAATATCCTGCTTTCAGAATTCTGCTTCAGCTGGAATTCAACAGGATTTCCAAAATTCCTCAGAATTCCTGCAGAAGTGAAATTTTAAAAATTCTGTACAGCTCTAACTCCCAGTCATCTTACCAAAAGTTACTTTGGATGCCTTTGTTTTACCACTGTAGTGCATCGGTGTCAGCGTGGCTCAGTTGGTAGCACATCCACTTCTGGACCAGAAGGTTGTGGGTTCTTGTCCCACACTGGGATTGGACTCATACCTAAAATGTTGTCACCTGAGTGCAGTATTGGGGGGTACTGTACTGCTGGGGTGTGCTGCCCTTTGGATGAGAGAATAAACCAAGGTCCCTTCTACCCATCCTGTTGCTGTCCTGCCGGGGGGCCTGGCGGAAGTAAAATAACCCAGGGCATTCTTTGCAAAGAGTGGGGACATTCCCAGTGTCCTGGCCAACATTCTCCTTCCCATAAAACTGGTTCATGTAACTGTTCAGGCTGTGTGTGGGTGTTGATGTGCAATATGGCTGCCACTACACATTCAGTCACTTCACTACCAGTCTAGTATTGCTTGTAAAATTCTTTGGGATACACTGTTTTTGAAAGCACTATATAAATGCTGATTCTTCTTCTTCTTCATCAGGGCACTGGCATTATGGCACCGAGTTGCTACGATGACAAATCCTGAGTTTGCTGTTCCCTTTCCGAGGTCCACCCCCCCGGAGTTTGTATACATAGTTGGGGGTTGGGGGGGAACAGTCCCCTACAAAGGGAGGCAAAGAAGGATGCAGCCCTCACAAAAAGAGTGGTTGGTGATATTGGCAATTGGTGCTGTAGTGACTTGGTGTTCTAACACAGGTGCATTCCAAATGTGGAACCTTATTTTACATGAATACATGTTAATGCTCACTTGGTTTCTGAGCAGCCACAACCTGGAACTAAATATTCTTTACCATTAGATCTTTCCCCATCACTCTTTTACCTCTGCAGTTAAAACCCCATCTAATTGAACTGGCAGTATAGCCTAGTGGTTAGAGTAATGAGCTGTGAATTAGCTTGGTACATCCAGCTGTTCTGGGTCTGATTCCCACAACCTCCACTTGCAGTTATCCAGTCTATCAACAGTGCAGGTCTTACTATTAATCCTACTAACTGTGCATTAGACATGCAGAAAACTAGATTATTGGGCTATATTATGGGAAATGGAGAAGTAAAGCCAGAGATTTCTAAGATATAAGTTGTAGCTAACAGTCCTGTCCCTAAAACAAATAAATATGCCAGGTTATTTTTATGGCTAGCTGGTTACTACCAGAGATTCATTACCAGTTTTGCCCAATTAGTTACCACCCTCACTGAACTCATGAAGAAACTAATCTCTAATAATGTGAAATGGACCCCCAAGTGAGATGAGAGTTTTCAAGCCATCAATGCTGCATTATGTTCAGCCACTGTTTTAAGAAGTCCAGACTTTGAGAACCAATTTATTTTACAAACAGAGGTACGCCTAGGTGCAGTCCTGAGACAGACTATACGTGGGAAGGAACATCTCATTCTATCAGCTGGAAATTACATGACAGAAAAGGTACTCCATCATTGAGAAGGGACGCCTTGCAGCAAAGTGGGCAATGGAGTCTCAAGTTTTATTTGCTAAGAGCTGACTTTGTGCTTATAGATGATCATAATCCTCTCTGTTGACTTAATCAAAAGAAGGGTAATAATTTAAGAATCACAAAGTGGTATCTAGCACTACAGCTGCTTAAAGTCAAAGTGATTCGCAAATCTGGAAAAGAGAATGTCAATGTTGACTTTCTGTCACGATATGGCTTGGGAATTGAGAATTCAGAATGTTAAAAAAATGTGTGTTTGAACTGTTTACTGTAAAATGTGATATGGAAAAGGGATGCTGCATATGCAGACGACTGTGAATGGTGTAAGGTAATGTTAAAAGGAAAATTAAAAGA